>NW_027019384.1:12095947-12802395 GCF_013076305.1 Rhopilema esculentum
ATAGCTCCTCGCGAGTTTTTCTCGTGTGTCTTTCAGTCGTGTGCTCTCGTGTAAAATTGCTAACTTTTGTATTCTAACTTTTAATTCTTGGTATATTGTAATTAACATTTGTTTTTGCTGATAAAGATTTTGAGTTTGAGTTCAGATATACAGCCATATGACATATGTCACAGGCTGTGACTCACAGTTATCATTTCTTGTGCTTGCACCAAACCCACCCTGTCAATTACATAGTTGCCAAGTCCCACTGATCTGTTGTGAGGCTCACAGATTTCAAAGACATCTCATGTTCTCATGGATGCTGTTAAAAATCTAATTGATCTAGCAACCTTCAATCTCATTTTCACCTAATTGATAAAGTGGACAAGGTATGCAATCATGTTGTACTAATTTCCTCTAAATATAGAAGCTCAAGCAATATTTTCACAGCTGAAATATCTTTTACTTGAGTTACAGCTGATAGCTTTGAGCACCCAAAATCATATATGTCATGCCTTCTAACTTTGTATATCATATTTCCTGATTTTTGAACTTTTCGAAATGAGTTGACATTGTGGTTGAAGTAACAAAAGACTTGTGTTAATTTTCAGTTTGTAGTAATTGCTAAAGAATTATCTACCTGCAGCTTTACACTGAAAGTCTTCTAATAAAATTCAATCTGGGAAAGAATAAAACCTTTTGTCTGTATGATGTTACTTTTGGAAACATAGGAAATGTAAAAAAGACATAGTTATTAAAAGATGGAAGTCAGAAGACACCAACAAATGGAATTTTTCAGAAATTGTGTTGTTTATATTTCCTCGCATTCTGCAGCACTAAGTGGCTTAATTTGAAAGAAATATGATATGCTTTGTTTTTGCTAGTGTGGAATTCAAATAAAGTAATGCTGGAGATATCTGACATAGTTTTCCTAGGATAATGATGGAAATCAATTATAAAATAATGTGTTCGTGAAAAGACTAGAAACATACAAAAACTGTTTTCAAGCAAAATTGTTTAAAAATCTATCAAGCTGAGCTTTTTCAAATTGCTTGATATCTTTATTGATCAAATAATAATTCAGAATTTTAATATATAATTGGTTAATTGAAATAATTGTTTCAATTATCCAGATTTCGGCCAATACTGATGCAATTACTTTTTAAGTACTGGTATAGTGTGGATATCAATAACTGGATGAACACCTACATCTACTTTTTAAATGCTTTAGTGTGGACAGGGTCTTCAAAAATCTCTTTCAAATTAACTCCATTTACAAATGTGAAAATTTCAAAACTTAAAAACAAATTTAACAGATTAGAAATTTAGATTTTAAAGATATAAGAATTTTTGTTGTACAGCTTGGAGCTAAAGACTCGAAAGATATTGGCATTTTGCTTGGGGGTCAGGAAGATTTGAAACGTGGAGAAGGTACTCATGGAGAAGAAGAGCAGCTCAAATCACCCCCTGCCAAAAAGATGAATCCACCAAAGTTTAGATTGCCAGGAGTTCACAGTAAAGCTCCAAAGGTATTTGTTATTATTAGATTCAATTAAAACGGAAATAGATCTTTCATAACGGATTTTGTGACAAGATTCTGAAGTCATTGCAACTTTGAAATAATCAACTCTTTTTTGTTGATGACAATGTTCTGCTTGTTGCTAGGAATATTTGCAATTTTTTGTCTACTTTTAGTTCAACACTGCCCATCACATGTTCTTAGGCCATTCTTTTGCAATAGCTCAAAACATCATGACTTAAATCATTAAGGGAAAATTGCTTCTTCATCCAAAACTATTTTAGGAGGAAATTTTCTTCCTTTAAAGTCACAAAATATCACTTTAAAAGAGGATAGGAAAACGTGAGCACTGGGGAAGTTTCTGGTATTGGGTATATGCCTCAGGGGGACCTGGGATCTTACCACTGATCTCCTGAGAGCAATGCCCTCCATGGTAGAAAGTTGAGAGATCAGCAAGCACCGATGAGAAAGAGGTTGAAGAGACTTTTTGAAGATGCAGTTGTTGATGAGGTGAATTTGGGATATTGCAGTAAATTTCTACAGTAAACATTCAAAGTTGTCACTTGCTTTAAGATTTATAATTCAACTTTTAAATTATTCTCTTTTATGATCCTTTTTTAGGTCCTTGTGAAAGATGATAAAGCAAACCGGCAGAAAGGAGATGTAAATAGCTATTCTTCTTTTGATTCACTTCTGTATGATTATCTCAAGATAAATGTCTAGAATAATTGTTCCTTTCTTATTTACAAAAATTAGAAATATTTCATGGCATTAATGAATACTTTTGGTGTGTTAATTCATTTTTAAATTGATTTACTGACAGACTGACTAACAAGCATAGAATTTATAACACTACCTATTCTATCATAGTTTATGGTATGTGACAATTTATGATCTGAAATTGTGAAAACTGAAATTGATACAACCTTGAAAATGTTTTCAAATAGTGATTAATCCAGAGTTGTAGAATAATATGAATTTGATTTATCTTTTGTAAAGGAAAGTGATGAAGAATCTTTTGAAGAACTTTACACAGATTCAAGTACATTCTTGAAGGTATGATCATAAATCATTTATATTTTGAGTATTTTGTAAATGGCTTTGAAAAAAGCAAAAATTTTACAACATACTAAAAACTTTTTCGTCTGACACTCCTCATCTTACCTCTTAACTTCACCAGTTGGTTGAGATCCTCAATCTCTTGTTTAGTGTACCTCTGCTTGAAAAATGTGAACAATTTTTTTGCGCAAAGGGAAACCAACTGGTGAAGTTAAGGGGTAAGCTGAGGAGTGGCAGACGAAAAAGCTTTCAGTATGATGTAAAATGTTTGCTTCTTTCAAAGCCATTTTCAAATTCTGTACCGCAAAAAAATTGTTCATATTTTGTAATGTTAGAATTTTTATTTCTATGTTGAAATATCATTTAGATTTTTCACTCAGTCTCATTCACAATCTTATTATCTCCACCATTTTTATGCTGTGTGTCACAAAATTATCCAGAGCTTAATGTCACAGCCACTTTTCCACAGCCAAGATAGTATTTTAAGCAAATTTACTTCTTTCTTTTCTAATTAACTGTAGCCCAGCTCCTTTTAGTGCTTATATTTGTTATGTTTTGGAAAGCAGAGAAAAAACACACCCCCTTTCTATTCTCATTGTGCGACGTCTTTCAATTTCACGTAAAATCAAGTTGGCCCCTTCCGAGTAATCAGCAACAATACAATTAAGAATATTCAACGTTATATGAATGATAAATGAATATCGATTAATGGCCAGTTTACACACTGCTAGTTGACCCAAGTTCTACTGAGTTGAACGAGTCTAGATAAGGTTTTTGCAGTGTGAATCCAACAATCTTTTTTAATAAGAAGATCACAGCTTTTAAATTGTTAGAGGCTTGATTTGCCTGAAAAGTTGGAAAATTGGAATAAAAGTTAGAATAAAATTTGTGGACACCTGGGGGGGGCAACTGCTAACAAGCACCCTATGACAAACTACCCAACTTCAATCAAGTTTCTCGTTTACACAGCACTTAGCGTTTCTAACATGTTGTATTTCTTACTTATTTTCAGTGTTTCTAATGAAACTTTGTTTAACCAATCTAAGCCAAGGTAGGACTTTCGGGGTATAATTAGGGCTCACTACAGCGTCATTCTAAACATGTTATCTTTGCACTTCCTCGTTTGCTGTCTCCATCATTTTTTAGTTCTGTTTGTTATATACAAACAATCTTTTGGTGGTACAAAACTTGTTTAAAACGTCAAAACATAGTTTTGATCTATGCTCTGACGTTTTAAACTCTGAAGAGTGTCAGACGAAAAGCTTTAGTTTACTAAATGTTTGCTTTTTTCAAAGCCATTTTCAAGTTTGTTATATACTTTGTATTTTGCCTTTTATCAATCTTTTTGTAACAATTTGTTTTATTTCAAAGGGCACACAGAGTCTTAATCCTCACAACGATTATTCACAGCACTTTGTCGATACATTGCAACGGCCACAGAATTTTATCAGAGATACAGGTATGCAAATATTATGCTGCTGAAATCTGTTAAGGTTTTACATTTTCCTTATAGCTCAGGCCTGGCCATGAGACGTTTAGCAAGGGAACAGAAGACAGCTCTCCTAGTATATTTTACGTGAGCTTTTTGAAGGTAAACAAGAATGGAAACAGAGGAAAGTTGATTTCAAGAAAAGCAATTTTGGAACAATTTAGGAATGCAATCTGCAGCTGCCCTCCCGTGTTGAGGACAGTCTAGAGAGGAACAAGAGCAATTGATGTCCTCAAGTCGCCAGGCCTGTAAAAACCCCGTTTGAGTTTATACTCTAAAATCATGCAAAGGTTTTGAAGCCTTTTTTGGGGGTGTTTGCGAAAGCTCTGCCAGAGGTCAAACCTATTGGGAAATCCTTTTGGGTTACATAGCCTTTTGTGAGGGGCTTCAACGGGGGTAGGGTTGTGATAGCCCATAAATGAAAATTAAAACAGCCTTGTTCTACTGACTCAAATGATTAATTATAATGTACTGATTAATTTCATATGGTTTATTATCACAATTAAAACTAAGTATTTCATTGGTCATTTTACGCCCCGGGGAAGGTGTAGGGGACGTTTGCTCTTACAACAATAGGACAATATTATTTAACAAAGAAATGTCACTATGTCTAGAGAAGCAATCGCCCTTTGATTAATGGCATACCGAAAAAACTGACAGTAACACCCCATTTCTCCAAATGATGTTAAGATATTTTCGTTAGCAAGATTTCTCCTCATCGAAACGCTTCCAAAATAAAGATCCTATTGTTTCTAAATGGTCCTAAATGGTGTCTGTTTCAGGTACACATATATGTGATTAACTAAGTCGCCATCTTGAAAATTTTTTGTCGCCAATATTTTAGAGAAGAGCAGAAAACACAGATGACGTCATGTTTATGCATTAGCGCTTGTAAGTCAAACTTTTTGAAATAAGTAGCATTTTTCTGATAGAATGCTGGGTTTTATCCACAGGTCTGGCCGACAGATTTGAAGAATATCCAAAGCTGAAAGAGCTCATAAGACTCAAAGTAAGAAAACAATTATTATACCTGCCTTTCTTAAAACCTATTAGATATGCAATGCTTAAGCTGCAATCAAGATGTCAAACAGAGCTTCAATAATTTCACAGATGTTACAATCGTCAGAAAGCTGTCACATTCGTCAATAATTGCTTGTACTAGGAATCGTTACGTGCCGACTTTACCTAGAAAATCCAGAAAGCCGGGCTCCAAACGGGGGTCTAACCGAAATCTTGTTAGAATAGATGGACGCTGATTCACGTAATATAAGCTTCAGGTAGCAAAGATTTATTAACGAATAACGCAGCTCCGTTCACAAAGGCTTGTCAACAAAAGGACTCGTTATTTTAAAATGTTGCTCTTTAGATCTCTTTTTACTTCTTTTTCATATCCCTTCCCACAATATTCCCACATTCCAATGCCTTTCCCTTGGGCCCTTTGCCTTACAATAGCTCAATGTCGATCTCTTTTTACTTCTTTTTCACATCCCTTCCCACAATATTCCAACATTCGAATGCCTTTCCCTTGGGCCCTTTGCCTTTCAATAGCTCAATGTTGATCTCTTTTTACTTCTTTTTCACATCCCTTCCCCCAATATTCCAACTCACATCCCTTCCCACAATATTCCACATTCGAACGCCTTTTTCCTTGGCCCTTTGTCTTTCAATAGCTCAATGTCGATCTCTTTTTACTTCTTTTTCACATCCCTTCCCACAATATTCCCACATTCGAAGCCTTCCCTTGGGCCCTTGTCTTTCAAAAGCTCAATGTCGATCTCTTTTTACTCTTTTTCACATCCCTTCCCACAATATTCCAACATTCGAACGCCTTTCCCTTGGGCCTTTGCCTTCAATAGCTCAATGTCGATCTTTTTACTTCTTTTTCACATCCCTTCCCACATATTCCACATTTGAACGCTTTCCTTGGCCTTTGCCTTTCAATAGCCAATGTCGATTCCTTTTTACTTCTTTTTCACATCCCTTCCACAATATTCCACATTCAACACCTTTCCCTTGGCCCTTTGCCTTCAATAGCTCAATGTCGATCTCTTTTTACTTCTTTTTCACATCCCTTCCCCAATATTCCCACATTCGAATGCCTTTCCCTTGGGCCCTTTCCTTTCAATAGCTCAATGTCGATCTCTTTTACTTCTTTTTCACATCCCTTCCCACAATATTCCAACATTCGAACGCCTTTCCCTTGGGCCTTTGCCTTTCAATAGCTCAATGTCGATCCTTTTACTTTCTTTCACATCCCTTCCCACAATATTCCACATTCGAACGCTTTCCCTTGGGCCCTTTCCTTTCAATAGCTCAATGTCGATCTCTTTTTACTTCTTTTTCACATCCCTTCCCACAATATTCCACATTCGAAACCTTTCCCTTGGCCCTTTTCCTTTCAATAGCTCAATGTCGATCTCTTTTTACTTCTTTTTCAATCCCTTTCCACAATATTCCACATTCCAAGCCTTTCCCTTGGGCCCTTTGCCTCAATAGCTCAATGTCGATCTCTTTTTACTTCTTTTCACATCCCTTCCCACAATATTCCAACATTTGAACGCCTTTCCCTTGGCCTTTGCCTTTCAATAGCTCAATGCGATCTCTTTTTTACTCTTTTTCACATCCCTTCCCACAATATTCCACATTCCAACACCTTTCCCTTGGGCCTTTGCCTTCAATAGCTCAATGTCGATCTCTTTTTACTCTTTTTCACATCCCTTCCCCAATATTCCCACATTCGAATGCCTTTCCCTTGGCCCTTTTCCTTTCAATAGCTCAATGTCGATCTCTTTTTACTTCTTTTTCACATCCCTTCCCACAATATTCCAACATTCGAACGCCTTTCCCTTGGGCCTTTGCCTCAATAGCTCAATGTCGATCTCTTTTTACTTTCTTTTCACATCCCTTCCCACAATATTCCAACATCGACGTCTCCCTTGGGCTTTTCCTTTCAATAGCTCAATGTCGATCTCTTTTTACTTCTTTTCACATCCCTTCCCACAATATTCCCACATTCGAACCCTTTCCCTTGGGCCCTTTTCCTTTCAATAGCTCAATGTCGATCTCTTTTTACTTCTTTTTCACATCCCTTCCCACAATATTCCCACATTCGAACCCTTTCCCTTGGGCCCTTTCCTTTCAATAGCTCAATGTCGATCTCTTTTTACTTCTTTTTCACATCCCTTCCCACAATATTCCCACATTCGAACACCTTTCCCTTGGGCCCTTTTCCTTTCAATAGCTCAATGTCATCTCTTTTTACTTCTTTTTCACATCCCTTCCCACAATATTCCCACATTCGAACCTTTCCCTTGGGCCCTTTGCCTTTCAATACTCAATTTGATCTCTTTTACTTCTTTTTCACATCCCTTCCACAATATTCCCACATTCGAACACCTTTCCCTTGGGCCCTTTGCTTTCAATACTCAATGTCTATCTCTTTTACTTCTTTTTCACTCCCTTCCCACAATATTCCACATTCGAACGCCTTTCCTTGGGCCTTTTCCTTTCAATAGCTCAATGTCGATTCCCTTTTACTTCTTTTTCACATCCCTTCCACAATATTCCCACATTCCAAGCTTTTCCTTGGGCCTTTGCCTTTCAATAGCTCAATGTCGATCTCTTTTACTTCTTTTCACATCCCTTCCACAATATTCCAACATTCGAACGCCTTTCCCTTGCCCTTTCCTTTCAATAGCTCAATGTCGATCTCTTTTACTTCTTTTCACATCCCTTCCCACAATATTCCCACATTCGAACACCTTTCCCTTGGGCCCTTTGCCTTCAATAGCTCAATGTCGATCTCTTTTTACTTCTTTTTCACATCCCTTCCCACAATATTCCAACATTCGAACGCCTTTTCCTTGGGCCCTTTGCTTTCAATAGCTCATGTCATCCTCTTTTACTTCTTTTTCACATCCCTTCCCACAATATTCCACATTCGAAGCCTTTCCCTTGGGCCTTCTCTTTTCAATAGCTCAATGTCGATCTCTTTTTACTTCTTTTCACATCCCTTCCCACAATATTCCCACATTCGAAGCCTTTCCCTTGGCCCTTTTCCTTTCAATAGCTCAATGTCAATCTCTTTTTACTTCTTTTTCACATCCCTTCCCCAATATTCCACATTCGAATGCCTTTCCCTGGGCCTTTCTTTCAATGCTCAATGTCGATCTCTTTTTACTTCTTTTTCACATCCCTTCCCACAATATTCCCACATTCGAATGCCTTTCCCTTGGGCCCTTTCCTTTCAATAGCTCAATGTCATCTCTTTTTACTTCTTTTCACATCCCTTTCACTCAGATATTCCAACATTCGAACGCCTTTCCCTTGGGCCCTTTGCCTTTCAATAGCTCAATGTCGATCTCTTTTTACTTCTTTTTCACATCCCTTCCCACAATATTCCAACATTCGAACGCCTTTCCCTTGGGCCCTTTGCCTTTCAATAGCTCACTGTCGATCTCTTTTTACTTCTTTTTCACATCCCTTCCCACAATATTCCAACATTCGAACGCCTTTCCCTTGGGCCCTTTGCCTTTCAATAGCTCAATGTCGATCTCTTTTTACTTCTTTTTCACATCCCTACCCACAATATTCCCACATTCGAATGCCTTTCCCTTGGGCCCTTTGCCTTTCAATAGCTCAATGTTGATCTCTTTTTACTTCTTTTTCATATCCCTTCCCACAATATTCCCACATTCGAACGTCTTTCCCTTGGGCCCTTTTCCTTTCAATAGCTCAATGTCGATCTCTTTTTACTTCTTTTTCACATCCCTTCCCACATGTTCCAACATTCGAACGCCTTTCCTTGGGCACTTTGCCTTTCATTGCTCAATGTCGATCTCTTTTTACTTTTTTTCACATCCCTTCCCACAATATTCCCACATTCGAACCCTTTCCCTTGGCCCTTTGCCTTTCAATAGCTCAATGTCGATCTCTTTTTACTTCTTTTTCACATCCCTTCCCACAATATTCCAACATTCGAACGCCTTTCCCTTGGGCCCTTTGCCTTTCAATAGCTCAATGTCGATCTCTTTTTACTTCTTTTTCACATCCCTTCCCACAATATTCCCACATTCGAACGCCTTTCCCTTGGGCCCTTTGCCTTTCAATAGCTCAATGTCGATCTCTTTTTACTTCTTTTTCACATCCCTTCCCACAATATTCCCATTTTCGAACGCCTTTCCTTGGCTTTTGCCTTTCAATAGCTCAATGTCGATCTCTTTTTACTTCTTTTTCACATCCCTTCCCACAATATTCCAACATTCGAACGTCTTTCCCTTGGGCACTTTGCCTTTCATTGCCTCAATGTCGATCTCTTTTTACTTCTTTTTCACATCCCTTCCCACAATATTCCAACATTCGAACGCCTTTCCCTTGGGCACTTTGCCTTTCAATAGCTCACTGTCGATCTTTTTCTACCTCTTTTTTACACCCCTTTGCACAATTTTCCCAAATTCAAGGGTATTTCACTTTTCCAATACCAATCCCTTTTTAAGTATTTTCCAAGCCCTGACAATTCTTATGTTGTAATTGTTTCCAAACTTTGTAGGTGTACTAAGCCTTTTGAATAGTTTTAGTTAATTCTATTTTGTTTCCTTTGCCTCAAGGAGAGAGATTTTTAATTGTTTTCTTTATAGGACGAAATCATTGCGAAGAGAGCAACACCTCCCATGTAAGTATTGTATTTAATACTTAAATGTTTTCATATTTCTAGATATTTTAAGTAAAGGAAGTTCTAAGTAAAGAAAGTCTTCTTGCGTGCTGCTATCCATACGAAAAGTTTTTGAATGTTTTGAAGTTCAAAATCCCCCCCCCCCCCCCCCCCCCCCCCATTTTTTTGTTTAATATTTGTTGTATAATGTTAGGTGAAGTTTATTTGTGGCAATTGCGGGAAAACGTTATTTGTATTAGAGATCGTTGCGGATTTTTCTGTTGAAGCCGCGATACCTCAGCTTTCCTTCACTTGAATCACTGTGAGTCTAGTTTTACAGACAATCCCTGCTAGAAGTATTGGAACATTAACGTCAGTTTTCAAGGGCAATTTCAGCCAGTTCCTTTTCCCCCTGTTGGTTTGCTAAATGAAAACATGTTGGTGAAAATGACTTAAAATGGCCAAGGAGATTTGGGATTTCCTTTTTTTGTCACTTGATTGGTACTCGCCAATAATAAGAGCATTTTTCTAGGGGAAAAGGTGGTGGGAGTAATTGCATTCTGGAGAAGAAATGAAAAATACAAAAGTTTCACGCCAATCTCAACATATTTCCAAATTCTTCTCACAACTTTTCTCCAAAAACTTTTCATTTTCATCAAAAAAGTTTTCATTTTTAGAGTCCTAGAAAATTTCATTTTTAGAGTCAAAACAAAAACTAATATTTAAAATAAAATTCAGGAACAAAGCAAAACGGCGTCGAGAATCCAATATAATTCAAAATGAATTAAATGAAACGAATACTAATATTTAACCCCTTGCATACAGCCGGCGGACAGCCTTTCCTGCGGTTCTCGCGGTGCAAACTGTACGAATTACTTTTAACTTCAATTGATGTTGTTGTTTCCATCAAGGGTTTATGATCTATGGCCGCGTTTTTGTTGGACTTAAACTATAATTTGCAGCAACTATTTATTTTTACTTAGCTGTCGCTTAGGTTTTGAACTTTAAGGCAGGATAATATTTGAATAAGTTTTTGTACCCCAAATTTACACCATTTTGGTAACCCCACCTCGTGGCACCAAAACAGTGTTACATTTCAAGATGCGAGCAATGATCGTCTTAAAATTTTGCAAATGAGAAGACATCGGGAACCTTATGGTCATTTTAATGAAAAACAGCATAAATGCTTCTTTGTTTTGTTTTTCTTCAGGTACCTTCAGGCTGATTTGGAAACCTATGACCTCAGGGACTTAAAAAGCGTTTTTGACGTCATTATGATCGACCCACCGTTAGAGGAATACCAGAGGAGATGTCCTGGAAGAACTTTCAGCTGGAGGCCATGGGAATGGGACGAGGTTTCTTTCTTTGATATATATCCTAATTTTTCGAGATCATATTTTATTTTCCTGTTTCTCGTTTTGACTTTCTTTAGCTTTTACTCTAGTTGCCCGTATTTGAAATTACTTACTTTATCTATAAATTTCTCAATTCGCTTCTTATTGAATTCTTCTTCTCTGCATATTCTTGGTCTCGTTTTCATTTTCGATTATTCAAGCATAGTGGCTGGTTTACAAGGAGCAATGCATCTAAACTAAACTAACATAAAATAGAATAAAGTAGATAGTTACAATAGATGATAAGATACGCTTCATTATCCCTTTCTAACTGCTTTCTAACAAGTTAAAAACAACAAACAAAAAAACAGCAACAAAATTTTTCTGCAAATTTTCTAAGAGATGGTGTTTGCCTTCTAAGGGATACTGTTTCCAGTTTTCGCAGATTTTCACTTAATGCGTCCTCTGAAGGGCGTTAGAAGATTCTTCTGCCTTGATTTAATGCGAGCCTTTTAAGTGAGGAAGTTTTTCAAATTCTCTAGATTATGAAGTTGGAGGTAGGAGAGGTAGCTGCGCAGCGTTCGTTTTGCTTTTTGTGGTGCGGCTCCGCAGAAGGACTTGATGAAGGCAGAAAATGTCTGAGGGCCTGGGGGTTCCGAAGATGCGAAGATATATGCTGGATAAAGACCAACAAGAAGGAGCCTGGCAATGTGAAGTACATGGAACCAAAATCTGTGTTGCAACACACGAAAGAGCATTGCTTAATGGGGATCAAGGGTACCGTCCGGAGGAGCACTGATTTTGACTTTATCCATGCCAACGTCGATTTGGATATCATAATCACTGAAGAGGTTTGAATATTATAATCCGCCATGGTTGTGCTTTTTAGTCGCATACGACTGTTTCATTATGATTTGCAAGGGCGAATACAGTTGAATCCCATTTAGTCCGCACCCCGGGTAACTCAGACTTTTACAAAGTCGGACCGATTTTCATTTCTCATCGGATTTTTTCTAACCTCTCAAGTCTAAAGTTGTATCCCCGGATAAGTCGGATCGTTTCCTTACAAACTTTGAAGGTCCCACTTAACATGATGCTACTATATGGTTTGTCCCTGTGCACTTATACTGGTTTTAAGGGGCCCAGACCAATCTTCATTTGTTGCTAGGAGCTTGCAAATGGGGGTTTTTGAGAACTGTGATTGAAAAGGGGGTTAGTTGCTGTTTTGGGTTCCAGGTTATTTAAGATCTATGGACAAAGAGAAAGCTTCAAAGCCTGATAATAACAGCTGCTTTTTACCAGACTATCTCTTAGGATAAATTGATTATGCGATGTCGCATGATCATTGAAGGGAACAGGTAAAGGGGCCTTCTCTAAAATAATCAAACAATATCATTCTTGTGAGTGTGTACCATTATAGGAGATCTGGTAACTAGACGGTTGTCCTAGCAAAGGAGCTTGACGTCACAATTTAGTCTTTTTGTGTTGTGTGTCTTTCACTTACCAAATTATTTTGTTATGGAAATTTATGTATCATATACCCTGTGAAAATTCAATCCTCGTTTTTGAAATTATGTTTCTCTTAGTTACTGCATTTTGTGTCACGTATAACCCCGATTTCACCAACTTACTTTCCTCCTTTCGCCGCATTATCTAATTGTGATCTAACGAAGGAAAAGAAAGTTGGTAGCGAAACCTATTTTCGTCTTTTTTTGTTTATTCAGCCGGAGTTCGGAAGCCAAGAGAAGCCGGAAGAAATTTTCCACATCATCGAACATTTCTGTTTGGGACGAAGAAGACTTAATGTCTTTGGAAACGATAGCACGTTGAGGCCAGGTATGTACAAACGTATTGCTGCCAGTTCGAATATGTAAGTGTAATGTTGTTTTGATATCCCCTTGTGCAATTGTGCAAGTTTTTGGTATGCATTTTATTGCTTGCCAGAAAGTATTTTTGAAAAGGCTTCACCTTGCATTTCCAAAAGAAGTAGTTTTGTTTGACAATGTAATTTCATTTCATGGTAACTTTCAATGAATATTATTGGCTGAAACATAGGATGCTAGGAGGATGGGATTTTCCCTAAACCGAAGATGAAAAGTGAGCTAGGAGAGATTCGAGAAATCTCAGCTAGTCGTAAAACTAAAAACAGTTTAAATCCATCCTCCATAGAAGACACCGTATAGTTAAAAGAGCAAGCATTTACAATCTTAGAAGCAATCATTGTATTCTTTTACCAAAGGCTAATACAACTTCTCATGGTATAAAAAATCATAAGATTTATTGGAAGTAGACTTTGGTAAATATTACTAATTAAAGTTAAAGAGTCCGGCAACCTATGAATCTGTATTGGTCACATAAAGAACTGGTTCACAGACAAATGCAACTGCAGGCGTTGTAAGGTTTTTATTGCAAACCTTGGGTGTACTTGAGTTGATATGTATTCGATTTTACAATTTTTATTTATGTCTTTCATTGTTTTATAGCTGACATAAATTAGCATGAATTGGCATAAATATATATAAATTAGCATCTCTGCAATTAAAATGGCCAGCTTTAAATAAATAGATTATTGTCATTTTATTCATACATTTTGAATATGTTTTCGTTTGCTATTCCGCTTTCCCATATGAATATTTCGCTTCCCCAGGTTGGCTGACAGTTGGCCCAGATTTGTCAAGCTCGAACTTCTCAACTGAATCATATTTGAATTACTTTAATAATGGACCAGAGGACTACCTAGTGGGCAGTTCCAATGAGATCGAGACACTGCGGCCAAAGTCGCCTCCAAACAAAGGCAAAAGCCAGCCATTTGCTCGTGGCCGCGGGGGCTCAGGCCGCGGTGGCATGCCTGGCCGTGGTGGCGGCCAAGGTCGAGGCGCTGGACAGGGACGTGGTGCTGGTGTTGGACGGGGGTTGGACCTTGATATGAACTTACCCCCTGCACACGGTAGTGCAAATATAACGGTAGTTGGAGATGGGCGGGCCCCACGGGGTGGTATGATGAATACGGGGTTCCCTCATTCGATGATGGGGGGCACATTCATACCCCGTGGTGGCTATCACCCTAGGTAGCTTTCATTTTTTTTTAAATTTGCGTTTTGCATTAAAAGTAAAAGCCATAACGATGTACTTTTGTTTATCAAAAATGACAAGAAAAATATTGCGATTGATTTGACAGCGAATTAATCTCTAGTTTGAGACGGATATCAAAGTCGCTTTTTTCCTTATGTATCCTTCGACTTTTCACCACATGTTTACCAGTTACCGCTTGTTAAAGGCCTATAACTCAAAATCGTCAAAAACTTTTTTTGGGTAGAAGCTTACCATTTTCACATGATTTGATTTTGAAAACTGGAGATTTCAAGTTCCAAAATTATTTCTTGAATTGCTGGCAAAGAATTATGATTGAAAGACGTCGAGTAACGTAAAGAAACAGAATAAATATAAAATGATTGCTTTTGTAGGGTTAAAACGCATTTCAGCAAATTAAAAGTTGCCCACCCAGGGGCTTGTGTGAAGAGGGTTGGCAAGTGCTTCCTTGAATTGTCATATCGGGAAATTTTGCATATTTACGTATTTTAATGCTATTTTTAAAAAATTCTTATTTTCAAGGGGTCGAAGCAGGGAATTCAATTTTGTTCTTATTTCTCATAAAAACATATATTTTTAAGCACTATAAACACTGCATTTTCCAAACCTTAACAAGCCACTCAAAAAAAGGAACGGCTCCACTCCAAAGAAGAAACGCCTCAAGAGCCTAGAGTGCCCCACTTGTATTTCTACCTTCGCTTGATAAAAAAGGAATTGTATTTTTTGGCGCAGAGATTGATAGTTTCTGAACATAAATCGCATGAAACAAAGATAGAACTAAGTTTATTTAGCATCTTCAGATTTTATTTTTCAAAGACTTCGCCAAATACTTACTCCTCTTTTAAAGGCTTTTGTGCAACCGGCATGCTTTGCGACTATGTTATCAAAAAAGGCCTAATATCGTATTGGATGAAAATACAAAATACAGCCCAATTCTCCTTATGTAAATGGTATATTTTTCCACTTATCGAAATGTTGGTCCGTTTTTATTCTTAACCAGATTCTTTGCAATCTGGTCTGTTTTCTGATCAATTCTTCCCCAGGTCAAATTCTTGTTTATTTCTGCACCTGGTCAAGTACAAAGCAATTTGGAACCATTTAGTTAATTTTTGCACTGATCAAAAATTGAATCGTTTTTCTTTTTTCTTCATTTTACAACCAACCACAATTTTTGCCTGTGTTTCTCTAGTACGGGAGTTTTAACTGAATTCTACGAAATTAGAAACTTGTATGCACTTGCTTGGCTTTCCTTCGCAGTGGCAAGTAAACTATGACCGCAGGCTTTATAACGTTTAGATTCATTCGAAGCAATTTTGTACATAAATTTGCAACTATAATTTGATATTTTTGGAACCAATTCTTACAATACTACAATTATAGTCAAGCCATGCCCAAATTTTGTTAATTCAAACTTCCTTTTGTCTCTTCTATACGGGCTTTAAAAAGTTTGAATCTAGAAGACGGGTGTGCAAAAATGCGCATTTTGCAGATCACACATTTTGAAAGCAAATGTCATGCCATCATCCACAGCTTTCATCTGGATATAAACATTTTGGAGTCTCCATTTTTATAGAAAAAGTCAAGACTATAGGCTTATCAAAAAGACCATTCACAGATGAAAAACTTTTAAACACAAAAGTTGGTTTTTCCGACATATATAAACTCTATAATGGCCTCGATCCTGTTTTCAATTATTTCATAGCGTATTTCAAGAAAAAAATATTTTTTGCAGTCTCAATTTTTAAAAAAAGGCCAAAGTTAAAGTCTTACCAAAAGGGCCATTTTCAGATCGAGAAATGTGCAACTCAAACTTTGCTTTTTACTGCTTTAAATGAACTCAAAAATTGACTGAATCATGCCTTTTGCTATTTATTAACAGTGGTTATTTAGGTAAAAACATATATTTATGGAGTTCTTATTGTTTTATAAAAGAAAAAGGTTGTAGGCTAACCAAAAGGGCCGTTTTGGGATCAACAATTTGGCAGCACAAACTTTTTTTTCTGCTTTATTTAAACTCAAAAAACGCATGCATCAGATCTTTTTTCATTCAGAGCGAAAATTTGAATAAAAACTGACATTTTCGGAGTTTCAATTTTGACAGAAAAAGCCAAGTCTATAGGCTTTGAAAACGCTATTATTTGATCAAAAATTTTCCATCTTGAAACTTGGCCTTTTTTCTCCTTTATATGAACTCAAAATAGTTTGAGTCAAGTCTTTGTTTTATTCAGAGCGTATATTCAGAGAAAAAGACACATTCTGGAGTCTCCATTTTTCATAGAAAAAACCAAGGCTATAGGTTTGCCAAAAACCCAATTTTCTGATCTCTTCTTGTTTCCACCTTTATAAAAAAAGTCAAGCAGAAAAATGTTTCAATTAGAGATTTATTTTCTTCTTTATTATATTTAAAAGCTAGACCTTGTCATGTCTATATTTAAAGCGTTAATTAGGAGGGGAAAAGGCATTTCCGGATTGACGATTTACAGAACTCACGCGCATTCACTGACCAGCAAGTTTTTTATCATGCTTGCCTTCAAAGTTTTCGTGCAATCGTATAATGTTTAAAATTTATCCGAATTTGCGTCGAAACAAAAAAATGATTAATGATCAAAACCGATAGAAAGAATGCCACAATAGCAATCAAAAACATTTTTAAACAGTTTTTGAATTATTATTTGAAAGAAATGTCAACCACTTATTTTACACAGTCCTTAAAACCTACAACAAACTTGAATTGCTTACGGCCGGTTTACATGTTCACATTCTGTGATCACATAAAAAGTGCATTTAGTAATTTGTGTCTTTAGAAAACAAATTACGCAATTAAAAGATCAAGGGTATCTGAAAAATAAAGCCAAAATGAAAAAGAACTTCATGCTATTTTGTGATTTTTATCACTTACAACGATAATTCAATTACAACACAAATAAAACACTAGGTAACTGAACTTAGACAGACATAAGATACATTTATAAGCCAGAACTACCAATAATGGTATAAGATCATTAAGTTTCCAAGGGCCAAAATCTGGAATTCACTCCCAGAATCAATAAAGACAACAGCACAAAATACCAGTAATTCAAGAATTTGATCAAAACTTGGTTCCTTGAAAACAAATGCACGTGCTCGTTTTGCAGTAAATAATCTGTCTTATGCTATCCTTGAAATAGCTTTATGTTAGTCTTAATTAGCGTGTTTTCACAATTTTAAAAACTAACATTAAATAATCTACAATACTGTACAATTCAATGCAATGCAATACAATACAATACAATACAATGGAATGAGATACAATAAGATGCAATAAAATTTATCTTGCCACAGGAACCTCTTTTCTGTGATCCGGTATTTGAATGCTGGGCAATTTTCAAAGATCTAATGGAGGAAAATGCTAGCCCCGCCCCCCTTATTGAGAAAAATTTACAGACATTTTATTCGATGATAAAAATGTTTTAATATTATTTATTATTATAATAATATTATTTAATTTTAAAACGAACGCCAAGTGAAATGTTTAAAGTTTTAATTTAAGTCAACAATTTTTTTTCGAAAACACGACAATTCCACACTGACAATGAAATTTTGACATTTGCATAATTAAAAAACTTACATTCAACGGTTAAACTTTATCACCAGATTCATGACATTGCATATTATTCCCTTGATATCACTCGATGGTGATCACGTGCAGCATCCTAATTTTAGCGCCACATGCACGCCCCAATTTTTGCATTTTTTATCACAAAAAAACCATACCTTAGAGGTGGCATCACAAATGGTGGCGATGTAGGCTTTGGTGAAAAATCTGGAAGTGCTACATCGTCAACGAGCTCAAGAAGATGGCCATTTAGCATGACTTGCCTGGAAGAAAACATCAGTTGGTTTCTTCAAGAAAAACATAACAAAGATATTTGATGAATAACAAGAAAAATAAGACAAAGATAGTTTACTATTAAAAAAAGGTAATAAATTGGCATAAAAATATTTATTGAAGATTGTTTTAGATGGAAATAACCGTTTGACTAATTTTATGTGATGGAATTAAAAAAACTTTGATTTTATCCAATAAACGAAAATGTTTTGCTTCATCTTATAATTCGTCTTCTTTTACCGCTATTCTAAATATCTATTTGCATCAATGCAATATTAAAAAGCTCTGGTTTAGAGATATGATTGAAGAATGAAAGAAAGAAGGAAAGAAAGAAAGAAAGCAAGAAAAAAGAAAGAAAGAAAGAAAGAAAGAAAAAAGAAAGAATAAAGAAAGAAGGAAAGAAAGAAGGAAAAAAGAAAGAAAGAAAGAAATAAAGAAAGAAGGAAAGAAAGAAAGAAAAAAAATGAAGGTAAGAAGTAAGAAAGAATTAGAAATTATCTTGTAGTATTTTCGTGGTAATAATATCTCCTTGCTAAATATAAAACGTGCTTTGAAAAAAGCAAAAACCTTGAAACATGTTACTAAGGCTTTTCGTCTGACACTCTTCAGAGTACAAAACGTCAGGACATAGATCGAAACCTAGGTAATAGGCCAATTGTGGAACCCAATTTCGGATCGAAATAGGCCAATCGGAAACACGAGCACATGACTGTATAGGTTGACCAATCAGTGCCGCTTGCTTATTGAAAATATCACCAATGTCCTGAGGTGAAAACTACCTTTTATCTTTCGACACAAAAGCGATTTTTCATATTTATGTAGATTTACTCCAAAAGAAATTTTGATCAGAATTTCTACTGTCAACTATGGTCAATTTGTTTGGAAATTGAAATAAAACAAGTTGACTTTGCAACGATGATTGCAGAAGTTAAGTGAATGAGGCACGTTACAGCCAATTAAAACCTTCCTGTTAACGATATGTTTTCCTTATCAAAATCAAAATGGTGATAGCATTATAACTACAGAAAAGCTGGAAACTTTACCTGGCTGTGGCGTCACCGATCGGCTCGAAAACAAACTCATCCGCAGCAAGATTTGATAAAGAGCCAGAAAGATTGAAGGTCATGTCTTCTCTAGGGTCCAGATTGATTGCAATGATTACAACCGAACCTTGAAAATATTTATGGCTGAAAATAAGAAAGAATTTTTACATCAGTACAGTTGATATCAATCAAGTAATTTTTTAACTTCAAGGGTAAGAAAAAGTTCTTTAAATCACAAAGGGTCTTTAATAAACAGGAACAACCATGAAGTAGACAATTTTAAATCTAAACTAAAAAATTGCAATTACGACGCAGCCAGTGACGATGGGGGGACTGCATTTGGAGCAAAACATTTGGAGCAAAAATTTGGAGCAAAACAATTGTGTGAGAAATGATTTTTAAAGAGATTGAAAGTCTCGTGAAGTCAAAAAGAAACCAAGGAATTTTTGGCAATACCTCCCATAAAGCTGAAAATAATCCTAAAAATTCTGTAAATTGGTTTTCAAGTCGGGTGCCTCAGCAAAGACTTGACAATGTCACCCTCTTTAATATCGAACATTAATGTTCGTAAAACTTGTTCTCGAAAAAGATATCAATAAAATTATCGATATATTTAGTCGGCGTGGTGGGCGAGATTCGTATTTCTTTCAATGAAAACTCGAAAGGTATTTTGTAATGTGTCATGTTTTTAAAAATGTTTATTAGTTAGCCTCATTTTAATGACGCTGCTAATCATTGCTCGATGGATATATAAAGCTTTAGCATTGCTCGTGCGAAATAATTTGAGCCCCCCCCCCTCCCCCCCCCCCATCTGAACTCATCCCACACGCCTGTGATCATCATTAGGAATAGTAAAGAGTTCCGAGCTCAGTTTCTAGCCCGTCGCCTTTGATAAATAAAAGTCAGAAAAGTGAGTTAAATTAAATTTGTAGTTGATCACAAAAACATTTCAAGCAAGCAATCTTTAGTACAAACCTGCCAAATTCGTTAACACAATGAGAATATATTCTGAATTTCCTTGACTTCTCCAGAGAGCCAGTTACATCCAAAACACGATGACCAACGAGTTGCTTGTACAGAACAGACAACCAGTAGTCCTATATAACAAAGATCTAAAATTAAAAACGCTTTTTGCTTTTTATCTGACATCAAGGTTATCTAAAGGTTGACATAGATTCAGCTACGATTATTCATCAAAAGCATTAACATTTTTAGAGTTGAAAGCCACATTCACCCCTCTTCTCTTTTTCATGCGAGTGAAAGATAGCAATATTGTCCAAAAATAGCAATTATTTCCACAAAAATTTACTAAACTTGTAGTAACTGGTATAAATAGGTCAGTTTTGGTATCAATGAGAATATCATGGTTCTGTCTCCAATTCACTGACAGTGCATTCTTGTTGATAATGAAATGTAAAATAAATGCTGATATGTACTTACCGGAGAGGGAAACAGATTCTTACTAATCAGTGCATATTTGCCCCCAAGGAGTGTTTGTCTTATTACCATGGTGATGTTAAGTCTAGCAGCTAGGCCAAGTTTGTCAAGCCAACTAAAAGAAGGGAAGTTAAGTTATTTATTGAAATGAAAATAGAAAATAATACCATTGGAAGCAAGACAGGTGGTATAATCTGGAAATACTGAAAAAATTTGACTATCTCCAACCTTTGTCTCCAGTTTGACAAAGATTGTTCTAAGTTTCATTGTTTAGTCAAAAATTTCTTTGTGACTGCACTAACTTTAAAACTTTGAGTTGCATCTCAGAACCGTCTTGTCCTATACACCAAATAGCAAGTGCAGCTCTGCCTATACATCATCAAGCACAGTAATTTTTGCATATATGCATATTTCATAAGAGAGATAAACAAAACAAAAATGATTACAGAGAAAAAGCGGGTTGGAAATAAAAGAGAGTGAAAAGGGTCAGAGGATGAAGAGTACTTGGAAGTGCAAACAAAATGAAAGCTACAACAAATGTTTGTCTGGCAACAGATGAAAAAAAAACAGAAAATCTCAAAAATACTACTAGTAATCTTTTGATGCTTGACGTTAATTGAAACTTAATGAAAAAAGCTGAAAATTACACAAAACGTTTAAAAACAAACAGAATGTATTGTTACAGAGGAACAACAGTGGAATTATACTCACAGAAATCCAGCAGCATATCTATCTGATAACGCTTCTGCTCCACCTCCATATGTGCTCGCTGTTTCACCAATCCAGATGGGTGTATCCTTTGTAGCTCCTTTCTTAATCATCTTTTTGGCAGAATTAGTATAATCTAGAAACTTGTCCAAGTATAATGGGTCTATAAAATCTTGCAATGTTGCATTTTCACTGGCACCGTAGTAACTAAAAATTTATAGAAGAGCATCATTGGAAATATAAATGCTTACACAACTGAAGTCTTCCAAGCTGCTTCTAATTCCAATGAATAAATGCCAAGAAGTTATAAAAAATTCAATGCACATTTTATTAAATAACATGGTATTTCTGTGTCCATCAGCTTTTAAGCTTTTCTGAATCATAAAAGGCAGATTTGGAGTTTTTGCCGCAAGAATTCCTTCAGAGTCCGTTGAGCAGCCTGCTATCATGACCTCTTCTTTACTCACAAACTTGGAGTTTTTAATCTTTTGAATTCAATGAAATTATAGTTCAAAAACATGTCTCTCAGATAAGGCAAACTCTGATATTACTTGTAGATTTAGGAAGTTCAAAAATAATTTAGAAATAAAAATATTTCTACTTACAAATGGAATGTGACAGCATCAAGAATATCATTGTCAATATTTTCCAAGAACCTGGAACATCGAAATTACAAAGGGACTCTTTAGAAAAAACGAAAATCTTCATAATAAAATAGATTAAGATTATAAAAATCATGTTGCACATAAGCTGCATTACCAAGTGTCAAAATCATAGTCGAAATTTTCTGGTTATAAAAATAGCTAAAAACAATAAATAAATAATAAGAGATTTTCTTACTTTTGAAAATATCCATCTCTATTCAAGGTTGCAACATCAGGCCCAAATATCATTGGAATGTTGTGACCTTCTTCAATGACTATGGCTTTTAACATTCCAAAATCTCTTGCCAATTGCTCTGGTTTGATCCAAATGTCACGATGTCCAAGATAGAGATCAGGTTCTAACAAGGATAAAAAATCTTTTAAAAAAATTCATGCCCCCAGAACCCCCAAACTGGAACCTTTGCCCTGTCAGATATTACACAAATACTTTCTACTAGGGCTATATTTTTTAAACAATGCAAATATTTATTTGCATAGAAACAGAATGAAAAAGTGATGACACCATAAATACAGTTTCCACAACTCTCTAGTTTTGGTTATATGAGCGTGAAGAGCATGGTGAAATATCTCTAAACATCTGTTTGATGTGTGACATTCGGTTGACATATAGCTATTTATAACCATAAATTTTGCAAACAGATTAACTGTTATTTTTTGCTTGGTTTGTAAGCTTTAGAGCAAGGATCAAATTAAAGTGGCTTGATTGGGAAAAAGGCCGTACTTGTATCTGAAAGGCTGAAAAAGGCTGAAATAAGGTTGCTGCCATTTGGCAAGCAACCTGTGACAGATGTAACTGATTTACCACCTATAGTTTTTGTGCTTAAAATAATCCTTATTATATTTTACAAAAACTCTCAACAAAGATGTTCAAGATACGGCTGCACCATTATCATCAACATGCAATGGGTGAGAAAACCGTATGATTTTATTGAAGATCTTCACTGGTGTTGTTTTGACAACTAAACTTGACTTGTCAGCCTCGGCCCTGATTTTATCACGTTAATCAAAATTTCCAGTTTGGACATTTATGCAACAAAGGGTGGCTGTGCACATTTGTATTCATGTAAAATGGTAACAAATCAAGCTTTTCAGGAAAAAACAATCACCATTTCCTAACTCGTAATTGACAACATATCCCTTGGAAGTAGTGTATCGCAGAAGTTTGATAAAATTTGTTGGATCCCAGGATCCATCATGCTTCCTCTCCAAAGAATTAACACCAAAAATCATTTTCCATTGCATTTTCTTTGCAAAATCATTGATCATATCCCATTCAGTACTGTTCAAAATATACTTTTCTGAATCGATATCGAGTCCCGTTTCGCTGAAAACAACATCATCCCCTTTTGAGCCACCTATTCGTAAATACACCATTGGTCTGTTCACATTTATGCTTGAGAGACCTTCGCACAAAGCTAAGAACTTTGGTGAGTCAAAAGGTATTGGCCTCAAGTCTTTTGCAATCATGTCTGAGTCGAGCGCAATTGAAAGGAAAGTTGTTTCGATTTCTGCAACCGGAGATGTCGTGTTGACGTCAACAAGCAGAAAGTCTCCATAACTTAAGTCAATCAGTTTCAAAAAGAGGGAGACAATAATCCAAATGCGAGCGGGCTTCGTCATGGCAAAAATAATTTTATACACTACTGTAGTCTTGATATTTCGTTGTCCTCTCCTCTTCCCTCCAAAAAAACACATTCTTTCGCCCTCTTCTTGATGCCGAGGTTGATTTCTGCGAACGAGGTTTCAATGAAACGTTGCCTTCCTTTTGTCTTTCAAAAGCAGAAACACCATAACGTGGACTTGTCAAGACGAAAGGAAACTGAAAATGTTGGTGAGTAAATGGTTTATCCTTTCTATCCATTAGACTATTATCTCTCAACTGCATCTTAAGAATACAAGCTTGTTTTGGTCGAATACCAACAGATTACAAATGATAGGTACCAAACCTTAGGTGACTGAACTTTTTTTAGGCCAAATACTGTGAAAATTGTGTACCCATCAATAAACTTAGTTAATCTGTTTAAAAAAGCTTAAAGTGAACATATGATGTGAAATATAAACCTGCTGAGTAATTTGTGCGAATTGTCTGTTTAGTTTCGTGTCATATTTTGTTTAGGCCAGGAGCTTTTTTTTAGACTTAACTTTTTAAACTATTCCTAACTAAGTGTTTATAGATTTAACTTAATATTGGAAATTTTTCCTTTGTAGAATACCTTAAAGACGTTTGCTTTGTAGCCAGATATGACGTGTTTAATTACTGGTATTAGGTCAAAAAGTTTCAATTTTCTCTGTTCTTTTCATATTTTGGCAACATTCTAATTATGTGTTTTCTTCTCTATTTTAGCGGTATGTTTGTCTAATTGCCTTTGTGGCTCTGGTATCTGGTGCAGATTTGGAAGCAAGAGCCAAACTGTTAGCATCTAAAACAATCTTAAATAATTTCATTGTCCAGAATAAAGATGTTTCGGTTGTTTATAAGATTTTCAATGTCGGTTCATCAGCAGCTTACAATGTTGCATTAAACGACACCTCGTTTCCAAACACAGAATTTAAGGTAGTCAAGGGCAAGAGTTCAGTTCAATGGAGTAGTATTCCACCTAACGGCAATGTGACACACGTTCTTGTTCTACAGCCATTCAAAGCAGGTTACTTCAATTTCACTGCTGCACAGCTTTCATATGATATCACAGATGGAGGGGAAAAGCAGGTAAATATGTTTAAGTCTTTAACAGTCGCCTGCTTGTCATGGAAGGGCGTTTAGCACTATATGATCAAATTAGTTTATTCGCGTAGGATGTTGAGAGAATCAAGACAATTTTCCAGCTCAGCACCCTATTTAGTAGTTAACAAAAATGATAAAATTTACACAAGTTAAGTAGTATGACAGACAGGTACAAACAGTAATTTGCATTTAAAGGACTTTTACTGAGAATAGAGACCCAAGGTCAAAGATCTCCCCTGCCACTAAAAAATTGTTTGTATTTAGAATCAGATGTTTGCAAGGTAATATCTCAAACACAAGTTACAGTCTCAAAACACAGGTTGCAATTGCTCATTGCTAACATTGCTTGATTACTTCTCACATCTAGTATACTTGATTCCCAAAGATTTCAATTAACAATATTTCAAAAAGCTTTAGGGTTGTTTTAGGCAAATAGATAGTAGTGGAAAATAAAATACATCTTTTTTAATTAAATCTTGTTAGTTCCTTTCAGCAAACTATATGAGATTTATTTAAAATCTTACAATAGCAGACTGCTTGACGGACTCTGGAGGAAATCTTGCAGCGAAAAAACGATAAAATAGTAGTGTATAAGGAACACCGCAACGCAACTAGAATAAACAACAACAAACACACAAATCAGTGATGCTAATATTTCTTCCCCGCATACGAGGCTTCATCAGAGCAAAAAATAAATAGTTCCCTTTGATATTTTCTTGAAGTTATTTGTACCCAAGTTGTTAATATTAAGCATTTTACAAATTATTTTCCAGGCTGCTTTTACATCAGCTCCTGGTGAAGGTGGAATCATGACAGAGATTGATTTCAACAGAAAACACTCTCCCCATTTGGTAAGTCAAATAATCCTAACTAGTTAAGACAGATTTGGTCACTTGGACTCTTCAACTAGGACCAAGTTAAACAAATTTTGGATCCGCCTCCAGATATTAATCTTATGTTATATATCTTTTGTTCATTGCTCTATGTTTCAACTCAGGGAAAGTGACAAACTCAATGGTTGTTTATAAAAGGGGCCAGAGCCCCAGCCCTGTGCTTTTCGTAACCAAAAGGGGCCCCACACACAAGAATAAATTTGAAAAACAAGGGTCCGCAGGAGTTTTAGAGCCCCAGACCTGTCAGTCTCTAAAACTGCCACTGAACAACATAGGAGTTCTTTATTCTGTTATTTGTCCCCTCTTCTTTGCTATGCTGAAATTTGTTGCATTGAAGGCTTGATGAAGCTGAAGCTGTTTTTCATTTCGGTACATATTTGGTAATAAATTAGCATCAAATTCTGAAACCATTTACCTTCTCTTTACAGCTTGAATGGGCCATATTTGCTGTCATGTGCACTCCATCCATTCTTATTCCATTTTTGCTGTGGTTCAGAAGTAGCTCAAAATACTGTGAACACAAGGCAAAGAAAGCATAAGGGACATCTCTTAGTATTGTTGCTTTTTATGCATATATTTTATAATTTAAAACAATTTCTCGAGTTTTGATTTTTCCTATCCTTTCAGAAAAATGATGACGTAGGTTAGACAAACTGCAAACCCTTGCCTAAATGCATGCAACTTTCTTTATAATATAAAATATGAGAAATGTAAATGTTAAACTGCTGTGATGCAGGTTGCAATTATGCCAAGCATCATTAAACCTTCCATAAATTTGTTAACTTTTCAGGTTAATGCTGTGCAATAAATTGTGACTTAGTGGATGTTATTCCTGCATTTCTTGCCAAAAATGTATTCAATTGTATTTGATAAAATACTGTGAATACTAGACTGAAAATCAACCTCATTTTCTGATGTATTCTGGCACTGTCAATTTTATAAAACAGGGAAGGGGCCAAATTCATGATATTTTGTACTCAGGACGGGTGGGTTGAGCCAGGAAGGGTTAAGCAAAATAGAAATCAGGTTTCAGTGTAAAACTACCAGGCACAGCAAGACAGAATTGCAACCCTCTTTGTTCATCAGATAATCTGTTTGGATTAGATGCTTGCTCCCCGTCTCCCATATTTTTAACTAGAATATAAGGAGAACATGAATTTTGCAAGCTGCTCTTGCAATTTCAACTTGCCCTGTGACAAGGATTGAGTGATTGCTGTCAGTGTTCTCTACTATACTGCATTTAAGAAGGTGACTTGTAGCAATTGATGAGTAATAGAATCGAAAAAGTTATATTCAGAAAAGTTCAATGTTTGCTTGCCATCTGGTATTGCCTCTTACTAGCATGCCTGCCAAAATCAGGGTTGAAGTTACTAAAAACATTCAATAATGGTACCTCTGCTTGCCTATTATTTGTGTGAACTCTGTTGTGGGACACTGCTCTGCTTCTAAATATAGGTGCTTCTTGAGGTTTCATGCTTTTTTGCATGGGAATGAACTTTGATGCTACATAGCTAGAGATACAAAATACTTCATGTAGAATGGAAACATTCTCAGCCAATCATCTCTTTTGTAAGACGTTCTCTTCATTTTCAATCCCAAAAGAACAAAGGCAAAAAGCAAGGACCAGTAGAAATTTGCTGAAGGGCAGGATCTGGCCTGTGGGACATAGGTTGCCTGTCCCTGCAATAAAACTCGACTTTCCCCTCTCCGTCTGTCTTCTTTGCAGAATTCCACAGGAAGGAAACAAATATCAATCGCTCTCTCAAGCATGAAATAGAATGCTTATAGTCTAAGGCTGGTTTCTAGGTAGTTTCATACCTTGTGAGATTGACTGCTTGAAAGCGCCATATGATTGTAGCCTACTGCAGCATATTAATTATCATTCGAAAAAAACTGCAAAGATACTCCACCTGTAGAGAAAGTGATGAAAGATATATATATATATATAATATATATATATAATATATATATATATATTTAAGGTTTGGTCATCTTCTTAAACAAACAAAATACCTTAGCTGCCTACAAAAATTACAGTTAAGTATTGTCATTACCTTATTGAATTGGTGCAGAAGTTCCGTAAATCCTCGAATTGGCCCTTCCTCGAAAAGCCCCCCCCCCCCCCGAATTAGCCCCACACCTAGAACTACAAATTGTCAATAAGTCCCCCCCCCTGGAGTAAGCCCCCACTGCTTCCGTAAATTCTCAAATTGGACCCCTCAATTTGATGATTTTTGCCATTCGAGGTTGCCTATGGCGTTTAATTGAATTACAACAACAAATCCATACTTTTGGTAGTAATTAATTAAATGCTTATAAATAAATTTCTACTAAAATAAACGAGGTCTTTCAATAATGTCTTCTTAACGTCTACAATAATTTTATAAGCCCCCCCCCCCTCGAATAAGCCCCCATCCAAAAATATCAAAAATAAATAAGCCCCCAGGGGGCTAGTTCGAGGATTTACGATGAAATCCAGTGCTATAAATTGCTTTTAGCATACGAACAATGCAGTTCTTCCTAGAATGTTTGCTGAGCAAATCTGTCGAGCAGGCAGTCCCATAAGGTTGAAGCGATGAGAAAACTGTTAAATTTTTCCATAGTCAATTTGATGGAATGCATTCTGGATCTCCAACTGTTGCATTCAACCAGTTGAAAAACCTTGGTACACTGCACTGTGTTTTTGAACATTGTCAACAGCATTCACATCTCCTAGTCCAAACGTGGTTGTTTTCTTCAATGTTTGAGCTTCTATTCTTGTCTGATGGTTCTTCTCAAATAGCTACGATCTTTAAATATACAACCGATTTTAGGGAGGGGTGTGGTGTGGTACAAGTCTTTCAAAACAGAGACAGTATAGTTTTTCAAGACTACGACAAAATAAGGAGCAGAAGCTGGTATGGGGACACTGAAGCAATGACCTTCATGGTCTGTCTATTAGATTCCAGAGGCTCTTCGAGGTTAGCTCCGCAAATGCTATATATAATGATATAACCAAAATTCAAAGAATGATGGTCCAGGACGTCAGAAACATTTTAACGAGACACGATCAAAAGGAGGCACACTAAGGCTTTCTTAAATTGTGTTTTAGAGACGGTATTTGCTAATTCCTAAAGTTTTGGGACACTCTTCTGACATCCCCAGCAATAATAAGCGACTTTACTCGTTGAACCATTCAGAGATTCAGAATATTTCAGTATACAGTCATCAATGATAAATTGGTGTTGCCCTGAAAATTACATTCCAACTGAAGGCTAACCGCTTAGAAATTAAAAACTGAATACTTATTTTAAGGCTTGACTTTGTTTTTATTCATACATGATGGGGCAAGCAGGCTATTCATTCTCAAAACGCTTGTAACTGGCATTGCGTCTTTAGGTGACTGTTTGTGCGCCATTGGTTATCCCAGCACTTACGGAGTTAGAGAAAAAAGATGGGAACCTTGCTGAGAACATAAAGAATTTGGCAAACTTTCACATGCATAGCCCTGACTAGAATTTTTCTTAACTGGAAATACTACAAAAAGATGCAAAAAAGAACTCTAGTTTTCTAAATTTCATTGTTTGATGATTTTTCTTATACTCAAAACGATTTGTTTACACAATCTACATTTCCCTCTTTCTTTATGCAAAATCCATGCCATGATTACAATCCATCGCACTTCAATCGAGTTCACCTAAACCGAACTCGCGTTTCCTTGTTGGAGAATTCGCTACACTAAATAAAAAGTCATCTTTGGAGCCTAGAAGGCTTGCTGCTCCCAAACTTGCGCCGGTTTTTGATACTGTTGAAGAGGTGGAATGGCTCTCTTTTGAGGGCTGTTTCTTCCCACGATCACCTCCTGTCGTTGATGGGGTAGATGGATCGTCATCCGGGGGTGCATCTTCGGACGCTGGCAGTGTTGCTATCTTTCCGTAAACAGCCATGGCCTATAATTCAACAAAACGCACATTAAACCAAAGCTCGTAGATGCTGATTTTAAAGTTTAGGGAGAGGTTTTGCAGGGGTGGATGACGTTTGAGATTAAAAATGGAACAACAATCTTAGTGCTACAAAATTTCAAGATTTGTAACTTGGAGGAATCAATATTACGATCAATTCGTCTTGTCGCACATTTCTGCAAGGAAGTGAATCATTTCAAATTCATTTACTCGTTCGTTTTATTTACTCTGATGCGAAATATTAGTATTCGTTTAATTTAATTATTTTGAAAACTATTTCATAGCATTGGATTCTTTCGTCGTTTTGCTTTGTTCCTGAATTTTATCCTCGTATTTATATTACACTCATTGCAAAATTCACAGAATCCGGCGGACAGCCTATCCTGCTTCTCTTACTTCTCACACAATAGGAAAATACCCGCAACACATACCTGGGCTACCATGCTTGCTACGTCACCAGTGTTTGACGGCAGCAGAATTGTGTTGTTCGTCTTTGCCAGGCTCGAGAATGCTTGTACATACTGAAAGAAGGAGGATACATTGAAAATTTTGTTTCTGTAAGGAAGTCTTCGTGCAATCAATATTGATAAATAGGGCCAGAGTATCATGGCGATCAAAGTCCAGCTGGGGCCTATGAGATCGATTTTCTTTTAGTGTAAATTTTTTGTTTATAAGAAAAGTCGCTCTAAGAAACTCAGTAATGGCGCTGCTGAGTGAGGGGCTAAGAAACTTTCAATACTACCTGAAAACTAAAACCTGCGATTCCGCTATCGGGCAGCATTTACTGGAAAACCCAGATTGTGCAAAAAACTATAATGGCGACAAGTTTCGGATTATTGGTAAAGCCCGAGCGTCGTTCCACCTAGCAGTTTTGGAATCTATCTACATAAGCACGAAAAAACCGCTACTGTGTAGACAAAAGGAGTTCGTTTTCACCTTAGGACTCCATTGGTAACATTCTCAATAGGCAAGCGGCACTGATTGGTCAACTTCAACAGTCATGTGCTCGTGTTTCTGATTGGCCTATTTCGATCCACAACTGGGTATATATATTTCCTATCGTAAAGTTTTCGGTCTAAATGTTTGCATTTTTCAAAGCCATTTACAAGTTTTGTACCACCAAAAAAAAGTGTCAATGCTGACCCAATGTTAATAAAATTTATTCCCTGGATTTTATAACATACCATAACAATTTCATAACGGGAGCCAACGACAAGGCTACGGACAAGGCTGCCCTGTCCTCGACGACAAGGCTACGGTATATGGTGATTGATAAACGCTTGTTCTATCACAACGGTAAAAATCTTACCTGTTCGGCAATCGAGAGTGATGCAGCTTGGTTTCCAGACTGCAAAATAACAAAATCGTGCAATTATTTACTGCAGTTTCTTATATTCTTGCCCATTTATTGCGATAAACAAGCTTTTTCAAAAGTTTCTTAAAGCATTCATGCCCTACACCCTAAAAAAGTCAATTTTACCATAACTTGTTAAAATTCTGTATGCAAAGACATCTATGGGCTCACAGGTTGCATTAGTAGGACATCAAGCAAGGTCTCTCTTACTTTTTGGATACAAATTACGTCACTTAAGGTCGTAGATTCTAAATTAAGGTGTTGGTTTTTACTATGTGACAGAAAAGTTCCAACTGCCTTAAATAATCATTTCCACTAAAAGTGATATAAAATTTACTGCACACACAGCTACAGAGCTTAAAAAGAAAAAGCTAAGTTCCGGACACCGAGATATACTGAAAAAGCTGGAAGACCAAATAAACGGCAGACCAGCCTGGATGCAATGTTTAAACATCCCCTACGTGAAACAGGGCCTCCGACGAAGGGGGGGGGGGTGCGGCCTTGGCCCCCCCCCACATTTTTGCAAAACAATAGAGTTATTTTCAAAATCTTTTTTATGGGTGTTAAATTTTCCCTTGCCTCCCCCCCCCCACTTTTCAACCTTTGTCGGAGCCCATGTGAAAGAGCTGAGCTTGCACGCAGCATTAACCAACGGACCATAGACAACCAGCGTGCTACGTAAGATTTTAAGTTTTAGCATTCATGAATTTACCTTTTCTGAAAGCGCTTTCGAGATCAAATTGATAGCTTCCGCCCTTGCTCTTGCCTTTGCCAAAATTGCATTGGCCTCCCCAGTGGCACGGTTGATGGCTGCTTCACGCTGCCCTAGAACAAAAACGAGTCATTTCATACGTGCTGTAGCAGTTAATGTAATAAATTGGATAAACAAGGAAACTTATATTTAAATTTTCAATCAGTACCGCATCTCTAAGAAACCCTGCTAATCTCGGAATCCTGGAATATGATAAAGTTACAATGGAGCTATAAATCCATGCAAAGAATATGTTTATTTACAAATAAAATTGAATTCACTATGTCTAGTATAAACTTCCTAATTATAGCTTGAAAAATTTAGACAAAACAATTGACATAGCACAAACGTAAATTTTAAAAAACTCATGTTAAGTAGTTGGAATTAGATTTTATTGCTGTAAAGGGAGAAATCAGGATATATCGAAACAAGATTGTCTTCAAATAAGCGCAGTTCCAAAAAAGGATTTTATTTTTATGTTTAAAATCATAAAAAAATACAAGAGTTACTTTATAGGCACGATAAATTTTTTTACGAATTTAAATTATAGATAAACTTTAAAAAATAAATGAAGCAAAAGATATGCAAATATATATCAACTTTGTCAAACATTATGAGAAATATTCTTCTTAATATTACAGTCGCGACTAGCAAAATCTAGATTCTAATATTGTAGACTTTATGGCCAAGAATTCTGAGGAGTAATTCGCTATTGTAAAAAGCGCGTGAGATTGCCACAAAAACAAAAGGATTTCCAGAGATTTCCAGATAAACAATTGGATTTCGATAAAAGTTTAACGAGATTATCGTGAATTGATTCTCCCCTCGAAGAACTCGAATAAACAAACCTTCTGACTCCAAAATGCTTGCTCTCTTTCTTCTCTCAGCTTCCACCTACGAAATGAAAAAAAGGACTTGAGCAAGATGCAAGAAGCTTAGGAATATTTCCGTAAGAAGGGAAGCTTAATATCAGAATGAAATAACAACCGCAGCGGGATACAAATGTCATAATTTTTATTTTGCATTTTAGTAATGTGCGCTCCAACCAAGATTGTAATGGAAAAAGTTTTCAGAGCGAATATTTGTTACCTATCCATAAATCATGGCCAAAATTCCTTGGAACGTCATGTTGCTTAGTTGTGTCTTGAAAAAATAAACTGTTTTGGTAAAAAAAGACGGACACCGCATCCCTCTCCTTCAAAACGATGTTTGTTGTACAGCCAAATATCATTAGACCACACCGAAAGGAACCCATGGGAAAACACGGAACCATTGCATAAAACGAAATTGTTCAGAGGGGGAGGGGTGGGTACAGTATAAATTACCCAAAGGTTTGGTGTAGTGTACCAAAAAATTAGGTAGGAATTGTAGCATACGTTTTTCTGTGGTATCATAAGATTTCGTGGTACGAAAGATTTACTTGTGTTCCATATGTATTCTACACATTAATTTGAAAAAATAAACACATCTCTTATTGACGATGTAAGCTTGAATTTTTCCCTTTCCTTGATTATTTCATTTGCAAGCCATTGCAAAAATAAAATTTAAACCAACCTGCATTTGCATTGACTCTTTCACTTTCGTTGGCAGCTGTATGTCACCTAGAATTATTGATAAAAATCTTAGATTTACAAAATCTTTTCCCTTCTACCTTTCAATCGCCAAAGAGAGTTTTATTATTATGATATTGAAATGGCCGATAAAAAATATATCAGCTGTCAGTCACGTGCTGGTTGGTATTCAAATGTACTCAGTCGGCCGGCACTAGACCTGTTAAACTTGAAATCTGGACGTTAACGGACTAAAATTCCAGACATTGCTATATTAAGGTTATAAAAAACCATTAGCAATTTATTCATATTCAATACATTTACGCAAAAAATTAGACAACTTAGTAACAGAGACTATAAATTTCTTATAGTCATTTGAATTTCAGATAATTGGCAGAGCCCGGTCGTATTTCCATCTAGCAGTTTTGGAATCGATCTACATACAAACGAAAAAGCTGCTATTGTGTAGACAGAAGGAGTTCGTTTTCTCTCTTTGACTCCAGTGGTAATTTTGCATTAGGCACGCAGCACTGATTGGTCAACTATACCGGTTATGTGCTTGCGTTTTTCTGATTGGCCTATTTCGATCCACATCTGGGTATATATTTTTCATCGTAATCTATCGGACCCTGATTCTGATGTTTTATACTCTGAGGAGTATGCAAACAATCTTTTGTTGGTACAAAACTTGTAAATGGCTTTGAAAAAAGCAAACATTTAGTAAACCAAAGCTTTTCGTCTGACAATCTTCAGAGTTTAAAACGTCAGAAAATAGATCGAAAACTCTACGCTAAGAAATATATATACCCAGCTGTGGATCTAAATAGGCCAATCAGAAACACGAGCACATGACTGTATAGGTTGACCAATCAGTGCCGCTTGCCTATTGAGGACCTTGTTTTAAACTCTGAGGAGTGTCAGATGTGTCAGGCTTTTAGTTAGTATGTTATGATATGTTTGCTTTTTTCAAAGTCATTTTAAAGTTCTGTACCTCTAAAAAATTGTTCACCATAAAATTTCTTAAATTGACATATATGTTAGGGTGTTTTTCTAAGAAATACTTACGAATTTCGTATCTCAGGCATTTGATACCCCAGACTTGAGCAGCACTGTTTATCGCCTCTATGGTGAGAAAAATACAAAATAGTAAGCAAATTTCAAAGAAAAATGCATGATACTAACACAAAAACTGGAGGCAACAGGAATTTGGGTTTTAAAGGAAGAATGCTGAGAAATTTCGTGAACAAGTATCACAAGAGAGAGAGAGCGCTAAAAAATGCTAACGTCAAGCACAAACTGCTAAAGACCAACAAAATAAGAAATAATATATTTAAGACAGATAAGTGGAAACAACGCTAACTGGGAAAGTGGACCAACATGACAAATGAAAACAGACTCATGTCATGTCCTGAGTTTATTTTATTGCCAGATATTTCATTCATTTTCTCATTTTAAAAATCTTTATACACGAATTCCCTATCAGCTATAATACAAATATAAATAAACTACTTCTATTACAATTACTTCTTTAATATATATAAAATAAAGATGTTGCTGTTCTATCTAGGGATCGTGTTTTGTTTTGGGAATTTATTAACTTTGTAGGAATCCCTTCAAGTTTCTTTTGAACATGGAAATTCTGGGGCTCATTCTGATGTTTCTTGGAATCTCATTCCATGTTTTGGCCCCAGAGTGAAAGATACACCAAACATGTAGAGACAACATTGTCGTCAACACCCTCGAGCATGACTCTTAAAGAAAAAGAACAGTAAAATGGGCTTCTAAGCGGAATTATAGGTAAGCCTTTAAACGAAAAGTGAAAAGTAAGTCATTCTCTTCAAGTTCCTTTATTAATGGAGGCATATGGAACAAACACAAAGATACAATCAAGAAAAAAGCTTATGTCTGGTGATTCGAATTTTCAAGGGGAAGAACAAATTTCCTCGAAGTGTAGAAAGTTTGAATAAGAGGGTGGCAAATTTTCGAATGATTTATTTGACTAAAGAAAAAGTCACATTATCAAAATAAGTACATCTATATATAGAAGTTTGTCTGTTGATATTTCCGAGCACAGTGCTCAATACGTTTGCACGTAGAGCGTGATATAGCATAGAGTTGAGGAAAGTAAAACTACATGTTTTATCTCTACAAGCCTGATTTGTGAATAACTCACTCTTCAGGAGATGTTGATACACTGAAATATTCCTCCTGAAGAGTGAGTTATTCACAATACAGGCTTGTAGAGATAAAACATATAGTTTTACTTTCTTCAACTTTATTCCATATCTATAATTATATATGTCTTTCTCAGCAATTACAGCTTTTTATAAAGGGGAAACTGTTGCATTTTTGATGCAATGCAAAAAATACAAATTTTGATAATTCGAGTCACTTTAATGACTGAATGCATAAAATGGTGTGTTGCTGGTTTGTCATTTGCTGGTTGAAAATAAATGTGAAAAAGTAGTTACTTACCAACTATACTATGATTCAAAGTGTCTCTTTCCTTGAAAACTTCATCCAAGCTGATTTTACCTTAAAACGTTAATTACAGAATTATAGAGATTCAAAAAGAATACTGAAAAATTCTTCAAAAGCATGCATGAAGCATGAAGTATTCTGCAAAAGATCGGTTGACAGCAATCTTCATAACTTAATGATAGAAGCTGATTTACTTTTCATGGAAATATCATTATGCTTAAAAAAGTGAAAATAATATAATAAGACATTCTGAAAGAATTGCTAGATACATGGATGCCTTATGACTGAACCATTTCAAAAGAAACAATGAGAGTTAAAGAGTATCTTTAATTATAATTGAGGCTCAATGGCTAAAGTTATGACATTCATTCCAAATAAAGATAGAATTTCTACACATAAACACGAGACAAACACTATCAAAGATACATCAAATCACCTAATTCTGATCTCATTGTTGTCTGTGCAAGCTGTGTTATGGCAAACTGTGGATCTTCTACACCGTATGAGGCCTAAAGTGGAAAATATTGATTGAAAATCAATTCTATCAGCAATAAACATTGTTTTAATTATGTTTACCATTTGAAAGCTGAAGAAGCTGAAGATACTTGAAGCAACATAGCTAACGAATTTAGGTTGGAATTTTGATTTTAGTGTCTTTGAAGAACAGGCTCAAACCATACATAAAAATAGGTTCCCACAATCATTTTCCTACTCAAGTCAAAAGGATGAGCCCAGGGGGTGTATGGAAAACATTTTTTGTACCTTAACTCTGTCTCTTGAAAAATATGCCAAAAGCATAACCTTAGAAAAAAACGCGAAAAAATGACACAAAGGTGCCAAAATAAACCTGAGGGGGAAGAATATCTGCACTGTCACTAACAGGGTTGTTTGTAGTTGGGGAGTGCCACCCAACCCCAAACCCCCCCTCCCTGCGTGGAATGAATGCATGGTGCAAGAGACAGCAAATTCTATACATGTGAAACAAGCTACCAGGGAAGTGATGTAACAGCTGTCAATTGAACTCTCAAAGTTTATTAGACAAAACTGAACAAATATTCAAACATTTTAACATACAGCATGTCATTTTTACCATCGTTTCCTTAAATAAAAAGGCCACCTTTTATAAAAACTATTCGAGTATGGATATTTCCTAGCGTAGGTAGAGTTTTCCATCTTTGTTCTAATGTTTTCCATCTTTGTTCTAATTTTTGCTTTTTTCAAAGCCTTTTTTAAACTCTGTACCATAAAAAGATTGTTTACAGTAAATATCTTGTCTTGGCAACAAACAGGAGCAATTAGAAATGTGCATTTTCAAAGGCTAAAGTCAAAGAATGAGGGTATTGCAGAATTAAGCTAATATTTTGTTGGGACAAGAGAAATAAAAAATTATGGAGGACAAGAAGGGGTTATGGAGCTATCTTATTAGAATTTGTCTGAATCTGGAAGGCTTCTTCAGTCTGTGATTCATAACTCATTTAAAGAACTATTCAGTGTCAACGGTTTTTTGTGCATATACAGTGAGGGATAAAGAGAACTGTGAAAAATAACCTCAATATATTCAATTTTATTTATTTATGGATTTCTGACCATTTTGGTGTGACTTTATTTGATGTGAGGTAAAATGGGATGAATGTGCTCTTTTAAAAAATAAAGTTTCCTTTGAAAGGATTCTGAAAAGTTTAAATTAAAAGAATCCAAGAACTAGAATTCAACTGGGAAAAAAAGAAATCTGCCCAGTTGAATTCTAGTTCTTATACAATCCCTTAAAGTATTCTGCTTAAGTTAACATTACACAAAAATACATACTAGAAATACTATCTAGGAAAAATACCTTGTAAGGATCAACAACTCGAAAGTATAAAACGCCATCCAAGTGAAGGGTAACATTGTCTATAAAATAAATAGAAATTTCTTTGGGATTCTAGAATAGACAAAAATTAATTTGAAACTTTGCTCAGGATTCTGAAGATACTTTTACTCTGGAAACTTAGGAATAATCTGAAACTGACTGAGAAACTGCTTGACACATGAAAACAGCCACATGAAGGTTTCCAATGAAACTTAAAAATAAATTGCTTAAATTGTACATTTTGAGATCCATTTTAAAAGGCCTTTTTGTTGAAATACAATACAAAAGATAAGGAAAAGTGCTTCAGCTTTTTAATTATGGATTTTGCATTTCTTGGGAGAGCTGCCAGTGTTGATGGTACCAGCCATAATTTGCATTCTACCCTTCATGGCTTTTTGGGATAGAGCAGTTAATGAAGCTATAATTGCTATTTATATTTCAATTTTTTTCATTTCATTCAAGTATCAGTTAAAAATGTGGTATACTTCATTAAAATGAGCTATTGTTAATTCACACAATGAGTAGTCTAAGATATATTGGAAAATCTAAGTCACAATTCAAATGGTTATTTTCATCAGAGAATAATATTATGTGACCTTAAGGCTGTGAATTCTCTAAATTCAAAAAGGAATAATGACAAAACCAAAATATAACACAAAGGTTCTGTAGGAAAGGCTTAGTACACTCTCAGTACAAAACTGAAATTGGTTTATTTGCAGTCAGAAATTTTACACCCATAACCTTCCCAAAAATATACACCAATTCAGGTCCCAGTTTATAGGTCACAAGAAAGGGGGTGATGATCATATATATATATACTTTATCAGTAAAAGAAATATTACTAAATTTCTTAAATATGTGCCCGTCAAAATGGAGACAAGGCAATAATTTTTATATATTCACCTCTGGTAATGGCAGACTGCTGTGGAACTTCAATTGCTATTTCTTTTAAACTCTGAAGATATTTGATCTCATCAATCACTGGGATGAGGAAATTCAGCCCCTAAAAAGTTAAGAAATAGATGCAATGGAAGAACAAAACTTTATTATGGTAGGCAGTTTAAAATATGCTGAAGACATCAAGATGAAAGGTACATTTATCAAAAGATCAAGATAAAACATAATTTAAGTTCCAGTGCAAGGTGGTGTGATATGCTTCATTTCTCAATCTGCTTTTCAATCCAGCATGCATTGGAAAGGCAAATAACAGTTAGGCAAAAACAGACAGATGATACCAAAAGAGCAGGCAAAAATTTGTATGTTGTTAAAACAATTTCCCATTCATGTACACAATTTCCCATTTATGTGCTGTTTGCATCATCAACAGGTTATGCAGAATGCTTAGCATTGAGCAACTGAAGTGATAAGCATTAGTTGGAAGTTGTAACAAAAAAACTTGGAAGATGTAATAAAAGCCTTCTACATAACTGAGGCAATGAAAATTAGAATAATCTTTTTCTCTCTTGGACCCTTAAACATTCTACCCAAAATGCATGTCATTTGTCAAAAAACCTGTGACATTTCATAGATTTTTAATAATCATAAATATGGTAGGAATGTTTATTATACATAATATTTTAAGCATGTAAACTCACAGGCATTAATGTTTTATGGTATTTTCCAAATCTCTCTATAATCCAAGACTCTTGTTGGGGAACAAACTTGATAACCTAAAACAAAAATCTCCACTACATCACCAGTTGAATTCTTGTGTAGTGAAAGGGGGCTGAATCCCCTGACACTCTGTGAATCTTAAGAAGGTTAGGAGCTTTGAAGGTAGCTAAATAGAAGGTTGAATAGGGAGATTTCTAAGGGTGTCACAATTAAAAGAATTCCAATGCTGATCTGATAACTTTCAAGGAGAGAATCTGCAGGTTCCCATCAGCTGCAAGCTGTCATTAGTTCAACCTGCTTCAACAAATAAATATGCATGTTCTGTGTTGTATTATATTGTATTGCATTGCATTGCATTGCATTGTCTTGCGTTGCATTGTCTTGCGTTGCATTGCATTGTATTGTATTGTAGATTATTTAATGTTAGTTTCTACAATAGTGAATATACACTAATTAAGACTACCATGGAGCAATTTCAAGGATTGCATAAGACAGTTCATTTACTGCAAAATGAGCATGCGCAGTTGTTTTCAAGGAACCAAGTTTTGATCAAATTCTTAAACTGTCTCAGTATTTTGTGCTGTCTTTATTGATTCTGGGAGTGAATCCCAGATTTTAGGCCCTTTGTCACTTAATGATCTGATACCATTGTTGGTAGTTCTGGCTTTAGGAATGTCAAGAGGGTTTTTGAGTCGAAGGTTATGATCTGTTGTTTTGGGTACAAAATAGTCTTTCATGAAAACAGGATTAAGGTTGTTAAGTGTTTTATAAACTTTGAGTGCTAAAATTTTAACTGATTGGACATGTATGGTAGTTTCTTTTGAGTTAGCAAGTAAATCTTTGTAAGAAGATGAATAGTCCGAATAGGCTAATCTTAATGCCCTCTTGTTAATTTTCTCTAGCTTCCTTTACCACATGGCATCCATATCAATGGACAATAGTGACATAGTATAAATGAATTCATAATTATCCTTAGATTTCTCTGCCAACCATAAATCTTGCCAGTCTTTTTAAAGAATTTAACTGTTTAGCTGCTTTTTTACAGATCTTATCAATATGAGCGTCAAACTTTAAATTTTCATCGATCTGAACACCAAGCAAAGTAACATTTCTCTCTATTTTAATTGGAAATCTTTGGTCAATTTCAAACTCATTTATGCATTTATCTTTGCTGCCGATTGTGATAGCTTGATATTTATAGGGATTTGCAATCATTTCATTGTATGTAAGTAATATATGTATGTAAGGATATCATGTCTTTGTTTCCTGCAAATAGAATGTTTATGCAAGTACAAGAATTTGTAAGAATGTGCAAATTGTAAAACTTTCTGGGTATTTATAGAATATTTTTGCATTCTTAATGGTTGGCTTGTGTAACTTCAAAAATCTTAAGTTGAAATCGTGACTGAACAGTTCCAAAATATTGAACAGTTTTTTAAACAACTCGGCTTGATAATCGTCGTTTATCTTTAAGTGCACACAAAAACAATAAACTTTGTCAGGCTAAAAATCCAAAATGTTATCGTAAAACTCATTTTCATTCCTAGGTTAAGAATAGACTTTTAAGAAGAATATAATAAAGCAGACTGCGATACGTTTGAAATCCAAAAAAGCTTACCGTGTTTACAGGCATGGCTCTTCTTTTTCCAGTGCCAGACATATAACTTGCTGCAAATAATTTTTGAGGGTTTTTCACTGCCTGTTGATATGAAATATACAGTTGAACTAAATTCTTGCTACAGGAGGCGACGAGCTAGGTAAACCAAAAAGAAACTGGATAGAAATTGCATAAATGACTAGATCTCAAGCCTCATACTCACCTTTCCTTCTGAAAATACTATTTTACCTCCAGCAAGATTCACTGAACGCCTCACAAATGAGGAAGCCATGTTTTTAAATCTCGCGTATTAAATATTTCTTGGAGTGATGTAACTTTGGAGTTCACCCTGTTTCAGCTGTCCTTTTTGTGTAGCCTCTTTTTGAAATAACGGCTCATTCACTTCAATTTTTCCTCGAACGAATTCTTCACGCACGACTTCCGGGTGACCAGATGCGAAAATGGCTAGCGAGCCCCTTGCACCAATAAAAAGAGAGAGAGCAGAGTCTGGAGGGGATATGCTTGCATCTCTAACGAAGGAGGCACAACATTTGAAAAGCAAGCTCGAAGAAGAGAAGAGAAAGTTATATGATGCTGACCGTGAGTTGAAATTATTCAAACGAAACATATTACTTGATGGGTTAGGCCGGTTGTCAAATGTAAACAAATATGGAATCTAGGTTAGATTGGGGCGATCTTGGTGAATAAGACTTACGGACCTGACTTTAATTTCTAAACAAGAGAGAGCTGTATCCCTTCTACAAAGCAAAGTAATTAATTTGCCAAAAGATTAATTACTTAGAAATTAATTTTAAAGTGTTATGTCTCTTTACTCATGGTAAATTAATATTGATCGTCATAATATATCTGTTTATCTTTCAAGGATATAAAGCTTATCAAAATTCTGAACAGTTATTGCATTGATTTTTCTTATATTCCTTCCTGATAACTCAATGCACTGGCAACGTTTTAGTTGAAAGTGTCTCGTTGACAATGCCAAGTCTCCAGCCTCTGCAACTAAAGGCGAGAAGGACGTTAAAAGGACACCAAACAAAAGTCTTGGCGTTAGACTGGGCGAGTGACGGGCAGCATCTTGTCAGCAGTTCTCAGGTTTGTAAGATTTTACTTCATGTATCGAAGTTCAAATAGAAACAATTGAAGAATCCAATCTCTATCAAATCCAATGCTGGGAGTATTCTAGGGAGGTAGTTTAGGGAATATCTCTCTAAATTGTTGCTATTCATTTGGTCTCTTCAGTAAAACCTGGCAAACATTTTATCTCGATTCTAATAAAATATGTTGTAATAAAATATATGACTCTCTCTCGATTAGTTAACCTATGTAAAGTTCTTTTTCTGTAATCTTTAATTTTAATTTATTTTTGTGTAGTGCGATATTTTCTTATGTATTTAGGTGTAGTGTATTATGTAGAATTGTATTTAGGATTGATTGATGAACGATGAAAACTGAAAAACTGATGAGAACTTGAGATGTGCCATGGCATTAAGCAACCTCAGACTTTATACGTGCGCTACTGTTCCATATGAGGAACTTGTTTACAGCCCATTTTACTAGCTTATAGGCCACGAGACCATATAACGAGGAACCACATCAAATTGGTCCAACTCACCCCCTCTCCTTATCGTCCTCCTCACCACTCGTCCTCCTCACCACTCGTCCTACTCACCCTCTTGTAACACTTTTAACGGAAAATGGAATACTGAATCTTACTTCCGACAGGGGGGGCCAAAATGATAAAAATAAGCAGTTTTCGTACGTTATTTTTTCAAATTTGTTCCGACAATAACCTAAAATTTACTCCGATGGGGGGGCTAGCTGCTTCCGACGGAGGGGCTGTTGCCCCCTCTAGTCCTCCCCTGGCACCACCATTGAGTGTGTCAATAAAAGAAAGACCACAATGGCAGGCTGCTCTACGGACTCCGATAGAGTTCTCGCGGCGTTCCTTATTTACTACATTTTCTAAGTAAACTGTCAGATTACGTGGATTTAAAAATTGTGAAAGGTTAGTCCCTCGACTTTCGGCCCTCGAAGTAGCTCCCGTCCATAAACATACCTACTCAATAAACCCTAAAGGAAGGAACCAACTTGATGAGCTATAGTATAAGTCCTTAATGCTGTGTTAATATTATTTTCATCTCTAGGATGGCAAAATCATAATCTGGGACGCATACACTACAAACAAGGTTTGTACATATTTGTATGGATATGCTCAAGGACTAAAAAGATCACTTCGCGGCGTGTGTTAGATTCGCGTAGTGCAAATCAGATTCTACAAAGTAACGAACACCTATCCTCGTTCGTGAATTTCTGATGTGGTGTCTGATAAGTGCAAACGGTATATACTGATGACTATATTATCAATACTATCAATATTATCTTTAAGACAACTGCTTTGTACTTGCACCCATGATAATACATCCTCAGCAAGCTGTCAAAATCCTCCACCCCGGTACCCTTAAGGAACGCTCTACGCAACACTTTACGCAACGTTTTACGCATTGCTTTATTTCATTTAATTTCATTTCAAAATTATTTACCCAGGGTACAAATTCAGTCTAAATACTGTTTTACAATTGACCCTGCAAAAAACTACTTACAAAATTAAAAAGTTATATACAATAAAATTTACAATAAAAAGTTCGGAATATGGCTAAATCAAAGATTTATATATAAAAAATGATTATTTTTCCTTGAGTTTGGACTTGAAGGCATTGATTGAGGGAGCCATTTTTGTGTCAAAATCGAGACTGTTCCAGAGACTGGCCCCACGATACGCAAAAGATTTCTGGCCATTGCCAGTTCTCAACATGGGTATTGCAAGGTCTGTTTTAGAGTTTCTTAACACTCTTGGATGTACCCCGGATAATCTCACGAATAGGCCACTGATATATCTAGGTGCAAGAGAGTCAATAGAGAGAGTTTATGCAACGCTTTACGCAACGATTTACGCAACGCTTTTCCCAACGCTTTGTAAATGTACAATGCAAAACTGCTTTCAAGAATCGAATGAATCTATTTTCTCTTCTGTTCTAGGAAGACATGATTGTGACAAATAGTAGCTGGGTGATGGCCTTGGCGTATTCTCCATCGCAGAAGTTCACTGCATGCGGGTAAGGAATATGCAGAGCTAGAATCATTAAAAGAGACTGAGGACGAGAGTTCGCATTCCGTCGTGTCAGCACGATTGGAAGCAATGTTGTGAAAAGAGGATTTCGCTTTTTTGAACACTATAGATTGTTTGTAGTTGAATATCAGATAAAAGGCATAGACTATATGAAGAAGTAGAGTTGATTTTCATTAAGTTGAACATAGCCAGGCAAAGTGAGATAGAAACTAATGCATTCAAATAGCCTGTGCCTACATAATTCATTAATTATTTTGAGAATCGTTTTGCAAAAAGTAAAGTTCTATCTTTTCATTGAACCAATTGTTGCTTTTCAATGTAAGGGTAGTAATGTGGGGTCTTAGGGACAAGATTTTGAAATGATACCCAGTCAGAAGTTTAAATTAACCCCGTCAGAAACCTGAATTTATAATTGGAAAGGAAAGCTGGATACTAAAAATATTTTTTAAAAGAATTAAACGATATAAAAAATGTACCTTTCTTTTCTACAGGGGGCTCGACAATCGCTGCACCATTTACAATGTTAGTCTCATTGAAAATGAAAATAGTGAGCCAAAACATGTTGCCACGCATGCAAGTCATGTTACGTGCTGCTCCTTCACAAAGTCAGATCATCAGGTAAAAAACATCAAGTTTGGTTTTCAATATTTTGAATAAATTTCATAGGAAATTTTTATATTTTATCAAGTTTCTTGAAGAAATCAAATGCAAGAGTAAGGTTGCCTTGAGAATGTGGGATTTTTGTTGTCGTTTTGAGTATTTCTCGTCTAATGATTGTACTAAATGGGATTTTGAACTTGAGGTGATAACCTGTAAGTAGAACTGTTGCCAAAAAAAGTTGAAGCACCGCAAAAAAATCAGGTTTAAAGGGAGGCCAGATAGAAGGTACGTTTGGTGTGACACCCGCTTTCCGTTGCAAAATCGTGGAGTTTTTTCTATCTAGTGGCAAATTTTGAAAATTGTCGGCAAACAGGAGATGACTTGCTCACTTTGGGCCAGGCCACCCCTCTTTCCACTTGAGCACGGCATCTAGCGACGGCCCGGTTCAAAAGTTGATGACACCAGAGTAAAACTACTTTCTAAAGTTATCAATGTTGCTGCGAAATACTTCTTCCCCACCCGTACAAAACTTCGTTCAATTAAGTACAGGGGTTTAGACAATTTTTCTTAATCAGATTTCACAGGTATAAAGTATCGAAAATTGAAATTTTTGCAGGGGATTGGAAACAATTTTTTAAACTGTTCATAACTGTGTGCAGCTTTTCCCGACATTTTTACAACGATTGCAGCTCTTTGGAGGAACTTTAGATTAGTCATCAATGTAGAGGCTCAAAGTATCTGACAATTTCCAGACTCCAACATTCCCTTCTTTTCCGTTTCTCGGTCGAGCTGCCGATCAATACACTCCATGGCGAACATCTTGAACTCGGAGTAATCGAGGTTTTGGTCGCCGGAGACATCAAATTCTGCGAATATGTCCCTTATGCAGTCCTTATGCATGTTGAACAAAAACCCAAAAGATTCAAACTCGTGTGCAGATATACTGCCGCTGTTATCTTCGTCCAGCAGATCAAAAACCGTCCTAGAATGCCTGTAAATAAAAGATTTAATCATATTGTCCTTCACCGCTATCAAAATGCATACGAGTAGATAGAACTCATTGAAATCAATGGACCCCGAACAGTCAGTGTCCAGCATATCAAATACTTTGTATATGTGGCTCTCATCCAGGTCCGTAAAATGTTTCATCAACGTCAAAAACTGTACATCGTTCAACGAACTTTGGTTGTGGATGTCAAGTAGTTTGAAAAATTCGTAAACGAGTTTCACATTACGACCTGGCAGCAAGCAGTAGGTTTTTTGAAGATGCAGCTTGTCCAGCAACGGTGATGCCACTTTCATTTTTCAAGTGGTTGTTGAAAAATTAACAGTTGTTTCAGTAATCAAGTTAAAAGTTGAAATTTTTTCTGTTCAACCTCCGAATTTTATGATTCTATTGGCGAATGAAAAATCGCTAAATTCGAACTGGTCGAAGACACGCAGAATCCCGCGTGATTTCGCGTTTTCATTGTTTCCCGGGGTTGTACATTAAAAGCAGTCGCATTCATTAAAAGCAATTCATTTATCTTTTTTTAATGCAGATTTTGACAGGAAGCGGTGATACGACATGTGCTCTTTGGGATGTTGAATCAGCAACGATGATAAGAGCTTTTAAAGGCCACACAGCGGACGTATTGAGGTTTGTAACGTTGTTTGCACCATAGTTGCTTTACTAACTATATTTTCTAAATATGTGATGATTTGTCTTGAAGTAGATTTCAACCAAATGTTTATGCTAGGAAATTTGTTATCATATCTCCGAGAGAATGTGTTACTTTGCAGTGTTTGTTGCCAAATTAATTTTTCTTATTTCTTTGAGATGGTGCAAAAGCTACTGTACTCTATCTGACTGAAATTCGTCAAAAATAGTTAAACTCTTGTACCTTCTTTTAAATTTCTCTCCGACTTGTCACAAATTTGCTAGTCAACTTGTCTAATGGTAGTCCGCTTCAGGCTTAAAATCCCTCTCTTTCTAAATCTCAGAACTTTTTTAGAAGCTTCATTTACGATCTTGCTCCACTTAATCTCATATTTAATCCTTATCCTTAAAAATATCCATTGTTATTGTTTAGCCTTCACTTTTCATCAAAGATTGGTGGTGCCATCTTCGTTTCCGCTGTAAGTATCATTTCCTTTTTGTCGATACTAAGGAGTGAAACTAGTCTAAAAGTAGAAAATTTTGTGGGTGTGTGTGACCTTAGGTAGGACCAACTCTTGATGAGAATATACTGACTTTTCTAAACCATTGTAAGAAAAATAAACAAAATGTTATATTTTCAACAATCAGGATCAACTCGTCTGCATTGTAGATTGTTTTCAGTCCACCTATTTCAATCCTGTAGAGGCGGTGAGACACCCCTACAGACCCTTCCCCTACAGACCCTTCCCCCCTTATCACTCTACCCCAAAGATACCGGAATAATGATTTGGACGCAAAAACCAGCATATGAAATCAAAATTTGTTATAAAGTCTTTACGATGGTTGAAAGCGATAGGACTTCACCGGACAACAATTTCATGCTACTTGAAACGTTTTTGTCGTACTCACTTCAGAATCTGAAAACGTCAGAATGATTCTTTGAAGAGAATAAAGTTGACGATTGATCAGGATGGTCAATCTCTTTTAATAACGCTGTCTATATCGTCTCAAAGATGATATCTTACAATCAGTGATAATTTGCTATTTTCATAAACAAACGACACTTTAGAGGATCATTTGACATAAAAACCATTCACAAAAATTCACTTGCTATGTACTAACAATTGTATTTGGAAACAAATTCGAATATTTGAATTATTGGGCCCGACCAGGACATATGATTTTCGGGTGATGTCAAGACGGTCGGGGAGGGTACAATATTACATGGTAAAATGGGCTTATATTCGAAGACTTTTGGGAGTATCATATCCCTCTCAAGATGCAATGCTTGAAGGGCCCTTGGAAGCAGTGCTTGGCTAGGCCTGTTGTTCTGGATTAAAGCAAATTTACAGGAAGGGTACAGGATTAAAGTAAGGCCATAAAGCAAAACATTAACAATATGCTTTACTGAAAACTGTGGGAACTGTTATTCCATTGGCCCCCTCCATTTCGCAAGGAGCCTCTTGTTCTTTTGAATTTCTTATTTTTGAATTTACGACTTTTTATTGAACAGGGCTGTGATGAAACTGTCCGTGTGTGGGACATTCGAACCGGACAATGCGTTCAAAGTTTCGAGGGACACCAAGCAGATATAAATTGTGTCAGGTATGCAGCAAATCCCACTCTTTTTATGATTTTATTCCTGCTCTAAATTGGTATCACTACAGTATGCTTTCTCCCCCCTCCCCCCTCCCCAGCGACGGCCCTGTATCAGAAAGCGGCCAAATTATGTTATTTCCTTTTGTTTGTTGTGTGGTTTTGCTACCTCCCCCCCCCCCAGCATATTCTTTCATAGCAATAAACCCATGATCATAAAGATTTACTTGTTAGCAGCTTGATTTTAGATAGAAACAAGCACCAAAAAAATACATAATTTGATTTCAACTAGGGATGGAAGGGAAGACATACAATGACTGCAAAAATTCTTTTGAATGCCAAGTTGCTTGAGTGCTTTGTAAAGACAAAAATAACACCGTACCCTTTCCCCCCAAACTAACGATGGGTATAGGGTTATACGTTGAATCTATCTTAAATAAATGCATTTGAGCACATCGAACCTCTAAATGTTGAATTAAGCAACATTATTCGGATGGGGAAAGAAATCCATTAGAAAATATTCAAAAATTACATTTAGTTTACCAAGACTTTTATCAGGCATTCTAGCGGTAATTGTAACATCGAGAGAAATCTTATTGATCTTTATTTATCTATTCTTCAGGTTTTTTCCCAGCGGAGAGGGAGTGGCTTCTGCTTCAGACGACTCAACGGTATTTCCATTAATATGTTCATTTGATTCTGGGTTGAATGTCAGGCAGAGGGTACTTCAAAATATAACGTTAGGGATCCTCAGTGTTTGTGCTACAAAATTTGGCTCGAGTGACTTTTCTGGGTCGAAAGATTGAGAGTTTTTCACAGTTTAAAAAAATGAACAAATGGGAATTTTATTCTAAAAGTTTCGAGACTGCTGATAAACGACAAAAATAGATTCATCAGTAGGTCAAAAACAGATACATTTTATCTGCTCTTCTTGCGCTCAAATTTTTTCTTTGGAAATTCAAAAATTTAAACTTTCCTGCTAATCAACAAATATTGACTACCCCATTGAGGTTAAATCTGAATGGCTAACTGCTGCCTTACGTGGGGGGGGGGGGGTGGGGCACAATGGGGAACGTATGCCAGTTAATATTTCCCAGCAAATCCTTTGCCACCTAGAAATGACCACAAGTTGATTCTAAATTGTACTGAACTGTTTCGAATTTCTAGAAAAATCCCACTTTGTTCTGTCAATAAACCAACCATTGACCATGACAAGTTCCTATACCTAATAATAGATTTGTAAAGATTTCAGGCTTTTGAACATCTGGAAGAAGCGAGGTTTTGCTACACAGGATACAAAAAGCAACACAATCAATTATAAGTTATTTTATAGAAAAAGTTTTACTTGATATTATCTATATAAAAATATAAAGATTCATAGCGCTGGATGCAGATTCTCAGATTCAATTTATGTCAGTAGTGAAGCCAGCTCTGAAGAGTTGGTCTTGCACTTGGTTGGAGGAAAGTAACATAGGAAAGTAACAAAAGCAAGTTAAGATCACCTACATGTGTCAAAATTGGTGATAATTAAGACTTGTGTCAGCTTTCGAAAGTCTAAGCAATCGATTCGAATCTATACGACAAGCAGATTCATATGAATATAGGGGGCATGATGCCTCCTTGACACGCCACTGGAATATGATTTGTCGCCTTTTGATATAGCATAAAATTCTTTATCCATCGTAAGATTCATCCCTAAAATTCGATATTTTGCAGTGCCGTTTATACGACCTAAGAGCTGATAGAGAAATGGCTGTTTATGCGAAGGACAGTATTCTTTTTGGTGCCACATCAATTGACTTTTCTGCAAGTGGTATGGTCCTAACGTTTTGTTTCTATGTGCATAATTTTCTGCGCTTTTTCTTCACTCCCATTAGGACAAGTTGCCTTTCTTAAACAGACTTAGATATGTAATGCTGGATATAGGGTTCGTGAATTTGTGAATTTGTGTTCTTGTGTTGGCGAGATCGTGTCCTCGCATTGCGACACTGTATTTGCGATATTTTATTCGCGTGTTTGCGAGATTTTAATAACGAATTTTCGAGATTTAATTTGCAAGATTGTATTGGCCTAATCCTGAATTGTGCTCCACATGTGAACAGCTACATCGTTGTGGATGCCTTCAACACTAATTATACTGTTTTCAAAGGTATTGTGTTAGTCTGTACTCAGAACGAATGAAACATACTTTTCTCGTGATTTACACAACCATCATAAGCAATTTTCTTACTTAGATGAACTTGATTTGCATCTTCTAAGCCAATTTTCGCAGAATTTTCTGTGTCTAACAGGAAATGTCCTACTACTTTTAACTCCTGCTATTTCTGCTATAAAGGCTTGTAATTGCTAGTGCAAATTAAAACAATGCTGGAAACCATAACAATCCTTTGTTTAAAGTAACATTTCATTACATTTTTTCAATGTTTTTACAGGAAGATTGATGTTTGCTGGCTACAATGATTATCTTGTTCGCGTTTGGGACACCCTCAAGGTAGGCGATTAATCTCGGGTATTAAATTGGCGATCCCCACATCTATAAATAGATAACCAATCATAAAGAAGCTGCTTTTTGTTACCAGACATTTCCTGTAATAGAGTTCAAAAGTGTGACGTCATAAAAATGTATATACTTAGAGTTTGTGACTTTAGGCTACCTTGACTAATGAAGCAACCTTTGCATATGGAAAATCAGGCTTTCACGTTAACAACTGGGCGAGATATCGCTTACGAAAGATCTGACGTTTGCTAACGGGTTACTGTTATTTGGGCTCGGTTCATAAAGTTATGAACAGTGTTAGAATGATTTAATTGGAAACGACCCTATACTATTGTGGCCATATCTCAGCAAACATTGTAACTCATTTAGCTGATTTTGCACATCTACAGCTGTTCCATGATGTGATCCAAATTCAAAAGCTCTTAAATAGGTAGCACATGTGAATTTCTGTGACATCATCACTTTAGAACTCTATTATACCCATAGCTTCATTCTTTAATGCTCTGTACAAAGTGCCTCAATAGAGAGTTTCCAATGGAACTACCACGCAAACCCTTAAAACTGGCCTTATCAGCTTTCTACCACCATCTCTCCAAACTATTTGAAGGTCCAATATTTTTCAGATCTCCGAAGCTTCTATTCTGTACGGTCATGAAAATCGTGTGAGCACACTTCAAGTATCGCCAGATGGAACAGCCATAGCAACAGGAAGTTGGGACAATAACATTAAGGTGGGTCTGCTTATCATTGTTGACCGTTGGCCTAAACTGTTTACCACATTGATCAAGCGCCGTAGTTATTGTTCCGGCACCGGATTGTTTTACATTATGGCTATTTATCCGGGATGCATGCGCATTAACTATTTGCGCACGAACAAACTCTAACGCATGCGCACCTCTAATAATTCTGTCCTCAAATTTAATGTAAAATTCGTTGACGGATCATGTGAACGATATTACGCCGGCGCTACAAGTTCATGCAAGTTTCAGGCAAAAGTAAACGTTGGTTCCATGTGAAACTAGACATTTCTAAAAAGTTTATTTGGAAATAAATTGATTTTTCAGAACCACCGCCCTCGGGTCAGGTCGACGCTTTAGTTTCTGACAAAGATCCGTTTACGCTTCTTGCGAATCTGGAAAATTCTCGCAATGCAAACAGTTTTCTGTTTGACTGTTTCTCTGAAAGAATTTCGTACTGCATTCAAATAAAACCAGCTGAACGTATTTAAAAAATGACAATTTGCCCTCGTTCCAGGGCCTCCTACACGTGTTCAACTAAAAACGTGAATGCTCTTGTCTGCCGGATGAATAGGCAAATGTAATGAGATCCGGAACAATTACCACGGCATTGACTAGAACTAGTTCATTGCTAGTTATAAACAGCCATAGTAAATGGAAACCAAATGGATCATCAACATAAAAGAAGTAAACCAGGCCCTCGACCTTTTAAACAAGGACCCATACCAAGAGATTACGGGACAGTCCTTCTCAATCGACAATCGATGAATTATACTCCTTGTAAGATAGCTTCATCAACTCAAATACGACATCAAAATGAAGCATTCACTTAACTCTAAACTGCTTAGGGGCCTCAACAGCGTTCACTGTTCAATCTAGTCAACATTTAGGATGCAATAAAGCTAGACAGTACTTACTGTGGGTTCAGTGTAATAGTAGAAAAGCATCTTGTCAAGCAATGATATGCGAATATTGAAACAAGTAGCAATATTGAAACAACTTAAAGGCATTGAGTCATTATAAAATGGATTGGGTATACCCTAAGTGCGAAAATCCGCTGAGTCATGATTTCCATGACTGCGATGCTATTGGTTGACCTTGAACTGGTCACATGAACTCACCTCGTACTGATTGACAAAACAGTTTCCATCAATAGCAAGTTGTCAACAACGGATGCAAATATCACATGAAACAGCAGCGATCACGCCGAAACCAAATGACCCCCTATAGAGAAGGCCTATTTACCATGACTCAATGCCTTTAAAGAATCAAATGTCTGCAAGTTGCTCTTAGGGAGTGAACTTCAGTTTCAAGAGCCATTGCTACTGGAGTCTTCAATAAAGTCAAATTCCAAATTTCTGCATTTCAAATATATAAACCCCTTTGTAGGGTGTTATTAAAGTAAACCTGAAGAAGTTTGAGCCCTAAGCAGCCAAGATCCTAATTCTGTGAACTTAATCCATTGTGCATTTGGCCGTAACCTTATTTATTAACATGTTCGCAGGTTTGGGCGTGAGGAATTGCATTTCATTGGAAGATTTTCAGGATCCAGCAGCAGTCACCATGTTTTATACACGAAATATCATTTCGAGCTGAGTTCTTTTATATTGACGATTTGATAATTGTATGACAGTAAAAATTGTAACATCATATGAGTTTTGAGTTTTATTAGGACTTTTCTAAAGAACTACATTACATATAAATAAATGATTATTTATACTTGTAAATATTTATAAAAAAAGATATATATAAATGTGCGTATTTTTGAGGGATTGTTATAATGTTAGGAAACTGTTAATAATTGTTTGTGTTATTATTCAGTGTGTAATCAGTGGCATCACGTGATCATTCTTACTGGGGGTGTAAGAGATGCAAAACCATATTTTACCGACAAAAATTATTTTGTTATATTAATATTTTGTTATAAATTTGATTCTACAGACGAGTTCTCTGAAAGTTGGGGGAGTGTACACCCCCCCCCACACCCCCTGCATGCTACGACCCTGTGTATAATGGATTTTCAAGCAACAATATACAATCAATGTGAATATTTAGAAGCATGGCTTACAATCCACTAAGGAAGTGGACTGATGCCATTTCGTTCCTAGAACTTAATTTTGATAGTAGGAGGCTCCACGTTATAATAAATCAGTGCTTTACAATGGAAGAGGTTATTGGGCCTTGTATTTCTGTCTCTAAACAAAATTACACATCCCAAACACAGCTATATACATATCAGGGTTGCGACACTACATTCTGCAAGATCATCTAACTTCTTCCTACAATTCCTGCCAAATACTAGGAACACCCAGGATTTGCCTTATATTTTATATCTTTCTTATTTCCCATCAAACAATCACTACTTCTGGTCCCTTCTTCCTGAAACATGTATCTTTTTTTCTATCAAAAAATTACCTTTTCGGCAACTCTTTTCACTCTAGGATAATGTTGTTAGTTTAAACAAATATCACACAAGCAGTGCAACACAAGGTACATTCTATCTCCTATGCCATTGGGGAGAGGGAGATGGCTGAATTTTACCTTGAAAGGTGATGTCAGTGTTCCAAAATTTTTGGCAGGCATTCTAGGATAATTATAAACAAATGTGGCCAAATATCAAAATTTTGCACCACCAATATGGCACTAATATGTGAACCAATAAAAAATACATGAACTACTGTAGAACACATGTCACAGAATTCTTCACTGGGGGAGGTCTTTGCTTAACTGAATGCTCCTCCCTGACGTAACCATCTTGCATCTCCCTGTTGCCATTAGAATGCATCATAATATGCTGTCTATTGTAATAATTATGCTTTTTATGACTGCCATTAGCTGTCTCATAATTATCAGCAACATCAGCGACAATTTTTTCAGGTTCAGATATTTTTCGTCTTGAATTTTTACGGTCCTGTGTTTTGATTGAGTCACTGTAAGAAGAGGATGAGTCACTGTACGAGCTCTCGTCCAATGACAAGGAGCGTAGCTCATGTTCACCATGCGATTCTTCTAAACCTTTAGCAACTAATGAATTGACTTTGCCATATTTAGGTTTATCCCTTCTTTGTCCATATCTATGTTTGCCGTTTTTGGCTGATGAGTCAGTATACTCTAACTCTTGGTTGTCTAGCCTTAGTTGGTATTGAACTGCTTCTGCAAGTTTGTTTACAATCCGTTCACTGTGAGTGCTATTGACCTCTGTTGCTTTTGTAAGAATAGCTAAAGCTTCCTTGTAATACTTAATCGCATTATTGTAGTCATTTTCTCTGAAGTAAATTGCTGCAAGGCCTTCAGTGGCAAGGCACTCCTCTGTAGTATCTTGACACTCTTTACAGCATTCAATTGCTTTTAAAAATGCCCCCTTTGCATCATCATACTCTTCTGTTTTAGAAAAAGCATACGCCAGATTACAGTAGACTTGACTCTGGGATTTTTTGTCTTCAACTTCTCCTAAAATAACAAACATTGAAACATGTTGCTTTGATGTTTGATAATTTTCTTGTTTTATCTTCATTGCAGTGTTTGTTAGGGTGGGAATGTATGAAATAAGTTTCAATTTCAGGTCAGGGACAAAAATAATTACAATAAAACTGGAACTTCTTTGTAACAAATTCCAGCTTTATTTTGGGATCTATACTTAGCCTGTCCCACTAAATTTTCTTGCCTTTTTACAAAAGCTAGTTAGGGGCTGTGACCTTATATTAGGTATGGCCAATATGTTGATCTTCTGATAAATTTTTCACAAAAGCATCTATTAAGTGACAGCAAAAAGTTTTTACAATTTTGGAAAAGGAGGAGAGAAACAGACCTTTTAGAAACATACTGCACTAGTGTAACCCCAGATACATTATTCAGCACTTCCCTAACTTAAGAACAGATTATTTCATAAATCAGAAAGTCAATCAAACATACTCACCAAACTTTTTTATTGCCATGTTGTGAAAAGTAATTGCCCGTTCATAAAGCTCTAGGTGATTTAAGGAAGCTCCCATATTCAATAAAACGACAGCTTCAAGCATCCGATCCTTCTGCTCCCGACTAACATTTTCCAAAGTGTGATAAGAATGCTCAAAGCACTCACTAGCGGATTGGTAACAATGTTCTGAACTGTATAACAATCCAATATCAAGATAAATTTTTCCTGAAAAATGATTTTATCAAGTAAAAAATGTTTTTATCAAGTAAAAAATGTTTTTATCAAGTAAAAAATTATTTTATCAAGTAAAAAATGTTTTTATCAAGTAAAAAATTATTTTATCAAGTAAAAAATGTTTTTATCAAGTAAAAAATGATTTTATCAAGTAAAAAATGATTTTCTCAAGTAAAAAATGTTTTTATCAAGTAAAAAATGATTTTATCAAGTAAAAAATTATTTTATCAAGTAAAAAAATAATTTCATCAAGTAAAAAATTATTTTATCAAGTAAAAAATGATTTTATCAAATAAAAAATGATTTTATCAAGTATGATAATATCTACAAAAGATGAAACAAGTTTACAATAAAACAACATTTTTCAGCATTTTAACTGGGTCACAAAATTAGTTACACAAAGCACAAAATCAAGAAAAGTTTTCTTATCTCTTTGCAAAGCTAAGTAACACAATATGACATATTTGTATTTGTACCATAGAAGATTGCTTTTATGATAAAATGTGTTTCTGAATGGTTTATTTCAAGACTGCCTGTTTCTTATTTATTTTTTACCGTCCACATGGGTTTCTGATTATTACTGCCTTCAGGGTATTAGCAGGTCTTTGTTGACATAAAATTTGGGACATGGTTATTGAAACGAACCCCTAAAAAAATACGCTGGGGAGCATGCATGAAAAGTCCAACATCTACCCCTTCTTTCCAAATGCAAAGTTAGTGCATATGCACTTTGATAGCAGAGATCCCTTCTCTGCGCTACGGACACCAAACAGCATGTTTTATGTTTCACAAATGCAGTACCCCTTGTCAACATACCTTCACAAATAGAAAGAGTGCATTTGTGGCACATTTTTTTATGTTTCAAGCATGGTTGTTCCAAGCATGTTTGAAGATGAAGATGACATCATCATGATATCATTAAGTTTGAAGAAGTGCCACTTTGATATGTTTTGGCTTATATCACAGCTGGCATGAGGGGTATCTCAGATTTCTATTAATAGCTTATTTTAGAGGGCATGTCAAGATGCACAATTCAATGTTTTGGGTTTTGGAACTAGACGTGGCTATAATAGTTTTTGAAACAAACCTTGTAATTTTGGATTATCAAGTTCATGACAAACTTCAAGCAATGTGCTCAGAATTTTACTGCATTCCTCCATCTTCCTCAACTCTGCTAGAATAACAGTCAGCTGACTTAAAGCAATGGCTTGGTTTTCTTTATCTTCCATTTTTTCATGTAAATCGGCAACAATTTTAAGGGTATCTGCAGCTTCTTTTGTTTTTTTTGTTGATTTGTAGCAAATTACCAATTTATTCAATGTCTCAACCTAAAAAGCAAAGATGTGTTTTAATTGCAAAGCCAGAAATGACTAGCATTATGATACCAAGAAATAAAACACCAGAAACAGAAGTGAACCAGGTTTGAATGCATAAGACGCCTTTTTTCAATGAGATTTTTTGCCGTTGTTGGGGGAGGGGGCATCCACCCCTCTTGCCTCCCCCTCAATATGCCACTGACCATATAGAGAAATGGCCATAAAAATTAATCTTAAACAAACCACAGGATGGCATTTCAGCAATATGCCTTTATTCACTCTGTTGTGAACAGGTGTGTATGAAAAATTTTCTCCAACTTCCCTGTAAAAAGTAGAAAGATGATATTTTTCGGCATTAACCAGAGCTCACCCAACCTGAACCCAAAATACAAAACCCACAATTTTGCATAATTGAATTTAAAAAAATATATTTTTATTTTGAAGCATAGATATGTTTTAAGATTTTATGTCTCGACCTTCTCTTTCTATTTATGATGGAAATTATATAACAGGTTAAAAAAAGATAAGTTTAAATATACCTGCAATGGCAGATTTCCAAGATCTTTGTATGTATCAGCAGCTTTTTCGTACGAAACTATGGCATTCACAATATCTCCAATAGCATGCTGCGCTATGCCGATATTATATTCCAAATCTGCAAAATTTTGTAGTCCATCTGATTGATTGTTGGGAGGAATAGCTCGTGTAAGGTAAACGAGACCACGACTGGGTTGGCCACAGGCCACCAGACAAGACCCCGCGTTAAAGGAGCAAGCTCGCACCAAATACTCGTCTCCATAAAGTTCTGCTTTTTCAAGAGCACTTGAAAAACATTTAGCAGCAGTTTCTGGGTCTCCGTTTTTCAGAAAATCATGACCTTGCTCGGTGAACTGTCGGACATTGGCGTAGACGATTGCTTTTCTCTGCGACGACATAATGGGAAGTGATTGGCCTAGATCCCTCACACTTCAGTGCAGTTTTGTACCTGAGCTCATCTTTCAGCATCAGTTACTTTAATTATATACTCTATATTTTAGTTTATTGTTAACTTTAATAATGTTGACACAACCTTTATTATTTACCTTCGATGCAAACAACTTTCCGTGCGTCCAATATTTAACTCATTATCAGAACAACAACATCAACACTTTCCAAGACTAGGCTGTATCCTTGGCAACATTTAACAGGAACTTGCAGAAAACGCCACCCGTTCAAATTTTGGGGGACGTTTTATAGCTGCCATTCCCACAATAACTGGCAATTTTAGCAGCTATTTCAAAATTAATGAATTAAAGATTTGTGAAGGTATTTCGTTTTCGCGTTGCTATTTCGAGTTTGAAAGAAGTTGCCACTTCAATCCACAGGCACGCCGAAGCCAGGGGTTAGGGGGAGGGAGGGGTGTAGCCCCTCACTTTTCTGGAAAGTATGATATTAGTGTTGTGGCATCAAAGATAATCGTGGAAAAGCATCAAATCATAAAATGTGAAAAATAATAAAAAGTGTACAACAGTTATTTGTAATTGTACATTTAAGTATCAATAGAGAGTAAAATTATCAAATCCTTTCAGCATGTTTAAGGGCTGGCATTTGGGGGGGGGCAGGTTTCCTTGTAAATTTGGGGGGCAGGTCGCATAAGATCAATTATTGCTAATTCTTTTCTGCAGAATGGACACGCGCAGTCTTGTTAATATTTCGGGTTGTTTTTCATTCGAAGTGTCAGTTAAAAATTACACGATAAAAATCATGTAAGATTCTGTAATGCAGGGGAGGTTTCTCTGGGTTTTAAAGTGAGTAAAATTGAGGTCGTCATTGTAGATAGTAACAAGTTTAGCAAAGTGATGTTTGACCAAATAAACTCATTTGAATGCTCAGAAATAAACGCACTTGAACGCACTTACTCGAACAGTGGGAACCCAGGGGCGGATCCAGAGCAAATTTGAAGAAGGGGCAGTTGGTAGTGGGAGCGCTGGAAAATTTTCTGGAAAATACAAACGTACGCTGTATACAACAATTTTAGATACCTTTTTAGAATAAACAACATAACTTTGAGGTTATCCTTGAAGCAAATTAACCTATCAGTCCAAGAACCTTTTTCATCTGATTCTCATTCTTCAAAAGGGGCGCACAATTTCCAAATAGGGGCGCCAGACTTGCTTCAACTCGTTGAAAGAGGGGCAACTGCCCCTATTTGCCCCCCTTAAATCCACCACTGTGGGAACCAAGCTTTGATACCATTTAAACCAAGTTAGATACCATTTAAATGGAAAAACATGGAAGTTATATGGCTGCAAGATTTGGTCAGACGTGTCAAGATATTAAGTTTACAAAGAATTTAAAAACTTTACCATAAAACACTGTTTGTTTGAAAAAGTGGAGCGATGAAGATTTAATAATATCAGAATTGGGCAGCCCCTTCCCCTTTCATTCAGTGTTTTTTCAACCTCTTATCATAGCGAAAATCAGGAGGCAAACAACCAACGGCAAACGTTGAAAAAAGATGGTCTGTAGTTTATGTTCAAAATATTTTTTCATCGACGTGTCTTGAATAAAAAACAGAGAAACATAAACAAGTATTTTGTAATAAATAAAGTTGTTTTTTCACTCTTTATTCACTCACTAAAAAAATTACATTTGTTCAACAGAATATTTTTTATTCAATGAAATTGGATAACTTTCCACCGCACACCAGACGATATTTCACGGAATTGAAAAACACTGATCTAATTTACTGGTATCCTGCGACCTTTGTTATCTGTCTCACCACAATTACCTTAAACAAGACTAAAATGAAACTTTGCTGGATGATCACTATTCATCATTTTAACTACACATTTTAACTTAACTACATACTTTAACTAAAGGTAAAAATGACAACGTGTTTTGAGACCAAAAGCGAAGTTGATTATAGCACCGTAAATCATCGAATTGGACCTTGCTCGAATTGGACCTTCGTACGCTATAATTTGTTAGATTTGTTAGTTTAGTAAAATTTGTTAATAAACCCCTACCCTCGAATTGGCCCCCAACCTAAAATGCATTTTTTGCGTTTTAATATACTTCCATGGGGGCTTAATCGGAAACAATGGGGAAATGACCCAATATCCTTGATGGCTGACGGAGGCCGCATAAGACAATGAACATATCAAAAGTTTTGACGAACAAATCATTTTGCGCTTTGATTTATACTTTTGCTTGATATTTCAGGATATATGATCAAATAAAATTGCAAATGAAATAAATTTGAAAATTGTGAAAAATCTACATAGTGTGCTACTTGTATGGCAACTTGGAAATGATTTTTATAGAAGTCCCCCTCAAAAAGCCCCCATCGACTAAGCACTAATGGCAGAGCTATACGATACGTTGCTAAAAAATCTTTGTAAGCCAAAGTACTTACAATAAAAAAAACACAGAAAGCGGAAAGTGAAAACTTAAACAAACGACAATTTTCTTCCTGGGGTGAAAGTTCTGAGATTCAAAGACAAGAAACAAACAATTGAAAATAGATCCAAAATCACCTTTTACTTCAAAACCTGAAGATGTAACGTTCCCCATACACTGAATTTCATTAAAATGATGCATATTCAAGAAAACTATCTCATAACAGAAAACAAAGTAAAAGCAAGTCTGGTACGCCATGTTTTTGAAAGACACTGTTAATTGAATGTTGTCTTGTAGAGAGAGGTTGGGGGTCCAGCTTTTATCTTTTTTCATTTTTTTTATCGTGTACAGGGATATCCCAGAATATGTACTTTGAGTCTACGCTGACTTATATGTAATACTACACATTGAAGGGTCCCTCCCAATGGCGGAGCCAGCCACTAAGCTCTGGGGGGGACAAACCAAAAAGTTCAAGCCACGCCCTTCTAACCACCAGAAAACGCTCTTTTACCAACAGGGAACGCCAGTTTTATCCGAAGGCAGTGGCGCCGCTACAGGTCCCTTCTGCCAAGTGAGAGCAGGAAATCGCTTTTCCAGGAAGGGGGCACTTCATTGCTTTTTATAGGAAACAGAACGTTGAGTCGGGAAATCAAGGTCATATCAGGTTCCTTCAACAACAGTTTTTCTATGATGCATTTGTCCTCAACTAAAGTGATTCCCTACCCCCCCCCCCTTTCCCCCTCTATCATGGATCGTATGGTCGACTGATATATCGATTTAAGATATTTATTTTAATTCAATTATAGCCTTATAAAACACAGGACATGAAGCAAGACGATTAAGCGATTTCATTATAGCGTACGATATACCAGCATGGTACAATGTGTCCAGACAAATAAAGGGCTTTGGGTTAATTCTGAAGAGAGGAGGGTGGGTAAGGGTAGTATACATCTCATTGGGGTAGTACAAATTCAGTGCACTGTTTACCAGATCTCTGAAGATTTAACTCTAGGGCAATATCGATGCCTTCAATTTTAAGTTTACAAACTTTACAAAACCGTAAGCTAGAATATCGGAATTTAAATAGCTAGCAATCTTATAATCGTTCAAGTAATAAGGCGTAGTTGGATGAATTTACCGCTAAAATAGCTGCTTGAATTGATCCTCAATCACTTAGTGTAATCCAATGTTTACCATTCATTAACTTAACTATTTCTACTTAAGATACATGCAAATTTTACTTGACAAATAATTATTAGCGAAATGTTGCAAATAAATTTCTGCTTGCGATTATCTTCCTCCAAAAGACAAGCGGTTGCGAAGCTGAGCACATCAGAAACTGCATTTGTGTTTTGATTGGTCTCCACAAGAAAAGTGGTACGAGCTTCGGGGCGTGTCGCTGGTACACAGTTCAACATTTTACATTGTCTCATAGCTCGTTCTGTCCTCCTTTCGACAAGTTATTGTTTGCATAGTAAACACAAAACCATCCTGGGAATGCAAAAACTTTTTTCAGCAGAAGAAAAATAATACAAGAAATAGATGGCATGTTGAATAACTTTCAGGGATAATACAAAAAAAACGTTTATGTAATCTTATATAATGGTTTTTTCTTTTAATGGAATTGTCTAATACCGGATTTGTCAATCTCGTCAGTATAAATACCGGATTTGCGTATTATCTTATTTTTAACAAGAAGTTGTAGAATGTTTCAGAAATATGCATTTTTATTTGTCATGGTTCTTATTGTCATTAACAAGCTGTGGTTTCCAAAGTCACAAGAAATAACATAATTGCTGATCGTAATATATGACCAAAATACAACCTGAGCTTAACCAAATCAATTGTATATCTTAAAAATAATTTTTCTGCCAATGTAAGATACAGCCAAGTATGGAGAGCCATACCAGCAAAATCACACAAAAACAAATGACAATTACCAGAATACAGTGCATGAAGATGGGGCACCCAAGATGTCGTCCTAAGATAGACTGAGGGCGTGCCTAAAAACCTAATCTATTAAATCATATTCTGGAAGAGTTGATAGCGCTGGCACATAAGGTGCAGGGCTGTTGGCACACTCAAGATCTTGTCAAAATTGGCAATACTCTACAAACTGTCTCAGGTATAAGAGAAAAGAGTATGCTCAACTTACCATAATCAAATCTGGAAGTGACAACCAAAATGAGGCATGTGGTATAAGCTCTTTGCCATGATGTCCAGCCATGCGATTTATCAGCATACCCATTATGAAATACAATGCTAAGCCAGGAAAGAACCTATGGAGGATGAACAGCAGAGATCTTATACTCGAGCATAAGAGATATGTGATGAGACAAGCAAGAAGCAATTACAGAAGAGCTATGGAAATATGAAGCTATGATGCTGTGGCTTACAAACGTTAAAGTGGGCCTAGGGGGAAAAGCTGTAAAGGGGACACTAATAAAGTCAGTGTTGCTTTCATAGCAGCTGAAACTATACCAGGGGCTGGTCCTTTAATCTAAAAGTTGGGGTAATTTGTATATCTTTATTGTATGTACAAATCTTTTTCTTATTTGTTTATCTATATATGTAAATCTTTATTTTTAAATGTATACATCTTTTTGAGTTTTGCTATAAACAATTTCAAAAAGTGCAGGAGATCTGCGCTTTTTTAGAGTTATAATATCAGAGTTATCTTCTCTTTGGATGTAGATTGAAAATCTCAGATAAAATAATGTGGCAAATACTGGCTGTTGATGACAAGCTTAAGCCCTTCTTATAAAGCCCTCCTCAAAAGAAATGGATTGCTTGAACTGACTTTTCACTAACACTGACAAATTTTGTACATAAAATAACAAACATAATCTTACTTACAATATTAAAATAATTGATCCTATACTAATGCTTTTGCCAGGAGTGCTTCCATTTTCAAATTTTTCACATGCACCAGAGTAATTAAACTGAACGTTGAGCTGTTAAAGTAGATGAGAATTCTATTAACAAGTTGACAACATGATGAGTAAGAAAACAACTATTTAGCGAAAGCCTAATTGATATGTCATGGAAGACATGGCTTTACAAGATGACAAGGGCAAGGCACTGTGAATAAGAGGTTGTGAAAACACCTTTGATTGTTCCAATCGGTCTTAAATTAAGTAGTTCTTTGAAAAACAGCATTCCTTTGAAAAACAGTATTTTTGAAAAACAGATGCTTGGCTCGTCAGCCCAGCCAATTCATCCTGGAGTATCATACGGGTGACCCCCTTTCAATAATATTAAAGAAATAAAGGGCCAAGATACCAAGGACCTAAGGAAAAAACTAGATATGGATTCGACTACAATTTCCCAATCTTTTGGTTTCTATCACTGTGAAAAGTTTGTGAGCAAAATGATTTAACAAAAATACAATTTATGGTGAAGGAAAAGAGCTGAAGAAATATTGTTAATTTTATCTGCAACTTGACACAGAAACCACTTCCTTGCTAATGTATTTACTCTTAGTGTTGTCTTTTTTAGGGTGCCACATTTTCACAAGAATTGAGAACAGTACAAAAGATTTTGTTTGGGACATTTAGGATGAAAGGGCAGTTGCCAGCAAAATATGCAAATGCTTCTAGATGGGGCAACTCTAGCATGATTTATAGACTAGGCCTAAGAATTGCCAAGCTTTTCACTGTTTTAAAATGCTACGCAATCAGCAAAAACTAATTAAGTTGATAAGTTCATTATCCTAATTTCAATTTATAGATCTAACTACCAAGATTGCTTGTTCAGGTGTAGATTAGAGTTTGTTAAAAAGAAGATGGTGTCTAACCTAAACAGAAAGCAAGTATCTTTCAAACTACAACAAATTACTCAACTGCAATTTAACACAGATGAATAACATGAAGAAACTTAGGTGACAAAAATGAACACGACCTAATCTAAATATATATATCTAGTATCTCTCTTACATGGTAATGAAAAAAAACAGAAAAAAAATAATTTTGAAAAGGAAGAAAGGAAACTAAAAAACAATAGTGAATTGTCCTGGTTATTAACATCTGTGAATGCAAGAAAGTTTCACAAAAATGCATTATCATAGAAAAATAAAAAAGCAGAGTGGGGCATCTAGAAACACTGAGTATTTTGTTCCAAGTCTGTATTTGAATTTGGCATTTACCACGTCCTAGCAAAAACAATTTAATGACAGTTAACTTTGAGCCTCTCAATAGAATTTAAGTTTTACTGAACAATTTTAAAATTTTAATAAGAATATCATACCCTGCAAGCCGCCTTGTCAAATGAGAAAACAACAGGATTTGGGGATAATGCCCCTCCATGGTGGTGCACTATGGATGTGTTCCAGTTGGCTTTTAAGTCACAGACAAATTTGATGTTTGTTTGCACATATGCATTTGAGTCTTTACATAAACTACTTTCTCCAATGAATGTCGATTCAAATGTCTTGTGTCCTTAAAAAAATTGAAATATTTTAATGCAATTAAATGAACAGGAATAATAAGTAACACACTCTTGAAGGATGAGGAATGCTCAAATCAATGTGTGGTAGTTTCTCCTAAATGCATCATACAACTATTTATTATTAAGCTACCAGTTGGGCAAAAAATTAAAAATTGCAGCACAAATTGCAGTAGACAAAGAAAGTGGTAGAAATATTAGAATAAGATGAAAAAACAATAAAGTTGACAAATAAGAAGTATTCTACTTTTCTGAACCATATTGTGATTACCTGCAAACTAAACTGGAGAGCAAGTGATTGAGACATTTTTCTTTCGCCTCTCAACAAGTAGACACAACTACTCGTGATTATTAACAATAATTTTATAGATTGAATATTTGTAGCATATTGGACCTGAAGATCCTGTAAGTAATCAATAAATTTATTATTAACATGTGTTAAGTCAAAAACCCACTCCAGTAAATGATCAGCGGATCGGATCAGATCGTGTTGTCCTTTCGATCTGCCGATCGTTTCAGATTGGAATGCATGTTGACATTATCTCAACGGGATTTGTGCCTCATGACGCAAGTGCCCTATTGTTTAAAAAGTTCTAATTCGATTTTGATCAAAAGAAAACTACTGTACCGGAACGGTTCAGAAGAAAGTTGAAATGATTTCAACTTTTTGTTCAATCCATTTCGATCCGTGGTGGATCAGTCATGTGATCATATTTGCATCCGAAGCGTGTGTGCAAAACAAAATCTGATCTGATCAGCGGATCATTTTCCGGAGTGGGTTTTCGGCTTTGGTATTATCCCTTGTTCGCTTTATCATTATTTATATGAAACCTGTAGCCTTAGAAATATGCATATCAATTAAAGTTACCACACTTTTTCAGTAAGGCATTCGATTCAAGTTGACACACTCAACACTTGCGCTTGCTATGGTTATCTGCCTGTCTAAAGAGTCAACACTACTTAAAGTGGATGACAGAATTATACAAAATGAATTACAAACAAAATTGAAACAGCTATATGTTACCCTTACCTTCATTGAAAGGATTAGATATTTCACTACCCAGAAGAGAAACATAATCCTCAGTGTGAAGATATCGTAGGCACACAGTTCCTGAGCACTGGTATGTCATACCCTTGCAGATGTGCATATAGAACCGGCAAGCATGTTGTGAATTGTTTCCTGGCACAATTATATCAAATGATTTGGGCTTTGGCAATTTGTCACACTCTGTTCTGTTTAAATCAAAATACCAATATGCTGGCCTGAAGAGAAAAGAAATTTCCATAAAGATACTGCCTACTTGTTATGATTGGCTGTTGGTGGGCTGACAGAAACCAAACAATTTGTCAAGCCTTTCACCTCCCGCTGATTTTATATGATGAAAATAATTTAGCAAATATCCCCCCTGTAACCTCTGAACTGCACAGTAAGCAGGTTTATAACCATCATAAGAAAAAGAGGGTCTGAGCCCATACTATGCACATTATCACTTTTTTTGCAAAACAATAGAGCATTTTTTTAAAAACCTTTTGTTATGATTGTTATTTTTTTGCTTGGCCCCTCCACATTCCAACCTGCGTTGGGGCCCATGCAGAAAGAGTACTATGTGAGGGACATTTTTGCTGATTATCAGAAAGTAAACCATAGGTGCATAAAGGCTTTAGACCATCTTGGATTTTTCGACGGCATGACGGAATTTTATCATTCTATAGCAAGTTCCATTCCTCCAGTGGGAAAACCAGCGAAAAATTCATTGTGGATAGAGACCGCTCAGAGTGAAATTTCTATAGAAAATACTTTTAGAATGAAAATCTGAACTTTGTTATTAACAACAGATCTTTTTTTAGCTACAGAGGAATCTACAAATCTCTATGGGATAGGCTGCCATCATAACTACTTCAATTTTGTCCTCTCTTGTGTCATGGCATTACAATCTTCAAGATGGTCTATTTTGATCAGACCCCTTAAATTCCTTCATAACAGAAGGCACTTTTGTACCTTGCTTATACTTTTCAGGTCTTTATTCTATTATATATAATTTTGAAGACACCGAGATGAAATAACATGCAACAATATTCTTAAGTTGTATTAACAGACCTTAAGCAAATTGAATGCAACAAATGAAATAAGGCTAATAACACTGTCTAATTAGGAAGGAGCTTATTCAAAGTCCATGCTAGAAGAAGGGCTTATTCGAGAGGCTTCATCAAATTATTACAGTATTAGGTCCAATGTTTTAACTTTCCTTATAGGATGCCAAATGAAAAAAGCTTTTTAATATAGAAAATGTATTTTAAGAAGGAAACATCCAAATTTAAATCTTCTTTGTCCTGTGGCAAAGATCGATCTTTGCCACAACACGATATCGTGTTGAAACATCTCTCAAATTCACTTTAAAGATTATTGCATGTTCAAGATGGAATAAAATATCTTCTCCGATTCAGAGGAGAGTTTCGTGTAACTGATGCTAATTCAAATCAAAATAATTTTTCCATTTCGTGTGCACTTGGCATAAATGACGGATGATATATACGAGGCATGGCGAAATTACAAATGGGCCTAAAGACACTATTCAAAGAAACGGTGTCATCAACACAGAACAGAAATCATCGCAAAATTCTACTTACTTTAACAAATCAGTTGCTTTATAACCAATTGGACCGCATGTTTCCCCCTTGACCAACAGTATCGTTAGGCTTGTGACAAGAAGAGGAAGCAACACCTTGCAACCTGGGGTGACCTCCATTATGCCACCTTTTCCACCTCTTCATGTGATTCGATCAATGTGTGATTTGCGAATGCTCCTCCGCAGCAACAAAAACAACTGAATACCTTTCAAGGTAGGGGGGTTCATTGCAAATTAGTTGGGGGGTTGGTTGCATTCCGATGTGAACATTTCTGTAACTGGAATTTTGTTTGGTAAGAACAAGGCATACTGTGAAGAGAGCAAAAATTAGAATTTGGGTTTCTTCGACTGTGGTATCAGAATTTGGATCAGAGGCAAAGCTAAAAAGATTTTTTGGGGGGAGTGGTACAGAAATAATTCTTGCTGACAAAAAGGGCGTGTCTCACTCTTAAATGTTGCGGTCATATGATAAATAATCTTATATACCTTTTATGCGTTTTCATTTAAAATTCGTACCTTAGTTGTAGAGTATTAATGTTGAATTGTGTTTAGAATTGTTTGATAAAAAAACTGAAACTGAAACTTAGTGCCTTTCTTTAAAAGTTTAGTTACTACATAAATGTTAATACCTTTCCAAGAAATGTAAATTCCTTTCCAAGACTTGTAAAAGATTTGGCAGTAATCCACCTTAAGCACCCTCCTCCTACCATTAAAGCCCCAATATTTCAATGGTATAGTGCTATCAAAGTAACAAGGGGGGGCTCTTGCACAAAATGTTGCAAAAAAGTGAAAATTTGCCAATGAGCCCCCTAGATCTACACCCCTGCAATAACTTAATCCCCAAAAATCTGTAGCAAAATTTTTTTGAGAAATTATCATCATTTTCCTTGAAAGAAAGAATCCCCTGGTAGCTCGAAAGAAAGAAATCTTTTTCCTGTGTTATTCTAACGAACCTCAGCCACTAGGTTGTGGTGTCAAGTGTTAGTTGATAACTTATTTATGTATATCACATGTCCTACTTAAAACACTCAAAATAATGAAGACGCATATTTCTGTTCTGGAAAAAAATTCTATCAATCAATACAATAGCATCCCTTCTTTCCCCAACGTCTGTCACTAGTGTTTAAGCATAACTCTTCCCCTCCACAATTTCACCCAATAAACAATAATCTGTGTTCTTCTGAGAATAGTCGAATTTTCTATCCTGAGCGGTATAGTATTTTTTTAAATTTAGTCTGGGGGCTGCTTGTTTAGCCTTTCTAGAAGTTAAAATTTCAAAAATTTTCTTTTGCGTCAAACCCAACCATGGTGGGTCCTCCTACGTCACTAAACTTGATTCTTAGCTCCAAAGTTACAATTTTGTGTTTCTGTCTCTGAAAAATGTTATCTATCCAATTATAAAATTAGTCAATGTACTAGGGAATATCTGTACCTTCTATAGAGCAGAAAGTCTCAAGAAATCCAAAAATATTGACATTTGTTTTTTATGGCATTTGCCTCTCAAATTTTCCATAACACCTACCGTAAAAAAATTGCTTGTGGTTCTATGACCCACTGCACACTTTATATTCATTCGTTCTGCTGACCCCCTCAGCTGACTCCCCCAGATAACCCCCAGCTGACCCTCCCCCCAATTCACATGACAGGTTTACAGCCCTTTTTAATCCATTGGAAGAGTGACAGCTGCTGCCTCTGAAATTAATTTTTTTAAACAGGATTATAGGGACAATTGGACTTTTCCTGACAAAACCAACTGAAAAAATAAAGTAAGTGAAATTTTTTTATTTCTCAAGGAAGTGATGACTTTACAGATAACATAGGGCGTCAGCCAAATTAAACACTTATTCATTATAAGAATCTAAAAATTAGGCAAAACACGTTGTCAGAAAGTGGACTATAAGCAGATGAGCAATGTCTGTGAGTGATGCCATTTTTTTGAAGATACCAACAGAAGTAGGGTACTAAAAATTTTTCAAAGAAACCCTTTTTTCTTGAGCTATTTCTTGAGAATCTAGCATTGAAAAAACTGACATTTGCTTTAAATCTGCAAACCCAGATTGAAAATACTTTGAAACATCTGTATTAGAAAAATATATGACAAGCTACATCCTGTATTTTGCTCTTTAGTTTATTGGTTTTTTGCTAATTTTGAGTTCAATTCATTTTGTACCCTCCACTTTTCTTGGAAATCTCTGAACTTCTTCAGTGGTCTCTGAGCAATTTTGTCAGCAAAGTAAACATCAGAATTGGCAGCGATGGCTTTAAATGCCCATCCCTTCACTTTGATATCATCACCGGCTAATCCCTCTTGCTCCAGAAATGCATGCCTCTGTCTAAATCTTTCCATAGGACATTGGAACAACCTTGGGTACTTTGCAACTTTGTCAAGATCAACATTGAAATTCTTAACACAAAAATCTGTCTTTTCTTTAACATTGCTCATTTTCATTGTCAATACAGCTGGGCTCTTTATCATTATTCTTCGCACTTGTTTCTTGTTAAAACCGATATCTTTCTCTAAAAAACTGATCTTCTCCAGAATTTTGTCAGTACTTAGATACTCAATGATATCTGGACAACGAACCACCATGCCGATGACATCTTCAAGTGACAGTCCCAAGGGAAGTCTCCTTAATGCTTCAACCTGTGAACAAATCAAATAGGATGTCATCTTGGCAGCAAAATATATGATATTAGACACCAACCCCATTAGTTGGTCTTTCATTGTATAAATCTTCAATCATTAACTCCTAAAGGCTATACAACCAATCTGGAGAATACAAAGAAATATAAAGAAATAGTACTGCAGTATACAAAAGAAGGCAATGAAATTTATCACATAAGAGTTCTATATTTAGGTTAGATTTCACAAAATTGAAAGTCCAACCCAAATGTTAATATAAGTGGTTACAAGCTTAGCCCCAGTTGTGTAGAGCCATCAAAGCTACTATTTTGAATGTTCAAAAATAAATAATGGTGTCTTGCTTATGCAGCTAATGGATAAAGATTAATACCAAGGATATAAAGTTTTTAGAATGAGGAATAGCATGGAAAATGGAGACATATTATATATTCTGTAGTACCATTCCTCAAGGACAAATATCCATTCAGAGTACAATTTATAAAGAGTTCTTCAGTACTCTTCTGTCTATTGTGAAACATTTTTATATTGCATATATTTCAAATCATTTTAATGTTTACAGAGGCCAATCAAATGATATATAAAGCATCTTAAGGTTAATCCATAGATAGGGGCGGAAGCATAAAAGGAATTTGTTTCATTAAAGAGTTGGGTGCAACAAATGGATAAACGATGCACCAATAACTGTGTAGTCAAACTTAGTCTAAATCCAAAGTGACTTTTGTGACATGCATATGCACAAGAAGACAACATGCACAAGAAATAAGAAAATCATACTCTTAGAAGCTCAATATACAGCTACCTCCTTTGCTTCCCCCCCCCCTAGAGCACCCCTAGCCTATTGGGCACATAGATGTGCACATCAGAAAAGTAGACTATATGTTTGCAACCATAACCATGTGATTTCAAGCCTTGAATCACATACGGGGTAGATCCCCAAATCCTATTCTTATGTATGTAACCAGTTTCAGAGATGCAAAACTGCAAAAGCCCCACAATTATGGGTTGTTGTGCCTAGGCTATCATTTTTAAATAATAAAAGTGAGTTTAAACAAATTTTCCATCAAGTCAAAGCTTAGAGACAAAATATTTATTGTCCTTTCATACCTTTACTGTCAATGTGTCCTCAAGTTTGAGCAATAAAATTTTGGGGTTCTTTTTGAAAATCTTTGTCATGGAGTCTTCATACATTGAGTTAACTTTGAAGGCAGTAATTCTCTTCTTCAATATAGCCATGTCCTGTGCTATTGTTTTTGGAGAAATACTGCAGAGTTTTTTTACGACATTGAATGGTATTTTTTGAGATAGTAAATAATCGATCCCTAAATGCAGACTTGAAATCTGGCTGTCACCCAAATGAAGTCTTTTTCTCGCAGCAGATACAATTTCTTCGATGTCTTCTTGCATTTCATCTGCCTTAACTTTTTCATCCAGTATTGACCCTAGCTGATTTCTAGTTCGTTTAGTTTTTTCTTTCTTGCGTGCTTTTTTCGCCAGTACAGCCATTTGCTTTGGTGTTTCTCCAGCAGTCCCAACGTATTTAAAATGCTCTGACCTTGGAAACATACAACAGGCGCTTGTCCATAATTTCCGCACCACAACTACTTGATACTTACAAACCAGTGGTCTAGTCTTAACAGTGAATTCTCGAAAAAGTACAAGCGAAATAGGACTGTATAAATTCATTTTAGTCAGCATAATTGTACAATTTGCTGTCACAATTATTGCCTACTTTTCCCACATGGAGAATGATTTGATCTCGTTTCAAACATGCAAAACATTGAAACGAGACGAGAAAGTAAAATTCGCGAAAATTTGCTCCCGCGAAAATGTGTCATTGTCACGAGGTTGAAAGGAGAAATGATACGCAGTTTACTTATACTAGGCTCTCATCAACTCATCTTAACTGATGACTGAAGTACAACTATGCTTCAATGCACTAATTTTTTTTTAAACTCAATTACATTACGTTCTTTGTCCAAGTCAACTCAATCTCTTCGATTAATTTCAAAGGCCAGTTTCACGATATAGTTATAATCGCAAAAGTTTATTCTCGCGCAGTTTCTTAAACAAATTTACGAAATTTTGTTCCTCTGAAATGTCTGAATACGAAAAAAACTGATTTTTACTCTTGCCAAAAGTTAACATCAAAGAGCCTGGCCTGTAACTTGCTGGAAAAACCTGGCCTGTATATTTCTATTTCTTTGCGGGAGGAACTAGTCCAGACAACTAAATTGAATCCAACAATTTCATGTTTTTTCAGTTTGCAAAAGTTCTTCCCACTAAAGTTACTTCCCATAAAGTGCACAGTAATTTTAAAGGAACCAGATACCTTTCGCGAGGCTCGATTTTCTTGCTTTTGGAGGCTCGGACACTCTTGCTATTGTTCTTATTTCATCACTGACTTTACTAAATCTACAAAAAATAAATTACCACTTAGACCACTAAACAAAATTTTTGGAGAACATTTTGAGTCACACGGCGGATTTGCTGAAAAAATCTGTTTTGAAATAGAAATTCAATTATTCATCTGAGGCTAGATATTTTTAGGATATTCTTTTTTGTGGCAAATCGAGCCTCCTCGGTGTCTTTGCAAAGTGTGCTCTTATTAAAAAGAGTGTAGAATGGAAGCTGATATCACAAATCAGGAGCCTCAACCATGAGATCTTCTGGGTCATGTTGACCCTTGGTTAATCGCCATAGCTGCTCATGTGCACCAGTTGAACAAATTTTTGACATAAAGTAAGCATCTGCTGTCTCGAACACTCAAGGGACTGTGAACAGTAAAGCATCTACTGTCTTGAAACCTTTTCAAGATGTACTCTTTTATCCGCTTGCGAAAATGTATGAAATTATACTTTCTAGAATGGCTAAAAACATCTTCCTTGTCCTGCTCAAGTTAGAGAATTGACCGTTTTTAAGGAAAACTGATTATTGTTTATTGAGAAATTAGGAAGTGGAGGAATCATGCTAAATCTCTAATGACATTGGGAAAAGAAAGGAAGGGAAATATTTGGTACAGAGTACCCATCGATGTGAAAAACAAGCTATATCGATTGGGAGAGTTTTTTTTTTGAACAGAAATGTGTATCTTCCTTGTCTCAAGTGTTTTAAGTAGGCCATGTTTACACATCCAAAATGAACACATTTAATTGATACGAAAGTGATTAATTGAATAAAAGTAAATCATGGACAAATAGTAGGAATAATCGTAAATAGCTTAATTAAATAGATCAAATAAAATCAATCCGTAATATAAACAGTTTGTTCTCTTTCTGTTTCATACACTGTTTAAAAAAAATAATAGAAAAAACTGTAAAGAAATCTTGTCTTACTTTCAAACAGAGGATACGGACCCAAAGAAAATGAAATACATAGAGCATCGGGTAAAACAGCTACATTGAAGAGTCACCATGAAACTGCTGTATATCCACTTATATTGATTCTTTATTAAAAGGAAGCTGTAAAATCATTGATAACCTAAAAATTACGAAACACGACTCCAGGTAGTTTAGGGCTCGATTTTGTAAAAAAAGTCACTAGGTATCTTTAAATAATACTACATATAGCTTTCAACATTCTAACCAACCCCCCCCCCCCCCCCCCCAAACATTTGCCAGAATAGGGTCTGTTCAATTTTATGTCATGGGCACATTGTGTGCTTTGAGAAATGTGGCAGTGAATTGTTCTAAAAAAGAATTTTCTGTTCATAAAATGGTGCAGTTTTAAAAAGATTTTTAGAGGCTTCGCTCACCTTTATCTTAATCAATTTGACAACAACAAACTGTGAAAACCATTTTACCCTTTTTATGATTTTAATGCTAATTGAAGTTTACTTCCTTAAAAAACTAAAGATGGCATAAAAACAGATGTTTCAAGTAGCTGATTTCAAAATGTTTGAAGTCTTTGTGCTATAACTGAATAAAACACGAAGAATGATCTGGTCTGGTTCCTTCACTTCCATATCGTTCTCTACAGTGGCGGAAACAATTAGGGGAAATAGCGGACACTTGGCGGACACCTTGGGTTCTCAACAGTGGCGGTCGCCCCCTCAATATTTTGGGAGACAATGGCCTTTTGTTCTAATACAATGTAGACATGTGACCTCATCGTATCAATATACTAGGCTTGCCCCCCAAGATTTGACCAAGTGTCCGCCATTGGTTCTCGTTTTCTTTATGGGCAGAAAAAAGTACCAGGAAATAGTTTAGTCCATAGCAAAAGCATCTGCGTCAACATTTAAGGCGGAAATTATTTATTAAAATCAAACGTGCCCTACTTACAAATGTTTAGAAACGTAATATGGTCTAAGATTAAATGCAATTAAAAACGAGTTCAAATCCTAAGCAAATAAAGGTTCAAGATATTTACCAAAAAAAATTCAATAAAGCTATGTTATTACTTTTTACGTCAATATGATATAGGAAAATTAAATTTGACTTGAAATGCAAAACCGATAGGGGAGTAGTTAGGTGATAAAACTATTTTTCTTACGGCTTTCTGGTTGGGTTCATATAACCCAATAGACCACACGTAATTGTGCAAGATCATCTCAAGTCCTTATAATTTGGCTGATACATGGGTAGTGAAATAGCTGAAGTTTATAATTGTTTTCGGTTCACAAACTATATATCATAGTAAATACTGAAACTCAATAGTGGAGAAGACAATGTTCATTTAGATATATTTTTTGCTGGATTACATGTAATTTTTTTACGACATTTTGGTAAAAAGTCCCAAACTCTAGAAAAAAATTTCATGAAGTTACCGCTTCACCATAGTCACCATTACCCTGCGCAACAAATCAACTACGCATGCTCGGACACGTGACTTCTAATAACAATGGCAAGAATGCTATTGGTTGATACGAACCTAGATTTCTAAATAGACTCTTACTAGCATTTTCTCGCCATAATACAAAGGCTTCAAAGGCGTCAAGTCATCAACATCAACAAGCATTTCTTTTATACCTAAAAAAGCGTCTATATCTGCCGTTCGTAGGATATAAACAACTCGCTATATAGTTTCTTGGTCACGGCTTGTGCTGGCCAACGTTAGCATCCATTTGTCAGTTCCACTTAGCAGCAGGCAGTGCCCGGCAACGAAGTTTCGTTTTATTTACCCAAAAATCGTCGATCAAAGCTGATCGCTCGATAGGCTGCAAAATAAACGAAAAACAGCGTTTGGAAAGGAGTGAAAATAAGTCAGATGTTTCTTGCTATCGATTGAGTGTCGATTTAAAGCAGAGAATGTGTGTTGTTACTACGGTGGTTTCAAAATGTAATTGAGTTTTCAGTGGTAGTTAAGAGGGTTTGAAATGGCAACTGAGACGATTCCTCACTAAAACCGAGGTTGTTTTCCGATCGTAAATAAGATGGAATAAAAATGAACCTGTAATCGTTTCTAATCGTAACTGAGATTGTTGCAATTTGCCAAAGAAATATATATATGATATATATAGAAATTTGTCTTTTGATACTTCCGTAGCACAGTGCTCAATACGTTAGCACGTAGAGCGTGATATATCATAGATTGAAGAAAGTAAAACTACATGGTTTATCTCTACAAGCCTGATTTGTGAATAACTCACTCTTCAGGAGATGTTGATACACTGAAATATTCCTCCTGAAGAGTAAGTTACTCACGAAACAGGCTTGTAGAGATAAACCATGTAGTTTTACTTTCTTCAATCTATGATATGATATATATATATATATATATATCCATTTCTGATAAAGACAATGTGGTAGTTATTTGTGACAAAGACGGTTTCATATTCGCAAGAACAGGAGGAGCAGGGGAACGTCTACAGAAATTAAGTGCCTGATTGTTGCTCAAGGAGTTGCCCCTTTTTGCATATATGCCCCACCACTTTTCAAATGCTTCTTATGTCTTTTAATGGTTTGATTATCGTATAACTTTATGCAAGAAACAGTGACAAATCCCTGGCCTTTCCTCACCAAAAAGTAAAAAACAATCGCTGCCATTTGCAACCAAATAAACTAAAACCTACCTCTCCGTCTGCACGTAAAACCGTAGAACCCATTGACGCAAGCGCAAACGTTAGGCCGTATGCACGTTCCACCGTTGTGGCAACCCCAGTTGCATTGTGCTATAACCAATCAAAAAACGGTTATTCTTTAAAAAAGGGTTGTGAAAAGCGACAGATTTATCAGTAAGAAAATTAGCTTTAAGAAATAAGGGGATTACGAGTCGAGCTTTAGCTCCGAAGCAACAGGACACTGAAACTAGGGACTGGATTCTGACTTTAAGGCCTATGAATTTTCGCTTGGTTGTTTTTCATCTTTTATCTTAATTTGATTGCATACTAGCTCTAAAATACCAATCTAAATCAAATTCTCAATTGCATAGATACCAAATGAAAAGCTATTTAGAAGACATGTTTCGGTTACTAAATGGAGACATTAAAGCTGCAATAAGGCCTATCCAATTGCTTTGTGAGTCTTTTAAACGTTTGCATGTCTTAAGCTGATTCAATCCATTTAGACAAGACATTTCAAATTTGTGGTCCTGGCGAGACGAGGCTTTTTACATGAAAGAAACTAACCCAATTTGGTCTATGATGAATTAATTTGGGTTCCTTGTTGAATTTTACCTTAAAACCCCAGGTATAACGAAAGCTCATCATTAAAACTGATCGTCAAGCATTGATAAAAAAGTGATAATAGCAGGGAGGACGGATCGATTATGTTTCAACTAATTTTAAAGTATTTGGCAGCTTATCCCCTGCTAAGACAATATTATGGTACATTTGAAAGCATCTTGTGTGGCCAAGGGTCTGCAGCTTGATTGGTAAACACCAATAAGTTACTTGGTTAATGCTGGTAAGCCTCAAACCCACGAAACGGTTCAAGAATTAACAAGATCTTTATCGCATGATCAAGAAGATTAGACGAAAACGAAAAGTTGAAAGATCACCTGTCTCACACATCTTTCCACTATAACCGTAAGAGCAAGAGCATTTGTTTGGACCAATGCAGCGTCCGCCATTTTGACAAGGGAAATCGCATGTTGCTAAAAATACAAAAAGAAACGCTATACACTCTGGAAGGCCCGAAGAATTTAAAAAGCGGAGAGGCAAAGCAACTGGAGGATTACTTCCACAGCCAATCTACCCTACCAACTTACCCTATTAGTGATAATGCTATACCTTTAAGTGATAATTCATTTAAAGTTAATGAGAAATACGCCAGCTTTTATCAATTCAAGGCTTTTAACAATAAGACTGAGTATTATTAAAGAGTAAATGTTCATTAACAGTTCAGGATACTGGATAAATTCTGGAGTGAGGAATAGCAGGGAATAGGATAATTCGAGAAAGTGCTTACTTGACAGAAACCTTCTTGGTTTGGGCTCATAAGAAAAGGGATTACTCTAGTGTCTCTAATAGACGCCCCCCCCCCCGTGTATTAATTTCAGAAGACTTTGCCCTCCCCCGTCGCTTATTAGCAACACCCCTCTTATTAAATTTTACAAATCAAGTCATTTGATTTTCATTATTCGTTGTTCTCCATAGTTTTTTGTAAAATCTCAACCGTACAAAGGAAACCGATGATTTTTACTTGAAGTTAGAAGCTGTAAATTTGATTTATCTTTGTATGATCCAGCATATTCTAAAAGGTATTTCGATTTCAAAGAAGGATTGCCAACATGAACACACCCTTCTATTACCTCCCCCCTTCTATTAGAGACACTAGAGTAGTCAAGATGATAAACTGAATGTTTCAAGGCACTAAATACAAACAAACGTAGCATCCAAAAAAGAAAAGCTTTTTAGAAGGAAAGTTACAAATGACCTATCGTCAGATGCTTTCGTTGGCCACTGAGACTTAAAACTAACATGGGGGATGAAACCATAGGAAAACAACAAACCTCTCTGACACCGTGTACCAACGAATCCCGGAAGACACGTGCAAACGCCAGGCCGGGCACAAATACCGCCGTTCATGCAAGATGGGAGACAGACACCTGACAGAAATAAATAGCAAACATAAAACTTTTGTAACTTATTAAAATGTTTTCAAATGGTTAAAAACAGTGACTACAAGGGCCGCCGAGAAATTAAGGATCAAGGAAGAGACCTAAAGCGATTTCAATTTGTGAGCGCTTAAGGTAAATTCTTCAGCGGGTGAATTCTATTATTGATTATTTAGGGGGGCTGCAGACCCTGGAGGTCCTAAATTCTGTGCTTGTTACAAGAACACAAATCAAAATATATAGCTCCCGCAAAAAATTTATATCCTTGACTAGGTCAAAACAATTATGTTGTTTAAAACCCAATTAGCGTAGTAGTGACCAACTTTTTTAAGATTAACTTTTCTAACTGCAATCTCTATGAACCATTGAATAAGTTGCCTTTGATCAACATACCACTGACTTTGTTAATTCAAGTATAAACTTATTAATACAAACCTTCTTGGCACTGTGGACCAACATATCCACTTGGGCATTCACACTGTCCTGGGCCGACGCATCGACCCCCGTTTTGACAAGTAGGATTGCATTGATCTGTAGAAAAAAGAGCTCTTTAAAGGGGGTATTATGTTATTTAGAAACAAGTCAGGATGCTGAAGGAAAAAAGGTACTAGAAAAACAGAAACGTCAACATCTGATCTCGACTTCATTATGGAGGACTAAAATTTACCAGGCTACATTCTTTTAAAAATTGAAAAGTAAGAAAATGAAAATGAATTATTGAAAAATCAATAATTCTAGAAAATATGCAACAAAAAGGATATGTTTATTGAAGAAACATACACTACAGATTTGCTATAATTAGTATGCATGGCGCGAAAAGAATTTTTCATAAAGCAAGATTAAATGTCCAATGTCTTACTACCAAAAATTCATTGTAAGCTTAATTTTCTGTCATTCATTATGGCCAAAGCGAGACATGTCAACAGCTTTACTATTTTGGCTCATATGAAAAAAGAGTTCGAGCAGCTAAAACTTTGTTTATACTGCATAAAGTCATCAAGGATAACTTGACTTAACAAAGCAACCATTCTTTCTCAAGGGTAAAGATAGTAAATCTGAAAAAATATGGTTTCTAGGATTTTAGATTTAATTTTAGATTTTACTAGTAAACTAGATACTTTTGACTTATCAGAGATGTAGGCAGACTAGCTTAGAGTTTTATTCTCCCCCGTTATGTGTATGGTCTCAAGTAATTCACATACCATGTACGGACGCGATTTTGTGTTGCGATGGTGAAGAGGCAAAAGTGTAAGGAATAGAGGTCTAAATTCTTTTAAAAATGTATGAAATTACAGACAGAAAATAGCTTATCTAGATAGCTTACATAATATCATATAGATAGAAAATAGCAAATTAAAGTTGAGGCATTTAGAAATTGGAAGACTTTGGGTGTTTTTACTAAGCTACAGTGACTATGTAAACAAAGACTTTTGTTCAGGCTTGCTTGAAAAGTTTTAATAGTTGGATGTTGGGCTCGAAATTTATGAACTTCTTAAACTATTAGGGCAGCTAATATATATAGTAATAACAATAATATCATAACATAAATGATAATATCATGTAATATAATATAGATAGTATTATAGTATTATAATATAAATTATAATATAATATAGTATCATGATATAAATTGTTCGCCAATGGAGTCGCTAAAGCCTAGTTGAAACTGGTGAATCAAACTGGTGAATCAGATTATTTTTTGGAAATCATTCACTTGACTAAAGTGACTGCATCTCGAAATGTGTTTAGCATGACTGCATCGTGACAGTATCATTTTCCCAAACAGCTGTACAAACAACAAAATGTTTCTTGCTCATCCCTTACTGCAATAAAAGAGTAATCTACCGCTTTTTTCATTTGACAACGCACAAGATTTACTTACGGAGCTGGCAAAGTCGGCCTCCATACCCAGGTGGGCACTTGCAGCTGTAAGGTCCATTGCACACCCCACCGTTGGCACATTTAATCCTGCAGATCACTGAAAAGAGGCAGACAATACACATTAAAAAGTTGTATTCAAGGTAAAGATATACTGATTATGGACGAGCAGAAGGATAGCCAGGTACGCTGATTATTCAAGCAATACTGGGGCCTAAGAGAGCAGATTGGAAGGCAGAGAGTAAGGCTTGGTAGTATTGATCGTGATCACAGGTTATGAAAAGGGGAAAGAGCTGTTGACGATGACTTAACTGGGGATAGAACTGATTAAAATCACGCACGCTATCAAATTGGCAAAATACAATCAGACCTTAATCAGAAGGATTGATTGTAAGGTAATCAAAGAATCGCGTGTAATCACTAGTGAACCTAAACAAATCGCAAACTTTGAATTACTGAAAGAGTCGCAAGGTTGGCTGAAGATAAAAATCTGAATAACCGGAAAGTAAGCACCCATTATCATTTATAAACAAATAAGTTTTTGGTACCGCAAAAATAGCAAAAATAGCGGCACAAAATAGCGACTAACACTCTTCAGAGTATGAACGTCGTCCTTTTTTCTTCTCACGTTACTTTCGATCCACATCTGGATATAAATTTTCTGCTTACTTTCGGTAATTATCCGGCGTTCATTCTCTGAAGAGTGTAGAATTAAAAGTGCTGCAGTAGGCACTGTTTCCGCTATTTTGAGCCAATTTTAAATGATAAAAAATACCAGACAGTTTTTGAGTGGAGAAATAATTGTCTACAACAGCCTATCGTTGACTGATCCCAAGATAAATTGACTATGTATCGGGGAGCGGGACAATCTATGTACCGAAGAGGAGGACAGTCTAAATCTGATTGGGATCTTAGTCTATAGACTCAGAAACAAAATTGGCACCCTCTATTGGCACCTTAAATCCAGATTGAAAACTTACGAGTGTCTCTACCATGAAGCCGCTTTTATCTTCGTTTCTTTCTTTTTTTCTTATTATCAATATCATTATGAATTAGACTGTAATTATTCATTTCGCTTAACTAAATTCATTCGAAACAGTTTTTATTACAGGGCGGATTGTAAAGCAAATATTAATTTCTGAATTGTCACCCTGTTAAATATGTTTAAAATGAAAACGAAAAATGAAACAGACTGCTAAAGCCATTAAAAAACAGTATGTTGACATACTTCTTTCGCATCGCAAGCCAACGTAACCAAGGCGACAGCTACAAGTATTCTGACCAACGCATCTGCCGCCGTTTCGGCACGCAGGGGAGCAAAGTTCTGTGAAAGAGTAATGCAAAAATAAATTCCATCGCGAAAAGGCAACAATTAATTTATATGTATATAGCAATCGATTTAAAAAATAAATTTCTGAAAAAACATCCCATTGGTTATGGTGCATTACTTTATTACAGTGCTGTCTTTTACAAAAGGTACAACAGATTGATGAATCAATGGAGCCTGTTTTGGACTCGTCTTTCAGTTCACATTTCCGATAATATGAACTGATTTAATGCTAGAGGTTAGTAAGAAACCTAAATTCTGTATTTTTACATAAAGACCGGAGCGTATATAAAAAATGGCGAAAATTGCTTTATAGTCTATCATAATGTGTTCGTTGCCGTATAGGCAGAGTTGTACACGTTGTTTGATGTATAGAACAGGACGGTTCTAAGTTGCTGTTCAGTTGACTAATGATCGCAATAAGCGTGAATCTCGGAGTAACAACTTAGAACCGTCCTGTTCTACACACCAAATAGCGTAAAAATGACGAGTGAAAATTGGTTCTTATAGGAAAGTAACTCTTTTAAAAGTACAGACTTCCCGAGTAAAAGAGAATCAAATGGAGCAAAGGCCCAACGAATCGTAGAGAATAACAAACTAATGGCCTAACTAATTTATGAATAAAATAAACTACGGAAGACTCACTTTGTCTGCAGTCTTTTCCTCCATAGCCATCTTTGCAAAGACACATGTTAGGTTTCTCACAAACCCCACCATTGAAACATCCTTGTAGGCACAATGCTGTAGAAGGATAAAATCGTTTCAGTTTCATCCCATTTCATGTTAAAATGCAACAAAATATGTGCTAAATGCAAAGAACTGTTAAAACATTCTTAATACATTGTACACAGCCGGATTTAACTACAGTGCCGGCCAAAAATACTTGGTGCATCCAGCAATTAGCATTTCATTATGTATATTTCATATCTTATCCCAAAAAATTACTACTTTCGCCCCTTTTCTCTCTAGGATAATGTTGATAGTTTAAACGCCGTATTTTAGTAAACCAAGATTGTTTCCTAGGGGGGAAGGGAGTGGCTGAATTTCACCTTCAAAACTGACATCTGTGTTCCAAGAATTTTCACAGGCATTGTAGAAAGTATTTTAATTAAAAAATAAATCATAAATTCTGAATCACGAAATGAGCTTGAAATTAATAATAAGTGCCAGAACAAAGAAAAAAGACAGAATGCTTGAAACATTCGACAACTTCTTGTTACATCATGACAATCCGATAAATAGAAAAATCCGGTATTAGACAATTCCCATTAAATAGACAAGTACATTATATCAAATTACACGTGTCCACTCTAGCTATAGTCATCTTCAGTATATAATTACGGGCGAAAAGACAACTATAAATACGAAAGAGCTAAACAAAGGGGATCGTAAATCATGCGATAAAAAAGTACGCTGGAGGAGCAACCAAGACGCGAGCGAAGACACAAGGAATAATAAACAACTTAAAGAGATAAACAAGGAATAAAGGCCAAACAAATAAAAAAATGCTGGAAAGAAAGTTAGAACAAAATCGTAGGAATAGAGGACTGTTGAGAATTAAGTGAAGGTCTGTCCCAGTGTATGAGAAGGTATTCATGAATAAGTAGATCAAAGGACTCAAAATACATTCCGATAGCGTGATCGGGAATTCTCTAGCCCCGTCGCAAGTTGACGCATGCATTGCAAGAGTATGCGCCTCTTCTTGCGTTCAAAACAAACAATGGGAAACAGATATGTTTGGAAATGGAGACTTAACATTAACAACATTAGAATTCGAAAATGCGACATTGTGAACAAGGCCTAAAGTCTTCAATGGTCCTCTTCTTCTTCTTCATCTTCAAAAGTAATTGGCTAAAAATACGCTAACTTTCAAATGGTTTGATGTTCAAAATTCAAACATAAGAAAGAGATCCTGCTTAGATCTCCATAGGGTAAAGATTTCCATTCACATTGAAGTTTACTTCGATATAGTTGGATTCGAAAAAAGCTTACGTATTTCGCATCTGACGCCATAGTAGCCTTTTGGACAACCGCACCTGTTAGGGGCAATGCAACTTCTACCTGATGTGCAGCGACGGTAGCAGATGGCTAGGAGATAAAATGCAGCACATTAGAATAAGATCATCTACAGAATAGCAATTGCATAGCAAAGTGATCTCATTGACACTGCAGAATAACGTAAATATGAAAGAAAGGTCATATTAGTGCCTACAGACGTTAGAACAAGTTTTTACTTGGAACAATTGTTAGGCCTAAAGCCCTAACAAGGAAAAAGAAATCGGAAGAGAGGGGGGAAAAGATCAATGAGGGATTAGGAGGAGAGGGGGGAGACAATCAAGCTTATTTATTTTTGCTTTGAATAAAGACAGGTTGTAAGAGTCTGAGAAAAAAGGAAGGGAGTAGAGCGTTTCAAAGTTTACATGATTTAAATTCAACATTATTCATTCTAAATGAAAAACTAAAAGCCTGTGTGTATTTGGGAAATGGCAAACACTTTTCTTCTCATGTGCCATATAAATTAACACACACAGAACAGTTATGATACTACGCTATGCAAAATGGTTTCTTTCCAGAAAACCTAAAGATCAGGTATGACTTCGACAAAATACCTGAGCTGCCACATTTATTGAAAGGGTAGAGGCTGCACGCAAGTTTGAAAACCCGCGCTATATCAGGTTGAAGTATATATCAGGTAAAGTTTACGATTATTAGACTGTGGCAAAATCTTTATTATTAGTTATTAAAAGATGATATTCGCAACGTTATAATTAAGATATAATAAAACAGGCTTGTTCATAACTGATGCTTTGTTTTCGTCCTTGCGTTGGCAAGGATTTCCCAAGAAGGTAAATTTTATCAATGTTTAAAGCATACAAATCCGGACTCTAAGTATACAAATCCGGACTCTTGCATCGACTTACGGTTGCAAATTTGCCCATTGCCTCTGTATCCAAACGGACACCTTGCACACCGGAACCTTCCCGGAGCAATGTCGAAACACCGGACACGTCGGAAACATGGTTTCGAAGCGCACGCTCGTGCAAGTTCTAAAATCAAAAACAAGAAAAATTTGAGTCAATCTTTAAAGGGCAAGTTAAACTTCAATAAACTTGAAATAATTATCTTATGGATGCATTGCAGTGTATGAATTTTCGTTTCAATGAGCAATGACTTATCTCTTTCTCGAAAAATATATTCCGTGCAGAAAATTTGCTCCTATCACTTCAAACAACCTTTAATTTTTCATCACGTTTATGAACATTGGATAATACAGCGAGGTATACGTATTTAGACAAAAGGGAAATCTACTAGACTCACTTTTACATTTGAATCCATCACCGAGATACCCTGCGGGGCATTTACCACATATGAAACCTGCGGAGGTGATCTCTCTGGAAACCTTTGCACATTTAACAAGAGGATCACAGGGGTTTGGAGAGCACGGATCTCGTTCTGTTGTTGGAGGCAAAAATTTCGTTGTAACGACTGCCTTGGTCGTCTTTTTCACTGTGGTGGGGCTTTCTGTTGGGTCTGCTGAGGCTGTAGTAGTCTGTGGGGGTGTTGTTAGTACTAGAATGCGAATGATGGATATAATCAAGAATGTAAATATGAACAACACTTCAAGGTCTTTGCTTATAACAGTTATGATTCATCACAATTGAAAATCCTAGCTAGTGTAGTAAAAAAATTTTCTCACTTTAAGTCTCAAAGTAAATGAGGGGTATACAGACACAGAGGTTGAACAACTAGCCAATCAAACGCGCCCTTCAGCCCCCCTGTTTTTATCGACCCAGATCTGGATATATATTCCTGCTTACCTTTTGGACATTCTCCAATATGTAATGTTTATGCCTGAAGAAATGTGTTCCAATGAAGAAAAGGCAACTAAAATATTGTCCTAGCTTAGAATTGGGGGGTAGGATGGAGCCCTTCCCAAAAGGCCATTTGGCACAGACTGTGTTATCTACATTATTTTGATATTTTGAAAAGAAACTAACGGATAAAAAGAGTTGCTTTTACAATTATGAGCTTTGAGCAAGAGGATAATCAACTTTTGCAAAATGACTTTCTATGCTTTCTATGTTGATTTTCTATGCCCGAAATTTTACAAACTCAATAAAAAACAAATCAGTATTGAATAATGAAGCAAACCTCTGCACTGAATTCCATTGCCAATGTATCCATCTGGACAAGGCCCGCACCTAAATGAGCCAATACTGTTGGTACATGCAACCTTGTCAAAACAGGGAGTCGAGAGACACTCGTTGATGTCTTCAGTGCAAAGCCTTCCACTCCATCCTAAATTGCATTGACATGAAATTTTATCATTTCCAGGAACGCACCTTCCATTGACACAGGGTGAACTCTTGCAATGATCAATCCTCGTTTCGCAAAGTCGCCCTGTGACGCCCTTTGGACATGAACACGAGAAAGAGGTCGATGCCGCTTCTATTACTGTGCAGTTTGAGTCAATACAAGGATTTGGATCACAGGGGTTCTTGACATCGCAGTTTTCGCCGATAAATCCTTTATAGCACTTACACATTACCTTTTTGTCCTCATACACGCATCTTCCCTGGACACAAGGGTTTTCTATCTGGCAACCATCCCTGATTTTGTCACATGTCACTCCACCATATCCCGGCTGGCACACGCAGGTCGCTCCAGTAAGTTGGTTCTCACATTTCCCGTTTTTACAAGGATTGTTGATACTGCAATGGTCGATGCGCGTTTCACATCGTCTTCCCGTGTATCCCGCGGAACATGTGCATGAAAATTCGCCTTGATTGCTAAAGCATTCTCCATGTCTGCATGGATTCTTTCTGCAAGCATCGACTTTGATTTCGCAAAGACTGCCGATATAGCCTCTCTTACAATCGCACTTAAAGGTCCTTCCTACATTCATGCATTTCCCTCCATTGCGACACGTGATCTTGTCACATGGGAATCGTCTCTTTAGACAGTTTTCGCCGTAGTAAGAACGATAACATAAACACCGGTAAGAGTCACCGAATCTCAAACAAATGCCACGCCCACCACAAGGCAGTGTTTCACATGGGTCTCTTTTAGTTTCACATGCTTTACCCCTATGCGTGTTTGGGCACTCGCAGTGGAAGTCCGATCCATTGTTTACGCATCTGCCCGTCTGGCATGGGTTAGATTCACAGGGTTGTATTTTATGATCACACAGTCGACCTCTGTAAGACTCTTTGCACATGCATTCAAACCCAGTGTTTTTGCTAATGCAGATGCCATTCTGACATGGATTGCTAGCACAAAAATTTTTCCTCTCCTCACAAAGAAGTCCTTGGAAACCTTGTGCGCATGTACAGTTAAACCCTTCCCCAACTGTCTCGCATGTGCCCCCATTCAAACATGTGACGGTCAAACAATGATTGGTCAGTTTTTCACACTGCCTTCCAGAGAAACCCTCGTAGCAGTGGCATTTGTAGTTGACCTGTAGACTTTCGCAGTCTCCTTGCTTGCATGGGCTACTCTCGCAATAGTCTATCTTCCGCTCGCAATGTTTACCCTTAAAGCCTGGGTTGCATTTGCAAGTGTAGTACCCTAAATGGTTGACACATGTGCCATTCTCGCAGGGGTCAATCACGCAGTAATCCACCTTCGTTTCACAATTGGTCCCTTCGAATCCGGCTGAGCACTGGCAGAAATATCTCGTATGTTGTGAGATACATCGTCCATTGATGCACGAGTTGTTAAGGCAATAGTCAATTCTCCTGTCACACGATTTCCCCTCAAAGCCCTCGTAACAAGAACAGTTATATCCTCCAAAATACGAACTACAATCTCCTCTTACACAAGGATTTGACCTGCAGAAATTTCTCGGGACATCGCAGAGATCACTTTCATATTCATCCGGGCAGATGCACTTGAAGCCCTTAGGCTCTTCAACACAACGTCCATTTACACATGGGCTTGACTTACAGAAATTAATTTTGGACTCACACAGGTCACCACTGTAGCCTTCGTCGCAATGGCATTTAAAACCATTAAAGAAATTAATGCAATTGCCATGTTTACATGGCCTGTCTTTGCAATAATCAGTTTGAAACTCGCACGTTTTCCCAGTAAAACCATCAGGGCATTCGCAAACGAAATCACCTTTAACGCTTTTGCAGGTTCCATTCTGGCAAGGATTTTTCTCGCAATAATCAACCGCTCGATCGCAGTTCTTTCCTTTAAATCCAACATCACATTTACATTCGTAGCCCCTCTGCCTGCTTACACATTCACCGTTAAAGCACGGTCTGCTCTCACAGTAATTGATCTTCTCATCACACAGTTCGCCTTTATAGCCGAAGAAACACGTGCAATAGAACCCTGCATTTCTCTGAATGCATTCTCCATGAAGACAAGGCCGATTTCTGCAGTAATCTATCTTAGACTCGCATAAACTCCCAGTGTAACCTGTCAGGCATTCACATGTATACGATGAATTCAAACTACGGCAATCTCCGTTCATACATTGAATCCCTTTGCAATAGTCAATTCGCTGATCACATTTCTTGCCTTTGTATCCTGTATAGCAGTTGCATTTGTAATCCCCGATCAGGTTTTCACAAACTCCATTTTCACAAGGCACATTGTGACAGTAATCAAACTTTCTATCGCATCGTTTCCCTGTAAACCCAGCTTCGCACGTGCACTCGAAATCAGACTGTTTACTTTCACAGCTCCCATTACCACACGGCTCGCCTTCACAAAAGTCTATCTTCTCTTCGCAGTTCGTTCCCCTAAACCCTTGAATACATTCACAATTGTACCCTTCTCTATCCATCACGCAGCTACCATGCACACAGGGATTGCTGACACAGAGATCTTTCAACGTCTGACACAAAAGACCCTCGTAGTTACTCGGACACTCACATTCGAATGAACCGGGGACGGTTTTGCATTTTCCGTTCAAGCACGGACTGACATCACAATATGTGTTTGTCTTGTTACAGTGGATTCCCTCATAGCCTTGGTCGCAATCGCATCGATACCAGCTAGCCGTTGGTATGCATTCTCCGTGTACGCAAGGCTTTTCAATGCAGTAATCACTAACCTGTTCGCAGAATCTTCCCCGATAGCCTTTAAAACAATCGCAGACATACCCATCGACCAGCGAACGACATTCGCCTCCGAGACAGTGGTGTGACTCACAGTTGTCTTTTTTCTCGTCACAATTTCGTCCTTTGTACCCCCTGAAACAGTCGCATCTATATCCTCTAAATTGTTTCTTGCAGGAACCATGTTTGCACGGATTTGCTTCGCAATAATCCTTTTCGACGTCACAGTTTTTCCCAGCATACCCTTCGAAACATAGACATGAGTATTGATCTTTACTGTTTACACAACTTCCATGGACACAAGGATTTCCATGACAATAGTCTCGTATCGTACAATTAATTCCTATATATCCTCCTTCACACAGACAAAAGTAAGAATCTCCGTTCCTCTCACATACACCATGCCTGCAAGGCTTCGAATCACATGGGTGAATTTTCACATCACACGCTTTCCCTTTCCAGCCTCTATCACAGATGCAATCATGGCTACCATTTTTAGATTGGCACAATCCATTAAGGCAAGGATTTGAGACACAGTGATCCTTAATTTCCTTGCAGTCCTTTCCTTCAAAATCTTGAAAACAGTTGCAAGAATACCCTTTCAAGGAACTTGAACAAAGTCCATTTACACAAGGACTGGACTTGCAGTAATCAACTAATTTGTTGCATTGTTTCCCTGTCCAGCCTTTATCACATGTGCAGACATAGCTACCATTTTTGCTAACACAAACTCCATTGTTGCAAGGGCTCGATACACAATTATCTTTAACGTTCTGACAATTTTTTCCTTCAAAACCTTGATAACATTTACAAACATAGCCATTCAAAATACTTGAGCAAATCCCGTTGACACAAGGGCTTGATTCACAATAGTCAATTATCTTATTACACTGTTTCCCTGTCCAGCCTCTATCACATGTGCAATCATAGCTACCATTTTTATTTTTGCACATTCCATTTTCACATGGATTTGATATACAGTTATCTATGACGTTTTGACAATTTTTTCCCTCGTAATCTTTAAAACACTTACAAGAATACCCATTCAAGAACCTGGTGCATATTCCATTTGCACAAGGGCTCGATAAACAATAGTCAATCATCTTATTGCATTGTTTCCCTGTCCAGCCTTTATCACATGCACAATCGTAGCTAGCATTTTTGTTAGTGCAGGCTCCGTTAGCACATGGGCTCGAAGCGCAGTTATCTATGACGTTTTGACAATTTTTTCCCTCGTAATCTTTAAAACACTTACAAGAATACCCATTCAAGAACCTGGTGCATATTCCATTTGCACAAGGGCTCGATAAACAATAGTCAATCATCTTATTGCATTGTTTCCCTGTCCAGCCTTTATCACATGCACAATCGTAGCTAGCATTTTTGTTAGTGCAGGCTCCGTTAGCACATGGGCTCGAAGCGCAGTTATCTATGACGTTTTGACAATTTTTTCCCTCGTAATCTTTAAAACACTTACAAGAATACCCATTCAAGAACCTGGTGCATATTCCATTTGCACAAGGGCTCGATAAACAATAGTCAATCATCTTATTGCATTGTTTCCCTGTCCAGCCTTTATCACATGCACAATCGTAGCTAGCATTTTTGTTAGTGCAGGCTCCGTTAGCACATGGGCTCGAAGCGCAGTTATCTATGACGTTTTGACAATTTTTTCCCTCGTAATCTTTAAAACACTTACAAGAATACCCATTCAAGAACCTGGTGCATATTCCATTTGCACAAGGGCTCGATAAACAATAGTCAATCATCTTGTTGCATTGTTTCCCTGTCCAGCCTCTATCACATGCACAATCGTAGCTAGCATTTTTGTTAGTGCAGGCTCCGTTAGCACATGGGCTCGAAGCGCAGTTATCTTTGATGTTTTGACAATTTTTTCCTTCAAAATCTTGAAAACACTTACAAGAATATCCATTCAAGAAGCTGGAACAAACGCCATTAGCACAAGGGCTTGACTTGCAATGGTCAATAATTTGGTCACATTGTTTCCCTGTCCAACCACTTTTACATTTGCACAAGAATGTTCCATTTTGATTTTGACAATGCCCGTTCTTACACGGACTCGAGGCACAATTGTCTACAGTCGATTGACAATGGATTCCAGCGTAGCCTTGGAAACACTTACACGTGTATCCGTTCAAACGGCCCTCGCATATTCCATTGATACAGGGGTTAGATTTGCAGTAATCGATCACTTTAGTGCATTGTTTCCCTTTCCAGCCTCTATCACATTCACACTCATGGCTCCCGTTCTTATTAACACATGCTCCATTACTGCATGGGTTCGAGGCGCAGTTGTTTTTAACTGTTTGACATTGCTCACCTTGATAGTCAGGGTAGCATTTGCAGGCAAAGCCATTTAAGAGGTTCTCACAAACTCCATTTGCGCAAGGGTTTGATCCACAATAATTCACCCTGCTCTCACAAGTCCTGCCTGTGAATCCCGGATCACAGACACAACGATAAATGCCCTCGTCGCTTCTACACAGCCCATTTTTGCATGGGTTCGACTTGCAAGCATCAGCATACGATTCGCAGTTTTGCCCGGTGTAACGAGCGTCGCATTTGCAAAGGTACCCAGTCACTTCATTATGGCATTTTCCATTAACACAAGGATTTGAATCACAATGATTTATTTCTATTTCACAAAATTTCCCGGTAAATCCAGGCTGGCATACACACTTGTACCCCTGTATCAGATTCTCACAGCTTCCATTCACGCACTTATTATTTTGACAATAATTCTTTCTTTGTTTACAGTCAGGGCCTTCAAAACCTTCATTGCAAATGCAGTTAAAGGATGCCTCTGTTTCTGTGCACCTCCCATTACCATGACACGGATTGGAAATACAACTTAACACCTGTTGGCAAAGTTTCCCTTTCCTATCTGGTGGGCACTGGCATTTGAAATCTGTATCGGATATGGCGAGACACAAGCCTGATTTACAAGGAGAAGGAACACAAGGGTTGATGCCAACATCACATTTCTTGCCAGTAAAACCCTCCTCGCACACACAACCAGGCTTTCCATTTGTATCAATGCAGGTGCCATGCACACAGCCGAATGTTTTGCATGCTTCGAACTCGCCACAATTCTTACCCCCGTACCCAGGGTTGCACTTGCATTCATGGCGGCCATTTTGTGGAACACAGTTGCCAAACTTGCAGGTTTTGGAGCAATTGGCGACTGTCTTCTCGCAAAGTGAGCCATCATAGCCATCAGGACAAAGGCAATAGTAATGCTCTGCAAGTGAAAGCGAGCAAGATTAATTAAAACGAATAGCATTAAAACTGAATCCACAACAAATGCAAATGGGCCTAAGTACAACGGTAGTTTTTTGAAGCAAATCTTACAGAATATCCACAACAAGAAAGTCTATCGTGCAAAATGTTATACAATTTTTCGTATAAGAGTGATAAAGTGCAAAATAGGCCCAATCATTGATTTCTGAAATCATTGATTTCTGATTGGTCAGTAGGGTATGGGAGAACTTAACATATTTGTCAATATAAGATTTGGAATCAATAATCGTCTAGTCATTGTAGAGAAAAAATCACTAGGAACCTCCTTTAAAAACCATTACGTTACGGGGAACGAGGTTAGAAGAAAATGGCGGTCGCAAGGCTGATGACTCTAAGGCAATTGAAAACGTTTTTAAGGAAGATTTTTAAAGTCCTGGCTATTTGACAAGCGAAAGATGCTTTAAAATGTATCGAGGAAACTATATCAAAATAACTTGCCTGTTCCAAGAGTAAAGTTCGTGTATCGTTGACAAATTCCTCCGTTTTTACAAAGGCAAGGTGAAACGCGAATATGCAATTCTTTGAAGACTTTGTAACCGCACGAGTTTTCTCCTAGCAGCACAAGAGCTGCGTTTTCAGGAGTTGTAGGTATATATGTAAGTATGCCATCTTCAAGCAAGGCATTGTCTGGCATGGGTGATACACTTGTAAAATTCATTTTGCCGATGCCGCCATCAAGCTGCTTGACAAGCACGTCTCCTACCAAAAGGCTGATTTCTTCCCGCTGTCTTATGGCACCCCTGCCTGAAAAGAAATATTAAAAACTCAATTATTACAATTCCATAAGTTTACATTGTTGGTAGAAAGATCTTGCCCTTGTCCCAAAGTTTGTCTTTTTTAAATGTTTTTTAATTTCATTTCTAAATATTTTTGAAAACAACATTACTGTCAAATTACTGTCAAATTGAGACTGATCTTCTTTCTTGCAAAATAGCGAAAGACAAAGAAGGTGACAAACAAATGTAAAACATCGCTTTTACAACTTTTAAATATTATATAATACAAATATTGAGAGCAATATTGATGCAATAAAACAAGACCTTGTTTGTGACATTTACCTGATCGAATTTGGCCCTATATACGATCCTTTTACATTAGTTCGAAAAATTTTTATCTACTTTTAACTTTGATTTCCAGGCCTTTAATCCTGGGGTATGCGCAAACGATTGTGCAACAACAGCCAAAACAACCAGGCCATGCCTCATCTCTTTCAGTCAATTAGAATCCACCTTGAGTTGAAAGTGGATTAAGTTGTTCAGAATAAACCGTTTACGCAACAAGAATTCGTACTAGAGCTTTATAAGTTCACTTTCTGCACCCAAAAAAACTGTTGTCAAGATCCTACGTAATAAATGGATAAAACCATTGCGAGTAGACCAGGGTTGCCAACTTGGCTTTTTTTAAGCCAAATATGTCAATTTTGGCTTTTTTAAATGCTGTTTGGATTTGGAAAAATAGTTTGGCTTTTCGGCTTAATTTTGGCGTTTTTTTATGTCCAAGAAAACTATTTATATTCTCAATTTTCCTATTTCCATAACTTGGGGAAACGGCTTTCAAGAGGTAGGAAACCTGCACCCCTCCACCGAAATATTTTTTATAGCAACAAGACATCATTTCAAAAGCATCGTTCAATCAACTTTCTTTGTAACAATAATATTTTTAAAACAATACAATGGCTTCGTCAAACTAAAAATAGTTCTTTCAATCTGAAGATATCATTCTGAGTAAGTATCGACGAAAACGCGTTCTTGTAGCGTTATAGCGCTCAGAAATTTGAGCAGCCGAGAAAAAAAAGAAATGGCAACTAAGTGGAAAGGTCACTACGACACTGGAAGAAAATATAGTAAGAGTTGGGAGGCGAAGTTTTCTTGGGTTTCAAAGATGTCCGATGGAACCGAGAATGCACTCTGTAAGCTGTGCCGAACCTCAATACAGCCAAGAGCATCGAACCTTGCAAATCACGAGAAAAGCGAGAAGCACGTGCAAAGAGTAAAGGATGCATCTACAACAAGGACACTACAAGTTGTGCATGTACCAAGAGAATAAGACGATGAAGCGTATTGAGATTGAGCTGGCTACCACCATTTCTTGTCATTCTGCAATCTTGACAATTGACCACCTTGGAGAGGTTATTGCAAGGAATGGAAAGGGAAGCAAGCTAGAAAAGATCAAGCTGCACAGAAGTAAGTGTTCAAAATTGGTAACTAAAGTGATTGCCCTTTCTATGAAAGATGACCTACAGGAGGACGTAAAGGGGAATAAATTTTCTATTCTCGTGGATGAATCGACAGATGTTTCAACGAAGAAGTTGATGTGTGCTGTCATTAGGCACTACAGTGAGAAAGAGATGAAGATAGAAACGGCATTTGTCGACCTGATCCAAGTCGTTGAAGCTCGTGGAGAAGATCTATTTGTTGCCATAAAGAACTGCATTGAGGGAATTGGTCTGAAACTGGAGGACTGTGTTGGTTATGGAAGTGATGGGGCATCTGTCATGGTTGGAGAGCACAATTCAGTTTGGTCTAGGATTGTTGCCGTTGCTCCTAACTGTCTTCAAGTTAAATGCATCTGCCACTCACTTGCTCTTTGTGTGCAACATTCCTTTGACAAGCTACCTTCTAGCCTTGGATTTCTCCTTGCAGAGATTCCAAAATGGTTTTCAAAGAGCACACTACGCCGAGAGGCTTTCAAAACGCTATTTTCTGTAAGGAATCCAAGTGGTGAGCAAAAAGGTATTGCTTCTTCTTTCGAAAGATACAGCAAGACGAGGTGGTTAGTGAGGGGGAAGGTGATATTCAATTGCCTCGTGAATTGGGAAGAATTAAAAGCCTACTATATGTCTGCTCTGCCAACATGCACACAAGGTGCTCGGTACAAAGCACGCAGTATTCTTGAAATGCTGAACAATCCGATCATACACCTCTACTTTCATTTTGTGTCCCCATTAGTGACAGAGTTTGAAAGAGTAAATGCATTCTTTCAGGCTACAGATGCTGATCCGGAAGAAATGCACCAAGAGCTAACAGCACATAGCAAAAGCTTACGAGGGAGAGCTTTTGATGAGTTCGGCCATCCTCTTCCTCTTCAGGCAGTTGATTTTGGAGGAAAGTTCGAAGAAGGAGTGAAGAAGTATGTTGCTGCTCACCAGGATAAGACTCTTGCACAGGCTAACATAATCGAAATGAAGTCGCGCTGCCTCAGCTTTCTCGTTGAAGCGACGGAGCAAGTTGAAAAGCGTTTACCTGCTTCGAAAGACTTGTTTAAAGGTCTCAGTGATCTGCACCCAAAAAGAGTTTTGAAAGCAAATGCCAGAGTTCCATTTGGCCAGCTTCCTCTTGCACATCTAAGAGCTGCTAAATCAGATCAGATTGAAGAGCAATATAGGAAGATTGTTCATAGAAATTGGGAAGAGGAGCCAGTTTTCAATGGTGCACTGCCAGATGATACAGTCAAATTCTGGTCAGGAATCTATTATTTCCAAAATAGTCTTGGTCAAAATCCATTCCAAGAATTAGCAAACTATGCATTGGCTTGCTTGACCAACCCTGTTAGCAATGCAGTCGTGGAGAGAATGTTTTCCCAGGTTACAGCAGTAAAAACGAAGCTGAGAAATCAGATGGGACTAGAGATGCTGGCTTCCCTCGTTCGCATTCGTACAAAATTACACTTTGATGGGAAATGCTGATAAAAGACCTCAAAGTCACCAAAAAGATGCTTGACTTCTTCAACACAGAGCAGATGTACACGAGCACGCCAGGCACTAGCACTGCATCTCAGGCTAACAAGGATCCTGATTGTGAAGATGAAGGACTCTACTTTTATTGACTTGATAAACTGCTACGGCTCTTATTTAATCCTATTGAAAACACTTGAAAGATCCACTCATCAGCAATCACAAATCTTTGTTTACAATTTTTTTGCGGTACAGAATTTGAAAATGGCTTTGAAAAAAGCAAACATTTTACAACATACTTAAAGCTTTTTCGTCTGACACTCCTCAGAGCATAAAACGTCAGAATAGGTTCCGAAAAAACACGTTTGAAAAATAAATTATTATTTTTCAAACGTGTTTTTTCGGAACCTATTCTGACGTTTTATGCTCTGAGGAGTGTCAGACGAAAAAGCTTTAAGTATGTTGTAAAATGTTTGCTTTTTTCAAAGCCATTTTCAAATCTTTGTTTGTTGAATATCTATAAAATCTTGTCATTGAAGAATTTTCATGTTTTCACTGTGTTTTCGCTATCTTTTCTCTGGCTTAGCCATTTCTTGTAGAACTGTACGCAAACTGAACTGGTCACGTAGAAATGAGTTTACTTGCATTTGATTATTCAAGTTCAAAATTACAAATTCCACTACAACCAAACAGATTTTGTGCAACTTGTAACCAGATCAGTCTGCGCCCTGGCTAAATTTGTTTCGATTGAATTGACACGATACGGCCCTCGAGGCAATCCACCAAATTAAATGAATTTGGCTTCTTAGATATTTAATTGGCTTTTTTGGCTTTTTATTGGCTTTTTCGGAGCAGAACAAATTTGGCTTATTTTGGCTTTTTTCTGACAACGGTTTGGCTTAAAACTTACGCATGCGCCTGGCAACCCTGGAGTAGACAGAAAACAGCAAGTGTAAACGCAAGGCCTATCAGGACAAACTATATCCAGATTTCTTCGGGTCTAGTGAAAACGGGTTCTAAGTCTTAGCAATGGTAAAGAAAGCTGAGATGCTGAAGTTGACACAACATTGCAAGTTCATAACAAACCTCTATTGGCACTCCAGCCGTATTTGTTGACATGAGGTCTGCAAACCTTGCACGGGTCGTCTGGGTTCATCTCCCCGTCATTTCTGCATAGACCTTTGATAAGACAAAATCCATCCTAAAATGCAAAATCGTGACAGTAAAACCTGTATTGGTGTTTGAAGAAAACGCAAAGATTAGCAGAGTGGAGTTAGTCTAGGAAATGTTCAATTTACGTGCTGAAGATGGTTGCTTGTTGGAGTGATTGATTGATCGGTTCATTGATTGAAATGATTGGTAAATTGATTGGAGTGACTGGTTAAATGAGCGGATTGATTAGTTAATTGAGCGGAGTGATCGGTTGATGATGGTCATGATGATGATAGACTGATCATAGATTGATAAGGATGATTGATTGATTGGTTGGCTGATTGACAGGAATGACTGCTTGATTGAGGTAATTGATCCAATGATTGATAATGCAGACTCACTTATGTCTGATTATGATTAATGACAATGATTTTGATGAATAATTGTGGTAATAATAATAATGTCATAAGTGTCTTCAAATAATACTACCTTGACATCGCATTTCCTCTGCTGGTCTCTCCCACAAGTCAGGCATGTTCCATTGTAAACGATAACTGATAAGAAATCACTCAGTTTGCGCTGGTCGTTTGTCACACTGATTTGATAGCCATACGCAACTACATCGTCTTTGTTTATGTTTTTCGGCATGGCTGGCCTCGGTATGGCGCAGGAGACTGATCGATACGAGTCAAACATGGCTGCATTTGATGTTCTTTTTTGCTGGACTTGCCAAACACGTTTTACCAACTATGAGGCGAGACAGGATATAATTATTACGAGAATTGTATAATAAAAATAATCATAAGTGTTGGCAAAGGTTGGCTTGGTATAACCCCCGTCAAAGAAAAAGCAATAAACCTTTTTGTAGAAAAGCCTTGTTAATGGGTTAAATATTGATTTTTGCATTTTATGTTATCGTATTTAAAAACTTACAAAAATTTCATGATTAAACAACAAAGTAGCCCAATAAAGATACTTCTACTGTTAGAGGGGGAGACTCAACAATATCGGTGTACAGGGATATGTAGTTATGAAGCCCTGTATAGTTTTGAAGAGGCTGCGTAACAAAAAACTCTTCAATCAAAGATCACACCTACACAACAGCAAATCTCCGTACACACTACTTCAACCCTCCCCCCCCCCCTGAAAACAGACAAGTAATTGAGATGACGTCATACTACCATTAAAGAGTAACACTCACAAACATTGGGATAACACTACAAGTGAGCTGATGAGACTCCATGAAGCCGTTGCCAGTGATGACAGCCTTGCTACAATCGTTGTAAACTAAATCGCAGTCACTACTGGGCAGCACCGCGTAAACTTTCGGGGCCTGGGCAACAGGGATTGAGCAATCTGACGACGTGTACCCTAAAGGAACGAGAGGATTGATACTAAATTCAAATCTAAAAATACATTAATGTTATTGCAAGACCAAAAACTTTTTAATCTAATCTAGCAATTTCTCAAATATATATGGACAAAATTCCAAGTTTCTTTTTCACCAGATTATTGTATAGTGCTCGATGCCCTATAGGCAGTTTGAAATGAAATAAAATGAATGAAGTTCTTTACACGCTATTTGCTGTATAGAACAGGGTGGTTTCAAGCTGCTACTTCGAGTTTTACACTCAATGCGATTATCAGGTAACTTTCACGCCAAAACTTGGGCCTAAACACGAATTTGTCTGAAAAATGTACCGTTAACCCTCTAAGAGCCAATATCTTGAATACCAAATACTTGTATCGGAAAGATCACAATTAGTGAAAACTGAAAGTCAGAATCCTATTGTCTTCTGAAATGGATTTGTGTAAGTTTTATTGCGAGCAAGAAGAGCGAATTTTCTTGATCCGAAGTGGCCTTGTAGCAGCACTACGCTACCTTGCGTCCTGGATTTTATCGAACATACATGACCTCACTTTTCCAATGCGACCCTGTTAACCAGGTTACAATCATAAAAATGGCATTGAATTTTCCTTAAATAAAGTATGAAGATGAATTACGCGACAAAATCCATTAGAATGAAAATGCCGTAAGACTTACCTCTGTTGCAATAACAAACACCATTGCTACATGTCCCATGTCCGCTACACAAGTTAGGACATAGGTGTCGCTGAATTGTCAAAGATGGGACAATCTGACCCCCTGAAATTGTGACCCAAGTGGATGCATTCTTAATAACTCTCTCTTCGCAATTGCTCTCTAGCAGGCCAAACAAAGTCACCGCAGGCTCTTCTGGAGTGAGCTGAAGTCAGGAGAAAAAACAAAAATATTGAATTCCTACGTCACAACAAAACGTGACATTTTCCCCCAAAAATTTTGTTATCCGTTTTTGGGGTTTTAGAAATTCCAGCATGCAGAAATAGTTAAAAAAAGCCATTAAATCTAATTGACGCAAGTAATTCAGAGAATTTTGTAACATATCACAAAACAGAGTTTCCGTTTGAAAAGAGTAAAATTTGTTTTTTTAGTTTGTTTATTTGTTTAGTTTGTTTATTGCAGAACATAGCCCCTCCCCCCTTAAATCTTTTGGAAAATGGCAACAAGAAATGGAAAAATACCTTGAGAGCATCATTGCAAAATGATTGTATTTTGTTTAAATCGAGTTTGAGTGACTCCCGGCAAAGAACTGCAAACAGAATAGTGCTTAGCTTTGTGAAGCACTCCTCTTTTGTTCCAACGTTGGCTTTTGGCTGTGGAGCAATCAGCAATGTCTCCTCTCCTTCAGTCCGAAGTAGGTTGATATCATCCCAAGGGAAAATGTACAACCGACTCTGAAAACCAAGCAGCATATTGGAGAGAACGATATCTGTTATGTCCATCTCAAAGCTGAGCACAGGTACGCTGATTCGGTCGTTTCTCAGGCAGGAGTAGGCATTTTTGCAAGCATCCGATTGGGTGTTGTTGCACACTCTAAATGCCTTGACGACATCATTAATGGAGCATGCGCACATGAAATTCTGCTTCCTTGGGATACCTTGTACTGCAGGCATAGTGAACAAGTTGTTCAGGTCTCCAAGTCTGTGGAGTTTAGATAAATTTCATATTAGAAATCGGTTGAATAGCCAAAATTCGATTTGAGTAGAGTGCAGAATCGGGGCTGCTATGACGCGAAGAGTTTTGAAAACAGGACCATTAGAAAATTATTTTGAAAATGGAGACATTGATAACGTATTCAAAGCAGTATCAGCGAAGTCACAAGTATAGTAAGGCCTCGCGAATGAAAAACATTTTGAAGAAACTTGTAGACGCAAAAAAAAGAATGAATATAAGGAACTTCTTAGGCGGGGCCTTACTTCAATTTGATGAAAAACGAAGATTATGAAAAGGCGTCCATGGGGACAGGGCATAAAAAGACATTTCTTTTCCGCGACATAAATGAGGGCCATACCGAACAGAAATGAGCAAAATATTTGATAACATTTCCAAAGGAGTGCCATGATATTAAAAGAATTATCCGAACATACAAATGAAACTGTAAAAAATAAGGAATTGGAAATATATCTATGACTTCAGCTTGTCGTCCATCTTATTCACCCATTTATTATAGGTTCATAGGCTTTCACAGGCTCTAAAAACCAAGGGTATGATCGTAAAGCATTTGCTTAGTTGAATGTGCCCCAGGAAATGTGAGATAATCAAAAAATGCTGCGTTGCAAACTGTTTGGTACTTAGTTGGTCAAGTGATTGGCATTCAATGAGAAGAAAAAAATCTGTTTCTAAGATTTTTAATTTTGTCTACATAGTCAAAAAGGACACCACGAAATACCTCTCAAAGTGCACAATTAGGCAAATCTAAAGTCACTAAGAATTTGTAAGTGAAAGAGCTCGGTTTGCCAATTTTTGGATTTTTGTTGCTTTGGCCTAGTTCATCGATTTTACCACCAATCCCAATTGGTGCGGAAAGACCATTTCCTTGTGTCCCATACCTCACCCATTTGTAGCAAACTTTAATGGTTTTGCAAATCAAAAGAAACTTGTTGATGCTTTTCTGGCTTGCTGGTCCAAAACCAAATAATCTGAAAATTTATTTCTAAGACATCAAAACTTTTTAACTTTTATGATCATAATTTTTGAGGGGAATAACTAGTAAAAGACTTTCGTTTATAACCTCTCCCTTTTTTACCTCCCTTACTTACCTTCCCTCCCCTCCCTTACCTACCTCCCCTCCCTTCCATCCCTCCTCTCCCTTACACACTTTCCCTCCCTTCCATCCCTACCCTTCCCTTCCTCGCCTCCCTCCCTCCCCTTCCTCAAAATCAGTCCACATACCTTGCGTTCTTCACCGTTCCTTTTCTCCCCTCCTTCACCCCCTCACCCCCTCGCCCCCTCGCCTCCCTCCCTCCCCTTCCTCAAAATCAATCCACATACCTTGCATTCTTCACCGTTCCTTTGTAAAATTGTGGATTTTTGCCTGTACACAGGCCTTCCACATTGCCAGTATCAACGCTCGGTGACTGAAGGAATATGTTCATTCCCCATTCGAAGACATCAGCACGAACAAAGGCACCAGAGGGAAAGTACACCTGAAAGAAATGAGCACAAAAAGGTGAACAGTTTGAAGTTTTAAACAACTAAGATATATACAGCAAATCAAACACGTTATCAATGTTACCCATAATGCAATTCAATCTCATTATTTACCCTGCCCGTGCGCTTCAAAGAAATTTCGAAGTCCGAATACGAAAAACCTAGGACTACCGTAATGCCTCGAATAAGCGCCCGGGCGCTTAGTTAATTTCTGAAGCTCCAAGATGGGCGCTTATTTAAAAAGTAGATTTGGGTGCAAATTGTGTTGTTCATTAATCGTTCTTTTTGAATTGCTTTCCAATTATGTTTTCGTTGAAAATTCGAATAAGCGCCCATTTCTGAAGGTTGAATGATAGGCGCTTATTCGAGGCCCCCTGAACTAGACCTGTGATACACGTAGGTAGTCGAATTATCTCAGGGAACCTATTCGGGCAGCAATAGCTCTCTGGCAGATCTTACCAAGAAAAGCAAGAAAGACAGTATATTGAAACTTTGAAACTTTCGATTAACATATCTGACAGGCTTACACTTGCCATAACTGATCACCTGAACTGTATGCTCTTGTTAGGAAGCACAACTTATCACATGAAAGATTATATGAACTCACCCTATCTCACATGCTTTACCCCGAAAAAAGTAGTGGTCAAAAGATGCTTGTAAAATACATCTGTTGTTTCTTGCACAAATGCAAAAAAATTGCCCCTACATAAACCATGTTCATGGTGGAAAAACTTGTAAATTGCCTTCAATGTAACATTGACGTTAAAACCAGCAAAAGGGTGTCTTTTGTTGACAGAACAACTTCTTCCTCCTTACTTTCCGCATCACCCTTGTCTAAAGCATTGAGATACTTCTTGGTGTGCTATGGAATTCTCCAACTACACCTAACTAGTCTAAAAAGCAGGCCCTGGTTTCACATCGAATGAATAAAAATATTATCTTATCATATAATACTTTCTCTTTATGTTCATTTTATTCTTATTCAAGACACTTCGACGAGAACGACTCTATATTGTGAATATAGACCACAGAATTTTCTTTATTAACATTTTCTGTTGGTAGTGTGCCTCGTGATTTTGTTATGTAAAGGTGTACCGTGGATAAAAATTAGTTAAGAAATTACCATACCAGTTACCGTAGACAGGTATCCCAAGCAATTACCATTTTAAGTTCAGAGTAACCCATGTATAGGATCGAAGGCAATACAAGACTACTCACCGAGAATCGTTTCCCTTGATTGGCCTTGGCAATTTGCACTCCTCGACTCAGGAAAGCTCCACTGAGTATCGATATCTGAACGGCAGTCTTCCCTGGCTCGCCATCACACATGTCCACGCTAATGACGTCAAAGTTCTCCTTCACAACAAAGCCACAAGCACAGCTTCCTTGTGGTAGATTCGGACAAGGCCAAAATCGAGTATGCACCTGGAATATATGAAGCTTAACGTAAATGTGTGACAATGAGTATAAGGGTAATTTATTATAGCAATTCTCATAGAGAATTATCAACGATGCACTATTTTATAATATCTCCCTCATCCCTTGAAACAATGGTGACTAGCAATAAGAAGATTCGTCATAGCTTAAGTTCGTCAAAGGGTGCTATGTTATAAGCTTTAGGCTTTTCAACCAACATTGTATCCAGTTTGATATTCATAAATAGCCCAGACATTTTATAACAGTAAAAAAGTTGATTTTTCCTTCATTCATTTAAAGGACAGGAAGACTCTATCTCAGACAAACATCACGTGATGAGCCTCTGGTATTCTCTTTATGCTTCAAATACTATGTGTTATAACTTGCGAAACTGGATGGATGTCGTCTGAATAGAAAGTGATATCGTGTTATTTGACCTTAACAATTACTCTGTCTTGCAATGCTAGTGAAATTACTAAACGACTGAAAGGCCAATAAAAGGGACTCTACCGAAACAGTAAAATGTGAATCTCTTTCTTTCTCAGCAATAATTTCGTTTGGTATTCACAATTACAACGCCAATAAAGACATTTTGCAAGCATTCTTTCAACTTTTGCAAATAAAGCCACACATATTTAAGGCCAAAATGTGCATATCCCTTTAACTGTGAAAACATTGGAATTCCAAAGCAAATATATTGCTGGTTGTGTGTAACTGATATTTCCTTTCTGTAAAATTTGCCTTAGTGTATGACAAGGCCTGGTCCTCATTTAAGCTGTTCCTTTTATTCGGGGCTTCTCTGGCAATCTTAGGTTTGCTGAGAATGTTGAGTGAAATATGCTGATTAATAAACAGTGCTGCCAACAGTCTTTTCTTTTAATGCACTTCTTTTAACTTTTTTCCTTGTTAACTTTGCTCTCACCTATATGATGCGGAAATGAGCTCTACCACGAAACCTATTACAGTGTCCAAAAATTGACCTGAATCCCTTTAGACAAAATGCCTTCAGTATAGTTTTTCTTTTTTAGGACTGCAAACCAGTCTAATATAATAAAAATGCTAATTTTTAATGAGAAACGTTTAACCCGTGGGTACTTTTCAGAACACATATTGTCCACACTGTCAGACTTTGCCCAGCTGAAGAGGTAGCCCCTGAGTATACGGAATGGTACACCATATGGAATTTATCGATTTCGAATATGCAGAAGAGTGCATAAACCGATCAAAAACGTTTGTTTAGGCTTGCCAGGAACTTCAGGTTGGCATGACATGACTTAGGCCCAATTTCTGATATGGCTGTTCTTATTTGGATTGAGACAATATCGATATCATCGGGCTCCACTGCCTGCGAAATGAAGAAATTAACCTACCTCGAAAACCCTTGACAAACTTTTGTACAATTTGAAACTCCCACGTTGTGATACGATCGTCTTTCTGAAAATTGAAGGTAAAATGAAAATAACATATAGTTAGCTCTTTGACTCAGAAAAGAACTAGCTTTTCTATAATACAGATTAGTCTTCTTTCATTTGATTGAACAATCCCCATCTGCGTTTTAATTGAAGAAATTATGTAAAATCAAGAAATTAAGAAATTTGTACAGTGATAAACCGGAACTTTATAGTCGAAAATTAAAAATTATAAAGTAATAATTGCTTTAGTTGGGGACAGCAATAAATCTGATCCTAACGAGAGCAACAAAAATAAATTTAGAACATGCACGAACGCATTTGTTTCTCCGGGAATATTTACCACTGTTGGTCTGTTATTGTTTGACACGTCCCCCGTCCATGCAGCCAAAGAGCATGCGTAGCTGTGACTTAATGTCATTGTTATTACGCATACTCTGTGGCAATAAAGACGGGGGATGACTCAATCGCAAGAAGACGAGCAGTTGTAGACACAAGTAGGTCAGCGAAATGGAAAGCTAAAAGGATAGAAATTGAGGAGACATACTTGCCATTCAATCTAAGGACGATGCCGGATAGAATAACACTGCACCGGTTGGTTTCGATATCTTTCACATGAACCTAAAATGAAAGATCAATCATTTAGACATTATATTACAATAAAACAGACCATACGGAGAAGGAGTTGTGGTGTGTGACGCAGGTTAGCAAGGAAAAATTTAAATGAGGGATTAGCTAGGTTAGCAAGGAAGATTTTAAGGGGGAAATTAACTAAGTTAGCAAGGAAGAATTTAAGTGAGGAATTAGCTTGGTCCTCATAATTCTTCCGATGTAATGGCCTACAACGTAGCAAGAAAGAATTGATGCGGCGAAGAATTCTCACAAACAAATGTGCTTGATGGATACAACCTTCTTTTTCTATAGTTTTTTGTAATATTTGTTCTGTGTTAAGTTAAATGGCCGCAGGGTTGTCATGTATTTGTTTGTTCAGGTAAATTTTATAAATAAAATCAAATGGATAAATACCTGAATATCGGGTGGATCGTAGGCTTTCCATCCCACTGCCTTTAACGCCCTCACCCGCGCGGTAACAATTCGCGTCGCTCGGTCACCGTCTTCAATGAAATCTGTCACCGCGGTAAGATCGAGAGTTCCATCACCGCAGCCATTCACGTCGCAAGCCTTTCTTTTGACTCTGACTTCACAGGCAGACAAGGCAATATCGGATCTCAAGGTTGCTAGCTTTTTTGGATCTGGGTCTAAAACATAGAAGTAGATCCATATCAAATGTTTCAAGAAAGAGGAGACCCTTCCGAATGCCAAGGACTTATTAGGTCTTAAATGAAATTGAACTATGTGAAGTGAAAAAAAGCGTTTGTGAGAGCCATGGTTAAAATATGACCCTCAAGTTTAAGCTATGAGGCTTTGCGTAGAAAATACAAAATGAATTTAAAGTAATGATTCAGGGGAGGGGATCACTTCTCGGAAGACTTGCATGGGTTTCATCCTTCTTAAAAAACAAATTGTACCGTATAAGATTGTAGCGAGTTCATTGTAAAATGGTAAAGTGTGAACGGGACCTAGATCAAAAGGAAACCATTGTCTTTTTTGAAAACTGAATGGGCGTCTTGAGATCAAGAATTAGGAAAACTCAAAAAGAACTTACTGTCAACACTCAGGTACAAGGGAATTGAGATATAGCAATCGTTGCCGCCATCTTTGCAAAAGATTGGGACTGTGCTGGTGAATTGAATTTTGTGCATTTGCTCGTCTTCACCTATCACTAAACGATCTGGAACTGCCTGAAATTTCAAACAATGTTGTAATCATAATACCGTATTTGGCCTATTCTTGCATGGGTATGAACAGCGTGATATTAGAAGACACGACAAATTCAACAGATGAAGTGCAATGTGCGACACGATTCATTTGCAGCCCAGAGCCACAACGAGCTGAACGAGTCAACTTCTAGTGGCCTCGCTTGAGTATCTTGGACACGATGGACCCTATTTCATAAGATATTCAAAATTATAACAGAAGACCCCTCTCATTTGTCTGGCAAATAAAATAAGAACCTAGTTTACTGGAGATAATACAAACTATTACTAGACTAGTATAAAGATCTTTTCTCTGTCCTCCATAACATGTTTAATCTCAGTTGAAACTAACGTAGTATTATTCCTTTGACATCTTTATGGGCCTCTTGATAGCGTCGAGTCCCGTGGTAGTTTCCCCACCCTTCATCCCCCCTTGGTGGGTCTGTGCATACTCTTTCAAATATATTTTAATGATACTTTTTTGCCTTTCTCATGGTTTAATCTTTTTTATTTTCATATCAAGAAAATTGACTTACTTTTATTCCGACATAGAAGCCTTCGCTTAGAGTGGCATTACCCTTTTCTGCTGCCCCTTCATAATATGGTTGGACATCGCAGTAGATCTGGCGAGACAATGCAAAAATTGAATTTGCATATAGGAAGCGTTCTGTTAAAAGTTCCGTTAATTCATAACTGCTAACATTTTCTACACCCTGTGACGCCTTCGTCTTAATGTCTTAATATGCAAATTATTATTCTCAAATCATAGCTAAAACATTTGATATTATCATAGCAAAATTCGAATACACAACAATATTCTTTTTTTTCGCCTGTAATTTTATATACTGAAGATGAATCTAGCTAGAGTCGAAACGTCTATATGGATGTGTCTAATTAACGGACTTTTTTACTGGACTGTCTAATTAAATCGGATTTTCACTATATACTGATTTCATCTACTATAATGTAACAAGGAATGATAGAATGGATTCGAGCTAAAAGAACTGCTATGTCTTTTTTGTCGTGGTAATGGTTTATAAGTTTCATTATCAATCTGCATTTCCAAAAGTCTGAAAATATTCAAATAAATGTTTAGAAATAAATGATTTGCAAACAGTGCTAAATCATTCGATTGTTTGACTTAATAACACACTGATGATAAAGAATATAAATCTATTTGTTATAACAAATCTTGAGATGTCTTCTACTCATTCAACGCTGACCCAAAAATGCATTTCTTGTTGGGAGACGAGCGAGGCAATCTTCAAGTGAGCGAGGCAAACCCCCGTCCATGAGTCATAGAGCATGCGTAATAATTCGTTCCATGTATATGCTCTTTGACTCCAGGACAGAGGTTTGCTGCACTCATTAAAAAACCTCTCTTGCTCGTCTCAATCAATTTAACATTCATTCAAGTCTGTACCACAGGTTGGCAAGAGGAAAGATCTTCTACGACATCACATAAGGGGCTAAATTCTAAAAAAATACTGAGGCTAGTAGAAGCCAATTTATAATTTCACCATTATTTCACAATTATGTTGCTTTTCTACAGCCTCCTTTTCCTGTTCCCTTATCGAAACAGAGACACAACGTATTCTATCATTTTTTTAGTAAAATATTATACTGAAGTGCGCCTCCGCAACACTACAAACTTTTACACCATAAATTCTAACTAAATTCTGAGGACTATGCTTACCGTCACTCCAAGCGGCAAATCCTCTCCCAGTTTTACTTGGAAAAGTGAAGGGCTCCTTGATACTGTTTCTGAAAATATGGAAATTCTGCCGAACTTTCCACCAAAGAAGGTAACCGGCCTAAACCAGTTGACCCGGAACTGGGCCTTTTCCGGGCGACTGGCAGAGGACTGGAAAGCACACCCAAACACAACACTATTCTGGGCACCACCTCGGGCTTGAATTCGAGGCTGCCTTGTCACATTTGGGGATTCTTCGATATTTAAATCTGAAAAAAAAAACATTTGTATCAAGAGCAAAATATAATGATTGTTATAACGTCATAGGCAATCGACATATAGTCGCGTCATCTGTCAATCAACGATTGGCCAACCAATGAGCGTGATACCACTTAGACGCTTATGATTGGCTGATGTAGTCTGATAGATGGCATTAGACACTTAAGTATTCGCCAATTATCACTATCTTTATTTCTAACTTCACGATATTAATTCTAATTTTAGGCCTAGCTTTTGTCTGTAGTATTTTTATGTTTAACCGTTATAGAGGAGGATTAATCTCGGATGAAGGCTTCAAAAGACGTGGCCTTTAAAACAGATTAACCAGGAAATAAAATACAGATACACCAGGCCCGTAGCCAAGGGGTGGCATGGGGTGGCACCCCTGGAGCAAGAGAATTGTTTATTTGGATCTCTTATTATCCATGTATTACCCAAGTATCGTGTTTATTGGGGCCTCTTAAGATGGTGCCTGGCACTCAAAAAAACTTTCGCTGCTAAGCAAAACTTAAAAAAAGACTTGCTGAAACGTCTGCCTGCAACAGGTCTGGGGATTTGCCACCCCTACATCACAGGCCTGGCTACGGGCTTGAGATACACTGCATAATTTGCTAACTAACTTCATAGCATGCATCACTATTCATTACTTTTAATAGATCTGGATTACAACGTAAAAGTCCCGTTACCTAAAACAACGTCTTGAAAATTGTTATCCAAAATCGAATTCCTTGACAACGCTGAGACATCTGTTTTCAGCGTTTTGGATTTCAAAAGAAGCTCATCTGTGTCTGAAAAGAAAAGGAGATAGCGTTGGTAATTATTTCTAAGCTACAAGCATTACCGTACGTTTAAAATTCTAACACGAATATTGACACACCAGCAATCTTTATCATGTTCGTCATGTAACTCACACGAAAATCTCTATGACCTCAAGTAATATAAAAATTGACAAATAAAAAGACAACAAGAAAACAAATATTACATGCTTTAATCACTTGTATCATTCATATTTCAAGCATTTGCATTTAGAGTAAATTTAACGCGAATAACTTAAAGCAAGTCAAGAGGTAACCGCATCAAAAGTTTATCAATAGTTTCAGCTTATTACAACTTCAAATTGGTAAACAATAAAAAAATATCAGCATATCACAGTTGTTTAATTACTTGGACGTATCATAATTCAAATTTATCTTTAACAAATAGCAAATTAACATAATCAGTTAGATATGCGCCGGGAAAGTCAACCATTGCTTTATGTCGTAAAGGTTATTTTTTTGAGAAAACAAGGACCCGAGGAATCAGTCCTAAATCAGGCCCTTAGCCGCAAATCAAAACACCAAAACCTGATCTAAAAAATCCAAAAAAAGATTCACATCCTTATATCTAAAAACATTCTTTCCTTTGTTTAAATGACATTGCAAAGAACATTTCTCAGGATGTCAACTTTGGCCCTAAATTCTCTTTTTCGCACAAATTCAAGCTACTTCAAGGCATAAAAAACGACCAAGAACTAATGGGTTTCTGTTCCATCTTTGGCTCAAAATTAAGGAAGATTCCCATTAACCCCCGGTCAACTTCCAGACAATGTCTGAAATGAAATAGTATTTTCAAGGTAAAATTTTCCGCTGCCAGGGGAGCTTTGTTTAAATTACATAATCTAGCTGATAAACAGCCAAAATCATTTTGCGCAACTCTCTTCTGATTATAAATATTTTGATAAAAGTAACTGCAATTTTTATGGACTATCTTTTGAAGAAACTTTTTCGCTAGGAATACTACAGCAGAATTTGATGGATACAATCAATCAAACAATTATAGCCATCAATCAGTTAATCACTTTAATTAATAAATCAGCAAATCAGTAAATCACTCCAATCAATTAATCAGTCAACAAATCGATCTATACATAGCAATATTCTATAAGATTGGTGAGTTCTTCTTGTTTCTTCCACTGTTCAACCGACGTTTTGCATCTCAATGCGGTATTTCATATTTGAGCCATAACTTCAATACTTTTTTAACACCTTATATATTTGCTTCAAAGGTACCGCTGCAAAACTATAATTTTCAGTGTCCATTTGGTCACTGATCTCAAAAAAAGACTGGATCGAGCTTCTCCAGCCCAATGTTGATTCCACATTGCAGCGTCCATCTTGAGACCTCACTGTGTTGTATGAGATTAGAGAGCAATCATGTTGGTTTCAGTTCAACTTGCTTTTTCATAGCAAAATTCAAAATAACCGTTGAAACAAAAACTTGCATCATTCGTAAGTGACGTTAAACATTTTCGCCATGGTACTAAGCTTATGTAACAAAGAATTCACTTTCCATTTATTTTCATAGGTCGTTGTATCTTAGAATATTTTAGAATTTAATGGTTAATGCACAATTTAAGGGGCAGCATTGTGTGTGCACCTTTTAACAAATTGCAGCCCAAAGCTTTAGGCGCGAGAGGTCTCAAGATGGAGAGGCTCGATCAGCTTCATTGTGCTGATGTAGGAGAAAAATAGGTTGTTCGATCCAGTCTTTTCTTTAGATCAGTGCCATTTGGCTCTATTGTGGTTCTGTGTTTCTGATCTGACACTATTCTAAACTTCAAAGGTTGCTTTTATTTGTTTGCCTATCTAATTTTACTGCTATATCCTATTCTCTAAAAAAGGCCTGTATCACTACAAAACTGCTTTGAACGCCAAAGGATTTCTACATATAGAAGGCAATGAGATTAGAAATAAGAATAATTGCTTAAAGCAAGATCGTCAAAGATGCAGGGCTGAAAATTGTCTTTCAACGAACTGTTAATTGCTCTATTTATCAATGATGGCATTGATGGGCTTAGAAGGATCCATGTTTATCTAATTAGCTTCTTTCTGATTTATTTATTCCAGCCGCAAATTTCAGTGAAAATGACTGGAGCAGAACAAACTTGACTGACCCAACCCGGCCTGTCGAAAGGAGCTTAAGGAAACCAGGAGCTTGGCCGCAAACCAAAAGTAAAAAATTGGATGAAATTTGGTTTACCAGGGTTCCGATCATGATAAAGCTCGTTTTGAAGAACTAGGGTCGAAGCTGATCTCTTTTACACGACATTGGCAACGGAAATCGGGAGGTCGCTTCGGCAGCAAGGCACCTTCAACCAACGTCTTGATAAATTAAGCTTCTAATTAGAGTGACAGACTTAAAATGCCGGCTGTCAAAAATGATGATAAAGATGAAGGGTTCCTGTATGAATGAATGAAGAAAAAACAGATTGAAATGAATTCATTGCAAGGTAAAGCAAGGTAGAGCCATCAGCGGCGATGTGTTATCGCCCACTAGAATTAACACAGCAATAATGGCAACTAAGGACAAGAGTCTTCGTCGATTTGCTTTTAGGGAATTCCCGCTGTAAAGGATTGATTTTCAATGCGAATTTCTGGCACTTTTCTATGCTATAAAATTGCAAAAAGAAGAAATGTAGACCTTACACACACGTTGCTTGGCAAATGAGTTGAAAAATCACGAAAAAGACTTCTGTTACACGACTTGATGAAATCGTTATTCCTTCATCGGTCATAAATCTTTTTGTCAGCCTCTATCCAAAGACCAAAGGTAATCGAATGCCCCCTTCCTTATTTTCTTTATCAAATATTCCTATTCATCCACAAGGAAGTTCTTCAAGCTTTTGGTTCCTATCAGTTTAGCTAAGCTAGAATTCTAGCTTTCAATTATTGAAACGAAATTTGCCAATACAGTAAATCCTCGAATTGCCCACCCCTCGAGAAAGCCCCCTCCCCCTCGAATAAGCCCCCACCCTAGAACTACAAATTGTCAATAAGTCCCCCCCCCTCGAATAAGCATCACTGCTACCGTAAATTATGAATTGGAGCCCTCCATTTGATGATTTTTGCCATCTGAGGTTGCCTATGGCGTTTTATTGAAATACCACAACAAATTCATACTTTTGGTAGTAATTTATTGAATGCTCATTAAGAAATTCCTACTAAAATAAACGAGGTCTTTTAATAATGTTTTCTTAATGTCTACAATAGTTTATAACCCCCTCCCTTATATAAACTCTCGAATAAGCCCCCATCCAAAAATATCAAAAATAAATAAGCCCCCAATGGGACTAATTCGAGGATTTACGGTACTTGACAGCTGTTATAATTGGACTTTGAATGTATCCAAAATGGCCTTAACAGGAATATTTATGAAGGAGAAATATTTCAATCGAATGATGAAATTGATGAATCACCTCGCAAGCGTATCGTAGCATTTTAAGTGACGTCATATGGCTCACAATCTAACCCTAAAAGCGTAAATGGCTGCATAGATTTTAATAACATTTTTTCTCGGTAAGTAAACCATCATTTCCAAACATGCAAGATCAAATCTATCTGTAATCCAATTGCATTTGCAGACGCAGGTTTTTAATAGAGTGTGCCATTGCAAGCCTCTAAACTATTCCAGAATACCACATTCCAAAAATATTCAAACTTGACCACAGAATGGTCCATTCACTAGTGCCAAAACCATCACAGAAAAAATTATGGCGAGCAATAAGTCTTTAAACTGAATACGAAGAAAAAACATATTCCTAAGTAGTTTTAGGGGAGATTGCAACAGAAACATGATCTGTTATGATGTTGTTCCAAAAAATCATTGGCATTTATGACAAAGGTATTAACATGTGCCAGTGAAATGATATCTTCAAGTTTCGAAGTTAATGTTTTCATATATCCTCTGCGAGAACTCAACGCAATAGATCACTTAAAAAGCTAATTTACATTTTTTAAACATTTCCAGTAACCCAAGGTCGCCCTTCCCGCTCGTCAGATCCAAAAATGTATTACGAAGAGTGTGGAGTCAATCTAAACCCCCTTGCTTTGTGCTACTAAAAGGAGGCAGATTTCGTGACTTTTTACCCAAAGTTGATATCCTTTGTATACGGAAAAACAGGTAAATGAATACTGACTTTTGGAGTTCTGGGATGTCAATATTTGCTGCCAAGAAATGTTGTTTATATTCTTTTTAATACGTGCTTCGTGGTTTAGGGTTATGTTCGCAGTATCAATTTTTAAATGAATGGGGAGGCATTAGATGGGGAGAAAAGAAGGGTTGACAGAATCCGACCAAGTCAGTGGGTATCCTGTGTACCCGAGCCACAAAATTTCGAGCGCGCGTAAATAGAAAACCACGCGGAGAAGCGTCTAGCTGAGAAGAAAGATAGACGCCCCTCCGCTTCTCTACTCCTATTTTCTTTTTCTGCACTTAAATTTATGTGGCCCTGGTACCCAGGGTATCAGCTAATAAAAAAGAGGGTTACAGCTGGAATACGGAGTAGCTTTTATGTTAAACGTTTTCATTGGTGAATAGTACTGTTTTTAGTCTCATCTTTAATCAATATATTTGCATTTTGCACCACGTGGCATGAGAAATTACTTTGATATCTTTTGGAGAAGGCTCGCAGAGCATCCATTATTGGTAAAGACAGAAAAGCAGGGTTCAGAACAAAAATGAAGACGGCCTAGTATCTGCATCGCAGCTGACGAGAACAATGTGGTAGCGCAGGCGCGATGAGAATTGTAGAATATGTCAGATTTTTGCACGAAGAGCAGCAATTTGCGTGATAACCAATTGTAAACATTTGCATTACAGATTTAGTTAATTGGGTTGATGCTTAATCGCATTGGAACGGTGACTCTCTGTTCATAGATACATAAGGTATTAACACGATTGGCCTTCAGGCTGATTTTCAATAACATGTTGAGCAATGACGTAACACCTAAAAGAGTGTAACCTTAGAACAGTCATTTATAGAACAAACCAGTTGGCATTAAATGAGACGTTTACCTTTAACGCAATATGCTGACGGACAGAATCCAGTAGGGCCTAACCGGTAAACGAGGAAATCGCCACAGTTTTTAATGACAACTTCGAGTTTCCAAGCACAACAAATCTTTCTGCCTCTGAACTCGATCGTCCTGCATCCGTCTGTCACGATTTGCTCACCTAGAATATTTTAAAAGATATTATATATTTTCAATAAGAACAAACTGAGCAATATCTGCATGAACACTTTTCATTTTCATTTCATTTCTAATTATTTACACATGGTAAAGCTATCAACTACATATACAGAAATTGCTTTCCAAGCTGCCCTGTACAAAGAAAAAGGATAGACCCTAAAATCTAACAATACAAATATACAAAATAGTATAACAAAGTAAAAGCCGTTAAAAGTACTGGAACGAACGCCAGGAATAAAAAGGGTTACTTTATGTTCTGGAGTCTTCGAGACAGAACTTAAATTGTTTGAAACTGTTTGTTAATTTTGATTATGCGTCCAGGCCATTCTATAGTTTTGCCTCTTTAAAAGAAAAGCATTTTTGGTCAAATGTTGTTCTTAGACACGGGAGACGTAAATCGGTTTCGGTGTTTCGAAGTTTCCGGGTACTGGTTTCTGATAGCCTGTCGAACAGGCACGCAAGGTACGAGGGAGCCTCATTATTTGTTAACTTGTAAACCATTTTCAAAGTTTCTTTTACAATCAAGTCATTAACTGTCTGCCAGCCCAGTTTCTCTATAATTAGAAAAGCAGAAGCGTTGTTCGGGCTTTTGGTTACTTTTCTGGCCGCGCGATTTTGCAACTTCTGTAGCTTGTCTAGTGCCGTGATTCCACATACCCCCCATACTGGGCAACATTAACGAAAGTACGGCTTCACCAGACTTTTATACATTGTTTGCACATGACTTTATAGGGAGGTATTGTTTGTAAAAGCGCAGCATTCCTAACGTCTTAGAGATCTTTTTGATTATATTAGCTATCGGCACGCCCCAGCTCTAATGTTGATCTACATATACCCCAAGGTATTTAGTGTGTTTAACGTGAAACTCGGGGTAGCATCTTAGGACCGTCGTGTTCTATACATTAAAACTTGTACTGCTCTGCTTATACGGTATCGAGTAATAAATAAATGTTTTACTGTCTTTCTTTTGTTAATAATTAATACATTAAATCGTTGATATATGTTTCAAAGACTCTCTCTGCTTACGTTCACAGTCAGAAGTCTTTTAAATCAACGTAAGTTCAGTTCATACATAGCAGGGCTGACCATCAAAATGAGGCATTCCCCGAACCAGCATCAAGGTATCTTCCAGGGGCTGTTTTAAGGAGGATAACATTATCTACTTCTCAGATAAGGTGGAAAAATAGTTGGTTACAGGTAAAGTGCCTACAGGTAGTCAAAATGGGGACGATATTGTAATCATCTTTGACTTTGGCGTTAGCCGCGCCCCACAAAACCTTTCTTTTGCCTGTCACTGAAATGGCTAGATCCAGTCCTGGGTTAACGCTATTGCCCATTGTAACTGATCGCTTAGAAAAATAGCTTTAGAACTGAGAAAGAGGCTCACCAATCAGAGGTCGCTTTGGCATTGCGATCCAAACAGGCTCCTTTGTTCCACATGAAAAAACGTCCGGGCATTGGCTTGCAGCATCAACAGGTTGCCCATTGACTTCGAATCGGTACCAGTCTTCTTTGAGATAGCCATCACACAAGTCATTGCCACCAGGCCTCGCTCCGAGGATTGAGGAGGAGACCTGTCTTTGTGCATCGTCAAGAACCTTGTGTCCAGCCGAGGCACACACAGGATCATCTAGGGAAACAAAAACAGTAAACTTAGATATTTTCTAATCTAATGTGAACTTAGAATTATAGGGGCAGTGTTTGCAATAAAAAACCAAGGGGTAATTTCTTGTCCAAGGGATGCAGGTAATTTTGAATTTTTCAGTAGTTTTTACCCTTCATATTAATTCCTCTTTAGGAACCGGAAATGTTTAAAAATACGGCGAAACATGGCTACCACGAGACACCTTGATAATTAAACTCAAGACAGGGACAAAGACAGGGACCGAGATAGGGACAAAGGCAGGAACCAATGCAGCAACCAAGGCAGGGACGAAGGCAGGGACCAAGGCAGGGACCAAGGCAGGGACCAAGGCAGAGACCAAGGCAGGAACAAAGGCAGGGACCAAGGCAGGAAGGCAGGAACAAAGGCAGGGCCCAAGGCAGGGACCAAGGCAGGGACCAAGGCAGGGACCAAGGCAGGGACCAAGGCAGGAACAAAGGCAGGGACCAAGGCAGGGACCAAGGCAGGGACCAAGGCAGGGACCAAGGCAGGGACCAAGGCAGAGACCAAGGCAGGAACAAAGGCAGGGACCAAGGCAGGAAGGCAGGAACAAAGGCAGGGCCCAAGGCAGGGACCAAGGCAGCAACCAAGGCAGGGACCAAGGCAGGAACAAAGGCAGGGACCAAGGCAGGGATCACGGAAATTGATTGTTATTTTGAGAGGTTGAAGGGTAAAAATTTCCGACTGAAAATCACCCAATTGTAATTTTGTACTGGATCCAACCCAAACTCAAACTTAATATAGTTACACCCTCACAACTATCCATCCTGGTACTTTCGGGTCTGGTGAATGGCATTGAGTGAGACCAAGATAAATTATCTTGCCAATACACCATAGTATTCGAATTGATATATAATAGAGCTGTTGTACTGTCACGATGCATTCGAATATGACAATCATGAATAAGAAAGAGCTGTATTGCCTTTAACTTAGTTAATGTGTCTGTATCACCTAAGTAGTTAATGTGTTTGGATTTTCCCTCTTTGAACCAGCGACTGCGTGCTTTCTGGAACAATTTCCTCAGTTAAAAGGAATGCTCCTAGCACTATGTTACTTACCCATTGTCACAATGCTGAGTTGGCCTAATGTCACAAATGCTACGGTTGAAACAAAAAGCAATAGATGTCTGGAAAGTTAATCTATAAAACTTCAACGGGAGCCTACGCCTGCCAAACTACAATAAGCAATTGTATCTTTTGCTGGATTTGCTAGTGATACCAAAAGCCATGGTGCGATTCTTACCGCCGAGAAGAAATGCCTCTTTTTGGCGTCAATAAAAGGCTTCGAGATTACTATGAGCGCCAGCGCGGGTCTGCGATTGAGTGTTAAATTATTGAGTGTCTGATTGTTCTTTGTTACTTTCAAGGAACAATTTCATGAAGGCAATCGATATGAGATAAGAAGAGGATCATGACTTGGCTAGTCTTGTGACCTCTTGTATAGGGGTTAATATATAATAAGAATATAATAATTTATTAGGTGGTATTGGAAAAGAAATTATACAAGGAAGCCTGATTTAACTATGAACATAACATGGTCAGTGGCGACGCGATAATGATCAGTGGCGATGCGATAATGATCAGTGGCGATGCGATAATGGTCAGTGGCGATGCGATAATGGTCAGTGGCGATGCGATAATGGTCAGTGGCGATTCTAAGCCCCGAGCCATCGATAAATTTTTTGGTCCCTTCATTTGTCCCCCTTCTCCAATTTTTCTAAAAAGATTTAAGGTTATTTGTTAGTGTTTCCGCCTATATGTTCTATATAAGTTTTCGATATTACATTTATTTATTCATTATCAATACCTATATAGACATTGGTTAGCTCCTAGGGCCGCAAGTGGCTTGTGCTTGATTGTAGTGATATGAATTGCTCGGGAGTTCTTTCTAAAATTTCCAGATTAAATCATTACTACAGTTTTTGAAACAAGCAGGTTTTGATCACCTTAAACAAAGCGGTTATTTGATAAATATGTCCCGTACCCTAATGCCTTTGGATTTTCTGTGATGCCCCCCCCCCCGATTTCCCAGGTTAGAAGCGCCTCTGGTAATGATGCTATAATTTTTTTCATTTTTTCATTTTAAAATTATTAATGCACGGTAGCCCCGTCAGTCATGACTGATTTTCAGGGGGTCGTGCCAAAAACTTTACAAATTAAAAAATCAACTGAAATATGTGGGATGATATATGATACATCTAAAAATCTACTAAAAATCTACATAATGATGGTGATGATGATTATTATGACACTTGCGATTATCGTGTTGTTGATTATTATCATTCTCATGACTTTGATTATGACATGTTCTTCAAAATGAACAAGGAAATGCAAAAAAACCAGCCAAGGAAAAGAAATGCAAAATGCGGGTCACCTGCTTTGGAAATGGGTCACTGGATTAACGAGACGACATAAGAAGGACGAACACAGTCGCTCTTTATGGACATTGCTGGAAAATAATCCAGGTATTTGGCTACGAAATCCAAGACTTAAATCCAGTTCTTAAAATTCAATCCCAGTCAAAGTGTTCATCAAATCAATTCACCAGCCGGTGTCACGTAATCCGAAAACAGAGAATTAAAGGCTTCATAACTTTAATTGTTGTCACTTGAATTCACTGTTACGGTGCGATGTCAGTGAAAAAGTTAAAACAGAGAAAACCAGCCATGTAAATTCATTGATGGGTGGCTACGTTATATTCTATGCATGTATTTGATGAAACTGGAATTAAGTTAGACAGTTTGAGACATTAAGGTACCAGGTTTGGTCTTAACTGGAGAAAATAAATAGGAAGAACCACACAGGGCAACACCTTAAAAATCCAAGTAGTTTTACCAGAGAAAACTCAAATTATCATCAACGGAACGAGATTATTAACGGGGCGAGGGAACTTCTGAAATTTCACTTATTCCTCATTCTCCACTTCCCCATTTCCCCATTTCCCCAATTCTCCATTTCTTCACTTCTCCACTTCCCCATTTCCCCACTTCCCCATTTCCCCATTTCCCCAATTCTCCACTTCCCCACTTCTCCATTTCTTCACTTTTCCATTTCTTCACTTCTCCATTTCTTCCCTACTCCATTTCTTCGCTTCTCCATTTCTTCACTTCTCCATTTCTTCGCTTCTCCCTGATCTCCCTACAGGTTCTGCTCTGCATCCACATCTCGACTTTGAAAGGGGTAATTGGTCAAGGCAGTGACATAACTTCTAACAAAATCGTTAAAGAAGGTCACAAAATGAAAACTCTGTGAAAATTTGGACAAAAATTTTGTTGAAGACATTGTCTGATCGATACTAGCCTCGCTCTCGTCAGGAGTTGGAATTGAGATTACTTGTTTTCGACTGTAGTTGTAAAAATCTGCTTTTCAGCTCTTTAGCACAATATAATTTTTTCAATCCGGCACTTATCTGCTACTAAATATTTCTATACCCTTGAAATGATAATTCAAATGTTAAGCTTTTCATTGTTGGAGAAAAAGCCATTAAAAAGATTATAAAATATCGCCGCAATCATCTTTTCCTCAAAATCTTTTGGAAGCAAGTGATGAATTTCAAATATACAATTAAAACCATAATCCTGAATTCCTCTATGTTGATGTGTCTTTTTGCGAATAATATCCAATGGAAACAAGGTTAAGGGTCCCTCATAACATACGTGAGACCGTAACAAACATTTTCAAAAACGCAGTCAAACCCGTCATTCTTTCCTCACTTACTTTCGATCCACGCCTGGATATAAATTTCTATTTATATTAAGTCATTATCCGATTTTTAAAACCTGAAGAGTGTTGATAAACAGTACTGTCGTGTTCATGATTTCGTTTTCCTGAGCTATCTTCGAACTCTTCAAACAGTAGATTCATGAGTGAGATTTTTGAAGCAAGAAATATAAAACGTAAATTTACGATCTGTGAAATAATCTTTGCATTCCAAAAGCCAGGACAACTTATTATGGTAAGAAACTGTGAGATATTTAGGTCAAAAATTGTGGCAAACACTACCTCACAGTATAAGAGAGTCCCAATCACTGGCAACATTTAAAAAAGAATTAAGAGCACACCCTGTAGAATGCGACTGTAGATTATGTAAAATATTTATTGCAGGGTTAGGTTTTATTTGGAATATTAAACCTTAAACATTTTTAACATTGTACCATATATTTATTTTATACCAATTCTTCATAGATAGTTGGCCTTAATTAGCTTCTTTATAGCTATTAGACATTCATCTAGTACGTCAGCTATAAACAAATTATTATTACTTATTATTATATATATTTCAAACAGTGTTTCATTCCACATAAAGTAATTACTAGTGATTAAAGAAAGGAAGTAGCCTAGGATGAAACACATCGTCCGCAAAAACCCCAACAGAACCCGCTACAAGCGTAACAGAAATAGTTCCCTTTGATATGATTGGACAATTAAGCATCCGTAATCCTGTTATCGTGTATATCAAATTGATGAACTCTTTACTTCTCAGCTATCTTTTATTAATTATTTATTAATTATCGACTCAAAAACCCCCTTGACATTCCAAAAGCCAGAACTGCCAATAATGGTATCAGATCATTAAGTGACCAAGGGCCTAAAATCTGGAATTCACTCCCGGAATCAATAAAGACAGCACACAATACTAAACAATTAAAGAATTTGATCAAAACGTGGTTCCTTGAAAATAAGTGCGCATGCTCATTTTGCAGTAAATGAACTGTCTTATGCAATCCTTGAAATTGCTTCATGTTTATTCACTATTGTAGAAACTAAAATTAAATAATCTACAATACAATACAAAACAATCTTTCGTTTGTGAATGAACTAAGTAAACTGTTAAGAAAGTCAGTTGTTGATGAGATGGCAAAAGCGTGACAAAAACGTCTTTTTTATGTCTCAACTCTTTGAGGGAACCTCTCGCAAAAGTGGTCAAGGAACCAGTTCACCAAATTTTTGGAAAAACCTAATCCCAGTAAGGTGGGGGCAGAGAAAACTTAGACCTGCCCAAAACGATCCCAAAACTGTTCTTAATCCATACAATTGTATGAATAATCTTGCTTAGGCTCATAGCATGCATACGATACATTTTAGGAGGCAATAAATTTTCCCTCCCATTCACAGTAAAAGAGGACAGACCTTTGAGACTTATTTACACTGGATTCAAAAGTAATGGAACTGTCGCACTGACAAGATAGGCACGGCTTGATAAACAAATCATGATAAGTAGCCTTTATACCAACAGCGCAAAAGCAGCCTCGTTTTCAAGCTGAAACCGTGCTCGCTTCTCCAGGGGGCTGAGCCCGTCGAAAATTATCGGAATTATAACAGGGGACTGAGTCCCCCCAGCCCCCTCAACACGAGCCTTGGTTCCTGCTCGTCGATTTCGTTCACTGAAATTGTTCCTGAACAAAATGTCACTTCTCTTCAAAGATTCTCTTACGAATCTAAACTTCAAGTAATACTCCGATTCATGTCTCGGGCTACTCAAACTAAAAAAGGTTATCCATCAACAAGTGATAATTTGTTGTGGTTGCTCGCAGCTTAAGGACTTCAGTTCTGATAATACAAAGAATTAGCTTGATTTGCTGGAAGAATTTCATGTCCTGGGGGAAGGCTTGTGTCTGGGAAACCAATTTCTCTGTACTCAAGAGTTGAGTAGAAAAACTCGTTCGAGATTAGGAATCAGAGACTCGGGTGTCATTGGTTTAATTTGAACTTGTCCACTTAATTTCTTTTAACTTGAAACGCTGGTTTGATTACAGTGGCCACGGGGCATACTGGGAATATGATTAAGGGGAAAGACGAGACTGGGCAGAGTTCAATGAATGAGTTGTTGTTTGTGGGGCTGATCCCCTAACCCCTGTGTACCCTGTTTAACGGTGTTATTGCACATTATACCTCCCTCATTTTTTCTCATTCAGAAATCTTCTTTAAAGCATTTGCATGCACTTATTAGGCATATTTGAATTCGTTAGAGTGGGGCTTCAAAGGAGCATTTATATTTCATGTAATGGAGTTTTTTATGTTCTTACCCCACCCACCCCTACTGCAATCACAACATGGTCAGTGACACTATCTCTTGTTGCAATCCATCCTTTGAAATCGGGTATTCAATTACGATCTAAGCGGGTGTTAGTGATTTTTCACATGACATCGGGTACAAAAAAACTGAAAGAACTGACTGATGAATGGTGGATTAGCAAACTATCTTTTTGTAAATCCATCATTAAAAATGGATTCGAAAAAAGGAAACATTTTGACATTTTGATAAAGCTTTTCCTCTGACACTTTAACATGTTTCAAAATGTTTGCTTTTTTCAAATCTTAATGATGGATTTACAAAAGAAACGATTGTCACCTGCAGAATCAAGAAGGGGTTGCACCCTACCGTGAGTACCAGAGCCGAAAAATTAGAGCCAGAGCCAGAACTCTCATCTGGTGCCTAGGGTAGGTCGAGCTCCTGCCAATTTTCCCATGGGGACCAACGCGACGAAGCCCCCTAATCTGTCTTGACATGATTTCTGGGGAAGCTTAGAGAGCAAACAATGCTGTCAATTAACTTGACCGAAAAATCGATCGATCAACTCTCTTCTGGCAAATATAGTTACAATTCAAGAATGTTCTTATCGTAAAATTGTTATGTAACATTCATTTCAGTAGCAAAAGGCTTGGATATCCATATGAATGAGACAATACGAAACTGCCAGCATTTCTTATGTGCCATCTGGGGCGGATACGACAGCTGAAATTTGGGTGGGGGCAACAGGAGTCGAGCTGGAACACAATTACATATTGCTCTCTGGGCATCGAGAGTGGGTGGTCATTCTTAATAATTCAAAATTAAACATTAGAAAAACATATTTACAGAATGTGATCTGATATAATAAACGAATATTTTACCTGATATGGAACGAACTTTTCGGATCCATTTAACATCTTGGGAAGAGAGGGCTCTCCCGACAACATAATCATCATCCAATGATCTCCGCGTTCGCTGATTTTTCTCACACTTAACTCCATTTTGCAGGAGTCCAACGATAACTCTTTCGTTTTCTTCTCCCTTTGTCGATACCGGTAGCCCAGTGGCTAAACCACATGCTTTTTCAAACTTCTGTTTTTCCAGCGATAAGCAAATGGTCCCATTGGCTTCCTTCCCATTTTTTAGAATGCACCGTTCATCGTTGGAAACAAACACTACCTCAGTTATTGTTCCTGTGGTTTGTTTTGGGACTAAAGACACAAACCTTTCATTTCTTTGACGGCTGACAACGTCGGCTTCTGACAGACGAAAATGAAAGATCCTTGACAGGACTGGTGATTTCTTTAACAGAATTAGAGAAAACTGCTCTCTCGAAATTGTCTCTAAAATATGCACGGTGAAAGCTGGCATATGATTGCAAAAAAATTTTACCTCCCCTTTTAAAATACCTGTAGTACATTCCCTCAAAGTGAGTAGCCATCTTTCATCGATCAACACCCCGCTACATCCATTGGTTGGCAAAATTGCGATGCATTCAATTAGATTGCTGCTTTGTTGATTAGACACACTGTCTTTATAAACAAAAGCTCCAGCGTTTTTGTTGTCATCTCTGCGGGGTTTAGAAGCTGTGATTTTTCCAGAGGGCACACTTTCGACCTCTGTAACAACAGCGAGCGCCAGCCACAAAGCAAGAAGAACAAAATGAAACCTGTATAAAGTCATTGTCAGCATCGTGGGGCTTCTTCTTAGAAAACCAACCAGTTTACGTTCATTCGCAACTTGCTACCATAGTCGCCTGTATCAACAAGCAGCTCCAGTACGCCAACGATTTCACCATCAGCAAACTCGATACCTGCTTTTAAGAGTGTTGAAAAGTTGACTGCTTTTCCAAAAACAGCGTTGAAAACGAGGGCCGAGCAACGCTGAACTAACTGCTAACAACCACTTCTTCGCTTGCGGTTTAGAACTGGCGGGAAGGCTTCCTTTGATAAACTGAGAACGAATAATGGCCCGGAAGTAGAATCGCGGTCAGGTTATTTTTAAAACGAGTTCACTTGAGCGATCACACACTATGAAAGAGGAGCGCTAAACTGCATCCAAGTTATGCTCTTTGAAAGGCTTCAGTTGAAAGACTAAACCGTACAAAATGTGTAAAATTTAACACTTAAAATATGTCTTCTGAAAATAGGTTAATTGGGGTCTAAGTTAAAACTTATGTCTGTCGTCTTGCAAATGGGCTAGCTCTGTTAGTCATCTCTTGAAGCAATGGGCCCTTGACCCCCCCCCCTTGATTCCCTTGATCTCCTCCCCGATAGCATCGTCTAAGGCCAAGGGGGATGGGTTAAATTCAATAGGCAAAATACGGGGATCTGCAATTTTTACATATGAAGTTATATCCTAAAATTGATAAATTTGCCAAAAAACCCCACCCTAAATTTACATACCAAATGCAACGCATGCATACCCGTAAATTTAATTCAAATTTGAGACAAACATTTAATGATGATTAAATCAGATATTAATAAATTAAAAAATATTACCATTCTTTCAAAAATGATACCCCGAAATTTCATGGTCAGGCTAAAAATTAATCCAAGATTTATGACCATGTTTGATATAACCAGCCCATAACTAACTTTTGGTTACGCAAAGGCAGCCTCCAAACCGTAAAAAAAACTGCGAAAAGAAAACATTTCCAAAATATTACGTCTACCCAACGTTTATAGTTGCCGAGAACTGAAGGGACCTCTGTTTGACGCTGAAGTCATTAAGGCTCTTTCTTTCTAGCAAGATAAATGTAGATGTCCGGAAAAATCCTATGCTATCGTTTGCAGCTTGTAGCACCGACTAAAGACCAAAGAAATGAGGTGACATTCCAAAAAGGCTGAGAAACGTTTTCCTGCCCCCCCCCTTCCCCTTGACCACAATGGCTAGCGACGGCCCTGGTCACAAGCCTCCCCCCTCATTAATTTAACAATTTTTCCAAGGCTTTTGAAACAGAATAACAACTTTTAGGAATTTATCACGGTGATAAGAATGATGAAAACAAGTTCCGATGTCTGAGAGATTCAAGTACGTGAAATTTCGACGCTCTTAAGTATCTTGACATTTCCCCTCGTCAAGGTGACATGACAACGAAACCAAAACAAACATCTGGACAACGGCTGCCGTTTCATGATTTTAACACTATTTGTTTAATTTGCTTTTCTATCAAAAATTCCTTATTAAAAATATTATACATGCCTTCCATAATTTTTGGTAATTTTTGTAACTTAACACATTCCCAGCGATAATTGAGTTAGAGGTTTACTTGCAACTGCGGCCATCTGATAAAATTCGGTCTTCTCTTCGATAGAAAATAGAAATGCAAAAATAACTTATTGTGGGGAACCATGATCGCCAATGTCCGTATAAGATAGAGACCAAAAGGGAGAGAGATCGCACCTCGATCTCGTATGAAAAAGGGAAAAGCTTCATTAAGCAATTCAGCTACCTCCTTTTTACCCTTCAGCTTAATATCATACTTCAAAGAGTGAGGGGCTTTAGCCCCCCCCCCTCCCACACTTTTTGCAAAGAATGCCAAGTATTAAGTAATTAACTACCAGTAAAGTCTTTTTTTATACTTTTTAGCCCCCCCCCCCTACTTCTTTTTAGACCTGAGACTTGATGTTCTTAAAAAACTATGATTCTGGGCCTATAATTATTCTTAAATCTTTCTACTGTAGTTTTTCATCACAAAAACATTGTAGGAAATGAATCAAACTACACTCTTTTTTTATAAGAACCGGTAAATTTAAGTTCAGGTTGACTGTTCTTAATTTTTTCGAAAATCTGAGGCTGGATTGTTCTTAATTTGTTCTTAAATTAAGAGGGTGTAAGCAGTGCTATTGCTAGCTTTTCGCTCTAAGGAGGTGTTCAGGCCTCATTTGCCAACAAAGTGAGTGAGACAGCCTTAATTTGCTGACAAATTTGAATATTCACCGAAAAATCACCCACATATCGCAAAAAATCCTCAATTTTGCAACGTTGTTTAAAGTTGCATTTTGCAGAAGCTCAGCCTCAGCTTGTTCTTAATTCGTTCTTAACTTTTGATCATTTTTAAGGCTCGTGTTCTTAAAAAAAAAGAGTGTACCGCAATACATGCTTGACAATTCCTTCGAAAGGTTTCGGATGAAAACAACGCTCATCTTGTTTGTTAAAAAGCTTAAAAACACAGATACTTATGTATATAAAACGTCAAATTCTTGATGAAATTCGGGCCTTGCTATCATTCTCAATCAATTCCATCAATTTCGAGTCTTCATGACTTCATCACAACTTTGAAAAAGCATAGCCAAAAAGTTTTTCTATAATTGATAACATCTGTAATTGGTACATAATTTATTGAAATTGTCTAATTTTGAGTTATATTTGATTATTTCTAAAAAAATCATTCTTAAAAAGAGGGCCATTGATTTTGAATAAGGTTCGACTCAGCAAAATAGAGACAGGTTTAAACAGAGAATAAAATTCTGCAGTACAGTAAAACTTGACCTTTCATGATCAGAAATCTTTCATGAATGCTGGAAAAATGAAAAGAATTAGGCTTTATGTAGTAGAGATACTCCAATCTGATGGAATGATAAAACGAAAGTTATCTGGTCTCTGAGAAGACAAATCAGTGTGACAAGGACAGTTATTTTAGGAAGAATCCTTTTTAAGTCCAGCTGAAGATGGCCATAATGTCAAGGCTTTGGGAGAACGGATTTGACAACCAAACAGTTTTATAAATTCTGTTGGCTATTTAAACCAAAGCATAATCCGCAAATAGGAAACCACAAGAATAAAACGATGTCGAATTTATTGGGTTTTAGCGAGCTGGCCGAGAAGTTGAAAAACATCAAGTATGTGGCCTATTGCAGACAAATTCACGTTAAGCCCACAAAGGAGAATTTCGCGCAGCCGTTTACAAATATCAGCTTGACAAGATAAGGAAGGAAAAAGAAATAATGAAACGACAACAAATAAAAAATAAACAAACTGATCACATGGAGGAATTTCTTCAAAGCTGTTATGCACGATCGTGTGTTGACATTGTCCTAGTTACGCAAACATTCAAAGCACGCTTTTTAGAGCCTTTCTTTGCAAGTGTATTCTCATGAACAAAAATTGCGTGATGATTAATCCTGTTATTACATTGGAAAGTTTCAATGACCACCGAATGAATGATTGTTCAGCAAAAATGTATCTTAAGTGAGAAGCCTTCGCAGACAAATGATACAGTTGCGACCTATTTATTCAAGGGGCGCCTGTTCAAGGGGCGCTTATTGGACGACCTTTGCAGTCATGTGCTCGCGTTCTGGCTGGCCTATTTCGGTCCACAACTGGGCATTCATATTTCCTAGCGTAGTGTTGTTCGATTCGATATTCGATTCGATTTACTCTGATGTTTTATACTCTGAAGAGCATCAGACTTATAGCTTAAATATATTTAAGAATGCTTGCTTTTCAAAGCCATTTCAAATTCTGTACCCCAAAAAAATTGTTTGCAGAATTTTCGCAGATTCTCTCCGGAGATGTTTCTTCTAATGCTAAACATCCTATTCTTTACTGGAAAGATCTTCATGTTTGTGAAAGTCATAGTGTCCAAAATATATTCAATTCGACCCAAGGTAAAACTTACTTGGAAAACAAGAATGCACAGAAACGTATAGTGTCGAAAATTTCTAAAATAAAGCAGGGTCATTTACACTCTTTTTTATAAGAATTTTATAAAAAATGAGCCTTAAAATTAATCAAGAGCTAAGAACAAATAAGAACGAGCTGGGGCTGGGCTACTGTAAAATGTAATTTCAAGCAACGTTTCATCCTAATGACGAAGATTTTAAGCTATGTGTTGGTGCTTTTTCGGTGAATTTTCAAACTTGTCGGCATATGAAAGTCGTCTCAGTCATGTTGCTAAATGAGGCCTGAACACCTTCCCAGAGCGAAAAAACTAGCAATCACACTGCTTACACTCTATTAATTTAAAAACAAATTGAGAACAATCCAGCCTCAGATTTTCGAATAAATCAAGAAAAGTTAGCCTGAACTTAAATTTACTGGTTCGTTTAAAAAAGGGTGTATGTAGACCCCGATTTATGCAGATATAGTGAGTTTGGTTTATTTTTTGGACCACGTGATGGCCAATCGGTCACTGCAAGGCGCAATCAAAACGAGTTTAATTCGATCGATAACTGGCCACCACATAGGCGTCGTTACAGGGTGCAGAGCGGAAGCACCCGCAAGCCAGGGGTGGCGCTAGAGACAAACCTTCAAGGTGCCGAAGTTTATATTCTCCGTAACTGCCGACGCTGGATGTGTCAAATTGCCGACAGAAAAAAAAATTCGATTTGCCCCATATAGCAGGCAGTGCCGTCACGAGGCAAGCCTCGTGGGGGGAGGGGGGTGGAATGCGAATTTACCTGATTAAAAAATTATTGCCTGAAACTTTTTAGCTGGTGTCACAAACCTCTGCAATACATTTTATCAATCTAACTTTGTATGATAATAACCGACTTTTCTAATAGTCTTGTCAAATCTCTATATCGGGACGGGCAAAATATATAGTTACTACCTGAGGCGGCACCATGGTTGCCGCCGAAGGGGTAGGAAATTTTCGAATTGTGATGCTTCTAGTTCCCTGGAAAATTCACTCTTTTAAGCAGATTTCACTAAAGCAATCCTCCTAATCCTATTGAAAATTATTATCTTTTTGCAAAAAATTTTTACAGCAGATAAAAACAACAATTTCGCCGTGGTCTTGAAAAATACCAGGTTGTCAGTTACTTTTAAATTTAGATCCCTCTCTCCATCTTAGCATGCCTTATGAATGTTAAGAAAAATCTGGAGCTCATAGTGAATTGCAGTTGACGCTTCTACTGAGAAACTTTAGGAGAAATGGACACGAGGCACAATTTTACCTAAGATTGCTTGATCCTTCATTGATTTTATGACAGGAAGGTCTCTGAAATACCTAAAGCGTTTCTTCCACCGAGCGGATTTTACCTGAAATTTCCTATTGAGATACTATTGGGGTGGGTGTGACAACCCCCCAGTCTCGACGCCCCCTGAGCAGCACCTCCAATGAAAGGGCACCGATCTAGAGCATTTTTCCAAGAGCAAGCAAGCATATAGAGCAAGCAATAGAGCATTTTTCCAAAATCGTTTGTTGTGGGTGCAAAATTCTCCCTTGCCCCCTCCCCGCCCCCATTTTCCAACCTGTGTCGGAGTCCACGAGATTTTCTCGGTAAATTGTGCCTTGTAAGAAACTTAATGCGCAAATATTGCCTATTGTTGAATATTTCTTCCTATCCATGTTGGAAGAAGTTAATCGATGGTTTTCTCCAAAACATTTGTTTGTCGGAAGCTATGCGGTGAACAATGCTATTGAAAAATAGTTGATGAAAAGGACAAAAAGTGCTTTTTGAAAAATTTATTGCGCAAAATGTGCTCATGATCGAAATGTCTTCATTGGCAATAATAATGTCTTGAAACGAAAAGAGAATCCCTTAAGAAGAAAATTCATTAAAGAGTTTATTTATGACAACGTGATTTTGCTGTTGTTAGGGTAAATTTCCTTGAAACGGTCCAAAACATGATCCAAATCAAGCGTCTCTGCACGTTTCGCATGAATTGGCATTCGCATGAGCAGCAACAGGGATTTCAACAGAGAGGAGCACGATGGTATTGTGGGTCATGCGAAGGAGCACCATGAAATTAAGTCACAGCTTTCACGGAAGCGACAGGATATAATGCCACTATGATAGTAAAATTGCCGAAGAAAAGCCATTGAGAAAACCATAAACCAGCCAGTGCAGTTTTCTCCTCGATTATTTTTGTCATTCAAACAAGATGTAAACCGGGTGACATCCATCAAGTGCCGACGGTATTGAGAAAGCAAAAATTGATTGGCTGCCGACAGGGGGGCTAACAAAAATCTAGGGGGGGCTAAAGCCCCCCCTTGCCCCCCCCCATGCCGCCACTCCTGCCGCAAGCATAGTAATGTTAGAAAATTTGGCATTTGGCGGAATAAACAATCAATTACCTTTGTGCTATTTATCGTGATTTTACAGTTGCATTTGTTTGGAGAACAGATTCAGATTCTTGCCAAAAATAATTTGTCATATGCATGAAACTTTTTAGGTTTTAATTAGATTATTAGCTTTGTTATAATCTTTAATAAGCAAAGTCCGATGAGTGAGGCTTAATTGACATAAAGAAGATAGAAAGAACAGCCTCTGGCAACTTGTTGGGTGTTTTATTTCATGTTATCTCACATTGCGTTTTTGTGATTCTAAGATTTAGATTTTTAGCGTTTGGTTGACTTTAAGCACTAAAATCAACAAAAAATTTAGACACTGATTCATGATCGCAAGCTTGTTGTTTCAAAAAAGTATGGTATAATCGTACCAAATAGGTACGAAAGGCCTATTTGGAAAGTTCCTGTTCAAAACTTGCAAGTTTAAAAGTGTAAGTAATATAAGACAAACCTTTAAGAAATTTGAGCTTCTAGCAGTAGGATTTATATTATGGCTTTGTTTAAAGAAAAGGGAATTTGTATTAACGAGAGTAAAAAGTACCCATCTTACATTCGGATAAAGAGAAAAATGTTCGAACTTTTATGGAAAAAGCAATGAAAACAAGACATATCTTTATATAAAAGTTTAGATTACTTTGTGAATAAAACTGCATTTTTCTCATGATTTCTGAGATCTAAATTTTACGTAGAGCTGAGATTGCCATCCACTCATTAACTGGACAAATTTAAAATCACATAAAAAATGATATAGTAACAACAAATTTATAAAGGAACCACACCATACGAATAGTAAACATCTTTAAATGAACTAATTATTGAAGCCAATAAACTGATGCTACAATTTAAAGATATACTTATCTGTGTAAAAGTTTTAAGAACAGTGCAACTGCATCTTCATTGAAATTAAGAAGTTTGTCTGTATCTGCTATTTCATGTAATTGTCTTTTTGTTGGGAGACCATCTTTGGGAGTAAATAGAGGCATCAAAGGTGAACACCAAGCTCGGTTCCATATACCCTTGTCATCGTTCATTTCAGTGGTATTTAACTGGTATACCATGAACAACATGGAAACACCATTTGAGATGATGCAGTTGCAATTTAAAGGCTCTTTTAAAGGTAATCCTTGATGATGCCCATGGTCATGAGCAATTGCAAGAAGATTAGTAAATGAAGTGGCTAGGCCACATGCTTGGAAGAAATCTTCCCCTTTGATCTGCGAGTTAATCTGCATGACTGTATGCAAATGCCTTTTTGTGAAGTGCTCTGTGTGCCTTACTCCTGTGCTGTTTCTCAGTCGGATTATGCTCTTTTCGTAGGCACCGATGGAGTAGGTATCAAATGGACCAGGCATTGACAAAGGAAACTCATCTAGAAAGCAGAATTAACAGAAGATTAATTAACACTATCTAGCAATTAACAGGCTGTACAAAGTTAATTTAATAATTGCAAAACAGCTTAAAGTATTTAAATCTAAACATGGCTGTGAAACTGAACCGAAAGTTTCTTGCTCACTGATCAAGCTTCTCTTGACAACTGCTTTCATTTTCAAAAAATGTTATATCAAAAATTTAACATAAAAATATAGAAACTTAAGAACACTATTGGATTGGTTTACACAACAGCCAAATAAAACCTAACACTAACTGAAGACAAGAATTATTTCATTGCAAGTTTTAAGTGTGCCCATAGTGATTGAAGTTGTATGCATGATGGTTCAAACTTGTAAAATGCCAACATGAACACAGCAACATTATGAAATGCTAGAAAAAGCTACTCATTGATTGGTTTAGACCAAGCTAAATAATTCATCCTTTTCTCTCACCGCTGAGGCATGATGTATGAGCAGACACGTGTTTCTGATTCAAAGTAGATATTTGCGTCATCAGCAAATAGGAAAAATGTTTTGAAACTCTTGGTAAATTGTTGATGTATATATAAAAGAAAGAGCAAGGGTCCTGGCACTGATCCCTGGGGCACATCACAGGTAATCTTCAGTGGCTCTGAATTTCTACCATTAATTGAAACAAACTGTGCTCTATCTGCAAGATACGATTTGAACCACCCAAGTGCATTTCCTCTAATTCCATAGTGTTCGAGTTTTGAAAAAAGACCAAAACTGCGAACTTTGTTAATTGTGATGAGAGCGATCACTAGGCTTTTTGCTCATTGAATATGCTCAATATAATTGATCTAAATAACAACTTGATTTTTAAAATATATAAAATACATGCTTTGTGATGGGATCAAATTTCTAGGTACTGATGAACAGCAAAACTTTACAGTGCACAAAACTTTAATTCATTGTTCTTCTTCAGGCAGTGGCAGATTTAAGGGGCGCGACTAGGAGCAGTTGCCCCTCCCTTGATGAGTTGAAGCAAGTCTGGTGCCCCTTTTTTAGAAATTAGTCACCCCTTTTCAAGAATGAGAATCAGGTGAAAATGTTTCCGAGACCGACAGATTAATTTGCTTCAAGGATTACCTCAAAGTTTTGTTTATCATCCATTTTGTTTATTCCGAAAATGGATCTGAAATTGTTGTATACAGCGTACTCTTGTCATCAATTTTTTAAAAGTTTTCAGCGCCCCCACTACCAACTGCCCCTTTTTCAAGTTTGCTCTGGATCCGCCCCTGCCTCCAGGTACATTAATTGATCATTTAAAGTGCAAGGTTCATTCTAATCTGTTTTCTTAGGAAAGGGAATTAAAAGAAGGAAATGTGCATGTTTGCATTCATTATGGTCAAGTGCTGAGCAGTGTATTCAGGTATAAATCTATCCAAAATTTCAAATGGTTTTGGGTGCTTTCTCCTGTTAACAGGAGAATTGTTATTATTGTACATAAATTCAAATAGAAAAGTGGGCGACCACATCATTTTAGGCACAAAGCTCCATAGCCCTGGGGGTTTTCTCCACAAATCCAACAGCTTCTTCAAATGCTTATAGTCTGTTAAATGCAAAATCAAAATCACTATGTAAATTTCAATTCTAGTTTTATGTAACAGTTAACTTTCATAGCAATGTAGTATTGCAATAAGGCTGTAAGTGAAATATTTGAATTTGAAGAATTGCCGATTACCTATTGGCAAAGGGAATGTCGACTTCATTGCTGGCAGTTTGTCACTAACTCTAAGAGCGAAGGATGGGTGGTATTTTGCATGATAAAACACATAATTCCTGAACCAGTTGGTTTCAATGAGCGGCCTTCTATGAATAAACAAATCTTGGCTGTTTTCTGGGCTAGTCATCATGGCAACTTGCATCATTTGTTGCAATAGTCCAAGGGAAAGTTCCTCCTCGAAGAATGTGTTGCTAGGCCGGTGAGGGTGTACTTGAAAGCCAAAAATTTGGTGGAGGCAATCTTTGACAAAATTAATGCTTTCTTTATCACAATCAGTACTCGATAATTCATCTGGGAGGCCTTCAGTCAAATAGGTTTTAGTCAACCATTTCATTTTTTCGTCAGGTCTCAATGTGAATGTCCGAGGTGTTGGATGGACCTCGAACCCTTTACGCACGACTTGCGGGGGAACCATAAATGGCATTTCTGATCCTGTTGATATATCATTTGCTTCATGGTCTATCAAGGCCTGTGAATAGTTCCTTAGCTGTGTCAGACGTCCACATAGAGCTGAAAATATGGCCTTATGTCTGAAAGGTGACATAACATTACTTCTAATTGGAGCAGCCATCTTGTTTTCACGTTTTAGCTAGAGAACCAAAATGAGGTTAATGGCGCCCGATGGAGATTATTCTAATGACTCAACGAGCCCTTTGCACCTTACTTAATCTGGTCATTCCATCGACACCCACTTGAAGCTAGAGTAAAGGAAATATAATATTTTGAGAATAAAATTCCACGTTTCTTAAAATGAGTTCAAACTTTTGATTAGCTCACACTTTTAAGACATTCTAATTTAAACTTGAAACTGAGGGCACTTCGCAACGCAACGGTGGTCGATGCTTCACTTATTCCTATTACAAATGGCACCTTGATAGAATATTGAATAAGTGTCGCAACACAATGGGTTTTTAGTAAAGAATGTACCCCAAGTACGTTGTATCTGATGGAAATTGTTTAGAAGGGTCTACGAAGAAGAACGTTATAAGCAGGATCCAGCAAAAAACCTGACTGAGTTCCAGGCCAAGGCTAGGGTCTTTCAGATAATGCATTGATAATTGTGCCTAAAACAACATTACTTCTCATATTCATGCATTTTGGTGCCATAAGGGGGGAGGGAGGGGTAGGTACTCACCGCTCACTAAATCTAGATTCTAGATTTTTTCTGACAGAAGACAGTGCCTCTGTGAAAATCTTTGCAACCCCCCTCCTTTTCTCAATACCCTTTTGTTTGTCTTGGATGCCACAGAAAAGTTTTTCCTTTTTGTTTTGCTCGCAATTTGTTGTTTTGTCTCCGTAGACACCAGCTTATTCATCCAAATGTGGTGTTCAGTCTAAGCATAGGTCTCCCGTCCCATTTAAGACTGCAATTTAAAACCAAGGTAGTTAATGCTCCTGAAAATTAACGATATTTCCTTGTTTCATCTCAAACGCTTAATAATCTGCTAGAATGCTGCTAGGGTCGTGAGAATAAGGGCCTATAAGGCATCTGCAGTTGCCATTTCGATTATAATGTTTAACAATAAGAGCAATAGAACAGAAACAATAGGTAGCCAAATAACCACTGGCTATTGTGCAAATCTCTTGCAAATATGGTATCATTTCCGAGTTCCAGATGCTGTTTTGACCGAGTTCCATCCGTGTTTCAAACAAAAATCCCATTGTTTCAATTAATTCTCTTCCGAGGCACAAAACATTAATTTCCGAGTTCTAGGATTGACTGCTGTTGTCATCCACAGCGTCTGGAAAATCGTTTCAAAATCACGACAGAGAAGAAGGAAGGAAAAGGGCGAACGAATTACATCAAACTAGCAATTTCACGATTTTGAAGATCTCCTGAGACTTGAATGAAAAAATAATAAAATTCTCATCAATATTATCCAAGAAAGGCTTGGTTGCTAAAGAAGCGACTGTTCAACGGTTTTATGCGATTCATTATTCATATTTGTCTCGATAGCTAGACAAACTTGCTTTTTCCCATGAATACAAGTAAACTATATTTTGCTATTATATGAAATGCTCTTTCTGATCTTCTGACTAGCTGTATTTTCATTTATTTCTTGTAAGCAAATTTATTAGTTTTGTGAATTTTTTCACCATTAGACTAGTTACTGTTGTTTTGCACACTTCTTCGATTCACCTTCATTATTCTCTATTCATCTGTTTCTCCGTGGTAATTCTATTTTTCTTTTGTGAAGATTTTCTTATACTACCGAGTCTCCAGGTTTGTTCATTTTTATTTTGTTTATCAATTTGGCAATGACTAGCTTAAAATAAATTTTGATATTTCGTTGAATATCAATGCTCATATAAATTAGAATCTATTTTTTACAAAACCTTCAAAGCTTCCTTTTTCCTTTTCTTTTCTTTTCCCTTCCTTTAGTCTCTTTTTGTCTTTCAAATGTTCTGCAAGGTTCTTAACCTTCTTTCTTCATTTTTATTGTGTTTCATCCAGTTTGGTTACTTGTGTGTCACATACAATATCCTTCAATTTTGTTTCTAGCTAATTCATGTTCTTTTATACTAGATTCGTCAGTTTAGAAAATTTCAGAAGATAAAATTCTTTGAACTAATTAATTGTTATAAATCCATTAATTGGAGACAGTACGAAATAGCAGAAACATTGAAGCACTTTGCATCCGAAACTTTTTAGAGAAAAAACGTCGGTTAATGGCAGAAAGTAAGCAGAAAATTTATATCCAGGAGTTTGATCCAGGAGTGGAATGGGTCGAATGTGATGTAAGAGGAAGAAAGGTGTCTGATTGTTTGGTTTTAGTTTCTTACCAACCAGCGACCGCCAACCTTTCACCTAGTTGAAGAATCCAAGTAGACAGAAAACGAACACTTTCTGTCTACATAAGTCAGGATCCTTTGTTGTGAAGTCAATAGATTCCAGAACTTGTAAATGGAAACACGACCTTGGTTGCCCAATAATTGTGAAATTGTTGTCATTAGAGGTTTTGGCAAACTCTGGATTTATGAAAAGATGTTTACAAATTGCCAGATTACAATTTTCTGGGCATTTTGGCTTTAGCACATTATTGATATGCAAGAATCTTATGTTCTTCCTATCATTGTATTGTAATATTGTTTTCTTCACAAAACAATTAGCAAGTAAACCCTACGTTTGCAAAAAGGCAAAAGAGCAACCAATAGGTGATTTTCTAAAACATCTGGAACAAAAAAATATTGGATATTTCAGTGCATTTGTGATCGAATATATGTAACTGCCTGGAAAACTTTCCCCAAGTTGCAGGATTCATAATTCGGATTGTGTTCTTAATGGATTTGATCAGATGTAAATTAAGTGATAATAAAGTGACGAAAAAAGCAGAGCTTAAGTATCATATAGGGTTTCTCGCTATGTTGGCCCCAGGCATTGTTGGCAACCAGAACTTCGAATTCATGCCTATCAAATTCGCTCCTGAGAAATAAGTAGCCCAAATTGCCCAAAAACAAGGCTTTTTAATTTTCAGCGAAACTGTTGTACAACAATTGATCACGAATTGGTAGCAAATTTAGTTTATTTCAGCTCAAAACAAACACAAGACCTACGAGAGCCACCTTGGCCTTAGGGGTAAAATGAAAAACTGGATATTCACGAATCAAAAGTTTACAAATACGAACTTCTCTAAGTAGCCAAGGAAAAGGTTCGGTTTTCACTGAACGAGAGCGTTGACAATATTAGCCAAAAAAAGTCTTGCCTTTGAACAAATTCAACGTGCTGCAGATTTTGTATTCGGGATAATATAAAAAGCTTTAACATTTGAGTAAACTAAAGCTTTTCGTCTGACAATCTTCAGTGATTGCAAAAAGATTTATCATTACTGGACGCAAACGACAACAAATACTACTCAATTCATGAAAAACATACATACTTTTGTGATGATAATTTAACCGGGATTTGGTTTTTACAAGTGATAACATATCTATAGCAAAAATATTAAATCAGAAAAATTACAAGGAACGTCAAACTGAATACCTTAACCACTTTAAAACAACTGATTATCTGATACACTAAAGAAATACTGAAAAGGCTTGAATTTGGTGGTTGGTTGGTGGGGGGGGGGGGGGGCTTCAATCAAAGCATTCCTCACACATAACCAAAGATGAATGTGGCACAAAGTTTGGTATCAACGGATGGGGGAGGGGGTGGTTGCTTGAAAAGTTTTTCAGGGAGGGTAAAAATCAGTAGGCAAAAAGGCCAAAATTATTTTTGTATTGTTTTAAGTACAGTTTTGAGTAATGTTGCTAGTGGCTCATCCCTTTTTAGATCGGGCAGTTCATTTTCCATTTAGGGGGGGGGGGCATATTCTTGAATTTGGTTCAAGTAAAATGTTCAGAAAGTACTAACTAACAAACTCTCACGACCAGCTCAGTACTGACATATACATAATTGACTAACACACATCGCAAAATGAAGGGAGCCAGAGTTGAAGCTTGTGTCAATCAAACAATAAAATGAGAGAGTTGGATGCCCTCAGTAAATGTTCGCCATTTCTATGTTGTTCGCACTGCTTGATGGTGTCAGATGTTCAAGATTCTAACTATCAAGCATAATACCAGTGACGTACTCAGTCTCAATTTCATTCTGAGGCTCGATCATTGCCGCCACAGTGGTCTTATATCTCTGAATCATCTCAACACTCATAACTGCGCCGAAGATCCCGCTATCTAACAGGCATTTCTTCCTGATACACCTGATACATCAAAGGCAGGTTTCCCAATAAAACTAAGGTAATCTTGACCACCATCATGAAACGTCTAGGGTTAGCAAAGCAAAATTATTTGATAAAATAAAAAAGATAGCTGGACAAGTGGTTTGTAACCATGCTAAAGTCTTCAACACCGTAAAAAACTGCATACATTATAACCTTCAGGTATTAAGAACTGAAGCCTGTTAATTTTATATTGTGCAGCCGATAAATATGGGCAGTTTCAGGCTGATGGAGAATAACAACAAATAGAAGTAGTTTTTAAAACAAGAAAATGTTTTGGCCTCAAACCAAACTACAGGTAAATCTACGATCCTTTGATGACGAAATAGAATTTGAAAGGTGGAAGGCTTCATAAAAATTGGTTGCGGTGAAGATAGGAGCACAAGACAATATCTTTTATAACATAAAGGACTGCATTTTATAAGATTATAGTCTTTTGTTGTTGGCTACAGTGCTGGAATACTAATAAAGTATGAACCGAAACTCGCCGGGTGTAGCTAACTTCACACGGGTCCAGAGCGGGTAGTCCAAAAACCCCTACATGTTCCTACATGTAGTGCTTAACAATATAATTTGCCAATAAAGTTAAAAAACAATCCACGCTTACAGGCTGAGATGAAATTATTTTCTACACGACTGTAAAACGCTGTAAAAGCATGCTACCCCCAATTCAGAATGAATTTATTTTCAACATAACCTTAAAAATCACAGTGAATTGATAATCAGTGGAAACGACCTCCTACAATCGAGAGATTGTGTGATTACGTCATGAAAGCAACGCGCAGGCTGCATTGTTCAGTTTTGGTCTGAATCTAAAATATACACGTGAATAGAAGCTAAATAAATTCGATATAAGATGAAACTAGGCTACTTTGCTATATTTTAAATGAATTATTACCAACGTTTGTCTGACCCTTTCTTGCAACTGGAAACAAGATTTGCACTTCACTGCCCCCAGAAATAATTGGTATGCTATTACTTTTGTGGAAATTAATCAATTCCTCGACAGTTGCAAATTTTCTGTCTTTCGTTCGAACCTAAAAGAAAAATTTTTTGTTGAAACAAGGTGAAGAATTTCGGAACCATAAGATAATAGTAAAATGCATCTGCGTCAGACTTGGTTACCAATACTCGTCAACCTTACGAAATCTTACCTCTCTTCGTAAAACCTTCCAGTCGATAACCTTTATGATTTTTAGTTCTTACAATTTTGCATCTTTATCCAGCTATATTATTAAGGTATAATAGCATAAAAAAATGAAAGAGGTTTCAAGGCTATTTGGAATTGTTCTCTATTGATTTTGACTTGATTGTTTTCTAGATTAATGCGGAAATAATGTAAGAAAAAGTTGTCAAACTGATGAAGAAAAAAGACACTGCCAGACAAGCCATGTCTAGCACACACACTTGATGAATGAGAAGAAATAACAACAGAAGAATATAAACGGGTTATGGTAAATCCCTTTTTCAACATTCTTACATTCATTAAGCATCCAGCAGATTTGAAGGGGCATTGATTTGAAAAAAGGACTAATTAATTTTTAAAGGGGGGTGGGGCAGCATAACCTCAAAATCACAGGCGAAGCAGATGTGAAATGTTTAGGCAAGTTAGTATTGGTTTTGCCTGAATATCAATTTTTATTGAGCTGGAACTGCCTGAATTGTTTCCAGAACGCAATATATCTTCCCTGATTAGTGGATTTTTTCTGGTGGAAGAAAACTGATTACTGTAAAATAGCATGAATAGAATAGGGGAGAGGATGGAGTACTGAGGCATACCAGCAAAGATAGGATTAAGGAAAGACAACCATCAGTCCTATCTCATTATACAGCCATGATCCATTTGAATAAGGCATACCTTTCATAAACAGGTACTGCAAAGATGTCTCAAATAGTAAAAGAGGCTGTCAGAGTATGAATGGTAATGAAAAATTTAGAAGCTGGGTTTGGATAAGAGATTCTGCTGAAATCATGAAGTTTGTGTGAACTTTGAGAATGAGAATGACAAAATGAAGTGGAGAAGATGAAACAAACCATGGAAGGGAAATCAGGAAAATCCTGACTATAACAAATTATGAGTATGATAATGATAGACCGAGTCAGTCACAAGCATGAACCTTGTACTGGAAATCAAATTTTTGGCCATTGGCTGAATGAAATGTCCTTTATGCTCAAGGAGAATTGCAAACATTAAATTATAAAAAACAAAAATAATCTCAAATGCATATTTTGATTGGTTAGTTAAATTTTCTACTGATTAGAACAGCATTTGTAATAAATTAAAACTAAATAAAGTATTTATTTACCTGCCCATGGGGATCAACCAATAAAAGATGTCTATGCTGGGCATCTTTCATTCCTGAAAGAACATATTGGCCTTTATTACTTGAACTTTCCCTGACAAGAAACTGTCCATCTTCCTCTATCAACATTTCCGAGTCTAGTCTGGAGATATTTCCATGGAACCAAGGCTTGTTGTCTAGCGGACCAACAAATGACTTGGGACGATTCCCATTGACATTCGTTGGGGTCTGGTAGTGCGTATTAGGTGGTTGGTATTCTGTGGCATTGGGGCGTTGGTACTCTGCTACCTCCTCAGGGGGGTGATAGTCCCCTGAATCTTCACTATCTTCCTTATCATGTTTAAGTGAAGCTAAAACATAAACATGAAAAATTAATGAATTTAGTACATACCTTCAATAAATACTTTGAAGCAAGAGGGAAGTTTGTAAATTTCCATTTCATGGAAATTGTCATACAAACTAGATCGATGGGTTATGTATGTATTAAATGATGTTAGAGGTTTATTCTACTTTTTAATACATATCAAGGGTGTTTTTTGAGGAGGTGTTACAAAGACATACATTTTTATACCTCACATTTAAGAAAATGCCATTATGTAATACCTCAAATGATTTTGGTTATGTTATCTCAACTAAATAGAAAAAAACCGCAAAAATCTTAAAAAAAAAATTCTGGTTCAAAGGTTTCAAGGAAGTAAAATTCCAGCTAACTAGGGAATGGCACTCTTAAGAAGAAAAGTAAAATTGTTTATAATGTAGGTGATCGTGACCAAGAACAAAACAATGATAATAGGGCCATCTCAGTGGCACTTAAATGATATGGCTTGAAGCAAATAAGGAAACAAGGTGAGACAATATTAGAAGACCTATATCTCATAAATGGGTGGGATGAATGATATGCTATGAGCCAACCTGTTTTTATTATCTCTCCAGACAAACTAAATCTAGTTTTGAAGTCAAAAGGGTATAAAGAGGGTGCCACTTCACTCCTCTTCTCTTTCTAGAAATAGTTTCTATTTCTTCTTTTCGTTCCTTTTGTATCTTTAAATTGTAGTTAATTTAGTTCTATATGTTGAATGTAAATTACAGCAGGGTTGCTATGTATTCCCATGCTCCCTGTGGTATCGTCTGGTGAATTTGTGTATGTTTTGTAAAAATTTTATGCGAATATAAAAAAAATTCACTTTGGCTTTGACTGTAAAAAACTTACTTTGTTCTTGATAATTTAAAATAACCCTCTAGTAATGAACTTGAGCAGAATCTCTTACACTATAAATTTTTTATAGGATTTTTCTTAAAGTTATGTGATCTTTATCAGTATGTTATCTGAAACATTCAGCTAATATTCTAAAGTGTTACAACATGGCCTAACCTTTTGAACAGAGGTTATCAAAAAGGCTTAATCCATTCCTTAATCTTATGAGAAAATTCCTTGATAAGCAGATTTCTGATGAGCCAAATTTTAAAAAGTATCACTTGAAACAAACCGGCAGTAGATAGATCTAGCTTTGTCTTAATGTTTTAAAAAATCAAGAACCCAAGAGAAGCAACTAAATATGCTTGAATATGTTAAATATTTGTTTGCATTGAAAAACAACTCAAAGGGTTCCTAACACAGGTACTATGAATTATTCTTTTAATTCCAACACAAAATATTGCTACTTAGTGAACTTAGGTTGAAAGCTAGCACTTTGCATAAAATCAAGTATGGGCAATCTATAATTTGTTGTGCTATAAACTGACTAGCTATACTAAGCTTTGAGCAATGATAACATTGATTATCTGCCCTTCCTCAGCTTAACAATTTTCCTGGTGCTTGCTAAGCATTTGCATTCACATTTCTTCCTTGAAAATGTTTCTCTCAATGCAATCAAGTTGAAATCAGAGGTGCATGTCATAATTAAAAAACTTTGTGACAAAAATTTGTATTTGTATTTGCATTTGTTTCTACCTAGCATCCGAAGGTAGTTTTTAGGACACTGAGAAGCTTATGCTTATCGAGCAGTGTCCTGGTCCTTCCTTTCGATGTGACCACACCTTGTGATTCCTATGCCTGGAATTACAGAGAGCTGGCGACTCTCCTCACTCTGGGTGAAAGTTTTGTATGCCAGGCAGTGGCAGTTTTAAGGGGGGTCCAAGGGGGCCGTGGCCCCAGGCCCTGTGCTTATGACAGCAAAAAGGAGCACTACACCTAAGAAAAAAGATTGAAATTGTAAAGAACAAGGGGCCCTGCAGATATTTTTGGCCCTCAGGCCCCACAGTCCCTAAAACCGTTACTGATGCCAGGTTGTCTAAATATCTAAAAACAATATGAAGTTGGAAAAATTTATCATTTGTTGCATTAAATGGGAGCAGGTTGGGATGAGATAGATTGAATAGAATTGCATTTAATGTTGTATGTGTATCTAGCAAACAGCTTTCCCTAGAAGACCATTTTTGAAATTAAAATTCAACAAATGAAATGAAAACCAATGGAAAATAAAAAAACTTGGTCTGTGCTCAAATTCTGTTAGCTTGGACTTATATGATAGCTGATATTTGATATTGATGTATGATAAATGTTAAGTATAAAATATGGCGAGATGAATTTTACTTTAATCAGATGTTTTATTTTCTTATATACGCCAGAAAGCCTAAGTGTGTATTTCTTCAAGACTATGATACCTAAAATTACAAGAAACAAAATCAGATCCGAAGATGATGAAGAGGAAGTAGTCTGGCGCCGATTAAGATAGACTTATGGCCTAAATTAGAAAACGTTTGAAAACCTTTTGTTCCAAGAAAGAGAGAAAGAGCAATTTCATACTCTATTGGCCTTACACTGGTAAACTAAAACCTTAAAGCGAAGGAACCCTTATAAATAACTAGACTCTGTTGTCTGTATCAAGATAAAAAGAAGTTGCTTTGCAAGAAATATAACCTTTCTTCGTGAACAATCCTCCCATGTTTCTCAACTCTAGTTCTTCATGTCCTTGAGAAAAGGCGCATCACTTAATTTGCGATCGTCCAGCCTAGCTAAAGAGGGTCAGTTCCGTGTCAACAAGATATGACTGTGTAAGCTTATCTCTTTAATCTTTTCCCTTGCTTTCACAAAAGCGAAACTTCGATTACACACAAATCTATAAAAAGCAAAACTGACAACAGTTCCCTCCCTTATTGTTTCCGCATTACAACACAACAACAAAGGTCACGTGACATAACAAAGGATTGAATAAAAAATCCAAAAGGAACACATAACCTCAATTTTAAAGATCAAGACTTTCTGCAATGATTTTGATTTTTACTTTTAACATTTTTCTTTAGACTTATCATTGCTTGTCTCATTTCGTCACATACATCAAACAATCTAAACTGTGCCCCGCCATTTCTCCCAAACATCTGTTATGGCCCTTCCACTGGTTCGACCAAAGGTGCAGTTGCTGAGGGCAGTGGAACTTCCATTGCACCCATGAATTTCATGTCTTATTGAAATTCACAGAAGTTATGATTTTTGAGAAGATATTCTCTCGATCTTTAAATGATCACGATAAAAATTGTCAAGCTTTTGCTTGTGAATCCTACAACTTCATGCATACCAGTTTTCAAAGCACTTAGCATTGATAAGTGCATTAAGACCAATTCTAACATTGCCTAAGAACTTCTTTTTGGCTTAAATTGATGTTGTAAATACCTTCGATGCAGTTTCTAGCCAAGCCAAGAAGATGTTATAATCTGGGAAGTGAAGACAGCACGAAAAACCTCGTTGAAAACCCTTTAAAATTTAGGCAGACATTAGTTAATGTGTGAAATATGAACTTCATCCTACAAATCCGAGAAATGTGCCTTTCTAAAATTTCAGAATAATCTGCAAAAAACAACAGGCCCTGAAAATTTGTGGTGGTAAATCCGTCTGATAAATGATTAAAATTAACAGATAAAAATATATTGATAACCAATTGGCCTAGCTTGAGGCAAAATCCAATAAACATTTCATCTGAAAATAAACTCAGTTAATCTCAAGGTAAAATTTATGAGTATAGAAAATAGTCTGTTATGGAAAACTATTTTTAACATTTCCCCTTGAGGAAAACAGCTCTTTCATGTAAACACATTTGGTTTCCCGCGAGACTTTTATAATTGTTCTCTGGTCATTTTTCAATCCCCAGGGACATAAAATTACCTGCCAAAATTTCGAAAAACAGCAGTCCAAAATAGGCCCTAATTATAGGCACAGTATGTATTAGAAAAGCAAACAGATACCGATATATCTTTCGTTCTATCACACATCAAAAGAAAATCAGACAAACAAAGTTTAGCTAAAGAAAACAAATATTTTACATTAAATGCATGGAGGCCAGAGATGAACAGAAGTTTGAAGAACAATTAGGTCAAACACGGTTTACTAAGCCCAGCATCTTTTACGTAAATATTTTCAATTAGGCCTTACAATTAGAGTTTTAAAAAGCGAATCTTGAAAGTCATTATTTCTTAAACCGGACGAATTTTGATTCAATTCTTTAAATATTGCAAATAATTCAATAGAGCTAATTTTCAATAGTAACTCCAGAAAGACATTACTTAAGGTACTGACTAACTCAATTTGGCAGAGTTTTTACCGGTCAGTTGCGGCTAAATCGTAAAAACGCCCAAAATCATAATTTCATGCCCCTTAAGACAATCTAAAGTTATCATTAAAATGTTGTAGAGATATAACCAACCCCTACCTAACAAAAAACGGGAAATTCAATCCCATTAACCCCTTTGGCACAGCCACTGCTTGCAACTCAAATCCATCCCAAACCGTTTGCAAATTGCCAACAAGCTACATTCCTGGCTCTCTTTGCATTCCAACAAGCTACATTCCTGGTTTTCTTTGTATTCCAACAAGCTACATTCCTGGCTCTCTTTGCATTCCAACAAGCTACATTCATGGCTCTCTTTGCATTCCAACAAGCTACATATCTGGCTCCCTTTGCATTCCAACAAGTTACATTTTTGGCTCTCTTTGCATTCCAACAAGTTACATTTTTGGCTATCTTTGCATTCCAACAAGTTACATTTTTGGCTCTCTTTGCATTCCAACAAGCTACATTCCTGGCTCTCTTTGCATTCCAACAAGCTACATTCCTGCCTCTCTTTGCATTCCAACAAGCTACATTCCTGCCTCTCTTTGCATTCCAACAAGCTACATTCCTGGCTCTCTTTGCATTCCAACAAGCTACATTCCTGGCTCTCTTTGCATTCCAAAAGCTACATTCCTGGCTCTCTTTGCATTCCAAATTTGCGACCCAATCCTCTTTTCTTTAGTATGCATATATATTTCTCTTTTTCGAAATATTTTACCAAAGATTCATTAAATACACTTGTAGTAACAATCCTGATAAAAAGTTGCGTTAAATCTTATTAAGATAAAATAAGAAAAATGCTGCTAAATTCTTTGCAAGCAGGTAAGAGTGTCCAAGTATCTTCTACTGCAAAATCTGCAACTTTAGACGGAATTGCTTTTCAAGCTCAACAATGAAAAACCAAAAACAAAGTATTACATGAATAAGAGTAGTCTGAAAAACTTTGTTTCTAGCTGCTCACTTAGACCCCGTTTACACTGTCCCGTGCAAGTTTGGAACCGTGACAAAATTGTCGCGGTTCGCCCTTGCGTTTACACTAGCACTGTGGAACCGTGACGATTTTGCTCTGCTATCCGGAACAGTTTTGACCCTGCTTTGAAAGCGAACGAATTTTGTACCGTCACGGTTCCGTTTTTGAACGGGACAGTGTAAACACCTATCCGAGACGATTTTGTCACGGATTCACAAAGAGGTCTTTTGTATGGCTGTTTCAGGTAATCGAGGCTTTGATTGTGGCGTAACTACGTTCTCAAATTCTGAAGAAAAGGAAATTCTGAAGAAAAGACGACCACAGAAAAGGCTTGTAGTGTTTCCCAGTCCAAGCCTTGATTGGACTTGGCAGTTTTGTAGTCTAAAATAACATTGAAAATTAAAGCCACCTTGTCTTTCGTCCAAGTAAAGTTTTAATCGGCCTTCCGCTCCATTTTAACTCACAATAAAAATTCGATTGTTGACTTCAGCGGCAGAATAAAAGCATTGGTTGACTAAATACAGCTTCTTCTAAACAATGTTCTACCATTAAATTAAGGTCGTACCGGTACAGTGTAAACGGAACGGCTAAACGGAACAATTTGGAACCGCGACAGTGTAAACACTTGCGAACCGTAACGGTACAAAATTGTCCCGGGACAGTGTAAACGGGGTCTTAATTTAGCAATCACAATGTTTGTGTTAATTCCATTGTTGATAAATATCACGTTGGCTATTGAAATAAAAAAGACGGTAGAGCTCAATCGTCGTTCCATCTAGCAGTTTTGGAATCTATCTACATAAGCACGAAAAAACCGCTATTGTGTAGACAGTAGGAGTTCGCTTTCACCTTAGGATTCCATTGCTAACATTCTCAATAAGCAAGTGGCACTGATTGGTCAACCTCAACAGTCATGTGCTCGCGTTTCTGATTGGCCTATTTCGATCCACAATTGGATATATATATTTCCTAGCGTAGAGTTTTCAATCTAAAGTTCTTACGTTCTAAACTGTGAAGGGCGTCAGACGAAAAGCTTAAGTATATTTAAGGATAGTTGCATTTTTGAAAGCCATTTTTAATTTTTGCGCCACAACAGGCGTATATATATATACATGTTGGTCTGTGGGTCTATTGCGAACTAAACAATCTAATAACCAATCAAAATGGCAAAAATGACAGAAGAACCTTACCATATTTGGCTGAACCCTGTGTGACACCAGTTGGTACCAAATACCCCGCTCCGTCGAACTGTTTTCCGTTCGCCACTCCTCCATCAGTGCTATCATCAAACTGCTCCCATTGATGGCCTAAAGGGAGAATCCATCAATCATACACACCAATCATACATACACCCGATTTGATAAATGACTGAAACTGTGCAAAGAAAGATGGCGTTCCTAAGGTTGAGGATCCGAAAGTAAAACGCTATTAATGATAAAAAACTTCAAAATAACTTGCTCTCAAAGCACTGTTATTTTAATTGCTTTTTAGGAAGGTTATAAAACCTTGGCTCCAAAAAATGAGCACGTTTCTGGATGTCAAATTGAGACAATTGAACTAGCTAACATCATCTTGTACTAAATGGTATCAGACACGGAACAAACCCAAAATAAAAGTGCTTTTGGGGTTTCGGGGGCTAAGCCTTCCTCATACCAAAAAGTGACAAATCAATCTATTTGGCGAAGATTTTAAACACTTTCAAAATAGCACATTCATCCGAAATCTACATTTGGATTTGAGCTTTAACTGAAGGAGAAATTGACTACAGCTATTAGCGGTAAACAATTTGCCACTTCGAAATTTGTTATTTTGTCTAATTCAAATGTTAAATTTTTGAGTTAATTACTAGTGAAACAGGGAACTTTCCAAAAACTCAAGCATCAAAACGAGGGCATGTAGTCATGGCATTTCATATTTACAAAAAAAGTTACTATCATGACTGAATGACCGACTGAAATAGAGAAATGAAAATAACACAGTGGATTACTTTGAACTTTCGGTACGTCGTATTCCGCAGAATGGGTCGAGCTTCCTGGATTGCCACTGGGTAGTAGCTCTTTAGACCGCAACAGATCCTTTGGATTGTCATACGGCGACGAATAAGGTTTGGCGGCCATCAATTCCTTGGGGTTGTCGTATGGCGACGGGGCAGCATTAGGGATGCTTTGGTACTCAGGGGAATTATCGTTGAAATCAACAAGCATCTGATCCTTTGTTGACGGTGATGCCATCGGGTTGTCGTAGACGGCGGCGAAATCGTTGTTGCTTCCTTGAATTTGGTCGTAGTTCGCACCGGCGACGATGGGGATGCTAGTAGGACGACCCTTGCCTTTTTTATCGAAATGGAGCTGGTCGTAGTCAATCTAGAGAAGATCCAATTAATTGCAAGATGCAGCATTATAGGAACATAAAAATTGTGATTGAGTGTCATGACAAAGGATTATTTAAATGATGCCTTTGTTACCGTTCTTCTATACATAAATAAAATTTCAAAGTCACTTCGTTTGAGAGTAATACATTTTAGAAATAATGAAAATTGGCGTTAAAATGAATACTTCTTCTTACACACGAGTGTTCTCTTGGATGGGATGGCGTCACTCCTACATATAATACTTAGTGATTCTTGTAAACTTTAAATTTACAAAAAAATCAGGCATTGAAAGCATAACTCTGGGGTAGCTTTACAATAACATCATGATACTTCATTAGCAATGACATATCGTATTATCGAACTGTGTTCTTGCTATTATAGAATTATCATTTTCAAAGAACGAATGTGTGTAACTTGGTATTCAACAATATAGGGCACTGGGCTCGACAATTTTTGCAGTTTTTGTCAGTGTCCTAGGCAACATATAAATGCTGAAAGAAAAATGAGCTTGAATTCGAATTCGTGAAACAGCTAATGAAGTTTCAAGCATTGCAATGAAAGTGCCTATAGGAAAGGAAAATATATTCCTATTGTTACATCTTCCAGAGTTAACAAAAACAAGAGATTGCAATCAGTGGAACATTAAAGCATAACAAACATCTCATTGTCCGATCAATCTCATCTTATAACATCGTCCCTTGTCTGCACACTGAACTCTCAAATTGCCACTAAAACGCTACTCGTTTTTCACTAGGAGCATAACAAATTGGAGGGATACAGAAAGCAAAGGGCATTTAATCTCTGAGAGGGACACTAAGACTATGAAACGTCGAAAATAAACAAAAACATTTTACTCACGGCATTATTCTGATTTGAAAACGCCCCTCTTTCTAAAACACTGTAATCGTTCAAGTCTGCTTTTGAGCTCCTTGCCTCTGAACAGTTGAGCTCGGCATATCCTGGTTTCTCCTCCTTTCCATGCAACTTCGAGTATCCAGCCCCGTCTTTCTCATTTTCACGCTTCAGAGAAGCATAGGGCTGGGCGGCACACGAAGGAGCTGGGTCCTCCTCCACAGGAAATATCGGCTGCGTGAACCTGGGGATAACAAAAACCGTTGGTCAACGAACGTGTAATAATAGCGGGGACAGGGGCGTCTAAAGAGGGGAGAAGGGTCGAGGGGTCTTTGAGCTACCATAGTGCAAAAATTAAAATTATTTGTAAGTAGTCGATCTAGAAAGCGCAAAACCCGTTGTTAGAATGAAAAACAGGCTTTTTCAATGTTAGTAATGATTGGGTTTGCAAAGACTGGCAAGAATGTCAGTATACATTTGTACGATTTTGCTACAGCCCTCTCTTCTTCCCACAAGAACTCATGTGTCTGGCCCATCAATGTCAGAGATACCTTAGCTCAACACGATGAAACCTGACGATTAGCAACCAAGGGTGAGCGGACATTTCATTTCTAATTTTCAAATTCAAATATGCCTTATTAGACGAAAATAACGCGGTACAGATTAATGCGATCACAAATTAACGCGAAAGTGGGATTGGATTTCAGAATGTGTGGTATGCAACGCGAATCAACGAAATTCAAATATTCAAATGGTATTTAATCAACGCAAATCTTTAATGTTAGCAAAACTTTTTATATCAAAAGAACTTTGAATGCAGTACGGGAAAAAAATTACTTAAAAAATTCAAGTCAAGGTGAATTTGAGATTCGAATTAAGGTATCAGTCACGTGGGATGAGCTTGAAAAATTGGTTGAGTATCTCCTGACCGAAGAGTACCGTAAATCCTTGAATTGGCCCCTCTCGAAAAAGCCCCTTCTCGAAAAAGCCCTCCTCCCTCGAATAAGCCCCCATCCTAGAACTATAAATTGTCAATAAGCCCCCCCTCCTCCTCGAATAAGCCCCTACCGCTACCGTAAATTCTCAAATTGGACCCCTCAATTTGATGATTTTCGCCATCTAAGGTTGTCTATGGCGTTTTATTGAATTACCACAGCAAATTTATACTCTTGGTAGTAATTAATTAAATCCTTATAAAGAAATTTCTACTAAAATAAACGAGGTATTTTAATAATGTCTTCTTAATGTCTAAAATTATTTTATAAGCCCCCCCCCCTCGCATAAGCCTTCCTCGAATAAGCCTCCATCCAAAAATATCACAAATAAATAATTCTAATGTTATAAAAAGGATTTTCAGTTTCTCTTGTACCTTGATTAAAACTAGGAAAAAATGTTTTATATTTAATAGAACTTATATAAAAAGAACACATTCCGGCCCTTCCGTTTTGGAAGCTTTTTATTACCCTCATTTTTCCAGATAAAATATATACTTCAGATATAATCGTAGAATCTGGCTATTTTCAGGAGTTTTGAAAGGTTACATAAAAAACGGACGTTTATTTGACGCTAGACGTTCAATAACAGCTGAGATATTTACGCGGGCATTAAATATACGGGTTTTAATTAACGCGAAATTTCTCAAATCGCGTTAATAAATATACCGCGTTATTTTCGTGTGATAAGGGAATTCATGTAAGGGTAGCTCTTATGTTACTGTGTTGTAGAAAATAAACATTGAATTAGCAATATTGATCATCTGGGTATAACTCAATTCGTATTGAGATTCAACGGTTGCATTTATCGTAGGAATAAATAGCAATTCTAAAGTAGGTTCACGGCATTGTTGCCCCAAATTGCTATCTGGCCTGGCATTTTAAAGCAAATAAACTCTTGGTTCAAGGATTATGAAATTTTTGCGTCAATAATATAAACAGAGGTCTGGTGATAAATAAACTTTTGGTCGGTTTAACATATACAAAACATTTTTCCAGGATTTAAGTTTAAAAAAGCAATCTGCATTTTTGAAAAGGCCCCTCCTACACTTAGGCCCAAAAAATCTATTGAGAACTTTAATCATCTGAATAAATAAAAATCTTTATCCTTAAGCATTAATTGACAAAACTCTTGTTCACCTTTCTGGCACCTCCGTTAATTTTGGTGGATTGTTGACTACCTCTTTGTATTTTGCTTCGAATGCCTGTCCAATGGTTTGGATGACTTCGAGTTTGATATCCGCCGAGCATTCGATGACGAAGCATGCTAAAAATATAGAAAAAAGTCTATATTGAACGTCACTTGATAAAAACACAATAAGCAGCAGATAAACATAATTTCCTCTAGATTAAAGGCAATCTGTCACAGCGTTGATTGGTTATGAGAACAAATGGATTTTCATTGTTTCCAGTCCCCCTTTAATTTATCGCATTGTAAAAATATGGCGGAGCGCTGGAATCATGTTTAGGCTATTGTTCCAGCTATTGTTCTCGTTAACCAATCCACAACGAGACAGATTGCCTTTAAGCTGGATGTTATAGGGAAGCAGATATCGAACAGACAGCTACCAAGGGTCATCAGAGGGTGGTGGGGTGGGCGTCGGGGTAGGGTGCTACACTTCTGTTTTCTTAAAGCTGGCTGGAAAATCTTTTAAATGGGGGATAAAGTAGCTGTCACGGGCTAAGCAGAATTCAAATTTTATGAACAAACTGAACCGGAACTCGAACCATAATATTGCAAATATTTGACTAAAAGTAATTAGTTATATCATCTTTTTATAAAAAAATTACATTCTACATTTAAAATCATCTCAAGAAGAAAGCTCAAATCTTTGCTGCTCTCTATCTTCATCTCTAAAACGTTTTAGGAAATGAATACACTAGCACAATACGTTAATTGGGGTTCCGCAAACTTCTTCGTAAAGGAAACGCTTGTCAAAAAACTCATATGGCTAAAAAGTAAAAAAATCGACAAAATTCGAGCCTGGATATCATTTATAATATATTCTTACATTTCACTATTTTCAAAATTTCACCAAAACTTATTCTTGTAAGAAATTGTGTGAAAAATGTTTTTGTACAGTAAAGTGTGTAAGCTGCGTAAAAATGCTAGTATATTCATCCCGCGGGTCACTAGTAATTGTATCTTAAGGCTGGTTGTGTCCCGCGAGTCTCGAGTCTGACAAAACTGATCTATATCTACGTCGGTAAACAGGGGCGTGGGCAGGGGTGCAACCCTAAAAAGGGCTGTGCTAAAGAAACTTCTAGAAAAAAACCCAATCACCACGCCTACAACCACACCCAATATATTTGCATTTGTATCAAAGATTCTCTGCTAGGTGTATGAAATCATTCGATCTCTTCATCAACTTAAAAATTTGATGGGAAATTGCTCATCCACGGGAAATCTATAGCATAATAAAGGATCGTGAATAGAGAATTCATCTAGCCAAACATTATGCTCACTTAAAATGCCCCCCCCCCCAAGATCTATCTGTTTTCAAAAGAGCACTGCCATATAACTATGTACACAATCATAATAAAAGTCAAAACACTTTTTCGAGTTTGAAACAACTGATGGCAAATTCAGGTGACTACGATTACTTCCATTGTTGGGTCTATATACCCAGAAGGAAAAAGCCAGAAAGGACCTTCCAAGTTGGAAACATATTGTTCTTGAATACCTAAAACAGGCTTATAAAATATGAATCATTCTATCTATAACAAAATGTTCAGAGCTGGAAATAGAGAGCCTTGAGTGGTAGGGGAAGAGCAAGGAATTTTCCGAGTTTTATAACTGCGTTCATGAGACACCAGAGAATTTATGAGACACCAGGGAATTTATGAGACACCAGGGACTACTAAGGGATGTTATCGAAGCAGAGGAAGGAAGAGGATGACACTGTTCGATCATTGGCGTAAGAAAGAAAATGGCAGAACTGGAACATACGGAAAAATCAAGCGTAGAGCTGAAGATCGTGGTGGTTGGCGCATGTGGCGCTGAGCCTGCCTCGCGGCAGACAACCAAGAAGAAGAAGATAACTGAGTGGCTTTTTCTCATCTATTTCCACTACAAAAATATCCCACTGTTGTGGCAAATTTTCATGTCATGTCAGCAGTACCCCACCCTCCTACCCCCTACCCCACCCCACCCCAATAATACTTCCCACATCAAAGCTTAGCATTGGTCAGAACATACCTCTCTCGAAGATATTGTCCTTTGAAATATATGAAACAAATGATGTATACTCCTGAAACAAATAGTAAAGAATAAATTTGAGCATAAAACTGTTTTGAAAATAGAAATATAAGACAATGTTAGTGGAACAAAAACCCAGTGAGATAAGTCAAAGTTGACAAGAAAACAAACCGTCCCCTCTCCGGTAATTGGAGATATGAGATTAAGAGAGTCAAAGGCGTTAAAGAACTATATTTAGAAAGACTACAATTCTTTGCCTAAAACCACTGGATGCGTTCCGAAACAGGACCTGATGGAAAAAGAATTAATGATACTTGGGTTTTTTAAATAAGCCAAATCCAATTTTTCAGTAAACCAAAAACATTTTATTTCAGTTCATTTTTAGACATGAAAACAAAAAACGACATCCAAAAGAAGTTAGATTTAGAATTGACAAAATAAAAATCAAATAGAAAACTTTAATTATCTATTGCAGTTAAGGGTAATGAAATAATCCGCCGTCTTTTTGTGACGTTTCACTTTTCAACTTTTCACCTTAAATAACTTAAAAAGAACATGAACGTTGTTGGGATTCCAACATACGACATTTGGACAAGGGGAAAAGTATACAACTTTAGAGAGGATGAACAAGAAGTATTTTTGAATCCAAATAGAAATGTAGTAGATGCTATATGGTGTATAGAACAGGAAGGTTCTAAGTTGAAACTCGGAGTAGCAACTTAGAACCGTCCTGTTCCATACACCAAATAGTGTGTACAGCTTTTCCTATATGGCATCGAATACTTTATGATCGACTGGGAAACGCAGTAACTTAGCCAAGGTCACATGACTGAGGACAAAGGCAAAAGAGCGAGCCAAGCTGGAGGCTCTAAGGAAACTTTCTGCGACCATGCCCTTCGAAATGAAAGAAAACGACTTGCTTGAAAAACACTTTCGAAACAAGCTTCGTCATTTTTCTATGTATGCGTTCCGAAAACTTGGCTCTGTACAATACAGGGTAGAAGTGTCACTGGCATAGTGCAGATCAATGCTTTTCTCAAGCATCAATTTTCGGGTGGCCTGCTTTCCCCCTCCTCACTTTATTTTTGGTTACAGGAGAAACCGAGAAACCGATAAACCTTGCTGTTTGCTCCTACAAAAAATGATAAAAATCTGTGCCCATTGATGTCATTGGTGTCCCCGTTTGACATGGAATGACCCCATACAATGTGCACACACAGCCAGTAAGCAGGCAGAAAGCGAGGTATGAAATAATATTTGCAAAAACAAAAAACACATGCAAAATACGCACTGAAAACATGAGACCCGCATTTACTGACCGTGGTTGCAATTCTGCCAAACCACATCTTGAAAAACATCCAACAAATTTGTTTAATATGTAACAAACATCTCGTAAACATCCCGAATGGGCTGCAGCTAACACAATGGAAGCCAAAGCAACAAGCCCCGTTCACAATACGAAATTTAACCTGGCTCCTTTAACACAACGAATTTCAACCGACTTTACCTATTGTCTAAATACAACAATGCAGATGTCGACCAGACCGGGTTGTCTATGGCATGCATGCATGCTTACACTGCTGTAAGTGAATATAAAATTATATGCGAATATATGCATTTAAGGCCAATAAAATTGAAGACAAAAAGGCATACTGGTGAAAAGAACACAAACATTGATCAGGCCAATAATAATAAGGCCTAAAGAGGTGTATATTCCGACAATTAACCTATTGGAAACCCTTCCAATTTAGGGCAGCAGTAAATTTGGTGGGGGGGGGGGGGGTTGAAGGGCTTTCTGCCTTTTGCTTAATTTAATTTCTCTCTGTTTTTTCATAAATCTCAATATTTCTAAGGTTATAACTATTAAGAGGGGCCTTGGACCCAATACTAGCCCATTCCCACCTGCCACTGTCTGTTTAAAAAATGAAATGCATTCCTATAAAGATGTCAGCAATGATCACATGATAAACTTCCATTTTAACAAAGTCAAATCAATCTCCAATGAAAAACAAGAAAGACTAAAAGCAAGTACCTTCTCTCCTCCACTTGCAAAAGAAATGTTCTCTATGTAATGGTCACATATAACCACTCCAGTTCGTTCAAGAACAATTTTTATGCTGGATTTTGAAATGGTGATCAATACACTCTCACCACGATAACCAGTAAACACATCTAGATTGAAAGAAATAGCAAAATGAAGTTCACAGTACAGCACTGTAATACCTATTTCAAGCAGAGGTGGACACCTGGGGGGCAATGGGAGGTAGTCACCCCCTCCCCCCAAAATATATTGGATGAAAAAAGTCTTCTGTTCTAAAACAATGGGAGAATGTGACATCGTCTTATCAAAATGATAGGCTTGCCCTCAACCACCCCCCCCCCCAATATTTGACCAAGCGTATGCCTCTGATCTTAAGTACCAACTGAAAAGCACCACAAATTTATGTATCTCTCAACATGTTGTGGATTTTAAAACTTGGGGTTCTCATATTTGAGAAATAGGCAATAAAGCATATCGAACCAGAATTTTTCAACATCTCCATTCTCAGGTACTTCAACACAGTCACATTGGGCGAGGGGCGTTGAAAGTGGAAGAGGGCTGTTAAATGTGTGTTCTCAATTCAAATATTACAGCAGTTGAGGACAGGGACATTAATGCCACAGGTTTGCAGGCCTGTCTTATCTTCATATCAGTAAATTTATTTTTTCATAAACTTTGTAGGTCAAGGTGTGTTTGAATATGCTTGAGAGGGATTTTACTATTCTACTAGATAATTCATTTTTAAATTACTAACTTTCACATAAAAATATAAACTAAAGCTCACTAACCTCCAAATGCTTTTGATATGGTTTGTGGTATCTGCAATAAGATTAGATGAAATGAAAAGATCAAAATTTAAGCGATTAAGTGTTCTCATGATTAAGAAAGAAAAAAATTTGATTATACCAAATGTGAACAAGTGTGCAACATGAAAGATCGCAAGCAGGGAGTTGGTAATGTAGAATTTGAATAAGAATGTGGCAAGAAAAACTCACAAAAAAGTAATTGACCAGTATTCCAGAATCAAAGACATTCTTTGTGAATCATGTCCTTTAATTCTTTATGAGTATGCCAAAGAACTTTGTTATCCCAAAAAATTACTACTTTCAAGCAAAAAAACTTCATCTTTCAAATTAATTTTCAGTGGAATCAGTCGAATTCAAGACGTAATTACTTTTGAAATTTCTGGAACAAAACTAATTTTATAATTGATTAACTGGATTTTTCTTGTAAAAATATAATTCACATCACTTGTATCATAAATGGATGCATAGAAAGTAACAACTTTAAGTTCTAATGGCAGTCAACCAAAATAAACATGCAATTAAAATAATTCTTACCTTGTGTTTCTTTTTGTACTTTACAAAACCAGCTTTATCACAACATCGTGCTGTAGCAATCCTTTAAAGACAATTTAAAATTCAGAACTGATACAATTACAACTAATATTTTTACTGAAATAAATCAGTCATAGGTAGAATTATAAGCACAATGATTGTTCGATAGCCAAGAAGTGCATAAACAGTAAACTGGATCATTATAGATTTTCTTAGAATCCTGATTCTAGGTTTAAAATTCTCAATTACTGTCAGAGAAATTTTCTTACATGAAATTCTGATCAAACTCCTAATTCAAATTAAGGTGAGACTTATCTTCAAATATCAAAATATTACTTGATGATGCTGCTTCTGTCTTCCAATGAAACAGATTTGACTGACTGTAGAATCTTCACACAACCAACATACTAAAATCAACAATTTAATTAATATCAAAATTAAAAATATGTTTGTTATATATTGTTTTTATACTAAGACAAATAAAAATAGAGACGTTATTTACGAAAGATGTTTGTAAAGATGTAAAAATTTAAGTAACAAATTAGATCAAATGTAGCTTGTAATTTTGATTGGATGGTTTCAGTCATGCAGATTCTAAATAGGTCGTTTATCTAATAAAGCTTTGTAAGTTTAATAAAGCAGTTCCAGTGCCCACACCACAAATTTCAAAGTGGAGGGGCCAAGTGCTACTAATCCAACTTGTATTTATTGCTCCAAACAAAGCCTCTTTGTAAATATATTTGCTTTACAAAAAAGTGGAGGGCCCTGGCACGTGGGCCCTGTGTTCGAATTAGTTTTGATGATTTAAAGACAATCATCATTTGATCAAACGAATTATAAGATCATTCAAGATAAAGTCATTCAAAAAAAATCCAGCCAAATTCATTAAAACTATTGTAAGATGGTAGGGAGGGGGGCTCCGTCCTTAATAAGTTAACCTATTGACAAAGATGTATTAACAGAAATGCCCCTTAGAATAAACACCCTATACAATATTTTTGTTTCTATTTTGTTGCATACAATATTCAATACTTGTATTACAGTATCAATTTTCGATGACTTTTCCTTTAATAAAAAATTTGTTTCATAAATTTATTCGAAAAACCGTCACAATGGAGCCTTTGGTTTATTTTCCTGGCGATTGTGAATTAAGATCGAAACAATAAATTTAAAGCCCCTTGTGGAAATATTAAACATCCAAAATAAGTTAAAAATTCATTTTCTTAGTCAAACTTTGTTGAAATAAAACCCACCGGCATAATTAAAATTATACGGTAAACGGAATTTCTATATTTTTCAAATCATTGATAATTTCACAAACTTTCTTTTGCAAAATGTATCCTCGCAATTTTGAAAGAATTGGGTGCAAATTACCAAGGCTTGATACGTGACACCTCTGGCGATTTCACCGTCCGTGTGACACCATCCATGTTTCGGTTTGTTCATGAAACTACCAGTGTTGGACCAATCAGCCTTTGCTGCGTCTGGAATTGACCTTTTCTTCATATTTTTCTTCTTTACCGTTGAACGATCAAAGAACTTGTCACCAAAACATAACCAAACTTAGGCCAAAGATTCCACGTTGTCAGCGGTCAATTTGCTTCCGTTTTTCCTGTTCGTCCTTTGAGCAACAAAACATGTGTGATAAAATAGAGCAAAGAGTTTATGAACAGATGGTGTAGCTTCTGTTTTAATTCAAGCACTGCGAATTCTCGGTAAATCTAAATGAACACCTACGCTTCAATGAGGAATCAAAATTAAACTTATTGTCGGGGGATGCCTGGGCGACTCTTTCCTGTTTTGTGGTCACGTGATGTGAGGAATAGATGACGTCATGGTGCGAAGGGAGATGTAATAAAGAAGACGTTGTTTTCGAAATTATAAAGAAGACAATCGAAATAGCAGCTGTATTGAAAGTTTTGAGTTAGTTGTGACTTGTGAGTCAAGAACTGAGTAGGACTTTAGGAAGTTCTGGAGAGCGATAAGTCTAAAAATGTTTATTTATCACGTTCAAGTTTCAAAGCAATGGTTTTCTTGTGTTTCACATTCACAGTTGCTTCATTTGGGAAGGGGCGAAAAAGTCTTGCAATTTTTGTGAACGGTTGTAGAAAATAACGATTTTTTGTGTGCTTGCAACCTTATATCTAGAATGCCTGTTAAACTGTTTTGCGTGCCTGTTCTGGTCTGTCCTACATGTCAAAACTTGTTAAAGGCCATTTACAACTAATTTTTCGAATTCTACTTTTTACTGGAAACAATAGTTTTACACGAAACTGAAGAATGTTTTTCTTCTATGACATCAAAATTCTTATTGGAGACTGCCGGTTCAAATGCAGAAGAGATTCGAAGCCAAGTGTCCTTTGCGCATAATTTCTTATGTAACAATGAAACATATTTCGAAACGTTTGCGGTGACACTCCTTGTTTACAAAATTTGCAACTTCAAGCGTAAAGTTCCTGATTTCTTGGAAGCCTTTTCCTGAAAATGGTTTAATCCAAGATAAAATGATGTGGTCTTTATTTGAGAAAGGAAATGCAAATTTATTTGATAAGCAACTTGATTGCTCGCGAAGAAGTAACTACACAAGAATCCACTCCAGAAACATTGAACTGAAAAACGATAACCACAAAGTTAATTCTGGTAACTCAACTCAAACCGCCCAAAAGCTCGACTTCTTTGCATTCCCTTAGAAACTTTTCATTACGGTCAAACTCCGACAATTTAAAATTTCGTACCACACGAACGAACTACTTTCCATGTGCTAAAAAAGATCATGCGAGGCGAAATGGAAGTTACAACATGAAAAAATGTAAATGGCTTTGAAAAAAGTAAACATTTTATAACATTTTATTGGCATAAAGCTTTTACGTCAGAGACTCCTCAGAGCATAAAACTTCAGAATGAACGATGAAAAATATATACCCAGTTGCAGTGGCGTGCTGGGGATGAGATCGCAGGGGGGGGGCAAAGGGTCAAAATGGCGCCCCACATTTCTTCCAATTTTTTTCAAAGTATTAGAAATGTGCAGAAAAGTAGAAGAGTTCGGAAGCACGCCGATCTATATCTATCTGTCTATCTGTGGGGTGCTATGAGACCTTCAAATGAGAGGCGAGGGGGTAGTCAATTACTGACAGGACGTGATAGAGAATTTTCAAATAGAGGTTGTTATTTTTTGTAAAACCTTGTAAAACTAATAGTATTTTTGAGAATCACTGTAGCAGCTGTATCATCAAACTGCACAACAATGATGATCAGGAACGTCGCTATTGAGGGAGGTTGGGGGTAGAAAGGCGCGGTAGGATCGTTCAGGAGTTTAGTGAAGGCGGCAGGCGGCCGTCATTGTTGGCGGAATAAAATGCAAAGAAGACCTTCTAGGGATGGTCGGAAAATGCATCCAAATATTTACAACACCGCTATAGACTCATGGAAAGTCCGGGACAAACCTATAAGCTTCCTTCAAAATATGGCCCAAATATGGCCAAAATATTGCGAGGCAGGCCTTTGTGTCGATTCACGACATCTATCTACATATTATCATCAGACATTCCAACCTTTAAGATCTTATATCGGAACAAGCCCGGGTTATAAATACACTGTCCGAGGCGGCACCATGGTTGCCACTGAAGGGGAGAAAACTTTTGAATTTTGATCCTTCCAGTTTGCTGAAAAATGCACTTTTCGAAGCACTCGTTCAACAACGCAAGCTTTCTCTGCAATTAGCATGCAAGCTACTTGATGGTTTTAATCGATTTTCTGGTGTCGTTGTTAAATATTTTAGCTTATGTAACACAATATCTTTATGTTGGGACATATTCCCTCAACTTTTTTTCCTAGCATTTTTTCATATAAGTAAATCAAAACCCTTTCGATAATTTTATGAAATGGCGCCTAACCTAATCTGAACTTTTCCCGCCAAGCCAAAAATTGTTGACGGGTTCCTCAAAAACACCCCGACACCCTACCTGGTACACCCATGATATCTACTTGGTGCAAAAATCATTTAGATTTAGCATTGGATCTTGAGATGGGTGTTTGACGACCGTTGTTAAGCGCATCAAGTTAGCAAGAAAAAAGAAGTAGCTAGTATGTTGCAAGGTGATTCTCTTCGAAGCGATTTATCGTGGATTGTTATACAGTGCCCACCTTTAGTATTGTTGGGTTCACACCTTTAATGAATGTCCTCATTTGGTAGCTACTTGGCTAGGACGCCTTCGGCCTGAATATTCATTTTGGCGACCCTGATACTTGATCGGCAGGGGGGGCACATATGTCCCCTTGCCCCCCTGCCAGCACGCTACTGCCCAGTTGTGGGTCGAAATAGACCAATCAGAAATAGGCCAAACAGGCTTTTGCTTTCCCCTTCAACCTTTCCCAATCTGTTTGAAAGAGATTCCACTGACTACGTTGTCAAGCACTTATATAAAAATTATTTAAAAATTGAGTCCTTCTCTGAAAGCTTTGGTCAAAGTTTACTCTTTAGAGACTTCTTTAAAGTCTACACTTCCCACAAGCAAGTTGCAGCATTGAGGGCTGGTCTCAAAATATGTTTTCAGAAATTTTCACTACTGAGGAAAATTTGCAAAAAGAGCCTAACGAGAAATAACGAGGGTCAATGCTTCGATGAGGCGTTTATTTGAAACCATAGAAAAAAGACAAGCACATCTAGGGAAAAAATTAAGAAAACAGTGTAATGCCAACCTAAGCCACTTCGCACTGGACACTGTCACACAATCTTAAACCAGGGATCAGGGATCCAGGTACCCTTGGTACCAAGGCCACGTAAATTCGAGCACAGAAATAGAAGACAGGAGCGGGAAGTGGAGGAGTGTCTTTCTGAAAAGAATGAAAAATGGCTCTGGGCTAGTTCTTCGTCTCAAATAGACGCTCCTTCGCTTCCCGCTTCTATCTTCTATGTCCATTCACAAATTTATGTAGCTATGATGTCCAGGGTAGGATCCAGTATACCGTTTGAATAGTGTGGCTAAATAAAAGGAGCACATGTCCCTATAGATAAAAATATTGTTTTATACGTGCACATATGTATAAAAAACACAAATTTGTGTATATCCTGTTTTTGCAATTTTGATTCCTTGCTAGCTCATCAGTCAATCCACCAGGAAGAGCATTATCGTATGCTCCTCTACACCTGGATACCCCCATACCCCTGCGCCACGGAATGATGCCAGCCAATATGTGTCAGTGTATTGAACCGTTGAATATAAAACAACTGAAAGTCCATATGCATGTTTTAACAGTTTCATTATTACAGCATCGCCGTATACTTCTATGTATTATGACGTTATGGCGTGCGAAGAAAGGACTAAAATTGAGTTGGATGTAATGAAGTATGCCGTCACCCTTTTCTTATAGGGCCGGACACAAGAGCGTGATACAATAGGTGATACCATATAAATCATACATCTAATTCATAAATTGAGAAAGAAGAAAGTACAAAGTCAAGGAATACAGATTATGTCATTTAGAAGTTGATTTAAAAAACAACGGAGGTCAGTGGATATGTAACGAAAAATTGTACGAAGAATGCAACGAGGAACCCATCAGTATAACGATAAAGAAAACCAAATGGAAACATTGCAGTAGATATAGTTTTTAGAAGCAAGTGGTCCGGATATGGATGCTAGAATGCGCCAACAATATAATTTGAATCAAAGAAGCCGTATTGAAATTGTTGTGCGTGCTTGCAACGAAAATATCACAGTGGCGGATATTGTGGGTGGAGCTTGGCCGAATCAGATATTTTGGCCTGGGAAATAGAATGGGAAACGCCTCTCAAGTAAACACTGCACAGTCTCTATTAGCTGAAATTAAAAAGTTTTAAGAATATCGATGTGCAGCAAAAATTAAGGTATTCTTACAAAAGAGTGCTTAGAGGTCATGAAAGACCTCAGAAAACTCATAACAGGGTAACTGTTCTTTAGAGGAATATGGTAAGCTGCAAAAGATTACCACAGTGGCGGATTTAAGGGGGGGGGCAGTTGCCCCTCGCTCGACGAGTTGAAGCAAGTCTGACGCCCCTTTTTGGAAATTTTGCGCCCCTTTTGAAGAATGAAAATCAGGTGAAAAAGTTTCTGAGACCGATAGGTTAATTTGCTTCAAGAATTACCTCAAAGTTATGTTGTTTATTCCGAAGATGGATCTGAATATACAGCATACTCTCGTCATCAATTTTCAAAAAATTTTCAGCGACACTATTCCTATCCTGTTTTCATTCGCAATTTATCTCTCGATTCTAACTTCATGCAACTCATCCATTTCTCTCTGTGGCTCGGTTACCGACGGTCGACATTTAATAAAAATTTCATCAAACTAGATTAGGTTTGGTTCTAAGTGTCCATTAAATAGACAATTTTAAAATAATTCAGCAAGCAAGATCGTACATTCATTCAGGTGTTTCGAAACCCGTCTAGACTAAAGAAAAAAGATTCTGATTGGTTAAAAACAAAGAACCAATCAAACACGTCAATCTCAAGTTACTTTTGAACTATGCTCGTCTGGCTCGTCTATTCCTGTTTACCCTTTTTAGTCATGTCTGACGTTCGTACACGGAGGTCACTTTACTTTGATACTTTGATAAGCTATGTTTCCCTTTTTTCAGTGCTATCTTCAAAAATTTATGTACCAAGGGCTTTTTTCGATTTTCCTTTATTCTTTTTACTTTCGAAAAATACTGCTTAGCAAAAAAGGTGGGGGCCCCACTAAAGCCCCCAGCATTCCTCTGGTGCCGCCCATGTGGCATGGCATCATTTTTTGTAGCAAATATGAAACACCGCAATACGCCGATAATAAACAACAATAAATACACGTAAATCAGTACTAAAAATTTACACATTTAAAAGAGGCGATGGTGGTGTCGGATTGGCTGATGTGGAATGGTGTGAATGCAGCGCAGTTGTGGAGGAGGAAAGGGTGGCGAATGAGAGAGGGTGGGTGGTGGTGGTGGAATGAAGACGTAATGGGGATGAAATAATGTAATATGAAATAATGATATTGTTGCTATAAGGTTAAAGGTCAGTGGTTCTGTTCATGCCGTTCGGTGTGAGAGTGTTTGCCAGGCCAATGAGGTATTGCTCTTTGGCTCGTCGGACACTCTCTCGTTTGTCGTTGAATTTCAGTAATGGTGTTACAGTTTTGCTTCATTATCACGCTTCATGTCCGTGGTGTTACATTATCAAATTTCGCTTTATTTTCGGATATATCCAACTTTGTTAAAATCGAGGCATTGTCTCCCAATCTTTTAGCGACATCCAAAATAAAAGAAAGCGTACAAAAATGGTTATGCCGTCAGACTGAAGCAACGGTGTCAAAGCAACCCATCACCACTGAACGTTGTTTGAATATACTGTAAAAAAGAAAGACCCGAAGAACGCACCTTGAGAAACTCCCGATCAACCCAGAGTTCAGAAAACGCGCCAACCTTCCTGTGGATGATTTTGTGCACTATCTACCTTCCTTAAAATTTTCTTCGCATGTTTTGAGAAAAGGTTTCTTGGAAATGGAATTTAAGTGAAATCATTTATGGTTTGATGTTTACGCATTTTCAGAAAAAAGAAAAGTTCATGTTAATTCTTCTCACTTTGTATACTCCTGTGAGGTTATACATGGCCTTCCTCAAATGGCTGCACCCTTGGATAACCTTCCTACGGCTAACAGCCGTGGAACCGTCGTGTTTTCTGCCCTCTGGACAAATCCTTTATCTGCGACAGAGCATTTATAATAATAATAATAATAAATAATTTGTTTAAAGTTGGCGTACTAAATGAACGGCTGATAGCTATAAAGAAGCTAATTAAGGCCAACTATCTATAAAGAGTTAGTATGAAATAAAAATATATGATACAATATTAAAAAGGTTTAAGGTATAATGTTCTAAATAAAACCTAACCCAGCAATAAATTTTTTACACAATCTACAGTCGCATTCTATAGGGTGTGCTCTTAATTCTTTTTTAAATGTTGCCAATGATTGGGACTCTCTTATACTGTGAGGTAGTGTTTGCCACAGTTTTTTACCTAAATATCTCACATTTCTGCAACAGCATACCCAGGTATGACGTAACAAGATTTGTCTCAACAATCTTATGTAAATCATTTAGGTCAAAATGAGAAGTAATCAAGTTTGCGTTTCCTGTCCAGAAGACTCTGGAAGCCATTTTCAAAAAATTGCGTTTTCAGTCAAAGATTTGTCTTTGTCGTGTAGACGGGAAGAAAAACCGCGAACAAATGATTTTAATTTGATCGATTGTTTATCTAAAAACGCAGAAGATCGTGTTTCTTACCACAATTGTATTGTGTTTTGACAGTGATGAAGCCGGTGCGAATTATTAGTCCGATTTAAATTACACTCCTTTTTTATAAGAACCAGTAAATTTAAGTTCAGGCTGATTTTTCTTAATTTTTTCTCTAGAAAAACTGAGGCTGGATTTGCGGGGGTAAACATGCAAAAACCAAAAGCAACATTACTTTTGTATTGTTTTAAGTACATACACTCTTTGAAATTTATTTATACGTTGATGAAGAGTTATGTTGACATCGCTGCAATTGGTAGGCCATCATCTTTTTTGGCAGGCCATCATCTTTATGCTTGATTAGCCAAAGGCAGTCTTCAGCCATGGAACTTATGTGAGTTGAGGAAACAGAGAAGAAAACTAAACAGTATTTCCTTTAGTAGCATTGAAAAATTAGAAAAATTTAAATACTTTACAAATAAGATCTACTCTACAGGCTCCTTCTTGACCTCAAATGGCTTTTCAACAGGGAGAGAACCACAATCTTCAATTTTAACTTCTGATTTGGGATCATCTCTCATTCCAGTTTCGACAGCTTCAACTTTTCTTACAACATCCTGGAAAGCAAAATGTAAGATGTTTATCATTGAGACAATGTTTTTTTAAATGTGCTCATATATCCAATACTAAATTCAGTGTGTTTTCAAATTCCGATTTTCTATTCCTTTTGTTAACATTTCTAATTCAATTTATGGCACCTAGCACTTTATCCATCATGTTTGTTACTCTTTTCTGTGAGTGGCTAATAATATAGAAAAATCTTAAAATTGTGAGTCCATAATTGTTTTCCAGTTTTCAAAAGGCTTGGTATTTATGCGTTCTTTAATATTTTATGATATAAAAACTGCATTACCACAACAAGATGAAGTCAATCCATACCTTAAAGGTACCATTCTTTGTACACATATACTTCTTTTTTATCACAAATATTTTAAAATATATCCCCAGGGTTCAGTATCCCTGGGTGGGCTGACAATGTATAAACACATACATTTAAATACATTTAACTTGGAGTGGCTAACACATTAAATGTTCAACATAACAACCTTAAACTTCTTATAATAAACATATAAGGAACAATTAGGAATTGAGCATACCATTCCTTCAAGAACTTTTCCAAACACAGTATGCCTGCCATCAAGCCAAGGTGTCTTTGTGAAAGTGATGAAAAATTGTGATCCATTTGTATCCGCACCTGCATTTGCCATACTGAGCCAACCAGCTCCATAGTGGTTCAACTTGAAGTTCTCATCTGGGAATCTCTCTCCATAAATACTCTTACCTACCATAAAGACAAATTTACCAGTTGACCTTATTCAATAGAAATGGCATGGTTGAAGGTAATGTGCGCATTGGGAATACCAACACTTGTTAATCAATGACTTATTATGCCAAGCATAATCTTTCAAGAGTTACTGCAAAGTCACATAGAGAGGAAGGACCAGGACACTGCTCGATAAGCATAAGCTTCTCAGTGTCCTAAAACTACCTCTAGATGCTAGGTAGAAACAAAATTAAAATAAAAAAGTGGATAGAACTTTAATTCTTTCAAATACATTGCTGAAAGTACTTAATATATAACTTCATGCTTAAAAGACAGATCTTCCATGTACAAAACATGAAATGCAATCTGGGGTGCTGCTCCAAATTATTTGGAAACAATTAAGCGTTTGCAGAAAAACTTTGCAAAATTATACAATGTTCTGGAAATTCAAATACTCATTGTTTCGTAAGAGTTTCTTAATTATGATGTGATGAATGATGTTATGAAATGTTGTGACCTTTTTTATCGCCTCAAGAGATTCGCTTCCATTCTGATGCTGTATTTAGATGTGGGAAGTATATTTTTATCCCTTATGTCTAAATTTCTAGGCCATCAGGGCAATCAGGTTCTTGGATTTTACAAAATTTCGTTGTTCTCAGTTTTACCACAATTTAATAGTTTCTTAATTTTTTTGCTTCCAGTTCTGAAGTTTCTTAATTTTTTCTGACTGTCCAATACTTTCCTAGAGCCAGTTTCTTATAAAAAATGAGTGTATTTGCAATTGGAACAATGCAAGTTACCTCCAGTGCCATCCATGTTGGTAAAGTCACCACCTGGAAAACAAGAGTCACATAATTTGAAGCAGAACACAATGAATAAATCAAGATGGTAAGCTAACAAGTGGGTGTGACAATGGGTGTGACAGACAATGGGCATGTCTATCAATTATAAAAAATGTGGTCATTGTTTAATTTGTGTGAATAACGAAAAGGTCATGATAGCAGTCTGCTTGATGGACTCTAAGGAATTCTTGTGGCGAAAAATCAATGAAAATGTAGCTCCAGCCCCCCCAGCCCCCTGGTTCCAACAGGCCTGACGATAGGAATATGCTAACTTGTCAAGAGCACTTTCAAATTTCCAAAACAGGCCCCAGGGTCCCTGTGTTACAACCTAGAACCATTCTGCTCTATACACAAAAGCTAGATTGTAACCACTATGGCTCTGGTAGGGGGGGGGAGGCTGTACTGCAAAGTAAGTTATCATTTTGACTGACAGGCCTTTATTTGAAAATATTTTGGTTGAATTTCAAGTGAGAAATCTAAAATAAACCAAAAAGGCAACGGATGCCAGTGTCAAATGCTTATGTACATTACAAACCTTGCATCATGAAATCCTTGATGACTCTATGGAAGTGGCTGCCTTTGTAGCCAAAACCATTCTATGCAGGAAAAAATAATTGATTTAAAACTTTATCTGTAACAAGATTACCAGTTCACACTAAACAGTAGGTACAAATATTCCTGTACAAAACCATAACCAGGGTACTTTTTTCTTTTTTTTATCATGCACAAGAGTTTTTCCCAAATCGTTTTGATATCAATAATTACATGATGTCAAGCTATTTACAGGCTATCAAACATTGTCAACATGATTGAAAATCAGAGACAATTAAGACAATTCAGTAATCAGCAGCATTTGAATTTTGTTTTTCAGTTCAGTTCAGTTCAGTTCATTTAATTTCAAAATTCCACAGCATACAATTTAATAGCAAGTTAACAACAACAAATATTAATAAAATACAATATAAATATGTCATAATTTGAGAAAAGAAAAAAAATAATACAAAGAGAAATTACAACTAAATCTGATAAAACTAGATTGTAACCACCATGCAAATTAGACAAGAACAGATTTTGCAAGACAAAAACTGTCCCACAAAACCTGCCCCCATTTATGAATCAGCTAAGCAATTTCAAGGAACTGTATGCAGGGGAATTTCTCAAGGAGGAGCTCTCTCAGTAGCTAGGCTAATCAAGGAGAGAGTGCCCCCTATTTTAAAAATGACTAGTGAAATTGGGAAATAGTTTCTGGGCATTTAATCAACTTCATAATTAAATTCAGTTCATTTTCAAGGGGCTATCTTGAAAACATGGAATGTGAAATGTTGGAATGTAAAATTAAACACAAATATACTTGTAGCATGTAGTTACCTAGTTATATAAATTTTGCATTCCAACATTCCAGCATTCCAACATTCCAGCATTCCATGTTTTCAAGATAGCTGTTTCAAGGTATTACCATCTCCCAGTCAAGCAAATGAATAAAATCAATAAATGTCATTGGCTGACTGGCATAAATTTTCCTCATCTAAGTACAACATACGAACGGAAGGAAATCTATTGACAGACATGTGAAGAGCATTTGAAGACAATAGAAACAATGGCGAGTCCCACTGCTTGCACTGCGAAACCTCCCCTGGCAAGTTCGCCTTGGAAATTATAAGACGCCTAAGGCTGGAATACACTACGCATTGAATTGCTGCATCTAGTTGACTCGCGTTAAAATGCCTATTGCATTCGCGAGATTGTCTAGTTATTGCCATACATTTTCAAATTATTAACATCCAGGAGCTTCCGTTTTAAAAGTTGGACATGTTCAACTTTTGGGCAATAAAATGCCCAGAAATCCTTTGGTATTTCCTAATCCTTGCTGATTGCTACTGTTCAGTGAGTCGCAAAGACTCTTGGCAAGAGCATTTCAAGGACAGTTTCCAATAGTTTCTTGTCAATTTCCAAACGGCACAAAAACATGGCGTACAAATCGCCGTGATTTAGAGCGAATTTATCATTGCAAAATCTTTAATTTGAGAAAATAATAAGAATAAAACCCCAAATTGTGTAGAATTAATTACATTCAAATTAACTAAGACTCTTACAGTCTTAAGAAACAATAAAAGTGTATATTTTTCAAGACACACATCTTTAATCGGTATTGAAAACCTGCCGTAGGGGGCAAAAAAAGGGGATCGATAGTGAATCTCTTACCGAATGTGTGCAGAGTGCATAGAAATTCTTGGTAGTTTTTGGCACGACATCGCCAAATAGGCCTATTACGATCCTCCCTGCCTTCTTGCCGCCAATGCTGACGTCGAAGAACACTTTCTTTGTAACGACAGCTTTAACTTCAGCATCTGAGCTGTGAATTGCCCCGAGGCATGCTAATGCTACAAACGATAACGCCAAGGAATTCATTGCAGCGATTTGCTTTCTCGTTGGCCTTCCAACTCAGAGTGAAGGATTCAAACACAGACAGGACACAAAGCATTCGAATGGTGCCCACGTGGCCCGCCATGACTCTTCTTTGTTCTCTTGTCCAATCAGCTGTGACCACGAACACAACGACATCCTGAAGGCGTAGTGGCGTAGAGTCAACGTTGCACGCGTCTAAAACGTGCTCTTGCTGGTAGGGCGAAAAATTGGAAAAAGCAAAGGCTGAATCAAGGATTTCGGGGCAATTTACTGTAAATTTGCACGGATGCCCACAAATATTGACTATTTGACATTTTGATACCAGGAAAAAAGATAACGTTAGTTTCAGCTTCTTTGAAAGGTGGAAAAAAATCATCAACATATAGGACAATTTGCTTTAAGATAGCATTATTTCCATTAAATGACAGTAATAGAGTTCTCAAGTGTGACGTCACAAAAAAACTATTTTTAGAATTTTTGAATGCTGACCACATAACATGAAAGAACACCATGAAATACTCCCATATATGCAAAATCAGTTAAATTTATCAAAAATTGGGTGAGCTATGGCCATGTTGAATTTTGTTATCTTTTTGTTATAACTTCAGACCCCTGTGGTCAGTGGAGGGGAAGGAGTCGAGAGTCGAAGATACACGGAGCGGTCACGCAGGGAGTTGTGGCCGCATTTGAACTCAAACGAACGGTTTTTTTATAGCGATTACGAATTATACATTATACTATCGACTTGTGTAAGTCACTCAATTGGTTTATTTTACGATATATATAATCACACTAACTATAACCTCGTTTTTAATGTTGGACGTCTTTGGTCATATTACACCGAACCCCGTATACTACTTACAGATATAAACTTTTACAGTTCGTGCCTTGTAGTGGTATCTGCAAGATACTCAAATACTCAACAGGCCAATTGAAGATTTTGAAGTTTGCTAACGGATTACCGTTATTTTGGCTCAGTTCATAAAGTTATGAACTGAGACCAAATTACAGAGGTTTGATGGGGCCAGAGCTTGTGCTCCTTTGGTCATATCTCAGCCAATTCGTAATACCTTTAACTGATTTTGCAGATTTAGAGGTATTTCATGATGCTCTTTCAGGTTATGGGAAAAATTTCAAAAATTCTAAAAATAGATTTTTGTGACGTCATCACTTAACAACTCTATTGCCTTTCCTCGTTAAGCAAACAAAAGAATTTTGTGAAATATTGAAATATAGAAGAAAGGTAAAATATTGTGAAACTTAAAATACAACACAAATGTAAAGCAACTGAAGGATACTTATATTAACATCGATAAATCGACAAAGAATACATTACTAAGATAACTTTGTGTGGGACAGCTAATTTCATGTCACAAGCTCTAAACACATTATTTTATTTGTTTTTTGCAGAACATAGAAGTTTTCAGTTGCGTACAGAGCTGTGAAAGCAATAATCGACATGTCATTCGCACAACCAAACGTAACTCTATCAATTTATTATCCTGTAACTTGTCCGAAAACTTTTCATAGTCAGCATTAGAATATGCATATTTCCTTTTTGGAAAGCAGGTTGTGAGATAGTGCTATGCCTTGATTATAAAAATTATCATTTTGATAAGTTTTTTTAAACCGATTTCTAACAATCAAGTTTTTATGAAAATGGGAACTGACAGAGGCAATAACTTTAAGTACTGTTTTGACTTGAACTTTCTTACACTAGCACATTTTGTCCTTTCAGCATTCAAGTGAGATTTATGAAAAGGCATACAGTTTCTATAAATTTAAACAAATAACAAAATGTATAAGAAAAGTAATATATATTTTTATGCAACATCACACCAAAAGCATTTGAACATGATGATAATATCAAAACCTCTGTTTTTGTAGATTTGTGTTTTTTGCACAAGATATGATTGCAGTGCTGCATAGTTGGAATGTTATCATATTAATGAGATTTTTGGATTTTTAAGTCTACAAAAAAATGTAAATCGTTTGAAGAAGAATGCATGTATTTTTTTTATGATCCTGCATAAAAATTTATTAGTAAAAATTTTTTTCTGTGACATTTTAATGCTTTGAGATATTTTTTGTCCGCTTCATTTTTTCAGTTTTTACATGAACTAGCTGGACCATGTTTTAGAAGAAGTGAGGAGAAATTACCCTCTTTAGCCCCTCACTTTTCCTCAAAAATAGCGGTATATAGAAATACTGGCAGTATTAAATGGGAAAAAGTGAAGCATTGTGAAGAAACTTGAACTTGCCCTTTTAAATACTTACAGTTTTTGGCACGGCTGGACATTTCACGAAATTTCTTTATAGAAAATCTTTGAACTCAGATTAGGATTTAGCATCTAAACTTTAGCCTGGCTACATATCTTTATCAAAAATTCCCGAGCTTGTGTCTAATTGAAAACCCAGATTGTGCCAAAAACTATAATGCTGTGAAATTGCGGATAATTGGTAAAGGCCGGTTGACCTTCATTCTAGCAGTATTAGAATCGAGAGGAAAAGTTTTTCCTATAAACCTAAAAAATTTATTTTCAAATCATCAATTGGGATAAAAAAATAGAAAATTTGGAATGGTTTTTTGAAATTTTCAAAACAGTGGACAATAAATGGAAGGTCAAGCTGGTTGACAAAATGATGTTGGAAAATTAAGCGTTGCAAAGAAAACTGGAGTTTAGGAAAGTTCTGTTCTTTCAATAAATGAACTTGTTCGTAACCTCTTTCTCTAAAATTTTGAGAGGAGCTGCTAAAAGGTTCCGAGAAAAACTTAAATAAATCATTTATTTGTACTGAGTTTCGATTGTTATTTTCTATTCTATTTTCCATTTATTTTGTATTTGAAATTTTGTATTTAATCAAATTTGAAAGGGGCAATCTAAGTCTCAGTCGGACACCCCTGAATCAACACACAAAAATTTTCAAAAAAATTTGAAAATTTCTGAGAGTAGCTTCTTTGATACAAGATGCAATTAGATGGTATACGTCATTTTATTTTACAAAATCCTAATTTGGATGAGGTCCTAATTCGGATACTTTCGATTTGAGTTCTTCGAGCCTCCTAGCCATCAAGCGATTCTGAAAAGCACATTGAGATTCATATTTACCCAGAACGCAATGCACCAAGTCAATTTACAGCCTCCTTTTAAGTAGTAAATGAAATTTATTTGTGATAAACATTTGACCTTCAATTCAACTCGGATGCGGATTAAGGATTTGACCGCGATTAGCGACTGTGGGTGAAACGTTACTTCCGAAACAACTTTTACTGTCGAATCCCTTTACAAGTGTTTAAACAACATATCGTCATTAATCTACAAAACTGGGGAACAATATGCAAAATTGCATCGGGACCAAAGCATGATGGAAAATCTTATTCTAGGCCCAAAAAATTAGTGCAATGAAGCTTGGAGCAATTTTCAAAAGCCATAAACCAAATTACAATGAGCCTCGATACAGAGAGGAGGCAAGGAAAAAGAACTGGCCTTAGAATAAAAGCAAGCTCAAAAAGAATAACCGAAAAGAAGGAGGCAAATAAAAAGATCGTTAAAATCTGAACAAAACATGCACATTTGGGGAGCAATTATTACAATATTATATACCTAATTGAAAAAGTCATATACAAAAGATAACAAGATACTGGTGACAATCAAAATTTCCATTCTTACTAAAGAGCAATAATTTCTGTTTGCATTGGAGGTTTATCAAGTTCGTTCTCTTGGCGATGCTGACCCTGCGAGGGCGATCCTTCAATCCCACGTGATTGTAGCGAATTCGCGCTTTCCACAATAATGCAATCGTCATCTAAAGTTTCCATGGTAACATCATTACAACATGTGTTATCCTTTTCCACCCTCGCGATGCTTGAATTCAAATTCAAATTAGTCCTGAGGTTTAAAGTATCAAGATCGGTTTTATAGTTTTCCAAAATGTGTTTGTGAACCATGTAGCACGATTTCCCGTTCTCACCGAAATTATCCCGCGCGGCGATCTCTAGAATCTTTTTCTCCAATTGGCGCTTCGAAATCCTTGGAAGCGTGGAAGCTCTCTGGTCGCTATTCTTGCTTCGCTCTTTATCCCAAATTTCCAGGAAGGTATTAACAAGTCTGTTTAATCCAGCACTGTTTTTGTGCACAAGATCAATCAATTTTGGCATCGCTAAAAGAAAAAGGGCTCGCATTAAGAGTATATAGAGTCCCGTCGCCCCGTCGCCACATCGCCACATCGCCCCGTATGGTTTGGCTCCCCGTATGGTTTGGCTGCTCCGTATGGTTTGGCGGCCCCGTATGGTTTGGTTGAAGAAATATGACAGTGCTTTTGAAACGCTCAAAGAATAAATTTAATTTACGCACAAACTTCACATTTCAAAACTTCTTATTAAGAACCTTTTGTACTAAAAATGTGGCTCTTACAACATGATATCCTTAAAAATAAGAAACTGCTTTAGAAAGAAGACTCTTTGCCCCATTAAAGATTGTAAGTGATACATCAAAGATACGATTTAAACTCGAGATTCGGTTTCCCATAGTTTAAATTTTCTTAGACTTTCTCAAATTCTTTAATTGTTAAAACGGTTTTCAAAAAAGCAAACATTTTGAGTCATATTAAAGCCATTCGTCTGACACTCTTCAGAGTATAAGACGTCAGAATATAGATCAAAATAATACGCTAGGAAATATAAATATATATATAAATATATATAGTCTTTGATTTTTCTTAAAATCTTTGAATTTTGTTGAAGAAATTTCGCGATTTGGTTTACGCTCTACAGAACTTTAAAGCAATCGATAAATATTAAAATGGCCTGAACCAACGTCAATAAAAATTGGCCAATCAGTAATCGTTATACCACTCACTGGTCATTGATTGGCCAATAGTTGAGTGACAGAAAGATGGTTTTTATTTTGTATCAGGCATCTACAAAGACGAAGAGGATACCAAAACACAAAGGATCTGACCTTGTTCGGGCACCTTTAACGGTGTGTTGTTATTTGATCGTAAAATCGCTGATTGAGGACAGCTATCGAGTTGTTCAGCATCCTCCCTTAGCTCTTTGCATTGCTTCACTGTGAAAATATCGATGGGTAATTCTGCAATTGGATTTATCTTGTAAGCAGCAAGGAATTCAGGCACCTCTTCACAGGACTTGAACCAAGCCACTCCGAAGCATGTAGCCCGCATCTGCTTGGATTTTCCCTTGTTTTCGAATGGAAACCCTTCCGTTTTGTCCAGTTTTTTATCCTGTGAAACAAGAGCAGGTAACCTATCTAACAACAAAGACAATTGAACAAGGGATGCTTCTTCGAGCATTCTAGGCTCAAACGTTGTGCAAGGTCCAGTTATTGTGGGTAACAGAACTAAGACAAATAGCCAACACAAATAGCCAACACAAACAGCCAATGAGTCCCAAACTGATAGCATATGAGCAAACAATGTCAAAACACAGTTCAGATACATTGATAAAATGATGGCCAGGGTGGCACGGCTACAGAGCATGTTATGGACTTAGGCGCTTAAGGCTAGACAGCCCCCATCCTTCCGCAGTACCACCTAAACGTAGTAACTAGTCCTACAGCAGTGGTGACGATTGACGTGGGTTCTTTTGTTTTCGAGTGGTCACGTGGGGATGTTCAATGTTCTGTTGACTTAAAACAATTTACACTATGTAAAAAATCAAGACTTGTACTATAAAATAAGAAACCAAACTGATAGGTAAGAGCTGCAACGGAATCGAATCTCTTCATATAAAGAATCTTGTGATCAAATATAAATAAATTGATCAAAATTATTGCATACTAGACATCACATATTCCAAAATATCTGCATTAGAAAATCATTGCAAAACTTCTTATCATAAATTGTTTCAACACCTGCAAATGTTGCGTTACCAGGACCAAAGTTCTGTGGTTAAGTAAAACTGCAATGAAGGAATAACCAACCCGTATGTCCACATGTTCTTCCTTTTTTTCGCCGTCTTCATCGGATAATCCTTCGTCATCCGATAAGTAGCCATGAGGGACGAAAAACCCATCGTTTTCTTCGTCGTTATCTTCCTCCTCGTCGTCCTCGTCTTCATTCTGAGGATAGTTATCGAAAAATTCTGATTTAACAGAGAGGAAAACAGCAAATAACAACAAAGTCAACGATATTTATAGAAATTTGTCTCATCTGGTATTAAAGTCGACTCGGAAAGAGCTTAAACGCAGCAGAATTTGTTCGCATGGTGGCTTATGAAAGAACATTCTTCCGTAGAAAAAAACATGCAAAACTGCCGTTTACTGAAAATATCCTTTAAAGATATTTAAATATCAAGAAAATCCACTTCGGATTTCTAACAATTCGCAAAGAGCTAACAGAGTGACGTCATTTAGGATATTTTTAGAACTTTTGAATTCTGACGCGATAAGCAAAATTCATAAAACAGTAAAATGATACGGAGGGAGCTCTTGCTCAAGCGGTCAAATCCCAGTCAATTAACAATATATTTCACTGATTTTGCAAAAAGGTGCCTTAAAAGTAAACATTTTGAGTCATATTTAAACTTAAGAGAATAAAAGGTCAGAACATAGACCGAAAATTCTACGCTAGGAAAAAAATATATATCAAGTTGTGGATCGAAATAGGCCAACCAGAAAACGCAAGCGAATGACTGTTGAGGTAAGCTTGTGTGCTTAAGATTGACAAAAGGTTTTTTCTAAAAATAAATCGTGGTATTCCTTCAAGTTATGTGTTGGATATTCAACATCTTTCAAATAGATCTGATGATGTAATTAATCTCTCACTATTTGTACAAATTTCATGATCAAATCTAATGCTAGGCCTAATAAAGATTGTTTTTGATCGTTCTGTAAAAGAGTGTTCGTTGCTTTACGCGGAAGGGGGCGGGTTTACGGGGGCTTTAACTCCTCAAAAAATTTCTGAAATATACTTAAAACCATATAAGAAATCACCCTGTTATTGGCTTTTAGCATGTTTAGCCCCCCAAAAATGTTTAGCCCCTTCAATCTTTTATATGCTCCACGGTCTCGGGGCAGCATAAAGTAGAATTTCCCTAATATGTAGCCTTAATTCTTCTACAAGCTATCCCTAATTTCAATATTTCACAATCACATTGAACCCTGAAGGCAAAGAAACCTGCAATAAATGGAACAAAAAATTAAAATATTGACATCACCTCTGGTCCCGATAAACTCTCTCCTGGCTCTTCTTCTTCCCATTCTTCGTCGCTGTCAATTTCGTAGTTCAGAAGATTCTGTCAACAAAATTAGGCATTACACTTTTTGTGGGAAACGCAATCTTAAACTTTGTCAGGGGGACTTTCCCTTGGTTTCATCAGCCTAATTAAACATTAAGTCAATTTTTAGCAGTAATACCCTTTACAATATGTTTATTAGATGGATACAGGACTTTCCAAACCAACGATGCACAATTTTAATATATATCAAACCCTTCTTTCTCCCCCGTCTTCAAAAAACACATTGCAATATCAAGGATTAAACAAATAACATCTAGAAGTTAAACTGTTTTTTGCAGAACGAACCAAAATTACAAAATGTTCCAACCCATGCAAGTCTAACAAATTTACACAAAGCTGATGATACAATGCTACAGCCTAGAATATACTAACTAAACGTCTTTGGCGTAACTCTCCCCTATTAAGCACGAAAATCCTACCTCATCCTTCTTGAATGGATTCCTCGGTGTAATCTTCTTGCTCCTTTTCTTCCATGTCCCGTAATAAGGGGGCCTATAATTTTCACTAAATTGCAATAATTTAACGGCCATTATATTCTTTTCCTCATTTTCCATAACAACGAGATCTTCGTCATTCAATACAGAATCGTATAGATGGTCTCGCATTTGTCGCCTTAAAGCTCTTCCACTCTTGTACTTGTTCTTCGAGTCTGCGCTTCTCACTTTGAGTTCCTTTAAGTAGAGTTCTGTACAAGCCTAGAAAACCAAAGAATTATGGGTCTAATGCTTTATGGAGAGGAATGAAGGGTCTTAAACGAAAACCAAGAAGTGAGTGCTCATTACATTGACTCCATAAAAGCTTTCTCAGAATACGAACTGTTTGCAAGATTATCGCAATGCATCGTCCAAATACGAATTGTTTACAATATGCAACAAACTTTATCTTGTGATACTTTATCAAGATTGCTAATCGGACACTTTTATGAAACCTCCCCTCTCCCTAAATAGCCTTACATAAATAGGCCTATTTAGCATTTGAAAACATCTTAAGTGCCCCAGTGATCTCCTTGAAAGGTGATCTCCTTATAACCTATTTACACAGCTAAGGTACTTTAACGAAATCAGAAGAAATACCTGGTCCTCGATTCTCTTTGAGAATTCTTCGTTGTCTTCAACTGGCTTTCGCCGCAAAACGGGGGCCATAGTCATGTTGGGTTTCACTTCAAATGGAGCAAAAATCTGGCATTTTCCACCAACTGTCTCAAGCTACAAATACAAAACATCAAGCATTAAGCAAAGGGGGACACCAGTAACACCTATTGTCAACAGAACAAACAACACCGTGAAATAGACAGAAAAGTTTCAGTTCAGTATTTCATTTGGTTCCTAAAATAGAGCATTTTGAATTTTTTGAGCTTTTCTACTTAAATTTCATGAATCCGCCAATTCAATTTTTCTCCATTTAAAGAGGTCCCTTAGAGTTGGTTAAAGACCACAATTTCCATCTGCTTTTTTACACCCCGTCACTCTCGCTTTTAAACTGTTATGACACCAAGGATCCATTTTACTACTGAGGAAAACGTAAGCATTTTTTCATTTTATGAGACATCATAAGATAGAACCTACTGCAACATTTTTAAAAGTATGAAATTTTGGTTTTGCATCGTTTGGTTCAATCTGGCCAAAATACACTTAAAATGCCTAGTGCAGTGCCACATAAAGGCTCTACTTGATGCGATGTGTCTTGGTACAACATGATACATTCCTGGGTTTTCAAGATATTTTGAAACTTTGCAAAAGAGATTTATCATCATCGCGACTAAAGGAGACAACTTTTTACCTTTGGCGGTGACTTCTTTATGAAAAAGCTTTTGAATGACTCTTTCACCTTGTCTTTTTTTCGTTGCTGCAAAAAAGAAAATGTTTGTCACCTATCAAGTTACTTTCTTTTTCAAGCAAGTGGAAGATTTCGTTCTCAGAATCAAAACAAAGCTGTGCAGAGATCGAATGGATCCCTTCATTAATTTACAAGTATCGACTACCAAATGAAACAAGCCCATGCACTGAAATCTTTATCAACAATCACATCTTCTGACTTAATTTTTATCACGCTATAAATTAAACAAGAAAAGGAATCTACAAAAAACAGCGACAGTCGTTTAGCCAAGGAGGAGCATAGCTTAGCAAAGTTTGCTGCCGATTTTGTATCGATTTAAGTAATATATTTATATTTGTTTTAACCTAGCACCCAAGAATAGATTTTAGGACACTAAAACGCTAAGCATATCGAGCGGAGTCTTGGTCCAGGCACCGCGGAGCAGGGGAGGCTGGAGGGGGCTTTAGCTGCCCAATTTTTGCAAAAAAGCCAAATATTAAGTATCAAACTACCAGAAAAGCCTCTTTTTATACGGTTTTAGCCCCAACTTTTTTTAGACCCCCCACTTTTCTCAACGCTCCGCGGTGCCTGTGGCCCTTCCACTCAATGTGACCACATCTCATTATTCCTACATTTGACACAATCGAGAGCTTGCGACTCGCTTTACTCAGACCGTTGGTCTGTAGTTTGCGACCATAAAAACTGAGCAACCCACGCGCAATATATCATATATCATTCTTATTGGAGCAAGTCTCTCAACCTTGCCTACGTGAAGCCATCTTACAATAATGTCAAGCATAAAATCATTTTAGCTTTCCAATTCCATTTACCGTGTCTACCAATCGAAAGTAAATGTTGCTTAACTGCCAATAGAGAATAAGAATTTTTTCTAATTTGAATAATTAATATGAAGAGCGCCTCCCGACCTCCTCCTCTTCTCTAAGCTTCTTCTCCTCATCTTTCTTCCTCTTCTCTTCATCTTTCTTCCTTTTCTCTTCTTCTCTTTGTTTCCTTTCCTCTTCCTTTTGTCTTTTTTCCTCTTCCCTTTTCTTCCGTTCTTCTTCCTTGGCCCTTTTGAAATAGAAATCAAGGTCATAAATTTCTCAATATGCAATGATTTACTGCTAATGTGTCATTAAGTGTTTGATGTCGTATAGGCAGAGCCACGGTCGACGCTAGAGATGCCAAGCTAGGGGGGTACAGTATACATACATATTTACTCATTGCAATTTGAGTCAAATCATCCATACCAACAATGTGTAGCCAGAACATAAATCCCAGCAAAAAGAGGCACAAACTCACTGGTTAAGCTCTTCTTTCTTCTTCTGCTTTTCCAACCTTTCCTTTTCTAACTGTTCCTTCTTCGCTTTCTTTTCTTTTTCTTTCGCAATTCTTTCTTGTTCCCGTTTCTGCTTAAGTTCCTCTCTCTCCTGTTCTCTTTGCCTCTTCTCTTCTAATTTCTTTTCCCTTAATATCCTAGCTTCCTCCTTGGCCTTCATTCTCTGCTCTTTCTCCTCTGCTGACATTTTTTGCCTCTTCTGCTTTGGTGGGCTTATTTTATCCTGTTACGTAAAACAGTGTTTTTTGTCTTGTGAATATCATTGAATGAGATAATCAAAACTAGATTAATTACCTATGAGCAAAATCGGCTGGATATGCTAAATCAGAAGATTTAACTCCATAATATGAAACAGTTTCAACTTCACCCAAACGACACACCAACAATTTTGTCTTGTCACATAAGATGTATTTCATCTCAGGAAAATCATAGAATAGGATAATTAGAAAGGATAAATAGGATAATCTGCAAAATGGACTGGATATCTTCTTGCTTTACATGATTCAAATTCTTGCATAAGTAAGAGTTTCAAGTAAATCAATTCGAAACACCAATTTAGTACTTATAAGTGGGTTTTTTTGCATAGGCTAAAACGAATGACTTTAATGTTTTCACTGCATCAGATTTTCACCACTATATCATCATCCATGGTACCCAAATCCAATGTAACTACAACTATAAAAAACAACCCAGCTTTTAATTTAGCAACTCAACCCAACAATATTACCTCTATCTTGTTTATAAACATCCAGCAGTGGCAGAACACATCATTACAAATATTATATAGTTTTTTAAAAGTTTTCCCCCATAATCTTACACTGGTACTTTTTATTAGATTGGATTCAGCGAGATGTTTTGGCCCCCAATTCCACTAGCTGGATTAATAAGCCCCATTGCCAGAATATTTTTGATGCAATAAAATGAAAAGATTATTTCAAACAGGGATGGACACTTGGTCAAGTATTGGGGGCAAGCCTATCCTGCCCCTCCTCACCCCCCTCCAGGTGTCCCCACTGATTTCAAACTTCCTCTGAAATTGCACCATACTCATCAAATCATTTTGGGGTGAACCAATATCAGTCTGTTTCTGCTGTCACCTGCAATTTTCATCCAGTTCTGTGAAACTGTGCGCTTGTGGCCAAAGATAGCAAGATTGCTGCATTCTCAACAAGTAAAAGCATAAAGAAAAAACTGCATTCATAACGCTTGTTCAAGGAGGATGTTTATTAGAGGGAGTATAAACTGTTTGAAGGAAAACACAACAATGCAAATATAAATCAGAATTCAGCAAACATCTGTATTTCCAGTACCAAAATAGTAGCTGTTTACCTCTTTTGCATCACTTTGAGATTCAGATTGTCTTTCAGTATTGTTCTTTACAGCTTTTGGGCTACCATCTGACTGAACGTCAGAGCCATCTGTATCCATGTCAACACTCAAATTTTGATCTTTGGAGTCATTGAGGGTATCTTCTGAAGTGTTCAAAACATCTTGGGATTTATCTCCTTCATCTTCATTAATAGTGTCATCTACAATTATACAAAAACTATCTTTTAATATTAGATTTATTACTGTTGAGTGTTTGAGAGCGAACTGAGTTTGAAGTTTGCAAAAAATCATTGGACAGAAAAACTTGATATACAGGCTAATTCAAAATACTTTATTGGAACACCAGCAAAGGTATAGCAAAGATAATCTTTATGCTTCTATTTTCAATATGTTTTTGTAACAAAAGCATTATGAAACATTGAATAATCATGAAAATATTTTGATGACGCTTTTGGTGTATAGAACAGGATGGTTCTAAGTTCCGGCTCTGAGTTTCAAGCTAAATGTGCTCATTGATCACAGGTGTCAAATGAGGGTGTTTAGTAATAAAAATAATAATAAGACCATATTTATACAGGTAAACTTTGCATTGTATCTTGTTTCAAAATTAGGGCCATTCTCGGAAAGGCATGTGATCGCACGTGCACACCTTGGCACACGCCTGGTTTCCCCAAGAAATGTGGTTCATCACACACCTTATTAAGGCTACAAGTTGCCACCTATACTGGAAACATTCTGAGGCCCTTTTTAAAGAATAACATTTTCTTTTAAATTGTATTTTGTGCCCCAATCTGACCCTGAATTTATGCCCAATCCGACACTAAATTTATGCCCCAATCCGACACTAAATTTATGCCTTTTCGCATGTTACTGTTTGCGTTTTCATTTCATCTTGGATTTGGAGCTCTATTTGCACAAGAACCTTTTAGTGCACCAGAGTGCTATACTGATGGGATTTTGCCTTTGTTTTATTATCCTTTGCAGGCAACAATTCATTTTGAAATCATTCACTCGTTTACAAGTATCAGATTGGTTGTGACTCACATTTAGAATGTTTTCGTTTGAAAATGTGAAAACAGTATGCAGCATAGGAGATCACAGATAGCGGATAGTTAGTATGTTTACAGTTCTTCGTTTTCACTTAAATCTGTATATACTGAGAAGTAAATGCCCGTCTTTGTGCATTCACAATGCTCTACGAAACGGAGTGAGTAAAGATAGCTATTTTTTGGTTTTGACTAAGTGTTTTTGGAAATTATCTGTTTTTGTGCCTAGACACTGCTCACAAAATCGGTGTAAAAAGTGACCATTTTGTGGTTTTGACAGTACACACTGCTTCCGTTTTTGTTCACAGTGATTCAGTGCGTTTTCAGAAACCTCTATTCTTGTGGATATCCACTTTTGATAGCATTTCAAAAACCTCTGTTTTTATGTGTGAATGAAAAAAAGGCTGTATGCCAGGACGAAATATCAGCCTTTACTGATTTACGTGTATTTATTGTTGTTTATTCTTGGCGTATTGCGGTGTTTCATATTTGCTACTCTGTTTTATGTCATTTTTGTGCTTTCTTGTAAAACTTTTTTATCTCATTTGCAAAATAGCTTTGAAAAAAGAAAATGCATACCCTGTGCAAAATAAGTAGTTAAAAAGATGGGTAAAAACTTCAAATTTTCTTCTTCAAATAAATGCTCATACATACTTTGTCATGCTAAAATACAAATATCACCCCATTACACCCCTCAATATGATAAGGAGTGCGATTCACTGCACGCTTGCAAATTTATTCCTGCTATGACCCATTGTTTGCCAGAAAAGCATGAAAATACATTTAAAACTAGTTTTTGTCAGCAAAGAAGAAAGGTGTGAAAGGATTTCAACTACTTTAATAATCAACCAGCATTCTAACCAGAGGCGGACACTTGGTCAAATATGGGGGGGCAACCCTATTGTTTTAATGAGATGATGTCAGAACTTCATTCAGCCTAATATGTGACTTATGAAACCTTTATGTCAAAAAGCATTCGAAGCAGCCCTTTATGTCAAAAAGCATCCCTATATGTCGCATATAATTTAATGCTGCTATTCATATCATATCGCATCTGATTCACCCCCATAGGTCACAAAGCATCCCTAAATGTCACAAAGAATTCATCTGTGCCCCTCTAAATTTATTAACAGTCTATATATATTTTTCTAAAAATTGTCAGGAGCTTGCCCCTTAACCCCTTTCCCTCAAATCAGCTAGAGATGGTGTTGTCACATGACGTATCATTTACCTTGTTTGATTTTCTTCACTGGGGGCTCATTGCTGCATTTCAAATGAATTTCAGTTTGACTGTGAATGGCTGACGCAGCATCTAGAAAATAACATCATTTTATCAAACAAAGTATTCATTCACATCTTGACTGCATTAAAATAAAAACATATGTATGTCCACAGTAAATGAAGGGAAATTCATACTATAAATCTTTAAATTAGTAGCAAATAAGAAACACTGCAATGCGACAAAAATGAACAACAACAAATACACGTAAATCAGTGAAGGCCAATATTTCGCCCCAGCTTACAGGACTTTGAATTAGCCCCTGGGGGCTTATTTATTTATGAAGTTTTTTGAAAGGGACTTTTTTGGAGGCGGCTTAGATAATGGGGGCTTATAGAACCTGTCTCTAAGTTGTTACATAGCTTGTTTTGTTTTTTCGCAATTTTCAAGTGCATTTAATTCACAATTTTATTCCCAATTTTAATAAATGACTTTTTAAAGAATCAAACTAAAGTATTTACATCAAAGCACACAAAGAGACAATAGTCCAAAATTATTGATATATTTATTGTCTTTGGCAATTGGTGGCTTGTTTTTTATTTAGCTTTTTCATTCTTGCTGAATGCATAATTGAATAATAAACAAAAATTTGCTGTACCACAATGAAGCCGCCAGGGGGCTTATTAAAATGCAAATATTTGGTTGTTAGAATGGTGTCTTAAAAAAGTTGGGGCTGAATTTTAGGCTGGGGCTTAATTGAGGGGGGCTTAAAGGGAGGACCCCTCGATCAAGGATTTATGGAATGTTCATGCCAATAAGCTAACAAGGCTGAAAAACTCAATTGAAAGTGGTCACACAAGATTTTATCAAAGCATGGTACAGCAATTCATCCACCTTCAAAATTGGTGTGCAACTCTTCTTTTTTTACAGATATTTTACAGATTACACACCTTACCATGATTGAATGGACCTGAAAGCTTTGTGCCAAAATGGTACATCAATTTTTGTTGTACTATAACATGGTGGTTTCCATTCATAAAGAGAAAACTTTCGAAACATTTTACTCTTTTGTACTTTTATGATACTGCAACATAAAAACATCCATGTTGAATTCAACATCCTTTTTAAGTTCAATGGTTGCCCTAGGACAATATTTATTATTGCTAAGTAGCCCCAGCACAATTAACTGGCCTGATAATCAATCAATTAGTAATTACAAGTCAAGCTTCTAATTTATCATTGCTAAGAATTAGCTGAATAAATTTTGCAATGTTTATTTCTGATACACATTTACTTTCGGTTATTTTGTTTCCCGTCTCTTTGTTTTCGGGGCCTAACGCGCTTGGGGACAGAGCCAAAAACAACAAAATTCCAACTTACCATCACATTTTACCACAAACGAATCCATCACCAACACGATTCGCCCCTTGTTAGTCAGTCACGTTCACCCTAAGGAGATAACTAGTCGAAGCAAATATACTTTCATGCCCTGCTTTCCAAGTGCGAATGGATGAAATTTTCTGAGAAGACTGATGTGTGTGTGGCGATTCCTCTTTAGGCGCGATAGTTGTGCAGTATAATTTGAATTGTTTTATCTAATAAATATCAGTTTCATACTATCAAAATATTATCTACATCACATAAATGATATTTCATCCCTTCTGAATAATGATCATTTAACAAAGTGAATGCATTGATCAGCGCTGTAAAGTTTCTATCGAAGCAACATCAAAATGCTGTCTTTCCCGCCAACAGGCATTCGACCTATACCATAACTCATTGCGACCCTGTCTCTTCAATATTCTCCTTCGCAGAATCCGCCTGCAAAACCAGTAGTGCCAGCACAGGCTGTTTTTCAAGGTCCTCCATAAAACAATTTATTAAAGAAAATTTGTCATGTTGAATAAATTAAAAATGGATCTATATATTGCTAGAGAACAGAGAGCTAAATCTAAAAATCTGACTACAATCGAAGTTACAAAACTAATAATTTGGAACGTTGCTAATGATTGAAGCTAATTGGATCGTGGCTATTTCCGTCAAAATCAGCTTTATTTATTTCATGGGAGGGAATTCTTTAGCACAAATGGTTTCAAGAGGCTCAATAAAAATAATTGGAGACCCTCCCTGTAGATAGAATTTTGAACATCTTGTCTTTCATTTCCATTTTCTACCCCAGTGGTGGCATGAGATATCCTCCAATGGAGAATGTTGGCATTTACACAGAGGGGGGGGGGGGGAGGGTGCTAAATATCTTCCTCTGCTCAGATTGAAAACAATGAGTTTGATAATTTTTTCTCCTGATGGGGGGCTTTAGTTTCCCTACCCTCAGATACCCCCTCAAGCACTGTATCTCTGTGAATGCACTAGGCTTTTGCAATGGCTAGGACAGGGGTGCCTACCCTGGAGGGGCTGCAGGGGCAGCTGCCCCTCCTGCCCTCTTCCAGGAGGGGCAGAGGGGCAAGCCGTGCCTTAAAATATTAACTCCTAAGAAAAGATTATAAAATCTTTCTAGCCACTCTCGTTATGTTTTTACTGTCGGTCTTTGATAATGGAGAATTCTTCTTCAGAAGACGATAATGATTTAAAAAAACCAACTGCATCTGATAAGATACTGACTTTTTTGTCCATTGCCAGAACGGGAACTTCTATGCTGATTTTACTTCTTAATATCAAGAAAAACACTGATCTAAACAATTATTTGATTCACATTTGAATTTTCTGGTTATCATATTCTTTTTTACACTCTCAATGATTCAATTCTGCAACCATGGAATATTGAGGCTAAGCGGACAATCAAAGTCTTACACCCAGCTCATTTATAATTGCCATGATTTTCCTAAAACCAAAGACTCTGAATAAAGAGAAGAAGATTGAATACACACTTGCATGTCAATAATATACCTATGTTTATGTTTAGAGCCTTCCATTGCCAAATTCCCAGCTATATTGTTAGAACAGATCCATGCAAATATTTCATTTTGCATCATCACCCCCCCCCCCCCCCCCCTACCCCTCGCAAATAATTGATTATGTAGTGGAAAAAGCTCTACTGTTTGCCCTTAGTATCAGCACTGCCTCTCCTGCCTTAATCTTGTGCAGGCGCCCCTGGCCTAGGACAAGGCAGAAAAACTGGACAAGAAGGAAAAGAGATATTGGAAAAGTGACGCATAGGCATAGCCTCGTCTGGAATAGAGCCTTCCCGGAGCCTCCTTTCGGGATGAAAACATGGCGTCGGAGTTTGGATCAGTGGCTCGGAAAGGAAATAATGTAGCCGAAAAACATTGACTGAAATCATGAAAGAAGCTGGAAACGATACAGAAAGTATAGGTAAATTTTCTGTGCATGTTAATGATATTGATTTTATGTTATTGGTGATTAGCCTTTCTATGGTTTATAACAAACAAAAGTTAGGCGGCCAAAACATTTAACGCACAACGACACATGTTTCCATGGGTGTTTTTATTATACTAGAAATGGTAGAATATGTCAGTTCGAAATAAACCAAATTTTAGCAGTTATGTTAGCCTAATTTTCTATTGCTTAACAGTTTTGTTGTCTTGCAAAAATATTCGTTGTTATCGGAAGTTTATTTACAAAAGTAGAGTGCTTATTATATATAATCATTAACTGTATCTTATTAATGGATCAATTATGTTAAAATATTAGAACATAATTACCAAACTATTCAGCAGTGTTGTAAATGAAATCATAAAATCAATATTTACGTGATACCTGGACAAAAGTTATGCCCAACATGTCATGGGGAGATGTTCGAAGGACTGAAAGCCTCAGAAGGGAATTATGATGATGCAGATGTATGCTATCAAGAAAGAGCTTGGAAACAACAGAGAGAAGATCTTGACTTAGCTATTCATTTTTTTCTGAAGCATTCAAGAGCTTCTTATGGCAAATGCAAACTCAACCAAGTAAAAAAACAAATTAACTAAAGCAATGAAAAATCTTAAACATCGTTGCAGAAACTTTCAATGTCGTGCCTGATCAGTTGGAAGGACAGTGAAGATGGATGGACAGTGAAGAAGCTGAAAGCCATTATTTTGAGACTGAAAAAAGGCAAAAGATTTGGCCGAAATAATCAGTTTAATGGAGGAGAAAAGATAATTCAAATTCTTACGCTTACCCCACCATCATAGTCTGCCCAAGAGTTTATGGAAAAGTTTGCAGTAACAGAGTATATGGACAGACAAGCATATGACGTTGCCCTCCAGGAAGGTATTCCAGAGTTACCAACCTGAGAAAAAGGAAGGCTCTATCAGATGATATGCAAAAAAGGTAACCAATTTTTTTGCATTTTGAATACAGCAGACAGATGCCAGGCAAAAAGGATTTTGTGAGCATAAGAAGGAGTGTCTAAATGCAGAAATGACTTCTTCTTTGTGATTTGAAGGAGCTTTATTCAGCATTCCATACACAGAATCCTGGAATAAAATTAGGGTTTTCTAATTTTTGTTCCTTACGACCTAAATGGTGTGTTTAGCTGGATCTCCAGGGACAAAAACAGGGTGTGTTTGCCCAATCCATCAAAACGTTACACTGCTCCTTGGCGCTGCTAATTTGGAAATTCCTCTGATTTGGAGGACTACATCAATGAACAAATTTTGCCAGAATTTGTTGAAGAAACAAATGAATTCTATCAACTACTAAACTTTGATAAGTTCATTCTATGAGTTCTTCAAATGAGTTCATTCTGTTGAAGAATTAAATGAACATACATCTCACTCTTTTATAGTGAAAGCTCAAGTACTTGAAACATTGTAAAGAGAATTTAAAGGATGATGAAGCTGTTGATCCTCTGGATTTTGCAGAGAACTATAAATCCACAATCCAGGACAAAGTCAAGTCTTATCACTGGAACCAGCAGTCTTGCTTCATACTCCTGGTGGTTAATTACTTTAGCAGCAACAGTATTCTTACAGAAAAATCATTATGCTTTATAACAGATGATTCAAACCGTGACACTAGTTTCATGTACCATGTTATGAAAGAAACGATAAGTGTTGTAAAACAAAGTTTACCTGCCAGTATTAACAAAATATTTCATTTTTCCGATGGGTGTGCAGCCAAATATAAAAACTACTAAAATTTTTTTTGATGTTTGCAATCACTCGAAAGGTTGTGGCATAAAATGCAGTTTGTCCTTTTTTGTAAGAAGCCACTGCAAGTCACCTTACAATGGTATAGGAGGGACAATAAAACGATCAGCTGCAAGAACAAGTCTTCAGCGACTCTGGCTAATCAAATTTTAATGACACAACAATTGTACAAATATTGCAAGGAGCAAGTAACAAACATACAAGCCGTTTTTATTCTGTTGACCAAATTGAAACTACAAGAAGTTTCCTGAAACCATGATTCAAAAGTTAAAACACGATACCAGAAACTAGAAGCTTCCATCATTTTAAGCCATTGTCAGATGAGCAGATAAGAGTGTATTTGTAGACAAGACTTGTGCATTTCAACTTGATTTGATCTTAGGAAAAGACAAACCAAAAACGAGACCAAATATACAGCCAAAGCTAGCCATTTTTGTTGTTATGTCCTATATGTTCAACTTTAGATTGGCCTTGTAGATGAAGGAAACAAAGATTCTAAAGTCAAATTCATTCACCCACACTTCTCATCCATGTCATACAGTTGGCCTCTGCAAGATTATACCTGCTTTGTCCCTTCAACCAATATTGCTGCCATCATAGAAACACTCTTCACAGCAACTGGGTTACAATAAAAATTGCAGACAAAGAACTCATGAAAATCAATGAAATAATGAAGAGCCAATGAAACCTTATTTTTTTCTGATGAAAATGAGCCAAGCCAAAGAACTTGGACAATTCGAAAAACTTACAATTTGATATATTTTTGTATTCATTAGAAAATTAACTTGGACTGAAATGTTATAATCTGTTTCTACCAACTTTTTACCTTCAACACTGTCTAAATAATTTTGTGTTTTTGCTTTCTTGTGGCTTCAATATTTCTTTGTTTGCCAGTCTGAAAATTTCTTGATATAGCATTTCCATTATGTTCAATTTTGCGACACCCTTAAATGGGTGTGGTCAACTGTACATTATCCACTGTAAAAAGTGATAGATAACAAGTATTCAATTTAAATGAATGCTTTCCTTATGGTGTACACAGAATGAATTGATTAAACTTCAAATATTGCTTGTTTTTTGTCCGCAAACATTATTACATTAAAAAATGAACTTCTGCTTAAGAAATTTGACAATATTTTCAGTTAACTTTAGCTGCTTAAAGCTCTTGAACAAGAGGAGTTGCTGATTTTCAACACCTCAAATCCCCTCAAATCTGTATAACTAAATTCAAAACTTCAGATCTATTTAATTTACCTCTATTATCAATTGTGGTGTCATCGAGGGGTGCATATTAAGTTAATCTGTTCCTTTTGTTGGCAAAAATTTGTTTTTAGTCCTTACTGTCACTGCCAACAATGTACAGTTAGTTGATGACTTGACCCAAATTAGAAAGTATGATCCAATCGCTTATTATTGGCTCCTTGCAGTGCTTTACCTTGTAAAATTCAAAATCTGTACATAGTTTATAATTGTACTAAATTATTTGTGAATTATTTCATCTTTAGCGAAGAATGTGCAATTTGTTGAGAACTATTATGGATCAAAAATTGTATTTTCAGATTTTCTAAAGAAAAAACATAAATTGATATGGAATACAAACATCATACCATTCAGTGGAATTCCTTTTTATATTGTTGGTAAAAAGGTTTTTGAATGTGAATTTGGTATGGACAGGAGATTGAAGTACCTTGATGATCCAATCAAAGGCCGCAGATCTACCAAAAAGAGTCAATGTCCAGCTAGAGTTGTAATGAGAGAAATTGTTGAATTTCCAGACGTGAAGGTGCAAGTAGTGTCATTGCTACTTTCAGTTTACAAAATACTTTCCTCTTATGCATAACAAAGTCAAGGCCCACATTTTGATCACAAGGAACTGCCTCATGATTTCAACTTGATTATGAAGGAAATATTCTATGCCACAAAAATTTCAGTTTCGTCCAATACATAATGCATAATGCAAAATTTAGCCCCCTCCCTCCCCCAATTTTTACTTGATTTTTACGAGTGTTAAAGAGAAATTTCATCGAAACAGATTGAAAATTGCCTTGAATGAAGTAAACAATTGAAATGTACCCATGATTTTCATCTTACATCTTACAAGCAAGCGTGGCTTGATAGCAGAATTGCATATATTTTAGCTGGCGTTTTTGAAAACAGATTATTTCCACCCTTAATAATGCTGTTATAAGAAGCGTGTTTGTGAACAATATTTATCTTGCAACTTATGGAAATATTTTTCAACAGATTCCCATGGACACCATGTTTAGGCGATGTGATGCTTCTAAGCGATTAAGAAGATTGCTGTCAGCCTCAGTTGATGTAAAATATTGTCGAAAAATTTACATTACTATCCCAGCTGCATCTGAACATAAGACACATCCTGTATCAAAACGAAAGGTTAGTTTCATGATTAACATTTACAAGTTTTAATCATTTGTCTATTATTCTTTGAACTTCTTTTCTTCTGAACCAGATTTCAAACAGCTGTCCAATATATGACATATGTGGAATATATTTTCGTCTGTATTTTCGATAATATAAGAATTTTTCAATGCTTTTGTTATTACCAAAGTGATACTCTGACATGCTTCAACAGTGTATGTGCAGGATACTAAGCTGTGGGAGTAGGGGGGGGCATATTCTGTTGCACCATTACTGTCAGAAAATACCCTTTTACCAACAGAAAACTCTAACTTACCAAAAATTTTACCATCAGAGACCACCCATGACTAACTTTTGGCAATTTGAATAAAGTTTCAAAATCAAGGAATCACAACTCACAAAATACTTTGCCAAATTGTTACCCCTCTGCCAACATTTTATCATTGAGTTTAGATGAAATATGCAGTCGATCCTGCAGAGAACTGAGATTATGTAAACTTGTGCCAACTGCGGCCATTTTTTGGGCCATTACAGAGGGAAAATATTTTATAGAACTTATTGAGCATCCTTCAGTCTTTTTAGAGAAAGAATTTAGGGGTAAGATATTTTTGTAGCAAATTTTTAATCTCAATATGATTTTTTGATATGTTTATCTTTATTGATTTTTAGGTAATGTTGTTTTTGAGTCTATTGCTAGATGTTTAGAAAAAACATTTTGATATAACCTATCGTATCTATAAAATATATTTGATCTTGTTACTGTTTAAAGACCGCTGTTTATCGAATCAGCTTAGAAAAGTAGGCTTTACCTTGGAAATATTCAAATTTGGCGCCAAAATCTCATCGAGGCTGCAAAATCCATTGTGAGGACATTGTTTCTCGTTTTCGTGCCACGTTTTGGAATATATGTTTACAAGGCCACAAGGCATCTTGAATTTCCCATTCGTCAAACACAATAAAACCAGTTATACGTTTTTTCGCGAAAGGATATCGTTCCTTGGAAACGAACAATTTTATCAATATGATGGAAGAAGAGGATGGATTTGATTTGCCACCTACTCCAGAAGGCATGGCTGACGTGGACGTGTCTCTTAGCACCGACGGGTCTAGGCCTACTTTACTGCTTGCAGGAACGACGAAGCCTGCGGATTTTACTGAGCAAAAGAACGACTCAGCTGACATTGTTGGAGTAGAAAAAGAAGTTATTTCAAATAAAATTGAATTAGAAAGCGAGAAAATGACAAAAGAAAATGTAAATGCAGAGAAGGACTGCTTGGATGGGAATGGCAAAGGTCTAGATGGAAATCAGGAATCAGCAAGTGGTCCCAATACGATTAAAGAACTGTTTGGTGAGTCCGCAGAGAGCGATGGTTTTCTTTCGTCAAATTCAAAGCAAAACAGCTTGCCAACAGCATCTGCTCTTTTTAGCAGTACTGGTGACTCCCATGATTTGTTTGCGAATGATAAAAAATCGGATCCATTCCCAGTTGCTCCTAGTAAAGTACCTAACTTTGAAGAACAGCGTAAGGACGATGGTTCGAATGCCATGGGTTTGCTGGGGGAATCATTGCAAGATTTGACTGTTAAAGACAATAACAGTATACCTGATTTCCCTGGAGGATCAGTTCCTGGTATTCCTGCAATGAGTCATTTCACAAATCAAGGCACTGCTAGCAAAAATGGGCAAGCTGCTGTCTTGACAGGATCTTTTCCCAATACTCAATCCGCTCCAGCTATCTACAGCCCCCCTGGAAATACAACAAGTAACAGCACACCTTTACCAGGGCAAACACATATGCCAGGTTTTCAAAATCCAGATCACAAAATACCTGGTACTTTTAACCAAGGACAGACTCCTATGCTATATAATCCTCAAAACTTTGCACCACAGAATCAAAATTATCCATCACCAAATCAGAATGATCCAATAATGAACAGACCAGAAAATGTAGACATGTCTCAAAATCGAGCCACTATTGCCACATGCCAAAACATTGCTAATGTAGGTAATAGCTACATGTATACTGCGCCAATTGCCAGTGTGATTCCGCAATATGAACAGCCTCAGAGAAATGGCCAGTCTGTACAGCAACCCCCTGCTAGGCTGTATCAAAGTCATGTACCAAAGCAAGTTGCTCGTCCTGCAGGGGAATTATTTGTTCCTGATCTGTATGGGAGTCCAAGCTCAACACAGCCTAGTCAAGTCAATATATTCACACCTGATGCAGTGCCCACATACAACATAAGCGCTTCCAACACACCACAAACAAATTTTAGTCAACAAGATGCTACACCAAACACTTACAATATGCAAAACTCATATGGTGCATACCAGGGAGCAAATCAAAGTGATATCAATTCCTATGATTATGGGAGCATTCAGCCATTGAGCTATTCAAACCAACAAGCCATGACCTACAGCAATGCACATGACCCGGGTTTTTGGGAATGGGTCAAAAATCAACCATGGGGAGAGGAGGCCCAAAGACTTGGCAAACAGATTTTGCAGAAGACAAAAGTAAGAATATATTTTTTAATCTGATTTTTTATTTAGGTTGCAAAAAGGAAGGCTTTGAAAGCAAGAGGTGTAGAGAAAAAAGCCACCAAAAAATCTAAAAGAAAATCAAAGATTGAGGTAACAGATGTTGTCAAAGTGTATTTTAATTGTAGCCATTTGAATGAATGCATTCACCCAAGAACCCACATTGCATTTTTACCACACAAGTGCCATTCATTTTTTCCATTGACTCCATTCAAATTATGACAATTTCATAGTCTCAAAACTTGCTTAGAATGATAAATTTTACACATATCTATTTGGTACCATTGTTCATTCTTCACAGCCTTAAAACCCAATAACTTCATGCTACCTAGGGCTGTTTAAGTAGAAACATTGGTTTTGAACCCCTGAACCTTTTCTCCTCAGTGCACTTTAGAATGGGTTGGTACCACAGTAATAGATGGAGCCACAAAAGTTCGTTTATCAAAGGTAATTCAACAATCATCACACAATCACATTAATTCCATCTTCTCAAAATTATTTCACATATCACTTGCTTAGCCCACGCATTAACTTCCTTACACATTTCACCAAATACATCACATTTTTCTTGCTCCTACATAACACAATCATTAAAACCAACATCTCCCTGAAAATACGTAAGTCACAATTTATGTCAAGCAACCTTGATGCTCAATTATTATTTTAAGTATCATCCACCAATACATTGCGTTTATATTTATTTTCTAGAATGCAACTGATACAGTTTTAACAACTTTAGACCCAGGCATGGAAGAGTACCTCAGTAAGTATAATGCAATAGATCTGAGAGTCATGTTGTGAATTTCTGGTAAAACTTTAATAAAAATTGTTCTATTGATATATTTTGGACATTCCCCAACTGCCTTTTACCATAAGTTCTGAAATAAGCCAAGGGGTTTATTTTGCAAGAAATATTTTGAAATGGGGGCTTATTTGAGGGGGCTTATTATTAAAGAGGATTTATGCAAAGGTGGAGCTTGTTTGCCAGCAAGCAAAATTGTACCAGGGTAAATTTTATTTCGTTTTTAAGGCTGGTCAGTATGCTTAAAAATGTAGATATATTAGGGTAAACCTGTTGCTGTGAGGCAATACCTCAGCTCGTAGAGGCTCATTCAAGGGTGGGGGTCACAGTGAAAAATTGGGGCTGTGGGGGCTTTTCAAACCTCTGTAAACTCTTTATCAACAATGTATATTAGAGGAACCTGTAGTATAATAGTAGAAAAAGCTTTTGCAGGCTGCCCTTGGGGTTTCAAGTTTTGTTAAATTTTTAAAAGTTTTGTTTTACTCATTTAAAATGGCTACCATAGCTTGTCTTATATAAATTGGTTCTCTATATCATTTTCATCTTGGGAAGTTTTATTAAGGGATGTATCTTGCAGACTGTAAAATTCAGCATAGAGTAGCAAATCTAAATTGAAGTAGGTAATGATAGGCCATTACGCAGGGGTATATGGGGAGGTGATGACCCCCTTTGGACTCACAAGCAAGTACATTGTATCACACGAATTTGGCATTGAAAAGGTTATTTACATGAACAAATTATCCTTTTGCTAGGAGAGAACCCACTGAGGAAATCCTTGTTAATGTCTGTGTACGACTGAACCCTCAAAGATTATTTTAATACATGATGCACTTTTCTTTTTGCAGATCCAGTCGTTCACCTGGCCATAGGATCACAAGACAGCAATATTATGCAGGCTATTCGCCAAGGCTTTAAAAATGTGTTTGGACACACAGCTGCCAAAGGTCATGGCGTGCAGCATTCCTATGCAAGACTTCCAATTGGCTTTGATTTAGCAACAAAGTCTGTCACTGAAAAGCTAGATGCAATTACTGCTATAGATTTCAAATTCAACCAGCCATATGTCCATGTGGCAATTCAACCATTTTTGACAGAGCTTCAGCAGGGCAGGTTAGTGTCATTAATACAGAAATGCAATGTTGGTTTGTTTTGTGGATGTAATCCAGTCAGATATAAATATCTAAGCTAGCCCTTGAAGTAGCACATCAGTGACAGGATATTGGAATGCTTTGTACTAATTTGCCATGCACTATCTTTCTTATCCTAATTAAGGAAACTTCTCACATTCAGGAGTTGGAGGCTAGATTTCTGAATTATTTAATTTTTGTCACACTTCTGGGCTACTTTTAAAAAGGGTTCCTTTTTGCTTGAAATAAGATGACTAGAAGTTAGTACCTTGCAAATCATCAATTTTGCTTGAATTCAATAAGTGTCTCTTTGTTGATTTTTTAACCTGAGTATCGGTTTCTTAATCCTTTTTGGCCAAATTATAGGTCTGTTTTTCGTGTTTTTTATAAGTTTCCTTGGTTTGTTGTTGTTTCCCTCTTGTTATAGAGATTTGGGTGGCTGAAGCAACAACCCTGCCATACATTGAAGAAGTGCTGTTTTATCTAGCATCTGGGTTTTAAGGAAAGAGCACGATAGAGCCTTATTTGCTTTTATATAAAAACGATTTTCAAAACTGAGATCATCGCTAGTGATGTATTGTGATATTAGTAACCTTGATGATGAATTTTTCTGTTTCCCATACCAGATGGTCCTGCATGCTTTGCCTGGCCATAAGAGACTGCTCGAAGCAAATCCAGTTACAAACATTCTCACAACCCATTCAGATACCGTCCCAGTGTATTTCAATAGCATACAACAAAACGTCACAAGAGGTTGCCCAATATGGCCTAGATGTTGACATTGATGAAGCTGTAAGGCTGTACCAGCCATATGCCAACGACCAAGACTGGTGTTCGACCTTAACAGGTAGGTTTGAAACCCCAGCCCTTGCTTTTTAATGAACCCACTCAGTGCTCAATGTCCTATCACTCTCCCTCCCTGTCTTTACCTCCCTTTTAACCTTTCCTTCTTTCCTCTTCTACCCCGCTTTCTGCCCCTATTCCTCTTTCTATTGCTACCGCCTCTGCCCCGCTGCCCTTTCTTTCCATTTGTCTTTACCTCGCCCACTTTAGGCTTGAACTTGGAGGCTTTCCCAGAAACTAGAAATACATTTCTACAGTGAACCACGTTAGCAAAAAATCAAGTGAACCATATGAGAACTTCAGTCCTACCAAAATCCCCCCAAACTCTCCCCAAAATTCCCAAATAAACTTTTTAACAGCCATAATGATTTGCTTCAGTATCTTTTTTGTTACCCTTAAAGATTTAAGAAATTTATTTAAAAGTAATTTTAGAAATTTTTGTTCCATGATCAAGGTCATCTGAAAACTCAAAGTTTAAGCGAGTCATCACAATAGCCGAAACAACTATCTCGTTATAATGATTTTTTGCAAATTTAAAGATTTGTCATTATTCTTTGATGGGAATAACTTTCTGACCAACTTTTAATGGACCGCTTCTACTATTTTCTTTTATCGTATTATCGATAGTATCGATTTTAAAACGTTGCACCCATCTTGACTTTACGCTCAGCCAATTGCCAAGATAACCAAATACAGCTTAGCCCTACGTAGTTCTGTTTTTCGAGCTCGTAATCAATCTAGTTAAACCTTCTTGATGACCAGCTCTGCTTTACTTCCTTCTAGGAATTAAACTGGAAACTGTTATTACAATGGCCGCCCAAGGCCTAGCAGCGGAGTACAGACGAGAACTCGATAACCCAAGTGTAACGAACGTTGAATCGTTTGTTGTCATGCAATGACGTCATAGATACAACTTATAAATATTGAGATAGGCCTTGGGTTTTTACTTGCTGTTTGTAAGATGCAAAACACTTGTAATAATATCGAACTTTTAGGAAAGAAATGGCAATCGATTTTGTAAAGATGTGTATTAGACAAATATTTTACGCTTTCATTGCCAAATTAGTTCATACTACTCGATATAAGAGGAGGGACCATTTGGGAGAGAGCGGGTGACCCACAGGTGTATGGAAATAGGCCCCAAGGGTAATGTTTTTTGCATTCAGAAAAGCCTGCTCTCAAAATACCGATCCCATGGGACTTGACCTTTCCAACAGAGGACATAGAAATTAGTGACGCCCATTGTCAAGGGGATTCTCTGGAAAAATCTTACCAAGAATCTTCGGTCTGTGGGAAATTCAAACTTGAATGCTTTGCGGTCTGATTTTGCTTGTAAATAATGATGATTTCTGAATGAAAATCTGTTCAGTTTCCAGACTGCTTGAATAATTCATAACCAGAAACTGACGTTTTGAAATATAAATTTCTTGACTCGAAGCTTTATTGCATGGGAAACAGTTATTTAAAGACCAAAGCTAACTGGGAAATGTGACAGTTCGGTGAAATGTGTATTCCCCACGGTTTTGATTTTGTCACAATTCTCAAGTGAATGGATTCATTTTGCCTGGTTCTGCAGATTGCCACTGTAAACAGATTGCCTCTTTGTTATTGAACGTATTTTACGGCTGCTAACAAATTAAAATTGTATTTTATATTCTAAATTCTAAGCTTTCATTTAAATGTTTCACTTCAGTTGTTTCATCTTTGCTATTTTAATATCTGCCTATTTGTCTGTTAAATTTATTTCCATTTTACATTCAAAATTTGAGTTTATAATGAAATCTGGTGCATTTTCATTCATTACTTTTTTTAGATTTGCCTAGTATCATTTCATTTAAAATTATTCTGAGAGTTTTAAAATTACACATTGTTTACTGAATCGCAATTTTGTTAAATGTGTATATCTATTCTAAAGTCATTTTTTAGTCGAATGTTGCCTAGAAACGGCATTGGACTGGCAATTGCGCTATGCCAACTGCAAAATAGTTGACCAATCAGTGCCGCGAGCCTAAAGAAAAATTACCAATGGAGTCCAAGAGAGAACACGAACTCCTTTTGTCTACACAATGGCGGCTCCATTGGTAATTTTCCTTTAGGCTCGCGGCACTGATTGGTCAACTATACCGGTCTTGTGCTTGCGTTTTTCTGATTGGCCTATTTCGATCCACAACTGGGTATATATTTTTCAAACGTGTTTTTTCGGAACCTATTCTGACGTTTTATGCTCTGAGGAGTGTCAGACGAAAAAGCTTTAAGTATGTTGTAAAATGTTTGCTTTTTTCAAAGCCATTTTCAAATTCTGTACCGCAAAAAAATTGTTCAAATACAAAAATATTGAAACTTTGTTAATCAAGCTTACTAATCTTTCGAGTATTTCACATCGCCCTTGACTTTTTACTAATGCTTTGCCACGTTAGGCCGGTTTTTTTAACGATGGATCCGAGGCATCAAAAGTTTTCGTATTATAGTGAATAAAACGTTGCATATTAAATATGCGATACAATTAAGAGCTGGGAGACCATGTCTCCCTAATATTTTTCTTGAGGCAATGTTTTCTCATTGTAAAATAGTTGCTCTTGGTCCCTTTCGCTCTCTTTTTCAGATCATTTTAAGCCTCTGTACTTGTTTCAAGTGGAATAGATTTAATCAAAATAAAGTTTTCTTCTCAACTTATGGTAGGCCTTCCACTGGTAAATATAAAGACTGACTGTTTGTCTAAAAGATACATGTTGTCCAAAGGAACTTTTTAAGTTATTGCTTAAAGATTGCAGCATCTTTGGGAGGTTTAAACATAGTTCAATTAGTATGTGATTAAGCCAAGTTCCTAACAAAGTTATTTTGTTGATTTTGGTAAAACCTTTATTCAGTTCTGTAAATAAATGCAGCCAGATTAAAGAACTTATTTGATAACTATCATAACACTATTCAATACTTTCTGGCTTCTTTCGGATTGTTTTTTAAAAGACGTATTTAAAAGAGGGGGTCGCCGAGCACATTTTTAAAAACCCTTGATGAGAACAAGGCTGCATTCCTGTATTTTAACCACTTTTTGTCTACATCTCAAAGATTCTTTAACAGGCCAAACTAATTTTCGAGGCCAGCTCCAAAAAACAGCTCAACAAATCACACATCATTGTTTGTCCCTAAAAATCTAGTTGAGCAGTTTCCTTTCTTCAAATTGCTTGGTAATGCATTGAAAATTAGAATTCCATGGTATTAAATGCACTGGATAAAGTCTTTTCGATTTTGTTTATGCAACATATCTCAATGTGTTCCTATTGAGGCTGAGCTGCCTGAACAAACTAGTAATTTACTAATGATGTACCTCAAGGCTGTGTACTAGGTCCATTACTTCTTCTGCACTGAATAAACGATATTCTTTCCTCGTTAAAATTTTTAATTTTTATACTGAAATAAGTAAGAATTTCACCTGGCTCATTGCAATAACACACGCCTTGAATACAAGCAACAATACAAGATCCCTTTCCATTTTTCTCGTTTTCGGCAAATTTACAATTTCTGTTGAAAAACCAACGAAACGGAAAATGCAAAGTATACCGGAGTTCCTGCTGTGAAAAAATAGTTCGTTGGTGACCCATATTCAACAGACAGAGCTAAAAATCTTGACATAACGGCAAAGATATGACACCAAGTAACAAACCAGTTTCTAAAAACTTATACTGCCATGCCTTCATCTCGGGAGGGGGGGGGAACTATGCTTAATTTTGGACGGGGACGTGCCATTTTGGTTAAAATTTTGGACCCATACTTTCCAAAATGTCTGAAAAAATGGGACCCATAATTCCGCAAACATGACGAAAACTATACCCATCTATACCCATAATTCTGCAGAGCAAATAAAATTTGTAAAGCACATAAAAAATCATCAACCATGTCCTATGCCGTAAAATCTCAATATTACACATATTTCATATTTTAATTTCTAACTGGACATTCATTTTGTTAATGCTAAATCTCCCTCCTAATAGTTTTGCAATATTTCCCCAAAATGGTAACCATTATTCTGCATGTTTCTACAAATGGTACCCATAGTTCTGCATGTTTCTACAAATGGTACCCATAGTTCTGCACAAATTTCAAAAACTGATACCGATAATTCCGCACTTTTCAGAAAAAAGGTACCCCTAAACAATGGCACGTCCCCTTACCTTCAAACATGTTAAGGTGCCCCCTTCCCTCCCCCGAGGCCTTCATAATGCCATATGTAAACTATTAGAATCATGTATGCTAAGCTAACAGTACAGAGCATCGAAGAGGAGGTACGACAGTAAAACAGTTGTTGTGCATTAGCGATTGCTTTTTATGCCTTCTTATCAATATTGTTGTTGACAACATAACATGCTAGAGATACCTGTTATTGCTTGGGTATTATTTTTTATTTATAGCTTCGGTATTATTTCTATCATGTGTCCATTAGAAATCATCTGCCATAGATAGACAACAAAATGCTTACGCTAAAACTCGTATTTTTTCAGTGGCATCCCCCCACTCCTCCCTTGAAAAATTGTTGATTCAGGGTTGTCAGATGGAATTTACAAAAGAAAGCCAGACAGATGACCAGCTCAGGCAAAAATGCCCATAAAAAGGCAATGTCGAAATATTTTGCAAATGTACAGCGTGCATCCGTAGTATATATTCCTATGCAGGAGCCTTTTCAATAATTCTACAGACTCCAACAAGAAACTGAGAAACTTTTGCTTTAAAAAATGTCTTCACTAATAGTTAGGTTACACTCTTTTTTTAATAAGAACAATTTTATTAGAACACGAGCCTTAAAACTGGTCAAGAGTTAAGAACAAATTAAGAACAAGCTGAGGCCGAGCTTCTGCAAAATGCAATTTTGAACAACGTTTTTTCTCAAAATCGAGGATTTTTAGCGGTGTGTGGGTGCTTTTTCGGTGGATATTCAAATTTGTCAGCAAATTAAGGCTGTCTCACTCATTTTGTTGGCAAATGAGGCCTGAACACCTCCTTAGAGCGAAAAAGCTAGCAAAAGCACTGCTTACACCCTCTTAATTTAAGAACAAATTAAGAACAATCCAGCCTCAGATTTTCGAAAAAATTAAGAAGAGTGTAGCTGTAGATATTTGATATTAGGGTAAAAATTGTAGTATTACTCTTTCCGTTTAAAATTTGGTTGTCCCTTAGGGTGTTAAAAGTTTATGTAAAGCAATAAAAAATCCTGAAAGTTTCTGCTAAAAAAGGCCAAAAAAGACCAAATTTAAGAAGTAGGCCAGAAACAAATTTTCCTGGCAACTTGACTCAGAAAAAGGCCAAAATTGGAAAATTTGACCTGAAATCTGGCAACCCTGTGTTGAATAACAAGGCTTTTCCACCAACATCGTTTTGAGCTGGTGAGGGGATTTTCTGTATCGCATGGCCGGGCCGGAAACATTTATTTGTCCAAAATCGTCCCTCGACTGTAAGGTGTCTCAAGAACGTTTATTACGGATCGTATTTAGAAAGCAACAAGCTGCAATTAAGTAAGATTAACATCATAAGAAGCACATCTCAATGTCGAGTCAAAATGAGCTGCATCAAAGGGAGAAGTCTTATTTTGTCAGCTCCTAAGCTGAAAACTTATCTGCATTCAACACCGTCTTAAAATTACAGGTATTAAAAACACTCTTACGTTTGCAAAGCATGACCATTTTCATCGTTCAAAATTACTTTTTTACACAGAAAATCAACTTTCACACATGCATAAATTAAAGTTTCATGAAGAGAACATTCAGCTCAGTTCCTTGTGGGAAACACAGGTCATCGCACAGTCGAGTCTGCAAGCAGGTTATCCAAATGAGTGAACGGGATTTTTTTTACTTTGAATCGTCCACGAGAGGTAATTTCGCAGGCCTAACTTTTTTATCCTAATGCATCGAAGAAAGTGTCCAAAACCGAACTGTGCGTATATATGTCACGGACACTAATAATGGCATTGTCGGAACGTCGTAACGGCAATGGTAACAAAATCTTGGAAGCTGATAAAATCATAAATATTAAATATTTGGAGCGGTTATCGATTAACTTCTGAACAAATTGTCTCTAGAAGTAATAAAATCAAACCTTTTAACGTCATTTCCACAGCGAACTTTCGCCTAATTTGAATTCCCCGAACGAAATTCTTAACGAACTAAAGTAAATAAGGTCCTCTTGCGAGAAAGGACATTTGAAATTGAAAATGTCGCCTTTCGCGCGATATCGACTTTCAAGATGCTTTACTTTCAACTATCGCAAATGATAATTGGCATTGAGATTAGGTATCTAGAAATTGTCCTGCGAGATTTATTCGTGGCATTTTTATGTGCCAGGCATTCATTGGGGAAAGGAACAAGCATCTATATAGAAGACTTCGGCCCTCTTGGGGCTTCAGAATTGTTTTACAGGAGAAAGGTCATTTCTTCCTGTATTTGCAATGAATTTAAATTTTAGCGAGTATTGAACAAACTAACAGAAAAAAACTGACATTCCATTCCATAATTCACCTACATGTACACTGCATCAAATTATAGTCAAATTAAAAACCATTAACATAGATGTGGTTTAATACATTAAAATTTACAGCCGCTTTACAAACTCTTTATCAATAGTTACAGAATATAATTACACGGAGTAAGACACTACAAAGGAATCGCCCATTAGACACAGGGATAGGAGTGAGGTATCAGCTGCCTGTTTCCAACATATGCCTCGTGAAAATGCAATGAAAATACCAATACACTGTCTTTTCTGGCTTTTAAGGAGATTTTGCAAAAAATATTTCATTTCAATAATTAAAAACTTGCTAACTTGATCTTATAGCTTTAACTACAGCTGCGAGGTAAACAACGATGACGTCACAATCTTATCGTGAATCATCTTCGTTTTATTATAAGAAATGGGCATTCTTGACTTTCATTAACATCGGTAAAAGTAGCCCCTGGTGAAAGACTTCCAAAGAACTTCAAAGCTTCTCTCTTTCCTCGTCTCCCTCTAAAATTCAAACGCTTTTATATCGATAATAAAGGTGAAATTCCTTTGCAACTACTTTGTCCATGCATCATTTTGCATTTGTTTAACCCAGTTGATTCAATGTCTCTCCTTGATGATTTCTTCTAGCTGCGCAAAGCATTGACATTGGAGCGACCAAGAGGCTAGAGGACGGGGGTGGTGGCAGGTTTGGAGAAGGCTTTTGGTACATAGAAATCATTTATGCGTTTTGAGTAATATCGCCATTTAAAAAATGTGAGGAAAAAATTACCGTCAGAAAGTCAATTAAGTTTCGTTCAAAACAACAAAAGACCATGTCAAGGTCACTTTTGCCTTCATTACCCCCCCTATTAACGAGCAAAAAGGGTGTTTGCTACACACAACCCTTCTCCGACATCCCTGGCCTCATAATGAAAGCGCAATTTCCCGCCATCCTTTCTTTGTGTATTTCATGTACTTTGAGTCGACAATCACGTGATTAACAGCAGCCCGCTCCTCCTCGAGTCTTTCCTGGTATTTTCGCCATTCGCGTCGACCGAGAAAGTGTGTAACTACCATGAATAAAATGCCGAAAATGAAGATGGCAGTAAGAACCCAACCTCCAATCTGAAAAGATCAAGAATATCGATGCAAAAACAAAAATATACTAACTTGTAATTTTCTTTTAGGTGGGCTGAAGATTATAAGCAGGGCAATGGCTGTCATGATTTAATTTGACACCAAACCAAGGAAGCACCTTTTTGCGAATCACATGTTTTAAAAAAGGTCGATCAAAATCTAAACGATTCCTTGTAACTTTTCTTATATTTGAGGACGCCATCAATTACGCGAAATTCTTTTGGTTTCTGAATCTCGTTACCCTTTTGGTTTTTTGAATCTCGTTACTCAAAGAGAAAAGAAAACAAAAATACTGTGCCGATTTAGCGAGAAACTAAACATTTTTAAAAGGTTGAGTACAAATAAAAAGTTAAGAATTAATCCCTTCTTGATAATAAAATTATGAATTTACTGTCTTTGGTTCTTTTCAATAACATACAGCTATATACATCTATATGGCCTAATCTGACAACATCATAGCATGGTGAAACATTTCATTAGGCCATACGTCTTCCTCTCCTACAAAAAGCCTTTTATCACAATGACTAAGTTTTTTGAATATTGAAAAGCAGATGTGCAGTGACAAAATTTTCACAAAATAAAGCTTGTTTTCAAATGCAATCGCAGGTGCATTTTTCGTATTAAAATATTAAGTATTAAAATGGAGAAAATATTGCGTTGTTCGCAAAATGAACACCGGTAAAATGATAAACATTCGTCCCATCGCTCAAAAAGCTCTTTTCCAGTTAAAACATCGCTATGCAAGGGAACCTTGATCTTTATGGCCTACAAACTAATTGGTAATGGTGTCAACATAAAATAATTGTGTGGATGTTTTTGCGAAACCCTCTGTCTATTAAAGAGCGATTTAATCATTTGCTACACCTCTCAAGACTGTCTACTTAAAATTGCTGCACAATTTTTAAAATGATACTTTTAGATAAAAGTCTTCCCTTACCATGTGCATGAAAAAACCTCGGCGAGTCATTAACTCATTTGGAGCCGACGTCGTCTTGTTGGCCACAGAAGATTCATTCTTAGCAATTTGAAATGGTGATGGTGTTGTGCTTGCTAGTTGAACGACAGTCTTTAGCATCGTTGTCAAAACACGAGTCGATGCTGTGCCGTTTAAAGGTGCTTCTCTTGCTAAAGACATTGTCCCCAACAAATTCACTGCATCAGATCATACTAAAACGAGAATTAACAACAAGCCGGCTTTCAAAACGATTCAGTTGCAGATTAAGTTCGTACAGCACTCAATAATACGACTTTATTAATCCGATACAAGCACGGATACGTCTGGATTAGAATGCATGAATCTGAAAAGAAAGGTTAAAATGAAACATTGTTGCAGCGTTTAAATCGTTAGGGGGGAGGGGCCAAATTAATTTCTTTGTCTTAGTTGGGTCATGACATTGCGATTAGTTTCCACCCAATTCACTCAGCTCCAAACACAACCACCACCCTCTCTCTGTAACCCACGAGCCTGTTACGTTAGTCTTTGTTTAATTGGACACAAGTATGATGTTTGCTAGATGACATGGAGTGAGTTATTTGTAAAGAACTGCCTACATTCTGTCCTGAGCTACCCCTATATTCTGGCCCCGGATTACACATTTAGCAAATATTTTCAACCCTCCTTCCTACTATGACCCCTAATTAACTGGTACCAGACATTGCTTTGCAAATTTGATTATGATTTGATTTCTCGATTTTTGAAATCGATTGTCTCCCAGAAGTTAGATTAATTTACATCCCTGAAAATGTATTCTTCCTGACATTGATTTAAATTGTTGATCCCGATCTAAGCCCATGAATATTATTTACTTAATTTGATTTTTGACGTCAATTTAAATTCTTAATGACTTATTACACAGATTTTTAGCTTTATAGACTTGTGAATGTCATTATATAGCATGTTAATTACACGCTATCGTTTCAACCAATATTTTTGCATTCTAGATATTTCATACCCTGCCGGGTGTAATAACATGTGGTGGTAGTTGTCTTCAAACCGTTCAGCCTTATCTAATACATTTTCTGTGCGAATTGATCGAAGAACCCAAGAAACTGAATATTGAAACCTAGTTAAACAGAGTTGTGATTGCAAATGACATTTTAAAATTGATCGTGATTCACAAAAGCAACATAGCGAGTTGGAACAAACAAAAAATGAATTGATATAATTGCGAACCGGACTGAGTAAGAAATGGAGTATCAAACTTTAGGCCAACATGTATTGCAATAAGGGATGATCGCCTACTTACGCAAAAATATGATGCAATCAATTCTATGAATCGCTGAGTGATTGTCACGGATATGGCAAACACTGAAAGGATGTAATCCTCGATAAAGGAACATAGATTTTCTGTATCATCAGCCTACCATGTCCGAACTTCTCTGCGGCATAACGTAAACAGACCAGGAAAAGGCTGGGCAATATGCCTGAAATTCATAGACATTAACGGCCCGCTATTCTAATACAACAACATTCGTATGATAAACTGTTCTCAGAATACAAACTAAGTTTGATCCGATTATTCTCGGAGTAACTCCCGGTCAATGAAAAAAAGAAGTTGATTAACACAGAAAAATTAGAACTGCTGACCGCAAGTTAATAAAACCAGATCGAATATTCTTAAACTCAAAGCAAAGACGATTTGTCGGAATACAATAAAAGTTAGCGTTGGTAGAACGCAAGTGTTTATAAAGAAAAATTTGCCATTAAATACACCAAAGAGCACCGGGATAGCTGGGCAAAAATTTGGAGTGACGGAGGAGTTTTATAAGCTCTTCCAGATTTTGAGCCGATTCGGAAAGGCATTTGCTTCTTTAAAAAATGCGTTTCTTCCAAGTCTCAGAAATTAATGAAAAGTATAATAATCAGATATTCACTAAACCATATCAAGTCTGTTTTATTTGAAATCTAATTATGCAAACATTCACTCACAATTCCGTATTTCTTTTAGAGGTGCAACTGCTCGTGCTCAGTCATAGAAATTTGTGCTTCGATTTTACAGTGAATATGGAAAAAACAACCAAGCTAATGAAATATGGTTTACTTAAATTACTAAAGAAAATAAACTGAACTACAGAAAGTCTTCCATCCTCTACGAATGTCTTTCGTTCTCTACGAATACTTTGTAAATTGGTGACCTGTGTGGAAATACGAACAGCCTGATGGCTAGTATAAAAGAATATAATAGTTTAAGCAAGGCGGCAAGATTTTTGAAGAGAGGTCTTGGGCAGCCAAGGGGGGTCTAGTGACTTACCCAGAAAATGTTTGTGATTTCAACTTTTGGGGTACAGAAAAACGTTCTTTTTTGAAAAGAAGATTGAAATATGGTATTTTGTTGGTTTTGCGACATCTTATTGCAGACTTGCACATTCCTCGGACACCAATCGTCCATTTCTCCCTCCTTCTACACAAAGTAACCAGCCCCGGTATTTGATACAATGCACCTTGTTCCCATACAATTAAAACCAGGGCACCAAGCTCATTTGTGGCTCCTTCGTCAAGTTAACTAGTTCAACCAGTGTAAAAAGTTCAATGTGACTCCAGCAAATTAAACGTGATGTGTGTACATCGAGAGGACGCACTTCTCGATAACACAAGCCTCCCTCTGGTCAAGCAAGGACTACATAGATACTCAGGGCTCCCTGAGTTTTTCTCTTTGTAGTGAGAAAAAGACCAGAAGCAGTGCTATTTTCTCACGAAGAAAAAAAACCATTTGTCTTCTTATGCTAGGAATTCTCTTTCAGTAACAAAGTCAGTGTCAGTAGGATAAGTAGCAGGTCAACATTTGGCACAATGATACTGGCCAAAAGAAGTAGCAAATTTTTGAAGTCTTTCGCTCTGAGAGCAAAAAATCTTTCCTCTTTAAGCCAAAATCTAAAGTTTCAAAGATTATTTGTGACTTCCAAAGTTTTTCAACATTTAAAAATCTTTAAGATTTTATAAAGGTGAAAGGAAACTTTTGAAAATGTTACAAATTAGTGAGACATGTTTTTGCGTAGATTAATATAATTTACTCAATATCAAAACTTTTCCGTGACATTAAAACTAAAGAAAATGCAAGTCAAATGATTCTTCGAAAAACACGAAGAGCACGACCTTTACCAGCCATGTCTCATCCATCTCAAGCCTTTTATGACGACTTTCTAAGCATTGTCTCGAACTTTTTATAATACAAAAAAGTCATCAATATAAAATAGCAAAATACGAGGAGCCTTTGCAAGCGAACAGAAAATACTTTTTGAATCTTAGTTGAAACCTTGTCACCTTTTGTAACTTTTGTCCAGGATTATTAATAAAAGGCAAAAGCAAAGCAGATATATTCGGGATGATGATATATTAGCCATTCATAAGCTTTCCATCGATTAAATGTATATTTTTAGAGACAAGCCAATTACCAGAAACAACGACATATCCGTGACAATTCTAATATTCGTTAAATCATTACAATTAAGTCGGCTTCTTATCTACATCATTTCAAACATTTATAAAGAAAACAAACATGCAACATTTTGATTCGAAAAACAGGTCTGGAATTTTGATTGTTTGTCTTTAAAGATGCCATAATCTCATTCTGGTGTACACCACTAGACATCATGGTTTGAAGTAAAGCTTTTTCATGTTTGAAATTTCACATCATTTAAACCAAGTTCCTTTAATCGTCTTAATTCTCTTTCTTAACAAAGAATGGCTTCTGCAATAATGAAACAAAAAATATCCAGCAATAAAACCAAATTATATTTTTGAACCATTTTAGCAAAGACTACCTGTCTCGACACTATTATTCTAAACAGTAGGATTTAAGTTTGAAAATTAAGTTAATAGGGGATGGTTTTCGTTTGAAAAAGCACTGGCCCTACCTGAGGATTTGTTGTTTATATAGATACATTTCATAAACCCTTCAGGAAATTCTTCAAGTGTAACAGCCTAGTAGTCGTTGCTGATTATGCGTTTGAAGAAAAATTGTACCCTGTTTTTCTAGAAAAGTTCAGTTGGAACCAAAGATATCAGAACGCCTTCTGTTATCATAACAAGAAGACGTGGAAAATCAAGCATTAGAAATCATAACAAGATCGACAATACACTATCCGATACACAACAAATAAAAAATTGCTAACGATAATCAACAAACAAGTCTTTACTTTTCTTAGATTCTGTTGCGATAAACGATACTTTCTGTGTTGCAAAGAATACCTTAAAATTATCAGGCAAGAAGAATTCTAATTTCCGAGTCAACGTCATCGATTTTTCATCTCGCTGTCTAAAGATCTTTGCCAAACCTTTGTCGTTGCCTACAGACCTCAGATTTGAAATCTTCTTATTAACACAAAGACTGGTTTCAACATGAAGATTTCAAATTTTTGATCCATTTTTGGCAAATAAGAAGATAAAAAAGTTGATAACACTAAGTCAGAACAGAGAATGCAGACCTAGAGCTTTGTTAGCTGTTGGCTGCAGACAAACAATGGCCTTAGCTAGCAGGTCGCCTTGCACGTCACCACGATTTGTTTCCTTCTATCATTTTCGAGAAAATTCATCTGATATAAAAGTTTGTCTTTTGACTCTTAAGCTAGAAAAAAGCGCATCCCAGTTGTCACAAGAAACGGCCTCGCAAAGCACAACAGAGCAAGGTTCATGTTAATAATTCATTCTAAATTACCCAACAAAGTAAGCCAAGAAAGTAAGTCTTGAAAAATAGAATTTTTATCACGCAGGCTGAAGAAAGAGAGGAACTTTTAAAAAACAAGAGATCTTATCATATAAACCATGTTAAATAGTTGTAAAAAGAATGTAAATCGCGACAGGTTTAAATCGAGGTTTCTGGGTTTGCTCTGAAGTTTCGTGGAAATTGAAAGCTGGAATTTAAAACCTATTTCTGTTTTTGGTATTAAAACTTGATGAAAAACTTTGAAATTACATTTTACAAACCAATCGGCAACATTTCAAGTCAAAGGACAGTGGTTTAAAGCTGTGGCTTCATCCAGGTATCAGATTAATACCTCAGAAAATAAAAAACCAGATCTTCAATGTCGAGAATAAAAGTAACAAAGTTTGATAAGGAAGGTTGAAGATTGTTATGTACAAATAACATGATGGGATAGAACTCACCACGATTTGACAAGTATTCCGCTGTTTGCGAGGATGTCAGAGAAAATGTAAGGATCTGGTCTTTCGACAATGTCTATTTGTTTACTGGAAAATTTCAGAATGCATACAGCCTGCAGGAAGAGCGAATACAAAGAGGCAGGTGGCGGTCTGTACTAAAAACCAAACTTATTAAATATTTATGGACCAAGGAATTTCGGATTATGCATCTCCTTCGAAACAAGCACCCGTACATTAAAATTTTAATTCCTAAACAGAATTCCATGCAGACAGGAAAAATAGCTAAATTGTGTCAAGCCTATTAAATTGGATTTAAGTTGCAATGCTTTTGAAAACTCCACCTTCACAGCACAAAAGAGTATGACCTGCTAAAGGACCTGAAGCACATACAACAGGCGTAGAGTAGATGTTTTCAAAAATGGCTTTGAAAAAGAAAACATTTTAAAACTTATTCAAGTTTTTTGTCTGATAGTTTTGTCTGCAATATATCATTATTTTGACGTTTAATGTTCTGAACAGTGTCACATGAAAAGCTTCAGTATGTTTTAAAATGTTTAATTTTTCAAAGCCATTTCAAATTTTTTGTCACTAAAAGAATTTGCACATTTACTTCAAAGTAGAAGCTTTCAACAGTAACAGGCCACTGTGACCTTGCGAATCCTGCAAAGCCGGGACAAGAGCGCACAAAAGCAGGGGTAATTGAAATTGGTCTGGGGGTATCCAAGACGTATGGGGGTCATGAAATAATGCGGTTCTGTCTATCTTTAAACATCAATCCCGTCCTCATTTCTTGGGTATCTAAAGTGATAAAGGATTGACATAATTCTTTTTATCAAAAACAAAGTATTGGTTGGGCATGCAAGTATTTAAGAAGTTTGGGTATCTTTTAGTTTACCATAAAAAAGTTTTCCTTAAAAGGTGACGCATTAAGACAGAATCGTTTTATTGTTAACGCGAAGATGATTTAAGAATCCCCACCATTGTTTTTACCTAGCACCCAACCTTTACGTCTTCACTCTTAATAATTATTCAATAATACCCAACCCTTTTCTGTTCCTTTTTATAGAATTCGAGTACTTCATTATCAAATTTGAGTCATAATGGCCATGCGTTTGGTGCAAAACTGTTCTGGCGAGAAACTCGAGCCACGCCCTTAATCATCTGTCTTTCTCAATTTCAGTGGTTATTGGACCACTAGAAACTTTTCTAATGTATAATTTTGACTTTCACTGACTCAATCCCGCTTTGATTTATTAATTGATTAATTGAATGTTCGTTGATTTGTTGTTTAATTGATTGATTAATTGATAGTTTAATCAATTTGTTCTTCATCAATTCCTTCCATTTCGCGACTTCACCTGTTCACCTGTTTTGCCAGTGTAGCAAAACAAATTTCTACGAAATGCCTTACTTATAATCCGATTGCTTTCATCTAACCTGTGATCTCTCTTACGCTATCTTTTCACGTGTCCTTAGAAACGGAATAATTAAAAGAAATAATAGATTTATAGATAAATAGAGGGGTACATATCCTGATAATTATACTGTATGTCATCATGAAACGCCAATATATTTTAAAATCGACTCTAACAATATTTAAAAGACGGAAATGAGTGCAAATACTAGCTAGAAAATACAGTAAAATCTGCATTTTGATTCGACTGCCAAATACTTTTCTCAAATCCACCAGCACTCATTTACAATACTTCGAGTTACCTATGGACATGAGTAAAGCATTTTGTTCACAAATCGTTCATACTCCCACGATCACCACCCTTACATCAAAAGCTCAATTGTCGGTGTCATCGTGAGAGTCACAGTTACTTTCGTCATCATCAGAATCAGCATTATCTTCATTATCGCCAACAGATGCAGAAACTCCAGCTTGGCCATCAGAACTCAGCGACGCGATCCTATTGGTTGCGCTTCCTTCTTCAGCTGATCGACGCTCTCTTTCAACTTGCCGCCAGAACGTTTCTGCCAAAGAAAAGATTCAAAATTTCACGACCAAAGATAAATACATTATTTCTTTTCTCTATCGATTAGAGGAGATAATCAAATTTTCTGATCACTTTCAAGCAAATTGATGTGGCTTGAAATGAATTTTTAACTGCATAAACATCTTCTGGAATTAATAAAGAACATTTGAGCAACGATTGTAAGGATTATAAGTGAACTTACTCTGTTCTCTCAGCGGCATCGCCTTAAGACCTTCCCGTAACCGTGTTTCATCCTTCTGTCTCTGGACACTATCTGGTTCAGGCCTAAAATCATATTCAAAAAATCCTTAGGAATCCCCTAAGCCCTTCCTTGCTTTAAAGATACAAGAACTTTTTTTTCAGAACATATAGAAACGCCTTCATAAAAATATTCAGAGACCATTCCGTTGCAGAGAACTTTATTACTACGCACAGAATCCTTTTATTAGATACAGAATTTTACATCAAGGCTTATAAAAGCTCTCAGAAGGGTCATTCCATGTCCAATCACTGACGGTTTGTCATTCACCACACCATCTCAAAATTGGCTGGCATTTTTATATTTTAATGGTAACTATGAAAATAGACATCTTTCAAAATTTGACATCAATTCTCAAAACATACAGCGTTCCAGTGTGTCCAAAATGGCTTGATTTTGGACTTGGCACTGTTGAAAAAACCTTGAATAAAATCAAGCACATCTTTCACCAGTAAAGTTCAACATTTAAAAATATATATGGGGCAGAAAGTTTCGCTGCCACTGGAACCATTTCAACAGAAATGTAATTTGTAAATGTTATGGGCATTGAAAAAACCTTTGATAGGTGCATCAGGAGCGCCACAAGGTTACACAACTCAAGTGCAGCACAAAAGATGCAGCTTTGAAAACAACATGGTAGAAAACTACACAAAGGTGGTGTAAAAAGAGAAAGCACCAAATGTGCCTTTTTTCTTCTCACATTTTGCATGATCAATAACTGGATATCAATTTAAATTCACCTAATGTACATTGTTGTTGCTTAATTGGCAACTACTCCCCTCCAATTTTGTTAGAAATAGGAATAGAATCACACAAAGCAAGTATTACTTGTTTGTGCAGTCATTTAGATTTGCTTTGATTAAAGTGCAGAAATTCACTATTCTCCCATTTGTTACAGAAACTACTCACAACAGATCAGGTGTCAATTGCCTTGATCCCTTGACCACAATAAATGGGTGCTTTCCTGAAAAGGGTGTGCTCCAAACAAATTTCCCCAAATTTTTGTAGAATAATGTGCAGTTCAAAAGGATAGTTAACGATTTATAACTGATTTTTCTTGGAAAAGAAAGAGCAAAGCAAACAGCTCTGAATCACAAAATTGCGAAGAAACCTAAGATGATGATTAAAAAAGTATTTTGTAGGTCAATCAATGACTGTCTACATCCTCATTAATATTTATGAACAAAACAGAGGCAAGCTACAGGGGTGCAGTAAGAAAAAGGCTGATTTCAGTCTCCATGAAGCTGGCAGTTCCCAAGGGAAAATTTATGTGTTGTCTTTTTAGGACAAGGAAAAAAAACTGTGGACAAAATATCATTTCGAGTGAAGCAGAAACAGCTGTTGGCCACAATTGATGTCAGAGTTAGCTTTGAAAAAAACTGGATATAAAAATACAAAAGGAAGGTTTTGACTCCACAGCATATTGTCAAAATGCAGAAAAGTTGAAAATAGGAAGGAATTCTAAGATTCATAACAATATATCCAAGGAATCTTAAAGATCAGTTTATGCTTGACATCTGAGCCATACGAAAGCACCCATTTTCATCAAGTTACAAACAAAAATTTTTTTTTTTTCAAAAATTTGCATTTCGAAATTGGTTTTCAATAAGAACAATAAACTATTAATCACTTTGGATAACAGCAGAGTAGGTTTCCCTACATAAAAAAGTGTCTGTCTGTGGAAGTGCCATGTCGCTTTATGACATTGGCGATCATGGTCTTCTAATGCGTTATTTCTTTCATAGCTGCCATCAGTGTCTGTTCCATCACCTGTGCCTTCTTCCTTGCAGGCATTTGCTTGACCATCCAACTACTTAGACTTTTCAAGTAATTGTCGCCTTCTGCTTCACTTGCCTTTTATTTTCCCAGTGATTGTTGGATTTTCTGGTTTTTCTTATCTCATGACATGACCAAAGAATCAAAGCTGTCTTTTTCTTATCTTCTTTATCTGTGTTTTTCTTTTCCAACTCTTATCAAAACTGTAAGGATTCTAAAACATGTTATTATAAACAAATATGATGTCTACTTACATGGCAACAACATCATGGTTCGTCATGCACTTGGCACAAGCCTTTTCTTTCAGTGCACATTCAGTGCAAGCAATGTGGTAAGCGTATTTGACTTTCTTTTGTGAACATCGCACACTGCATGAAAAATGAGCAGTTAAATAAAACCTAATTATGAAATCAATGAGAATAGAAAAAGGAATAAGGATTACAATGCTGGGTAGTCATAACTATTAAGACAACAGTGTAAAGAAAACACTACTTGCATCTGAACATAACATGAGGAGGTAATTGAGAACAATACAAATTTTAAAAGTAGATATATCACAGTGCAAATGTGAGGGTCACAAGACAGGAACTACAAAATAGGAATAATATAACAGAACAAAAGAATATAGCGGTGATCGTAATAGATAAAAATGAGTTCTTAACAATAACAAGTTATTTTACGTTACACAGTGCTGCTGGAAAGAAAGGATACTGTAAATCCTCTAATTAGCCCCCTGGGGGCTTATTTATTTTTGATATTTTTAGATGGGGCTTATTCTAGGGGGGAGGGCTTAATAAGCCCTGGCTTATACGAGGGGGGGGGGCTTAGAAAATTATTGTAGGTAGACATTAAAAAGACATTATTAAAAGACCTTGTTTATTTTAGTAGGAATTTTTTTATGAGGATTTGATTAATTACTACCAAAAGTATGAATTTATTGTGGTAATTCAATAAAACGCAATAGGCAACCTCAAATGGCGAAAATCATCAAATGGAGGTGTCCAATTCAAGAATTTACGTGGGTGCTTATTTGAGAGGGGGGCTTATTAACAATTTGTAGCTCTAGGGTGGGAGCTAATTCGAGCTGCGGCTTTTTAGAGGGGGGGGGGGGGGGTAATTCAAGGATTTACGATATGTGAGAGAACAATTTTTTGAGAATAAGGGATTTTTCATTGGAAACAAGGAGTCTTGTTAAAAGATGGTCAACATCCAAAATGCTTGCAGACATGTATTTGTATTTACTTCGTATATTTTACTACCTAGCATCCAAACTTAGGTTTTTGGGCACTGAGAAGCTATGCTCAAGACCAGTGTCTTGGTCCTCCTGCTTGATGGTCTGAATTTCATGGCAGTTTTCAACAAGATCTCGGGAGTGCACAAGCTATTACCTGGGAGTGCAAGAGTGTATTTCTGACAAGTGTGCACATCAAATTTCTCAGTGATTCTTGGGTGTGTGCATATTGTTTCAGACTTTTCCTGTTTACATCGATTTTACATCTCAGGGAAATTCATGATTGAGAATTAAACTACGCTTACCTACCACTACCATCAGTGGCTGTTATTCAAATTTTTAAAGATTTGGCAAGTAAAAAGATAATTTTAAAAATAATGTTTAAAAAGACCAAATACATGATCTCAAAGCAGGGTCACCGAGAGGGGGACAAGGGAGTAAATTGCCTAAAGCATAAAAAAGGAATTCCATTTTAAGAATAGGATTTATCTGTTTATAGTTAATTTATAGTAATCCATTCTTGGAATGGAAATAATGGTAAAACATGACAATGAAACAATTGAAACAAAGTAATATTGAAACAATTGCAAGAAAATGACTGCAAACAATATTCTGAAGCGTATTTTAGGCTAATCTAAAGGATGGGGGCACAAAAACTTTCTCCTCACTTCGCTCGCAAGGGTGCCTTTCTTTTTCAGATTTTCCCTAGGCCCACTGAAACTTTTTGATGGCCCTGATTTCAACTGGATCACTCAATTTAGAATGACACACTTTTTTCCAATCTCAGTTGTGGACAAATTAAGAAAGTCATTTTACCATATTTGAAAAAAAAATTTAATTTGAGCAAAATCCAAACCACGCCCAAACCATGCCCATCTTTAGGTTATGTAAAAGTGCACCCCTTATTCTACAAATTTTTTTCGGGAGTGCAGCTACCATGGAATCCATACTGGCTTGATGGCACCATGCCTTGTGATCCAAATACCTGGAATTGCCAAGAGCTGACATTTCCTATGAGTGAAAGTTTGGTCATGTCAAGTACTCATGGTCATGGTCATCTCAAAAATTGGCATTATCATTTGCTATCTTGCCTATGGTTTTGATACAGGGCGCTTATTACTGCTTAGGCCTATCAAGAATTCATAATCACGTTGCCACCATTAGTCGATTCGTGTTTCAAATCTAATCTATTTGAAATCAGCCCTTCCAGAAAACCTCTTACCATTTCTTTGGAGCGGTCAGTGCCTTGTATTTGTCATATTTGATTTTCCATTCGATAATTTCCTTGCATCGTTGGCAAACATTTGATACTTTCAGTTGATTCAACAATTTTCCTTTCGAATTCGAGTCATATTTATTATTCTTAAACGCAGTTTCATTCTTATATTTCTGTTCACGTTTTCTTCGATCTCCACCTTTTTGGGTACTCATTTTTGATAACTTATTTCTTGGTTATTAATAAAATTTGTCGAGATGACATAGAAATGTCATCCCTCGTTGCCTTATTTCACCAAAAACATTCTGTTGTTTCAGTCTCGTAATCAACTAGAGACAGACAACTGATGGCGGCAAGCAGCGGTAGGCCACTTGCACATGATAAGCCTGAGCAATGAATCCTTCTACTCTTCGGTGCATGAATTGCAGAGCTTCTCTGTTTTGTGTTTATTCAAGATCACTGAAAGACTCGGAGTATTGGCTAGCTAATGGATTTCGCTTCATAATCGGTAGGCGCCCCTTCTCAAAGGGATCACCGAGTCATCTTACTCGCCTCGACACATCGGCCAAGACAAAAAAGGATCACATATCTGTCCTTGGAGAAAACTACGTAAAAGATGAGATGTCAAACGTTACGGGGGGTTTGCTCAAGAAGGTTGAAAGTAAACTTCATTTGAGGAAACACCACCCTCTCGGAATGATAAAGTCGAGTATAGAAAATCACATGCATGGACATTACAGGTCTCGACATGGGGGCTGTATATTCGCAGCCGTTGACAACCTTAGTCCAGTTGTGACAACTGAGCAAAACTTTGACAGCCTTCTTGTGCCAAAAGATCACATCAGTAGGCTGAAAAATGATAATTATTACATTAACAAGTCAATGATGTTGCGCGCACACACATCTGCACATCAGAGAGATCTGATAAAAAGTGGGTGGGATGCATTTTTAGTCACTGGTGATGTATACAGAAGAGATGAAATTGATAAAAGTCATTACCCTGTCTTTCATCAAATGGAGGGAGTCAAGCTTTTTAGCCAAAATGAACTTTTTTCAGAATATGTGAAAGTATGTAATCTTCCATGATCATGTATCTATTCCTTGGCACACTTTTGTCAGACATTCCACAACCTTGTAGTGACCTTATGTCCAGTTTCTAAGTATCATAGTAACATTATCCTCAGTAAGGGAGCCCCATGACCATAAAACAAAATAAAGTATATTACCTTGGAACATGGTCACTCACTTAAACTCTGTGGCTGGACATGGATTGACTGTGATGTCTTTGCAACTTGATACCTTTATGATTTTCATTACAACCATAATGTACAGAAGTGGCTTTGGTTTTATTTCAAAACTTTATCTTTATTGACAATCCTTAAACTAGGGCAAGTTTGTGTATTGAAGCTCTCTATACTGGGTTTCAGTTATTGCTTCAACCATCTGGAATCGTACACCATACACCCCTTCCTTATCTCTCGCATTAAGGCCTGACATTGTGTTTGTAGAAATTTTTTGAGGCCTGAAACAAGGTTTTTGTTTATATAAACTTTTTCAGGATGGATTGAAAATCATGGAACCAAACGGAACTAGAACAGAGGATAAACAGGAATTCCACACATTAGAGGCTGCAAAATTAGTTGAGTTTGACTTAAAAAATACATTGCAAAAGTTATTTGAAGACTTATTTGGTGAGGATACAGAGATGAGATGGGTAGATGCATACTTCCCTTTTACTCACCCATCATGGGAGCTCGAAGTAAAATTTGAAGGCGAATGGATGGAGATGCTTGGCTGTGGCATCATGGAACATGGCATTCTAGTCAAAGGTTACTTTGTTTTCACTGAAATTTTGCATTGATTTCACTTTGAAAAATAATAGTTATAAGGATGAGGAAATGTTATTTGGGACTCACAAAAAGCACGATCCAATATTTAAATTGTAATGAATTTAGGGAAGGCTCAATCTTTAAATAGGCTCATATGAACAGCAGAAATCTTTTATTACTACTGATGGAACCAAAGTATGATATGTGCGAAGAAGGAAAACATCTCATGGTTGATTTATGTGCTGTCAGCTTGGATTGTGTTCCCATTGTCACACTTAGTTTTCTACCATATTTTTGTGTTTTTGAAGAATTCTTTTTCAGTAAACATATCTTTGATCACAGCTGGGTGATGGCTAAAAAAGGGTCATTTCATAGTTCACTGAAAGAAAGTTCATTTATTAATTGCAAATTTTGAGTTTTGCTTTTGCTGTCATTGCCTGAAGAGACATCTGTTTTCTTTTGGTTTAAAAGTTTAAAGATCCATTTACTATGTTCTCTTTTTGTCAACTTTCTTCTTTAGCTCTGTTAAAGATGAATTCAAATAAATATTCTCTTGTTCAAAGGTGGAACATCTGACAAGATTGGATGGGCATTTGGATTGGGTCTAGAAAGAATTGCAATGAAAATGTTTGACATTCCAGATATTCGTCTATTTTGGAGTGAAGATGAAAGGTTCATAAACCAATTCAAGGATGGTATTGATGTCAAATTTAAGCCATTTAGCAAATACCCACCAACCTTCAAGGACATCTCATTTTGGATAAATGAAAGTTTTTCACCAAATGACTTATTTGAAGTTATTAGATCAACTGCTGGTGACATAGTTGAAGAGGTACCTATTCATAATTAATTTTGGAGAAAACGTCTTCTTATAATCTCCCACATGAATCTGGCCACTGCAAGCTGTAGTTAATTTGGAATGTGTTTGAAAAAGGATTTCTAATTTTTATGCAGTTGTGGAATGAATATTATTGAATAAATATAAAATAATGTGATGATAATTTTATTATTAGTTAGTGATCTGCAAAAATAACCATTTTAAGCCTCTGGTACTTCATATTTGAAAATAACATGGAAGAGCAGAAACACATCATACTAAATTTCTTCAATCTGACACTTCATACTAAATTACTTCAATCCTCAGAGCATAAATGTTGGATAATGTCCAAAGGTGAGCAGAAAATTTATAACCAGATGCAGATGGAAAGTAGACACAAGAGAAAAAGGCCATTTTATTATTGCTGAGACACAAATGTTGGATTTAACTAGCGTCTTCTGAGAGCATGATTTTAGACACGTTCTTTCTTGTGTGAATAATTGTGAATTCATGTTTCCAAAATTAAGTTAAACTCAAACAAGATCTATGTACCATATCATTCTTTGTTTACTAGATGAAACTTGTGGATGAATTTACCCACCCTGTAACAGAGAAGACTAGTCATTGCTACAGAATTACATATCGATCAATGGACAAGACATTCACTGATGAAGAAATCAATGCCATACAAGAGGAAGTCAGGACTTCAGTGGCAGCTGAGTTGAATCTCAAGCTTAGATAAATAGTCTTGTAGTCTTTTTGTAGATATAGTTATAGTATATGTAATTTGTGAGTAATTTTCTCAAAAAAACTGCATCACCCTTTCCAATTAACAAATAGTTCCTTTTATGGTAGCAATGGGCTTTGTAGGTGAAAAAAGACTTGTATCATTGCAAGACTTATACTTATAGACTTATGGAGTCAGGGGCCCCAAAGACTTTTTGTAATGTACCGTTAATTCTCAAATTAGCCCCCTGGGGTTTTATTTATTTTTTATGTTTTTGGATGGGGGCTTATTCGAGGGGGCTTATACAAGGGGGGGGGGGCTTATAAAATTATTGTAGAAATCAAGAAGAAATTATTAAAAGACCTCGTTTATTTCAGTAGGAATTTCTTTATGAGGATTTAATACATAGCCATGGGCAACCTCAGATGGCAAAAATCATCAAAGGGAGGGGTCCAATTCGAGAATTTACAGTGGCAGTGGGGGCTTATTCAAGGGGGTGGGGCTTATTGACAATTTGTAGTTCTAGGGTGAGGGCTTATTCGAGGGGGGGGGGCAATTCGAGGATTTATGGTATATGGATCTCAATAGAAACTATGCATGTGGGATAGTTTGTTGTGATTAGGACATTGTTTAGTGACAATGGCTCAGTAGTTAGGGTTGCACACTAAAGATCCAAGGGTCTGGGGCTCATGTCACTTGCATGACCAAAACACACCAAGGGTGAGGGAAGTCTCTAGCTCTCTGTAATTCACAGCATAAGAATAGCAAGGTGTGCTCCAATCCAGTACCAACCAGAGGGGTGGCAGTATGGGGAATTGCCCCAGGGCATCAAGGTCCAATGGCATCATAAAGTAACAAATTCCATTTTAAGAATGGAATTATCAAACATAATAAAGTATGCCTAAAAAAGTAGAACGTTTAAAACAATTGCAAGAAAATTACTGCAGGAAATATTTTGAAATGTATTTATTGCCAGCCCAAAGCGTATCGTCAAAAACTTTCGGTTTTTGGGTTTTGCCCCAGGGCCTCTGAAACCCTTTTGACGACCCTGCTCACAACGAGAGGTAGGACCACGACACTGCTTGATAAGCATAGATTCTCGAAGTCCTAAAAAACTAAACAATCAAGTTTCCAGATAGGCGAAATGTAACCAAATGATGTAAAAAATCATAACAAAACCTAATTTTCCTGCCCACCCTGTGCAAGGAAGCCTTGTTAGAAAAAACTGCAAACGGTCTCGGAGACATTCATCTCTTTAAGTTGTTACTGTGGCTAATGTTGGAACAAATCCATGCAAAAATTGGTCCGTTGTATTATGACGTTTGCTTGAGACTGCCATTACAATTCTTGCCAAAACTTCACAGTTTTCCCCAACTAAATAGTGGTATAAATTTGCCGATATCAATGTTGTTTTATCGGTGATGATTTAACCAAGATTGCACACAAACACTTTGAAAGAAGGAATATCTTCATGGTATTGAGGGAAAGGGGAGAGGGAGAATTTAGCAGCTGGGCTGATTACCCTGGTACGGTAGTTAAATCCTGGGGTTGCCAATTTTTGAACGTGAATATTGTGGTATTTCAACAGTTTTGCCAAGGATTCAGTTGTGGCCTAAATCTTGCCAATCTGTAACTTTAACAAGACGATTCCGTTTGCACAAGAGTCTTGTTGAGGGGTTGGTCTAATTGACTTGATATATTTCCACAACTTTCCTTAACCAGCATAAGTAAAATGATATTTACTGATAAATCTATCAATGCTGGTGGCAAAAATAAAATTTGCGACGAAAGCATAATCTCATTTGTGTACTCGTCTATAAATTGTTTCTGCACGTTTTGGCCGGTCAAGCAAAATTCTTAAACTGAACTTACTAAATTTATTCATCATGCTCAAAATAGGATTTAATTGGAATTCCATATTGACCGCATTTCATAAAAGTGCAGTTTTATAAATTTTTTAGCAGTTAAAACATAAAAAATTTAGCAGTTTAAAGATAAAATCGATAATTTAATCCCCGTTACCATCCTCCATCAAAATCTCAAGTTTACGAAACGTGAAAAAGTAACTCGATTCAGCTGAGACAGACAGAAATGACACTCGTTTGACTCCTCCACATCAATCTTTCATAAGCTTCTGGTACGATGAAAATTTTGAACTCAAAAGATGAAATTATGACAAGTTATATCGCCAACAGGCCAAGGTTTTGTCAATATCAGACAACAATACTCTCTTTTAACGTCAATCGATCAGTTCCAATATCTTTCTCCAAATGTGTCAGAAATCTTACAAAGAAACTGATATCTTTCCAATCATGAAACCTCTGAAGATTCAAAAGTATCTGTATCATTTTGATAATGAATTTATTGAAGCCGAGAAACTGAAACATTGAAATATGCATCCGTTTTCATTCGGCATATTTCGACCATAAAATTACCAAGGGGCGGAGATTTGGTCAAATATTGGGGGGGGGGGGCAAACATATTGTTTTAATAAGATGACGTCACATTTCCCATTGTTTTAGAACAAAATACCATTGTCCTCTTAAGTATGGGGGGGGGGGCGGTCGCCCCCCCTTTGCTCCCCAGGTGTCCGCCACTGAAATTACCTATGGAAAGCGAAGCAGTCTTGTAAACATATGCAGCTTTTGGAAACCTAAGAAACTGTAGGCATATTGGGATGGTGATGCAAAGGCATAAAGATATCAGCTGAATGTATGAGATTCTGACACATTTAGAAAAGATGTAGTTAATGAAGAAACTCTACAAAGAAACCAGCACTAAATGCAGAAAATCATAGTATGCTTGGCGTAGGGGTCACAGTAAATGGATATAGTTAGGATCGCTGTCGGCTTTATGGGGATCAGCTAGAGTAAATTAAAACTAAAGGTTTTGAGTATCATTGTACTGGATTGATTTTCAACTCTGCAATGCATCACACCGTGTCTGCTTCAAACATCGCAGAGGCACTTCCATTTACGATTGATCACTCGAGTGCGAAAAGCAAAGCAAATCGAACCCAATTTCAATCCCATAATCAGGTCGCGAATTTAGACACGGGCCCTAGCTAAATCAGCTTCTAAGCAACTATTGTGGGTGAAAAACGAGCTAAAATGAGCCAAGGCATTAGCAGAGGGGATGAGGGGGCTTGAAGAGGAGGGGTTTGAAGGGGAGGGGGTCTGGGCCGATTGAGATCATTATACACACAGCTAAAAGATAATTAAACATATATCAAAACAGTTATTATGAGTGGAACATGAGAAATAAACTTAGGAATTGGCGGTGGAAGAATCTAAACAAAGAGAGATTCGATTAAAGATCCCTGTGATTTAACAGCAAGGCAACTGGAGTTCCGGGAGACACCGATTTGAACAAGCAGTTCTTCCGGCCCTAAAACTTTTGCCTCTTACTTCGTACTTCAAACCATCATCTTGCGAATATTGTCGACCAGAAACTCTAAACAACTATGAAAGCGATTCTTCTGACGTCATTTCCGTTGAGAAGCTCCGAATGACCCATCTCCGAGTTGACAGATAAACAACAGCATCCGTTATCGCTGTCTGTCGCTTGCGGTGCATGCCATGATTGCGGGGCAGCATCACGGTATCCGCTGTCTAGCCAGTGCGCAGGGACTGGCTCAGTATTGCGAGTTGTACATCTGCTGAGAGTACTCTGGTTGAGAGTAGGGCTGGTAGCCACCGCGGTCACCTTGATAGGTCGAGTCCTGAGACAAGACTTGATCAGGCTGCGACTTCAACTGGAAATCGTCCCCAAGGTAGCTGTCCTGTTTGGAGAAGAGGCTAGCGTTAGCGAAACTGAGACCCATTTTCGGTAGCTAAACATCAAAAGGAATGGTTTTATGCCAGTTCTACACAGACCTATTCGTGTGCCTCCCGCCAGTTCTACACAAACATATTCGTGTGCTGTCATTCTGATAATCAAAACTGACATCGTGAAAAAGTTTTCTAAAAACTTCAGACCAATGACGTTAAAGAAGCTCCATTTTTGCACTGATTTGTTTCAAGCTGAAAATGCGACCTAGTTTAGTTTTTGAGCTGTTACTAGATCATTTGCTCACAGGAAATAGCCTAGGCTTTTGAGCACCCTAGTTGCAGTGCAAGATGGAAAGCTTGCGATAGAATGAGATACATACCTGAGACAATTCTGGCTGCGAGAGCGGCTGTGACAAAGGATTGATTCCTTGGCTCATGCCACCTTGAGTCAACGGACCTTGGGACAACGGTCCTTGTGACAAAGGTCCCTGGGACAAATCCTGTAGGGACAGAAATGAAACGCCTGTTAATTTTGATTAATGTCCTCTAAATGCTTTGTAACAACACGCATCTTTAAGCAAAATTGACGCAATATTTTGAAAAAGCGGTTCCTTTTATAGTCTTTCTTCAATGCAAGGAGTCGTGACATTTCACTCTACAATGTCTATTTCTATACTGAGAACATCATTCATTAAAAAGTGCAGTGACGTTACCTGGCTAGCAGCACTGTTCCCAATGTAGCTCTGCTGTTGTTGTGGCTTCTGGTTAGGACGCTGCCCAGCCTGCTTGCCTCTGTGATGCTGCGATTGACGCCCTCCACTTACGGCCTATTCAAACGAAGACATGTAGGCTTATTAAAGCGAGCAGATCTTTAAAAAACGAACCAGTACAGAGCCGGATACGTACATACTACATATCCACATTGTAGACAAAACCCGGTATGCAGAGAATGTAAGATTATCTTACCTGGTTGTACTGGAAGGCGGGCGGTGGCACTGGAGGATAGAACATTCCAACCGGGACCGGAATATTGGTGGCAAAGACGTTCCTTGCCTGGTCTGGAGCAGTCGGGAAGAAGCCCATGCGGTCATGCGTGCGGTAGTATGAATCCATCACTGGTTCCACTGGGCGTACTGGGCGGTTGGCATACAAACCAGGGGCGATCAGGGCCTCTCTAGCATCAAACATTGTGTTGGTCATGAAACGACCGCCCTGTTAGGGAGACAAAACACTGTTATAGAGCAGAATATACACTGGGGTGACGCAGATAATCAACAGCAACATGTAACTTAAAATCAGCGGCGGACACCAGGAGGGCCGAAATTTTAGAAGACAATGGTCATTTGTTCTAAAAGAATGGATAAATGTGACGTCATCTTATTAGAACAATAGGCTTGCCCCCCCCCCAATATTTTGCGAAGTATCCGCCACTGCTTAAAATGGAGCATCAACAGATCTTATTGTCAACTCCATCACCAAAAGGAAATCCACAGACATGACTTCGATCTGTATGTTCACTCTCTCTTCGTGTTTCACTCACTCTTTGTGTTTCACTCTCTCTCCGTGTTTCACTCTCTCTTCGTGTTTCACTCTCTCTTCGTGTTTCATTACCAACCTATTTGTTTGTATTGCATTGACCACTAGCTTAAACCTTCCATTTTCACATGATCAGCGAAATTACTCACAGGGTTAGTTTTGTTTGTCAGCTTCCTTGGTTTGCTGAACTGAATCATACTCTCCTTCAGATTGTTTAGAGGGCCTAAAAAAGAACAATGTTTGTTAATAATGCAGTCACCCAAATACTTAAGCAAGATCTCAAAGATTGGCTGGAGCGATACTTTCACTATCAATTAGCAATGAGACGACAGTTTTACTGATACTAAGGCAACCAGGCAAATTCTGATGAAGTTACTAATGGCGTGTTTTAACAGCAAATGTGTTTATTACCTTCAACAAGACATCGCTTGTCCTTGTAGTCATTCAACAAATGGTTCCACAGCGGTTGCTAAAAAAGGAAGAACATGTTATACATTTTATTGAAAGAAAAACTGCTAGCTCAGATTAGAGACAAGAGGCCTTCGGACACCTCACAGAGACACCAAGTAGTCCTAGGCAACATTTTAAGCCAATCATGATGCAGATATAAAGAAAGGCTTGAGCCAATCGCATATGCTTATTTCGGAGAGGCACCAATCAGGTTCGATGCGCCTAACTTGACAATAAAGTGTTACTAAAATTGGATTTTTTGATCATATCCTTTAATTTAACGAATCTGATTTCGTGACTGAAATCCATTATGCCACTATGCCAAATTTGTGGGGATAAAGGTTGGCTGAGTTGTGGTCAACATAAGTTAATACGGCTTTTTTTGACAGAAACATTCATTCATTGACCAATGTATAACAGTGACCATCGCATTTGCTAATCATCACATCACATAGGTTGTTTTATGTGCTTCTTACCCTGGACAAAACTTTTGGGTTTCCAATAATAATGAGGCCATATCTGTGGAAAGATCAGAAAAACGATAACAAACCTTTGCGTTTCGATTAAATAACAGATAATATCAGAAAAACAAGAACTTAATCACGTAAAAAAGAGCCAAAAAAGAGCATTATACGTCATAGACAATATTAAAGCGAAAGTATAGAATGGGAAACAGACATACTTGGCCCTAGTTAAGGCAACATTGAGACGGCGTGGATCGTTCAGAAAGCCAATGCCCTACGAAAAAAACAAAACTGACTAAGATACAGTTTCAGAATGCGTATCAGATGATGGTAGGTTGGTTACAAATGGAAAGGGTAGGGGACACACGTCACACGGTACATTCGAGCCCCGCCCTGGTACTGTCACTGGCTCACATTCTCTCGCAATATACTTCGATAAATCCTATTCTACAATCATGATTAAATGTTAATCCAGCAATAATCTCAGACGATAGAAAACATCTCAGCATTCACCTGGCTTGCTGAATATCGCTTCAGTCTATGAGCAGTTCATTGATAGTTTCACAAGGGTTTTCTCAGTTGGCTAGTATGTTCACACGTATATTTCAAACAATGTAGGTTAAAAGCATCATTGAAAACCGTCTTTTCCTTCCTGCAACCCTATTTGTTGTAAAAAGTGTAGCCTACTGTCCTTGATAAGCGAGAAAAATATTGTTATTAAATTGTAACAAGAATCAGAGATAAACTGGAAATAGTGAGATTACATCTGAAGTTTATTGCACAACATTGGCAGAAGCATCACTTCAAATAAAGATAATTCTAAAGTCGTAAAGATGGATGATAAATGGCAACAAAATCGGCTTACTTGATGATCATTTGATCTCACACAAGACATGATTATGTAATCCTTTTCTCTTCCTTGAAATGCGTCAACACTTGCTACTTCAATAGCCTGCAAAAAATAAACGATTTTGTCTCAGATTTCAGGTATTTAATTCGCAGATGGCTACTTTCAACATCTTCAGTTGCAATGGTATTGAATAGCAGGCTGAAATGTTAAGCAATAAATTAGGATGTAGACAACTTCAAAGGTTTCATAGTAGCTGAGACCCATATGTGATGTTCAACAGTCTTGGGTTCCTCTTAACGCATCAAGATAGCAGTACCATCTACCTGTTTCTTCGTGTTGTCCTATGCCAGTCCACGGCAACGTTAGAAATATGATGAAAAATGCTGATGCACAAGTCACTTTAGTTATTTTTGTCCACCTAAACGCTTACATTTAGTACAATTCTACTATGTCCTATTATGTACAAGGTGATCAATTCGAAATTCTCCTGGTTCCAAACTGCAAATCAAAAACACAGTTTCTGGTATGCGAAAATGCTTCTGATATGAGAAGACAAAAAAATGGTTCTCCCTATCCGTTACCTGGTACAGAGTTGCATGAAGAGATCCACTGAACTGCATATAAGACACGATGTATGCTCTTTGGCCTTCATATGGTGTAATTATTCCAATTTGTTCTGGCTTCACGCCTGCCCGCAGGAATCGAGTAGCGATCTTCTCTACTGCAGCTGCCTCAGTCCTAGTGGCAAAAATAAGGTACATTTATATATATGCTATGAAAAACATGACATAAACTAAAGGGATAGTATTTAAAGAAAGCCTAGATGACATTTCATAACCATAGTTGCCTATGTCTTAATCAAGCCATTTAACAAGACATTTCTATGTGGTCTTCTCAGAATATTGAGATATCATCATTTGCAATCAAACAATGTAGGTAAATTAACATCATAGAAGACCGCGGAACGCTGTGCACGTAAAAACACTACACCAAAATATAATTCGAAACAGAACAATGCGATAGGTTTTTTCTAGTAAGACAAGAATTTCAATATATCTTGGAGAAACAATTTTAAGGATTTTGACAATGAAAATATCAGCGACATTTATAAAGACAAGTTGAAAGCGGCCTGAAAATATTAGATGAGATAGAATACAGTCACATGTGCGATAACTAAACAGCCTGATAAATCAAATCTATTTTTCTGATTTTAATTATTTCTTTTCAAAACAAGGTTTTTTATTTCAAACAAATTTTGCTTTCCTTTCGAAGTTCGAGTTTACGGACGTCGATCAGTTTTTGTAGGAAAATAAATTGAGTTATTATTCGTCTTACCTGTTGAGGAAAGAAGTACCAGATGAGGAAATCTCTTCTTGACCAGTTGTTGCGTAGAAAAACTGCGGTTTATCAGCAACAGGCCATGGGAAGTCTACACCCTTCTGAGATCTCTCGGCTGCGAGTTGGAACAGAGAAATTCTTTAGTTTTTAAAACAAAAATTGGAAAGGGCCAAGAAATAATGAGGGCCAAGAAAATTCTTTAAGAGATTCGAAATTTTCACCATGAAAGATATTACTAGTGCAAAATATTGAATAGAAAGGCCCCGTAGCTGTTTGGCTGGAAACCCCTAATTTCAAACAATTTATCCCTGAGTAACCCCACACAGAAACTTATTCTTCTTGATATATACAAAAAGGTAAAAATTACTGTTTACTGGTCAGTCATTAAGTGTTTGATACCGTATGGGCAGAGCTATACATACTTTTGGTGTATAGAACAGGACGATTCTGCGTTGCAATTCAGAGTTGGACGCTTAATGCCTACATCAGGTAACTGTTTACAACTATATACATAGACAGAATGTATAAACACTAACTCACCAACAGTGACGCCATTTTGGAGGGTCCCATCATAGAACAAGTTGGAGGGAAATTCACTGAGAGCTGGGTGCATACGGTATTGCACTTGGAGACGGATGGGCCTAATACCAAGGACGACCAGCCTCTCAAACAGCGACTGGGACAGACCAGCACTAGGGTTTAAACGACATCATCATGAAATTATCTTACAATGGGATACAAATACTACTGTACTGAAATGAAAGGTAGTAACTTCCACAGAGAAGTTATTGTTTTTCAATACAAATGTTTGTAGGCATGCAGCAAAATGGTTTCTTTATCTGATGCTTAGTAGACCTAGCAATGTTTTATAGCTCCGTTTAGGGCATTAATGAAAACGAGATTTTCTAAGATCTTTAACAGTACAGTCCTAAAAGATACGGCGGTCATGCCAGCCATGAAATATCGATCAAAACCGCAGTATAAAGGTTCAGTTGTCAGATCAAGGAATTGGCGTATGTTACAGCAGCAATCAGCAGCTTCTCTATCGTCCACATTCAAAAGCGGGTCTTGTGAGGGGCAAAAAGCAGGTGCTTGACAAACTGAGCACCATCAACTTTCTAAGCGCTCGATCGAGCATCATCAAATGTAATCAATAACAAAATTTTGCTTTCTCTTATTTAGCTTTCATACAGCATAAACACGCTAGGTGCTTTGTCAATCAAGCTCCTAAAACTTTCTAGGTGGGGCGCTTGATCGAGCTCGATCACCTCACCTTGCAAGGCCTGATTTTAAAGCCAAAATGTAACACAAATTTTAAGACTAAATGGGCGCAATTTGTTACTTAGATTACGTCACAGGGCATCGCAATGCAAATAAAAGTGCTTACTTGGCAGCTTTCTTGCACATCACAACTGGACCAAGCTGGCAATGATCTCCAACCAAAATCAACTAAAAATGAATTTAATTTGGAATTTTGAAAAAGAAACGCCCAAGGACCATAAGAAATAATTTTGGAACAAATGAATTAACAAAACTAACACTTTGAAAATAATCAGCTCCATTTTCATTAGATTCTCTGACAAGTCGCTAAATGTACAATGCAGTTTTTCACTAAGGTTTAGGTGCTGATTTCATCAAAATACTTTTCCCTTTTTTTACATCTATGAATTCAATCTAAGTACATAGAACATCCAAAATGCGAGTTTCTATTTATTTCACACCATAATGCGATGTGTTGATAAGTTGTGTCTTATTCAAGGTTTAGAGTTAAGTCTTTATGTTCCCGAAGCTCGCCAGATTTTTGGTGACCAAGGAAAAATGAAATCAAAACTGTCAGATTGCCACAGTTAGAAAGAAACCATACAATTCACTTTACAAAATATTGGTTTGAAAAATGGCTGCTGGATTTGAATAACAAGTTAAGAAATTTGAAAGATATTTTTATAAGAAATAATTAAGAACAAAGGCTATGATGTCCTTAATCTATCCTGACAAAACAAGAATCTCTATACAAACTGATAATATAGAATTTTCAAAAGCACCGTAGCACAATGTCGATTAGAAAATCACCAATAAGTGTAAATAAGCATGATAATGATAGGGACAGCTTTCAATTCCCAACCGTCTTGAAGAATAGCTTGTCATATTTTCTTTTGCCTGCCGACGATTTTCTTGGTGCTCTTTGCACCTCTTTCACCTCTACCAAAAACTGGGTCAATCAGATCTAAATCCTGCACATGCCACATAAAAATCACCCACCTGTTTTGTGCCGAGTACCACTGGAACCATGCACTCGGGTTCGGTTGCTTGGGTCGACTCATCAATGAGAACACATCTAAACCGGAATTTGGACAACCGTGGATCGCCAGCGCCAATGCAGGTCGTGCAGATGACATCAGCATGCTGGGTAAAGAAGATTAACAGCTTTAAAATAGTATCTAAAATAATTAATTTGAAATTGTGAGGTTGGCCTATGAGCTTACATCCTCGAGAAGAAGAGCAATTGTTGAAAGTCTGGTGCAGTATCAATACAGTAGTTGAAGGACAGTCAGAACACAGAACAACAACTTGTGTGTGGTACCACAGCATATGGGTGCATGACTCCACGTGGATGTGGTATCCCATTTGGGTGCGCTACTATCTTTTCTGCGTCTCTCTTCAACCATTTGCTCCACTTTTTTGATAAGCATCATTGTTGCTTTACTGCTGCCTTGTTCAATATCAAACTATAAAATCACTTTCAACAGCTAATGCTTCAGATGTGCCAGAATGAAGATCTACTGACCTGTAGCAACTCTCTTTCTGCATTCCTTTTCAATGTTTTGTACCGCTTTTCATCAGCCGAGGACAACTCGCCTTGTTCATCCTTCAGCTGCTGCAACTTCTGCAGTTCTGGCATCGAGTCTAAGTTGCGCACCTGGTTATGCAGTGCGAGGTTTGCCACTGGGGAGTCGATAGCCTCTCTGCTTTTGGCACAAACACGGACGACCTTAAAGAGAAGCGGTCATCAGAACAGCACATCAAGTGTTCTGCGGAAAAAGCCTATCTCCATTCCCTATTATGTTGCTTAATAGCTGTCAACTATGATAAGAAATACACTTACATCGCAGGGAATGTGTCAGTGATATATACTCAACAATTATGAATTAAAAAGGAATTTAAAATCCACATACATCAAGGAAATTACATAACAGAAAGATTGTAATGTTCTTAAAAGATTTATCAAAATATTCTTACAGATTATTACAATAACGGAATGAATTAATAGAACTGCGTGGAGTGAGAGAGAAGCAATTACCAACTTCTACTATGGTGTTTCATGAAGTGGATTAAATCGAGCAAAATCTAAGAGGGACTCAAATGAAGGGAACTTTAAAGAGCAAGCGTTCTTATCATTTGTGTCTTCTATAAAAATTTGGCTATAAAACTACCTGGTCTAATCAAACCCTGAATTGGGAGACAGCCAATCAAAAAGCATTCTATGACGAAATATTCAACATACCTTCAGCCCGGTCTTGTGGATCTTCTCAGTCAGTTGATCAACAGCAATGTTGCTGGGTGCACACACAATCACTTGTCTGAAAACAGGGTGGATGCAGGATATAAGATGATGTGTATTTTTCTATTAGAAGGTACAGCCAGAATGTTCAACTGGTTAATTGCCAGTTGTGCCCAAAACAAACAAACATGCCGTCTGTGTTATGATCAATGGCAAATCAGAACGCTAAATATAACGCATTTCTAAGAATATTGAATGTTTACTTGGAAGATGCGAAAGTTAAAACAAATTGCACGTAGAGAAAGCTACACACCCAAGGCCCTGTTTTGCAAGATGGTAGACAGTGGTGGCCGATGTAACAGTCTTGCCTGTTCCTGGTGGACCCTGTGAAAAGACAGATGGTCATCAATATCTGGCAAGGACCAACAAAGCATATCTACAATGTCTGCCAAGAGTCTTGGTAAACTGATACCAGTTTTGAAGCGCAAATTCACCTATCCCTTTTCCCCCTTTGAACAATGTTGAGTTACTACAAAACGACGTAGGGGATTAGAAAGTATGTACAAAATAAAGAATGGTACAAAATATTGGACGGAGCGAAAGCGGATAAACAATAAAAGAAATATCAGAATTGTGTAAACAAATATCTTTCAACGTCCTCTTTTAAAAATAAAGCTTGAAACAGGGTTAGAAAATATTTTGCATTAACAAACGCACCAAAGCACATAGATCTGTAAAAATAAATGATGCGGAATTAATGACGTCATTAATACCTGAATGAGACTTAGAGGACGCTGGAGTACAGTCTTTACAGCATAAACTTGGGAGTGATTCAACTCAGGAAGACCAGGGGCTGAAAATCTGTTAGTGGAAAGGAACATTAAAAAAAGACTTGTTCTAAGTTCAATAAAAACTGGCAACGCTAAAAGGTTTTAAAATAATATTCATTATGGTCTCCTCTTGTTCAGCATTAAAAGCAACATCAAACACGCGATCAGTTCATTTCAGTCTTTTAAAATCTCCTACCAAACAGTATAAAAAAACGACGAACCAATTGATAAACTGAATAAATGATAACAATAGAAAGTAAAAAATGAAAATGAAATGATTGTCAAAAATAGCTTTTAATTGCATTGCCAGTACCACGATACACCAATTGTAATGAGGTGCGCAAGATTTTTCAGATTGGAATCCTGTTCAAGGGAGTTTAACGAAAAGAAACAGCTACTTTAAACTGGAAGCATGAATGAGGCAAACAAGCTCACAAACCTTTTTGGAAGTGTGCATTTCACATTCTGCTCCTCCACATCATGTCCCAACAACTTGTGGTAAATGTAACCACTGACAGAAGTTTCATCAACAGCAAAGGTTTTCATCGCAGCTTGCATTCTGGGAAGAGAGATCAAATCATTTGTCTCAGCTGAAAAGATACTACTGGCGGACAAGACACGTGATAAACAAACTTTAACATCAAACCAAAGCTTACAACGCATTACAAAAACACTCGCGTGCCAAAGGGGTCCAATAAATTAACTTCCTTAAAGTGTGTAATTTAAAGCTGGCAAACATTTACTTGTAATTACCTTTTCTATGGTATCAAAGTTTTTACTTTGGAAGTGTGCAAATGATAAGAGCTGGTTTATAAATTCCAATTTCTACTCTTACCTATCAAAAGAAGTAGACTTCCAGATGAAATCAACAGCAAAATTTTGAGTGCATTCCACAGGTGCACCAGCGTTGCTACGCAGCTCAAGTCCAACCTCTTCACCGAAATCTGACAGTTTGTAAAGGAAGCATTTGGCAGTGTTGAAACCAATGAAACCTTATAGAAGCTGAAACGTAGGCAGAAGTGTAAAACATTCATTGAAGGACTTTGCCTACATCTTAAGATTAAAGCTTTAAAAATTTTTGCCTAATCTTTTCCAACTTTATTGCTGTTTCTTTTGGTAGCAATTTTAATGTTTTAATACGATGTAAAATAAGCTCAATTTATTAACCAAAATGCATTCTTTTGACAATATTCAATTAAGCTAGTATTCTGAACTTTGAAAATTTTTTTGCAATGTATCTCTACATTTGTTTTGGTAGTCAAACATGATTGTAACGCTCTAATTGTTTGCTTGAATGAAATTAGATGAATCACACTATCAGTTTTTTGCAAACTAGAGAAATTACCCGTTCTTCTTAGTAGATAGCAGATGTTTCCTTAACTGCCATTTTCTGCCCATTCTACTGCCAAACGGGACATAAAAACTAAACAAAAGGTGTCAAGGATACTGTTTGGGATCTTGGTGACATGGCCTTCGCCAGCCCAGGGTTTGTGCAGCTCGCCAGTGTAACGCAGCCTCAACTCGTCGCCCTGCATGAGGCGCATCTCACCATCAGAACGTGGAAAGTTGAAGTAAGCAATCCTTTTCTTGTTCAAACCAATGTCCCATCTGACTACAATATTGTCCTGGGTCTGAGAGACAGAACAGAGATTAATGTGAGTTAATCAATAAAATAGGAAATAAGAAAACTTCAGCCTATCAAGACCTAATCAAAGATTGCCTTTCTTAGGACTTTAACATGCAATGCACAAATTGGGTACGCCATTTGGTTGAATTCGAGTAAGGCCAGCCCTTTATAGAGAACACGAGTCACAATGCTCTTGAAGCACAACAGAATGTCCACCATACCTGGGATTCTTTCAGCTTCTTGTCATACTCTGCCTCCAAATGGACCAGAGGCCCAAAGATATTCTGATACTGATAAGCATCTTCATATCTAAAAAGACAAGAAATAAATTCATTACAATGCTCCTTGAGACAAAAACAAAAAAGGGTAAAGAAACAAGTTTTACCGTTAGAACATTGGTAATTCAATGCTCTTATTCCAAGGACAATTTTGTTTATACTTTTGAATTTTTAATAATTGATTGGAGAAAGGGTGAAAAATGTGGAGGAATTCTCATTCAGTTTTGGCTTATATCTGATATAACCTATTTGCATAATTAGCTTTTTAGCAACATTACCGCAATAACACTGTCTGTGGCTCTTCATCAACTCCAGGCTTTTCCAAATCTTCCAAGGTTGCTTCCTGGTTGTCCTGAAATCATAGGAAATTTGGTTTTACAGATCCTACCCATAAGAAATGACTTACTTAATGAGAACGACAATAAATAAATACACTAATCGACCTAATACAAAATTATAGCAGCAATAAGAGAAGCAGTTTTAGAGCAAATGTTCTGCTGATGGAAAGGGAGCCTTGTTCACTATGAGAATAACTTTGCTTACAACAACAACGCATTGCACCCAGTGTTCCATTTGTCTCCATTGTAATTTCTTCACAAAGTAGATTGATCCAAAAACTTTTTGAATTTTGCTATATTTATAAATTTCATGTACATCACAAAGGTCATATCCAGGCATTATTGTTGGATGGCTGCAGAATGCTTTCTAAATCTTCTTTTAAAAATGCTTCAACTGCCTAGATAATGTTCAAAAGGCTTTGTGACCCATGTAGTTCAAATACTAAGTGCCTATACTGCAGTACTGTATTTCTAAACATGAACTGTGCAATTGATTTTCTTTTGCATTTTTCTGTTGAGATGTGGTTAATTAAGCTTATGTTTTTCTGTGTTTTGATATACTGGCTTTGTATTGTCTATGTAACTCGCTTGGGTCAAACAAAATGACAGGAAATGTGTAAATTGATAAAAAAAATTTTCATTGAAAATTTACAGTGCTGCCAGAGTGATCAATCGCTCTCTTTGTTGGGTTTGCGTGAGTGACCGCTTGCATCAAGCAAAAAGGCATGTGGCAGGAAAATCTCTGTATCTTTAAAAAGTAAGTACTTGGACTGCCTTTGACCAATGTGTCTCTGGTGGTCAACAAAGATGTTTCCAAAAAGGCAGTAATTAATGTAGTAATTTTTTGTGGGCACTGCCAAAGGTCTGGGTGATTGCCAAAGTAAAATGTAAAAGGCCTAGGTATGGAATATAGTTAAAAAGCAATTGGATTCCGGAGGCTTCAAAAAATTGGGGAACAATACAGAAACACACCTTCCACAACTCTTCAAGTTTGTTGATCTGGGTTGCTGTTATTTGTCTGGCCCTCAACTGTTCTTGCTCTGATGGCACTTTCACAAGCCAAGACACAAATGACCTGTCACTTATCAATGGCTGCCACTGACTTTGGTCCCTGGCATTGAAAAGGTTTGAAATCTTACAGCAAAGAATACATAAATATACAAGCTGGAAGATATGACTAATTTATAAAAAGATCAATTCAAGTTTCTCCCTAAGCCAACTTCAAAAGTTTTTTCTGTATTTATGTAGTGATCATGGTGGTGGTGTAATAAATGCCAATGTGTGTGTATTTATAAGTTTAAAAGTACAAACTGAGCTAGAATATATGGCTTGTGCATGAATATAAAAGGGACACAATAGTATAGTTATCAACTGCATAGCAAAGCAAGTAGAAAGAAATAAAATGATTGTTTACCAGCTCATGTCTTTCAAATTACTCTGCTGGGCACAAGGCTGTCTGCAAATAAGAAAAGAATAACTTGCAAATATCTAATAAGATACAAAATTTAGGGACTTTCTGTCTACAGAAATAATTTTGCATCAGTTACAAAAAAGATGGTTAAAGTAACTGAATCCCAGCCTCCTTTAGAGGAGTAGCAGGGGCGGCTGGGAGTAGAAAAGTATTGGTATTAGCCTCTAAAAAATTAAGACATAAGAAGGCCCCCACTCAGGGTCCTTAAACTATTTAACAAGGGTGGAGCTTATATGTTTTTATTTAAGGAGGTAGGCAAAATGACCTTTTCGATGAGATGTTTCAGAATAGCTTTTAGCAATACCTTAACTTTCAAAATCATTTGAAGGCCCTGGCCCCCGTTGTCTCCCCCGCCCCCCAGGCACTGATGACCCTGTGGTAATGTAATTCATCCAACTAATTTTGGGTGAATGATGGGTCCTACAAAATACAAATGGATTATCGCCACCCCTGAGGAGTAGCTAATGCCTCAAAACACAGAGGAATGGTGAGACAGCTTGTATTGATTGGGAAACAGTTTCATGTATACCATAACAATTACTTTGATCAATAATGCAACGGTTCATCAAAACAACATTTACCTGCATAGCAGAATAACAACAGAATCTGCTTTTGCTGGAATGAAGCCAAGCAAGAACACATTTCTGCAACCACAGTTATAGCACTCCAGTGTTGTGTCACCAAGTGGCCCATCCTTGTGTAGTGTCACTTCCTTGTGCTTGGCCCGCACCAAATGATTAATGATGTGGCTGAAATTGATTACAAGTAATTTTCTTATAAAGATGAATGTAGCAGTAACAACAACCCATTAAACAACTGCCGAAAAACAAGCTCTTTTCTTTGCCCTCCTTTTTTCATTTATGAAATGATTTCTCTTTTCATCTATTTTGCGAATTGCAAACAATATCAGCAATTTTAGGAAAGATGTTTAAAACTACCACCACAACATTGGTTTGTTTGCATATCAGAAAATTTACATATGTTTTCTAAAAGTTACTCTGTGCAAAGACTGAAGGCAGGAGTTACAATTTATACAAATTATATTCTTAATGGTGCACACTTTGTATGTAAAGAACAATTTTTAAAAAAATACAAGGAACAAAAGTTTTCTAAGCTCAGCATTCTAAGCTCTTCAAACAATGAACAATAGCTTTATATATTAAAAAACGATTAGCTTACATTTTGAGTTGCTTTTGCCTAAACTTCAGGTCCTTGACTAGAGATTAGCTAAACTATAATAATTACCTTCCAGATGTGTTGCCACGCCCATTGCAGAACCATTTCTTATCTTGGGAGCAGAGCACAACCGAAGCAGGATCATGAACACCACAATACCTAGGGCAAAATGATTGTCTAATAAATACAAAACAAATATAGCAAGAAGAAGCTAAAGAGACAAACAGAGTTTTGTGGAAACCATGAAACTCCAAAAGCCAATCTAATCAAATAAGCCAAAGAGATATGGTTGCAAGCCTTTTTGTCTTTAATATTTTTCTAAAAAGATCTTTCAATATTCATATTAGATTGATGGCAAAATCATTTATTAGAAATTACACACATAGATAAAAAATTGCATTATAAAGAAAGCAAAATAAAACTGTGGTTACTATAAAGATTAGAATTATATGACTTCATAAAAAATATCTAACTCAATATTCAAAATAATAATGTCACATTAACTAAAATCAAAGAAACTTTTTGATAAGAATGGAAATGAATTAATTTTGTCTGCAATTTGAAATAATAACTGTATTTCATGGCTTCTGAAAACAAAAGTGTTTTGTGTTTGAAGATAGTGTGTTTGAAGAATTAAATTGTTCATAGAAATTTATGTCAAATGCTGATTTTGCTTTTCAAACAACTAAAAACCAATTCAAGGAAACATTTTGAAACATTGTAAAGCTTATTGTCTGACACTCTTCAGAGTATAAACATCGGCAGAAAATAAATAAAAAATCTATGCTAGGAGATGTATATACTGAGTTTCGGAACACAATAGGCCATTCAGAGATGGGAGTTCATGACTATTGAGGTTGCCCATTCAATGCCACTTGTTTATTGAAAATATTACCAATGGAGTCATAAGGTGAAAACCAACTCTTACTGTCTACACAATAGTGTGGTTTTCATGTTTATTTAGATAGATTCAAAAACTGCTAGATGGAATGACAATTGGGTCTTACCAATAATCCAAATTGTGTCGCCATTATAGTTTTTTGTACAATCTTGGTTTTCTAGTAAATGCTGCCCAATAGCAGAATCACAGTTTTTGATCTGCAAGACTGACGAGGCTGTTCTCTTTGGGGACGAGTTTTGTTTGCAATGTAGGAAGGGAAAAGCTGTTTTATTCTATCCCCCAATCTTAATTCTTTGCATCCTAGATGGCCAGAATCACACTGGTACATAAACTCGTAAATATTATTTTTTTAGACAGTGCTGAGTGCAATCCTTAGAAATGGACAGAAGGGCCTTTTTGTACTGTAAACAATACAAGGGTTAACAGGAAGAAACATTTTGTAATTGCCAGTTCAATCCAACTTTTAAATTGCAAGGAAACTTCACCAACTGTTTTGAAAGTTTTGGATACACTGGGCACTATGCAGACCAAATTTCACTTGAGCTCAAAGAAAGGGAAATTACTGAAGGGCAGTTTTGACTAGCCTTTTAATGAGATGAAAAAATAATAAACTTACTCAATTTTTAGGCAGCTAGCTGTAAAATTTAGTGACCTTATATCATTCATATTTTTATACCCTAATTCATGGAGAATTTAAAGAAATAATGATGTACACAGAAACATTTAATGATTCTAAAATACCATAAAGTTTTATATAATGTTACAGCAACTTGTGTCTTTATCATTTCTCTGATTTGTTGCTGATAAGCTGTAAACATTTTACAAATAGCATAAGAAAGATTATATTGCAAAATTAACAAAAAATGTGAAGTGAAATTTAGACAATTTACACAAGAACCTGTTACCAGTTGGGAATCTCAAACCAGCACATGTTTATTGCCTGCTCACTATCTTAGGAATATTTTCTTGATATATTGTGAAGAAAAACTGGTGACAATCTGATTTAGCTCTATTCCCCCTTAGGGCTGATCTGCAACTGCAATCTGGCCTGATATTATCATGCTAATGCAAAGCAAAAAACAAAAGACACTGAAAAATTTCAATCTGGTTGCCTATTTCAGACTAGCATAAGTTTCACTTCCAAAGGGCTTCTCAAACATATTTCTAATTTGGTCATAACATATAATAAGGTCATTAATAAAAAAAAAGTAAACTGAAAACATAAATGCATATAAATTACATACAAAACAAGAAGCCTATAAACTCTGTCTTACACATCAGTACAATCAGATACTGATGTTTAGAACAAAAAAGTTAGTGAATTCTCATGGTTGCCACATAAAAAGCAAAAACATTCTACTACCCAAATAAATAAAAGCTTTAGATATTCAGACACTTCATAGTTATACTGCATGTATGCTAGGGTAGATTGAAGGCTATGTGGGAAAGAGCTGAAGGGTTATCAATAGAACAGGCTTTCGTCAGAAAGGCATGCGATTGCATGTGCACACCCTGGTGCACGCCTACTGCTTTCAAGGAGTGCAAAATGTCACATGCTTTCCTTTATTCCGAGAGCAAAATTCTCTATCAATAATTGGTTCTGTTGGTTTTCAAGATGGGTTTAAATGTAAATCTTTCCTTTGTACTGTTACTTCATGCCACTTCAAATAAGGCTTAACACCTTGTCAGGATTGCGAATTAAGTACAAAATTTTAAAATAATCATAGAACTAATCTACAGTAGACTCCCGATAATATGAAACATGGCTATAACTAATTTACCAGTATAACAAAAATATGCTTGGCCCCTTGGATTCTGCCGAACCCCTTACAAATTCCCTCGGTATGACGAATTCGGTATAACGAACTCTCATTATTACGAACCGAATTGTATGTCCCTTCATCGTGATTTTCCTCTAGATGGCGAGCGTTTCTATAAATTTTCACTGTTCTTTGGCCTACTTTTTCCCCGGTGCATATTTATCACTTTTTCAATTAATTTCATCGGCAAAACAGACATTGGCAAACATGCACTTTTTATGATGCAAAAAATGGGAAAGAAATTTGTGCAAAAGTTTACACCTTTCCAAGGCTTTATGCCATTTCAGTGAACAAATCCAAACACAGAATACAATAAGAGGGATTTTTGTCTCCGAATTTTAAAAGGAACATTAAGTGTTGTTAACAAGATTTTCATTTTAGATTGCTAATTTAGCAAAAGTAGCAGACTTGCCAATTATGAGAGAAAGTAGCAAATTTGCCGATTTTGCTACCCATATAAAGCCCCCTCTTCATATGTCGCTTTGCTTTAAATCTAGATTTTGGCGACATTTAAATTAATGAAAAATGACCCATTACTATCTCTTATGCATTATCTTTATGGATTATGGACATCTTGCCAGTCTTATACATAAAATAGCTGTGATGCTTGATAACGGAGGGCCCTCGGGGCACAGATTTACATGCAAAAATGGTCATTACAACCAGATGAGCGCCAAGTCCCAATGACTCTGCTAAGGATATATTATCGAAGCTGATGAACACTTTGTAGAAACTTGCTCAAGTCTTCAGAAATAACAAATTTTCTTGTTAAAATGTTAGTAGTGATGCTAAGGATTCAGCAAAATAAATTTCATCAGAATTATTGGTGTCATCATTGTCTTGTTGGCAATTTCTGCGTAGATCTATTATGATAACCATAGGTTTTTGCGGAAAAATGTCACATGCCACCACAGGCCTGGATGTTTTCAGGCGTGCGGTGGTAAGCACGCCTGCCATGTTTTTCCCATGAAAGCCAGTAAAACTTGCAGCAGTTGGGATTGAAAAGCAGGCTTGCAACTGGCACAATTCTTGGAATCACAAAAAAATGAAGATCAGTCTTGCAACTTGTGACAGTGAGTTTTCAAAAATTTGTTTGTTTGATACTCAGCTTAAACTATATCAACAACACTTGAGCCTCAAGTTAACCAGACACACACATATATATATACAAAAACTGAGTCGCAGAAAAAATAACATGGTTGTTGTAAAAAGTGTGAATTTACAACACAATCATCAATCAGGCAACAGAAATGATTTGTGTAAAGCTCTGCTTTTGTGATTAAGCACAATCTCACATAATTTTCAACAGACCAAAATATCTGCATGTGTCAAGCAATAAAAATAATATGTGAAGAAAAATGTACTGGTTTAGAATACCAAAAATCATATTCAAAAAAGCAAATCGAAATTTATAGAAATTCTTAATTCACTTGAAAATTCAACAAAAACTAATTTGTAAGCATGATTTGAAATTTGTTTAACTTATTTTGAACTAAGGCTTAAGTTTACTTGGGAGAACTATTTATATTATAATTTTATCACCTTTCTTCAAGAGACGTCAGTTAAGCTATATATCATGTTCATAAAAAAATGGCTTATCAATAACATATTTATAAGAAGGCGGTATTTGAAAGCATCTGAAAAATTAAAAGCAGTTGGAACTGGAGTACAGGTGACATCAACGAATATTTGGATACAATTAAGTTTCAACTAGCAATTTTACTAACCCATGCACAAAAATTCGTCCAACAGCGCAAAGAGTTTCAAGACCACTGACATATTTAAAGCTAGTAACTTATAAACTGATTTCTGGTTGGCCTAAAGACTTTTAGCAAACTCGCGATCATGTGTGCGGCTTGTGTATTTCAACAAAATTGAACCATGCTGACTGCCTGCCATGACATGTAATTTTTCGGTCGACTAACGTCTACATTCTTGTCTCGATTAAACCATATTAATAAAAAAATTGCGAAAAATAAAGGTTATATTAGTGGATACAAAACAAAATTTGTCGCTAGGCATTTCTGCTCACGGCTCACCTGCATGCATGTGCTGGAAGATCTTTTCCTGAGAATGTGCCTTCATCGTCATCTTCCTCAAAGTTTAGGTCACCGACACCTTTGATCATCTGCTCAATTTTTGCATCTTTTTCCTCACTATTGCTGGCTGCAATGACTTTTTCCTCGTCAGTTGCTTTCCTTGAGTTTTCTACAATACCATTAACAAGAGGTTGGCTAGAGAGATCCTGAGTCTGCGTTTGAGACGGCAACGTGAAGTCGTTGAATTCGAATTCTGAGCCTTGGGTATCGGCACCAAAATCGACATCTTCTGTCTCTAAAAAAGTTAAAGTTTGGGAAGCAGGTCCGTACGAGTCCACAGTGGACATTTCTGTTGTAAGCGCGCTCCTCTTTTCGACTCTTTGGTCGTTCCCCTTTAGGAACACTTATTCGAACGGGAAAGGACCTCTGTTCGAAAGTGACGAACAATTATCAAAATCCCATCATCCTTTGTAAAGTTGTTACGTCACAAAAAGTCGGTCAACAGCAACCACTACGCGGAGCAGCAACAACATGCAATGCATGTTCTGAACACGTGGTTCTTAAAGAAGCGAGCGAAATGTTTTAATTGTCTTTTTAAAATAATTATATATTATCTAACTAACTTCATGTATTTAGCTATAAATTTGTCGATGCAACATTTCTTAAATGTTTGAGCTTGAGTTTCACAAGGAAACTCTTCTTCATTTGCAGTTTGGAAATGAAGATAGTTTATGAGTTGAAAAATTTTTGCCTCTCAGTCCATAGTAAAAATCATGATGAAATAAAAACTCAGCATCATCTTCGCTCTTCATGGTAAAATATGGAACTATACAAAAGACCTATCAGATTATCAAGAAATAATCAACTCATTTGGAACAGAACCGGTCTCGTTGTTGTGTCTTAAACATCGTAGCTATTTTGAAATCGCGGTTACTATTCAAATTCCTTTTTTGGGAATTGTAAAAGTAACCCTCGATAAGACTAGGAGAGAGAAATCATAAAAATTTAGTCCTTTTTTACTTTGACAATTTAGATTGTTTAGAATAAAAATGCAAAATATGCTTATTGATCGACTGTTATCGGCAAACCATCTTATCAATGATCTCTTCTATTCCTTATCTATATGAATGATCTTCCACGGGCTATGCAAGATTCCTCTGTGACTATGCATGCTGATGATACCAGTCTTTGGCACCAACCTCACGATTTGACTCAGCTGAATGAGGCTATAAATAGCGATCTCAAGAAATTTAAGACTTGGTTCATTTTTTCATTTCAAAAATCTTTACACACGAATTCCCTATCAGCTATAATACAAATAAAATAAACTACTTCTATCACAATTACTTCTTTAATATATATAAATAAAGGTGTTGCTGTTCTACCTAGGGATCGTGGTTGCGAGGCAATAAGCTTTTATTGAATGTGGCAAAAACTCATTCAATGGTCATATCCACCAAGCAGAAAGGCAGCTTTCTTAAAAGTCGAAATGAAGCCTTGGAACTGAAGATACACGACAATGAACTCGAAGTAGTTCAAAAGACAAAGTACCTTGGAGTGCAAATCGACTGCTTTTTAGATTGGAAAGAGCAAATTAGGGCAGTTTCCACCAAGGTCTCCAGGGCGATCGGCTTTTTGAGACATGCTAGGATCATAACAGATAGCAGCCTTGATACCCCAAGCAGACCACTTATTGCAGAGTTGGGCTGGAAAACCATTGAAGAGCTCATTGGCAATGAGACTAAAACAATGGTCTTCAAGTCGCTCAATGATTTGGCTCCTCAATACTTGTGTAACCTCTTCACCAAAAACTCAGTATGCTCCTCCCGCAGCCTCCGGAACACTGAGACTGCAAAAGAAAAAGTCAGCAAATGGACAAAAATGCTTTTCTTTCCGGGGGACTAAACTATGGAATAGCTTTCCTGCTGAGTGCAAGACTGCATCCTCCCTGGATGGTTTCAAAAAACCAATACAGGGTTGACTAGTTCCTTTTATACTGTAAAATACCATGTAATTGTGAATATGTTTTTAATATTATAGTTTTTTATTCCTAGTATTTTAATTGCATATTGTAATTAGTTTTTATTGGAGGGCCTCTTGAAAAACAACTTCCGTTGAAGGGCAACCCTCCCTAAACAAATCAAATATGAAAAATAATATAAATATCTTGGACCTGCCAATTTGACAAAGTCATTGTAAGAAAATATATTTTGCAAAATCTAGAAGTGATATACGGGCTGCATTCATAAAGATAATGGTTCCAACCAAGTCGCTATGCTTAAACTAAGCTTTTTGCAGGAGCAGTCTCCTTAGACTTTAGACTACATCTTAGAAATGCATTTACTTTCCTCTCTAAATTCAAGAGACTCCTACACCTAACTGGAATTGCTTCTCTTTTCGTAAGGAATCTAGGAATCTGCTTATTGGGGTTTGGTAAATACTGATCATGGATCTAGAAAGCTATTTATTGGGGTTTGGTATACCTTCCAAAATACGCTTCCCACAAGAATCAATTTTAGATCCACTTTTGTTCCCAATATAAAAACGATCTTCGCTCCATTACATGTTTTGAAATGTCCATGCACGCAGAGAAGATGACCATAATATTGCAAAGAAGTTTACTTCATTTGTCACTTGTGACACAAAAACAAACCCGAACAGGACCAATATTTACGCATATGACAAGCAATCGAACGCCGCCAACAAAAGACTAAAGAACTGTGTAATTCTTAGCACCCGCAGACTGGTATTATCGTTTGAAACTGAGCTCCTCCCTTTCAAACCCATTACGGAAAATAAGATAAAAATTTCCTATAGCGGACACGCAATTCGAGGGTGAAAAAGTCACTACAAGACAACCTCGTTTGACTGACAGTCTCGTTTGCAAACTCACCCCTTGATAACTTTTTATTTAGACTGCTATCTAGACTGAATTCTTTCTGTCCAAAAACTTGCACCAGTTTGCCAAAGAACTTATTGCAAATTCTTTTTCTGACCTTGATAGGCCTCTACTTTATTAGCGAATCGAGTATGCTCTCTATAACGAGACAGAAAGGTTCAAAATAGCCTTCGCATGTTCTTACGCAAAATGTTTATTCTCGAATGGCCTTTGCAAGAAAATGTCTTCCATGACAAACATTTCAGCACAAAAACATTTCAGTACAAAGGGGGTGGCCGTGTTAAGGGGGATCTAGGGGGGCCATGGCCCCAGGCCCCGCGCTTATAAAAGCCAAAAGGGGCCCCACACCTGACAAAAAAGATATAAATTATAAAGAACAAGGACCCCGCAGATGTTTTTGGCACTGGGCCCCGCAGTCGCTAAAATCGCCACTGCGGCAAAGTTTGCTGGAAGAGAAGGCTGCTATACTTGGCATCATTCTGAAGTATGTATACACATCCTACCGATAAACTAGAAGCAGATAAAGGCTGCTAAGTGATGTAATATAAAACAGTATCTAATATTGTAATCCTGTATAAATAACCCTTCACAGTATCAAAATCAATGATTGCGCATGCGTGAGAAGCAGACCATCGGAAACTAGATGCAACGGTAAATAAGTGAGCCGCGTACAGCAGTATATCGACGCGTACAACAAGCTAAGAGTCAAGAAAATAGACAGTTTCAAGCAAGATTTTCGATAAGATTTATCAACAGTGTTATAATTCACGCTTCTAGTGTTTCCCCGGCATTTACATTAATCTTTGACGCTGCGATAATTGTCTCAAGAGCCCCCAAGATGGCGAAAGCCTCTTTTTGGTACTCGAGTTCCATGGCAAGTTTTTCCCTCAGTTCTTCGAAAAGCTGGTCTGCTTGCTCTGATTGTCCCATAACTGGCGTGTAAATGTCTGAAGAAAAGCAGAAAGATTCAAGCCGTTACAATTAGCTTCCATGCAGTAAATTTAAAGTTAAAGACAATAGACAGATACCAAAGTGACTGAAGCCACGTGTCAATCAAAAATTGGCCAATCTACGAGCTTTTGAGTGGTATCATGCTTATTGATTGGCCAATCGTTGACTGACAGGTGGTTTGCCTTCAACGTTAGGCGTAAATCAACAAAACTGAAAAACCAAGTGATGTACATTAAGTATTCTACTTTTTAGAGGGAAGAGGGTATAAATCCAAATATTTAACAGTATTAAAAACTTTCTGTACTGTAAAATGGGGAAATTTTGTGCATGGTTCACCATCATTAAACATTCAAAAGCATTTCAACCAGTTTGCATACTTAAAATTGCCTCTAGCTACAATTTAAAGCAGGATTCATGTCTCAAGAGAGAGAATATTATTAGGTTGAAAATATCAAACGGAGAGTTTGGAGCAAACGATAGGATCATACAAACCTAATATTAGTCCTGCGATGTTGATTAATATCCTTGAATATTGTGGTTTACAAATATTTCTGCAAAAAACGAAAAGTTGCAAAATAAATAAAAAAGGATATTAAAACACCAGACGAAAAGCGCAGTGGAGTAAGACACTTGATAGTGAGGTGAAAGCGATGATCATCATAAGAGAAGACAGAGCAAGTCATTTCTTGATATTTCTACCTCATCTAAATTTAACACAAACATTGATATTAAGAGATAGACATCCCAGTATCGACGTAAATGGCTGTTTTTTTAAAAAAGGACATTAAAAATTAGGAGTCGACATTCCAGTAGTGACGAATAAAGAACAAAAAGTTTCGATAGGATCACTTATCATCTTGAGTTAAGAAATGAGTAAGGATGGAAATTCAAAAATTGATTGTTTTCAAAATAAAATGGCCTCTTGATAGAATTGGGTTTTATCAATGTTACGTCTATGCTGGGTCACATATAATGCAACTTAAATTGAATTTTAGGTTGTAATATATGAAAAAATTTTAATTATTGAATTATTTAATAGCAATTCCCCTTAAATAAATTGTTGTCATCGGAGTAAGAGCTTATGATTCCCTAGATGGTTTCGGAGAATTAGAAAAAAAACCAAAAAGTCACAACTTAAAAGCTGCAGTTTAATCAAGGATCACAATTGTTTTGGCTGGTTCATATATTTGTGAAAACACACAAAATTACACTGATTTGACAAGTAGAGAGTCTGTGCTGTTGTGGCTAAGTTCGGATTCGTTTTCACAAGATCGTCTTCACAATGTTCTTTCAAATTGTAAGGTCTAATTTCTAAAAAGGTTTCAGTGACGTCATCAGTCAAACATTCTATTATATATTCATAACAACGTGAGATAGCTAACCTTATGATAAATTTCATGATTGGGACAATCTCATCCGCGTCTCTATTTGAAAGTGCAATTTTGAGGCCATCTCGTCGTGCCAGTTCAATCAAAAGACTCACAACTTGTTCTTGGTTTCCTTTGCTGGCGAGAACCGTGTCAAGCACAGCTCGATATTCAAATCTTCGTAACAGCTTATCAACTCTATTTTCTTTTCTGTATCTTTTTTCTTCAACAACAAAATCTCCCTAAAGAGAAACAATGACCAAATGTAATTGTATGCCTGGTAAATCAAATTTTCCTGATTTGAGTAAAGATTTATTCCCTTTATGATCATGCGTTATTCATAATTACCATTGATTTTGGGTATCTCTTTGATATAAATGATATGATATAAAATCGATGGGGCTAACCGATGAAGGTTGGGATTTTGGGCATAATTTGAGCAAATTTTCCTTCTTTTGAACTTTTAGATTTTCACTGAATCAATCATAAATACCAGCTTATTGCGAATATCATATTAAGATTCAAATCAATTTCTTTAAAAACCATAAAATTCAATTTCTATGAAAAATACTAAATGTAGCTTTAAAATTAGCACGACGGGTTCTAAAATAAACAAACCTGATCAAATAAAAACTCAGAAGTCAGTGTTTGAAAGTTAATCAAGATGTAGGTAAGCAAGTAAATCTTATAAGAAACTTTAGTACGCTAAGAAGCAATCAACAAAGAAGGGACAACATTTAAAAGGTGTATGGAGGTTGGGTTAAACAGGTAAGCAGTCACGTGACATCTGAATCATAGCAAGGCAGAAAAAGCATCATTGACTTCAAAGAAAAGGCAAACGATGTTTAAAACATATTCAAGCTTTTCGTCTGACACTTTTCAGAGTATAGAACGTCAGAACATAGATCGAAACTCAAAGCTAGAATATTATATATCCAGTTGTGGATCGAAATAGGCCAATCAGAAACACGAGCACATGACTGTTGAGGTTGGCTAATCAGTGCCGCTTGCCTATTGAAAATGTTACCAATGGAGTCCCAAGGTGAAAACGAACTCCTTCTATCTACTTTTTTGAAAGCCATTTCTACTTTTTGTACAACGAAAAACTGTTTTCAAACAATGTTCTTACTTCTTGTGGCCTGTCATTTTGTCCTCTTTCAAAATACCTGCGAGAGCCACGCTTAATTGCAGTTTGTTCCTTAGAGGGAATGTCGAGTTGCTTTGGTTTCTTTCGCTCTTTGATCGAGATTGAGCCATCAGCCATGCCAGCGACCAAATGACTTCCACTGGTCTGCAGGTGAAGGAAACATGAAGCATTAGAGCGAGGCCATAGCTTTCACAGCCATTAATGTATAGCCAAAAAAGTTTAGAGTAGAAACGCGGAAAGGGGTTGCCAGGAATTAAAATGAGATAAGACAGATTGGTAAACTTCATTATGAAATAATATGAAATCATCAAGACGTATTAAGGTATAGAGGGTAAAAACGAAACAAAGAAAAAGTGTTGTATTGGAAAGAAATCATATAAGAAAAATGAGAAAAAACGAGAAAATGAGTAGTCACGACCGTAACAAGTCGTCACCATAAAATGAGTGCTGGCCAGTTTAAGCCTAGCTAATATAAAGTAGTAGATAGGCAACTCATCAGTGAAAAGGTCTTTGGAGTACAAAAAGTAAATTATCTACTGTATAAAAGTTTCGAATTTTTTTCGTTTAATGACATTAATGAAATTGACGAGTATTTTTATGGTATTATCAGAAGGAATTATGCGAAGTTCAAGAACATACCGAGAGGCCGATAGAGGTAACAGCAGAGGGATACTCCAGGCTTGCCACAACAGAATAATCGTCTGTGTTATAAACTTTGACGTGCCTAAAAGAAAAGTGTGACTTAGCATCAATGGTGGAGGGGTAGGTTAACCGTGTTGTGAGGGAGGCTCATGGTCTTAACCCAAGTCCACCAATGGATAAAATGAGTTGTTGTTTAGTGGAGAGGGGTAGAAGGGCGTTTTATTTGAAGATGTTTTGTACGAAAAGGGGCTGAATCAACAAAAACAACGGGAGATAATTATTCAAAAAACAGAAATTCCATTTTTCTCTTAGGTATATCGCTGGAAAGAAGCTGAAGCCCTCATCCATAAACTGATGCCTAATCACTCATAAACTGATGGATAGCTTTTCTTCAGTTCAAAATACGTCACATAAACAACAAGAGGGTGCGTCAATGGCAGTGAAAAGTGCTTGCCACAACGTAATACCTGTCTATGGAGCCAGATAACAATCTCGTATGCGAGCCGTCAAAACACAAGCACGTGACTGTTTTCTGGTGATTTGAAAAACTAAACAGCATTTTGCCGCCAGCCAAGATGTCCCACACTTTGACGAAATTTCCACCTGGTGAAGAGAGTAAGAAAATATAAACACATGGAGAGTTTCATGCCTCTATTGTACAGCCTCTTGTCCTCTCCTCTGGCCTTCAAATTTAGCAGAAGGAAAAGATGCTGGATAGGCCGTCCATAGGATGGGCGAGGGATGTGACGATAAAAGGTAAGTAGTAGCAACCATTTAGTTTCCGAATAAAGTGGAAAATGATTTAAAAGAAAAGGTAAAAGCAAAGGGAATTTTTATCCAATATGAATAAAATTCTAATGGTATGATTAATGAAGTTTGGGCTATTTTTGTCTTAACATTGAAGATACCAATAGTGGGAAAGCAAAAAGTTCCACACTGACTTTTCAAAGAAAAGGTAAAAGAAACAATCTAAAATTGTTACTCTATGACTTAAACACGGGAAACTTTGGTATTTTGCAGAACAGTTTTATGTTTTGCTATGTATTTTCTAAATTCACTTAAAAGACAGCTAAAATATTACCTGAAGATATACACATGCCACAGTTTGGATAAAGAAGTACTGATTCGACAGGATCGCCATGGTTCACGCTGAATGTGCTCTCTCCTGCTCGCAAATCCCATAATTTAACAGTGTGGTCGTAAGCACCTGAAATGCCATATTGTGAACATTGGATTTAATATGGATAGACTTGTGTACAATGCAACTACACAAAGCACGCTATATAAGATATGAAGGGTCTCGAAGAAGTCGCGGTCTTACAAAGGAGTCAAAGGAGAGTTGAGTGACGGGAAACGAGGTCCTTGGGTGAGCAACAAGGCATAGCAACTTCTGATTAGGTCCTTACTCTAACAAAATTGACATTAGGGAGTGACGAGACTCGCTTAAGTTTCGTAAGAGCTTGATTAGATGGGTGAGATCACCTCATTTGCCAGATCATAAGGTGAGAGGTGAGGTTAGATTAAATCTGGAGGTGGAGATTGGAGAATAAGCTAATCTCGTGGTTTCATCTAATGTGCCAGCGTGTGAAAGAAGCGACTGCGCACAGCAACAAATGCCAACTTCACTTAAAAAATTTGTCATAACTTTCAGTTGTTTACGTGGTGTTTTATGAGAAAAATTTCATCCTACCAACGTGGGACCCAGCTCACTGCAATAAGGAATCCATATGTTCTAGATAAAATACTTCTCATGTAGGCAAAAGTTAATGTAAAGAAGGATTGGAAAAGGAAGTTCCGATCTCATCACGCAGCTGTTGAGATGGAAAGGGCCTAGAATCCTGCCTTTGTAAAAAAGCCCTAAATCCACATGATATGATGCCACATTGAGTGAACAAGAAAAACAAAGAATCTGTAAAGATAAAATAAGCATCACCATCTTCCTTTTGCCTAGCAGTCTGAAAAGATTCTTTTGAAAGAGGAGTTGAACAGAAAATAAAAGTCGCTAAGAATCTACTAAAAATAATTCCCTCCTTGATATCCATAAACACAAAATTTAAAAAATCTCTATTGCAAATTGCATAGAGACAAGTTTACAATCTTTCTTACTTCTTGAAATGAATAATTTGTAACTTTAATTGATCTGCAAAAAATATTCCAATTTTAGGCTAAATTGGTTCATATTAGATGGGGCTCCACAATATCACCCAGTAGCTTTCTAATTCAATAGCTTCGTTATAACGGGGGTACTTGCGGTACATTTATATCAAAGATTCTTCTTTGACATCAATCCTTGGGTGCTGGTTATAGAACAAACGGGAGACCGCAGCTTGGTTACAAGAAGGCTTGGTTACAAACGGGAGACCAAATTGCATGATGGGATATCATGCACATGCAAACACCTGAATTGACGAGGGTTCGTTGTTTCCTCTCCCATGTGGAACAAACTAAAAAGCATTTAAAGAAAACAAGCATAAAATTTGGAAGTGCTCTTTACTAAACTGTACCCTTTCTGCAAGGTTATTACACGTTTTGGGGACTTGCCCTTTGTAGAAACTGATTCACTAGAATTATACGATTAGTTTAGCCTTTTGGTACATTGAAATTAGGCAGATTAGATTCATGAATTCTATCATACACTCGGAACAGATCTATCACTATCCACTGAAACATGAAAATTGAAAATGTAGAAGCAATTTAAAGATATGTACTGACCTGTGATTAAAACATTGTTGTTTGATAGACAACTTTCTCCACTTCTGATATAGTCCTTTAATAAAACAGAAAATAAAAGAAGCTGCATTATAAAAAACTTATTCAAATTAAGATGACTTAAGCCAGAACAAAACACTGCAGTTAAGTTACAAATAGCTATTAATCAATACAGGAGCAGAAATCGAGTGGGTATTGTGAAGAAGAGCCCCCAGATTGAAAATTGTCAACTTTAGCTCCCCAAGAAAAAGACAGATTTCCACCTCTGGATCAATAGCGTGTTATAAGAATTTCAGTGAAGAATATATACATTATCTAACATGATTATATCATTTTCAAAAACATTTGAGCCAAGTTATAGAAATCCTGTGACCAGGCTAAGAGAAATGAGGAACATAAATATAATACTATAATGTGTTGTAATTACATTGTGGCCTCGTAAGCACAGAACCTCCTTTTGAGTTGGAATGTCCAAGCACTTCACTGTGCAATCATCAGATGCTGAATAGACTTGACTCGTATTTGGGAGAAACCCAGCAACATGTGTGGCCCTAAATGCAAATATTTAATGAAATATAATCATTAGGGAAGTTTTTACTGCATAACCCTAGCTGAAGATCGTACAAGCTAGTACTGATTACAAAATATGGCAAGAGTTTACTATAAGTTATAATAAATATAAGTTATAAGTTATCAAAGTTTTTTCGGGATGAGCCCTTTACTTTGGCTTTGAGTTGGATCACATTTTGTTCAGTCACACTGTCGCATGCAAATCATTAATTGTCTTCAATACGCTTCCTGCTAAAAGTCTGCTAACCTATGTTCTAGATCCCAAATAAAAACCTTTACTTTGATAAAGATTTGCCTACAGGGAAGAGGACACGATTCTGTCTCAATTTAAGCAAAGTGCCAAGCAATTGCAATAAAAAATCACTTACTTTGAATGAGGCCTGAATTGCCTCAAAACAGTGCGGCTGCTTGAGTCAAATACCTAGGAGAAGGAAAAAGAGATTTAAGCAAAACATGCAGACTGGTTTGTTAATATTGTTTACATATTGTCCCAGGGCCTTTTTTAGCATACTAACTGCAGGGGCAATTGCCCTACCATCCCTCGACTTTGCCCCTGCACTCAAGAGATTTTTGACCCCAGAAAATAGTCCCTTGTTTGTCGCCACCACTACGTAGAATTGTGAGGCACATCTGCAGGAGCCATAAGTAATAGAAAACAATTGGAATACGATATCATAAGTGTTTACATGGCAGTGATTTCATAAGTTTACATGGGAGACTTTTACGCAGTCGAAAGCTAAAAACTGAAGTAAATTAGGGAATCAAAACTAAATGAAGATGTATATTGGCATTCTTTGGTATAGGACTCAAATTTTAAAAAATAAGGCCCTTAAAATTACTGTTTAATTCCTGTATTGCTGTGGTCATTCATTTCAGATTAGTAAAAGCAACGGCACAGAAAATGTAAGGGGTCAGACAGCAAAATTAGCTGTGGAATGTGTTTGTCTACATTCAGGTATAAATTTGTGCCACAAATTTGATTGTGTTTTTGGTTTGCATTGCATGAATCATCCCAATTCCACTCATCTTCGAACAGTTTTGTTGGGAATCAACATTAAGAAATAAACTGTTCATTGCATGGAATGGCGTCCCATCATCAGAGTTTGACACATGGCCAGCCATAGCAAGATTTTTCAGAAAAAGAGTATCATGAACCAAAGCCAACTATAGAAACTTACAAAAATAGAGAATTTGTTTCTCAGTTTTTTAATGGATTTATTGGGACTTTGATCAGACATATTTTCACTTTTGAATAATATCTTAACTTCAAGTGTCAACACAAAGCTGTTTCATTTCATTTGAAATACGAAATGAATTTCGTTGAAGCATGGGATCATAAAAGCTTCCTAAAAAATACCCCTTGTCTCCCGTTTTTGCTTGTTTATCCTGTCCCTTTTCAAAAATTGCCCCCCCCCCCTACTTAAAATTTCTTAAAATGGTTTATTGTTTAAAACTGAGACTGTTCTAACTGAATCAAATTGGGTTTGACTGACCAGTACAAGACTAAATGCATTGAAATAATGAATAGCTCTGAACACACATATCTCACCTTGACTCCACCATCTTCAAAACCGGAAACTATCAGTTTTCCATCCTTTCGAAATTTTCCACAGCAAGCACTGCTTTTGAATCGAGTGATTGTCCTCTTCAGCTGACTAGTCGTTGAGCTGAAAATTTGTATCTGGAAATTGAACAATTTGAAATCAGAAATCACTTTCTATGAAATAGTTTGAGGACAAAATGAATCTACATCTGAATAGAATGAAACAGGAGCAAACAAATAAGAAGCTAAACAACGCAGATGACATGAAAAAACCTACTCTTCTAAATTTGTCTGGCATAGAGTTTTTTATTTGTTTGCAATTATTAGACCAAGTCCAGGCAATTTTCTTTTTTCTCAATTTTTCAAACACAATTCTTAAAATTCTATGAAGAAATTTTACAGCATAAAACTATGAAGTTGCATATAATGTCAGTCCTATTTGCCAATCAATCTTGTTTTAGATTCTTTAGTCCTGTGCAATCATTAATCAAAAATACAATCTTGCTACCAATCATTTGCAATATCAAATATCCCATCCCTCAAAATATTTCAAAGTTGTTACAAGCAAGCCTCTTCTTTTGAATGCTTCTTTTTCAACGCTAACAACCTTCTGTAGTTAATGAAAAATGCAGATAGTCTTAAGTAATAAGAAAAAATAAAAATAAATAAAGATCTAAAAAGACGAAAGATCAGTGTAAATCAAAAACTCGAGAGTGAGTAACTGCAATGAAACAGAAAATGACAAAATAATATGTTGATGAAATACTTAATCGCCGATTGTTAATTCCAACTCAATATTTCTCCATCCTTGCCTCTGCAAGGTTTAAAGAGAAATTTTGCTGGGATAGTCTGATCAGAAATGGAAAACATCTCACATAACTACTTTCCTTGGTAAAGAAACAATACTATCTATGGTATTTCTATAAATACAGTAATACAAACCTTTCCAGAGCAAGTAACAAGAAAATCCTTTGGAGGGGCCTCACAGAAATCAATCTGGTTAATTGCAGAATATTCTTTCACAATAACAGGGAACTGAGAAAAGAAAAAGAGATTGCTATTTTGTAAGTTTACAAATTATAATTCATTCTCATTTGATAATAAGATTACAGGTAGAGAGCTAGAGTAAAAAAGAAAAGAATATAAAGTTATAAAGTTGTTACATACATTATTTTAAAAGAAATTTTTGGCCTCAAGTTTCAGTAGGTTATTTTCTTGTCATTTCACATAATGTGAGCCTCAACTTTTTCTTATTTTTTCTTATTTTTGAAATACAATTCCCTGTGCATAGTATGTGCAGACATAACATGTGCTTGATAGAATAATTACCGTATTTTGCCGTGTATAAGACACGTTCTTGCATAAGAGGCACCCTTAATTCCATGTTTGAATTCTGAAAAAATAGTTTTTACCCTGTCTTACTGTGTATAAGACCCACCATCTTTTCTCAATTCTTGTAAAGCATGTATTTTCAGTGAAGGAAAAATTCTGTGAAGGAAAATTTGTTCAAACCACAATGCTTCAAATATTAAGTTATGTTACACTTTTATGTTATGTGTATACTATTAAATTATGGTTAACATCAACAGGTCTTAAAATCCATAAAATTTCTGTTTGGCATCCGTTTCATTCACAAATTATTTATGATTACATGGATGTGCTCTCTAATTAAAGAAATGCAGGGTACAACCTTTCCATTTGGGTGTAGAAAAGCTTTTGTCAGATATTTTTCTATCACAGCTGGAGAATTTTAAATTTTTACTAAATTTACAGTAAAAGTGCAATTATTCGAATTAAGGGAGCAGGTGCTCCAAATATCATAGCATTTTGTCTATAAAATGACACTTTTCCTTCAAAAGGAAATGATAGGTCAGTCAATGTTACCAAGTTTAAGACACACCCTTACACAAAGCCAATAATAATTCAAAGAAAGTGCGTCTTATACACTGCGAAATACGGTACAGCCTCTGTCCGGGATGTAAATCTTGTTAAGTTTATTATTGTATCTGTGCAAAATTCACTCAATTTTAAACAAGGAAAGACTATTTTGGAAAGGCTTTATTGTTGAATTTTTGCTGATATTTTATTTATTGAGTTTTGTTGAATTTTAGCCTGTCTTGTTTCTTAGGTTGTTCATATTTTTTGGGCAAATCTTTGCCTTATGTTTCTTAAAAGGGCTTTTCCAATAAATCAACGTGCACGCTATTTAGACACAGTTCAGATCAGTATGTTGTCTACAACACTGAGAAAACCGTAATGGGAAGGGGCTATATCGGGCCCTACTTGTGCCCTAAGCTTTGCATATTTAGTTATCTCTGAGTGGAAGCAACTCTTGATATATTATGCAAAATAACTTTTTACATGAAAATTTTAGATCAAACCGTACCTAGGCCTATCAAAATTAAAAAACTTACCTGAAACTTATGCCAAAATTTATCTTCAGGGTTTTGTTTTGTAGATAATTTAGGAAAACGCTTGATTGGTAGGCTTTTGAAGTTGTTTGCCATGATTTTAAGCAGAAAGATCCTAAAAAGTTGTTGCCATTTTATTTATCATGTGGTAGAACGCTCACCACAACGAGGTTTTTTTTATTGATACGCGGTTCTTTCAAAATGTCCGAAGGCAAAAATCATGAGATGGAGCAACAGATGGAGTGGAACTCTAGTACTTTGCCATTATCTGCTGAAGAATATTTGCAGAAACAACAGAAGTTTATTGAAAATTACAAATGGCTAGTGAATTCATTTCTTGCTGTAAGTATACCTGCAAAGAATTTGTCATGAAATATAAATACATTAGCCGCTGCTCCGTTAACATTTTGTTTATGTTTCACTAGTTTTGGTTTTAATATATTCCAATTCACTTTATACATGCAATTTATTAACATTTAAATATAAAAGAAATATCCTTAGAAGTTATAGAAATCCAAACAAAATTTTTTTAAGAAATTCTAGATTTTTTTTAATAATAATTTGAAGGAGAGACTCTAATTTGTATCAGCAAGTCTTTTCAATCTTTTTGCCCTGATGTATCAACTGAAGAAAGTTGTCTATGTCTAGTTATGGTCTGGCCTGCAGTGTATGGCCTTTTTCAAAGAGATCTCAAGTGTGCACACCAAAAACTTTAAGCATACAAATGTGCACGTTTTTTGAAAATTATGTTTTCTGTTTAGTGAAAGGAAACAAAGTTTTATCCAAATGATGTAGTAATTTTTATTTTCTTTTCCTTTAGGAGTTTTTTGCTGAAGGTTTGTGGGAAAGGATCCCATTATCATGGCGAATATGCTTGGAAAAAATTTCTATCGACGAATTTCATGACCTAATCTCACCTGATGTGAAAGGCAAAAATTTTAGGTAATTCATTTTGTGCCTACTAACAAGCCAGACTGTTGGTATATTTGAGTTATTGTGATTGTTGTCATTGTTGTCAAAAAAAGTTCTTGTTCTCAATTTCATTGTTCTCATTGTCTTTGTTGTTATTGTCAGTTTTGTCATTTACATTGTTATCATTGTCATTTTTGATATAGTCATTTTTGTTGCTGTCATTGCTGCCATTCTCATTTTTGTCATTGTCACTGCTGTTATTGTTATTGTTGAAATTGTCATTTTTGTCATCGTCATTGTTGTCATTGTCATTGAATTGTCATTTTCATTGTTGTCATTGTCATTCAATTGTCATTTTCATTGTTGTCATTGTCTTTGAATTGTCATTGTCATTGTTGTCATTGTCTTTGAATTGTCATTATCATTGTTGCCGTTGTCATTGTTGCCATTGTCATTGTTGTCATTGTTATTCTTGTTATGTCATTTTCATCATTGTTGTTATTCTCATTGTTGGCATCTTCATTGACATCTTCTTTCCTCATTTTTAGTGTCAAATACCCCCTTGTTACATTTTCTCTCATGCTTCTTTTTATTAATGTCTCAACTTTTGTTTATCTAGCTGTGTACTTCCTCTTTCTTTGCTTTCATTCATTGCCTTGTGTCATTACCTGGCACTGCCAAGAAAACAAATGTTCAATGAATGCACTCAGACAAAAGATTCTGCAAACGACACAAAGCTGCCACATAGCTTCAGAAGACATGTGAAAATAAAAAAACAATACGAAGTAAAGCATTTATCACAGGTAATGTAAGAAGTTTTCTTATACACTCTTATATTAGCATTATGTTACTTTCTGGCAGTTTGAAAAACATCTACAGTGCAATGTAGTATGGTGTAATCTTTTGTGAAGTGCGAAGAAAAATTCTATAGCTCAATGTTTGGTTTTGAATTTTAATCATGTTTAACGCATAGCTATTTGCAGAATATGATCCTTGACACTGAGACCCAACTGATGCTATGCTATAGAAGCATATGAAACCAATTTTGCACTTGTAAGAATGACATCAACTTGCCAATAAGATGTGCTTTCCAGTTGTTGTCAGTCAATCATAAACGCCCAGATAGCATGGAGCTTGTGGCTGTTGTAAATTATTTTACTTTCAGTGTATAAAGCCCTGGATATTTGTGTTTTGTATTTTTTGACTCTCAATACATTTATGAATGATTAAAATATGATGCATATCCTTTTCATTGTAGTTAAATGGCACCCAAAACAAAATATTTTTATATAATTATAATTTATTTTTAACTTTTCTTTTCCACTTCTAGTTAATAAAAACAGTTGCTGATCACATTGGATGCAATCAAATAGCAGTAAGCAATAACTTATACCTTTAATTTTTTTGCTTCCTTTATTGCACATAGCAAATCTGCCATCCGTTTTAGGTTTCCTTATCCTTGCAATAATGCTGACGTCCAAATGATCAAATTCTAGTGATGGGTGGAAGGGGGGCAAGGAGCCCAACTCTCTGATAAATTTTAGTATCAAAGATTGACAGAATGAAGAGTGTTGTTGTCAGATAATTTTTGTTATATTCTCTACCAACTTTCCTGATTTCTTTTATCAGTTTCAGAGAAGGAGTGACGTATTCATGATATTTGCCCCTTTGCCACAGTACGAATGAACTGACATTATTTTTACTTACTTCTATGCTAGGCTAGATAAACGTCTGATTTATTAGGTTTTTAATAGCCTCTTTCTCGAAGCCCCTCTCCGCTTTCTTGGCTTACCTACCTGATAATGATGTCACATATTTTTCCTGTTACAGGATGTTGGCGGTGGTCTAGGCCATCTCTCTAGATATCTGGCATTTGTGCATCACCTGCAAGTTGTAACAATTGAATCTGAGGGGCATCACAAAATGACGGCAGAGAAATTTGACAAGTACGAGTTAAATTGTCACTCCCAGATGTCTTAATGTTGCAAATAATTGTTCTCTGCTTTACTAAATGTTTCCGCCATCCATTTTGTTCCCTGGTGTGCATAATTCTACTTTAAAAAATACATATATTTCATAGTTTACAATCTGAAATTTTTTCAACAAGGTCCCTTTGCTAAAACTGCTGTTTGATCAAAGGTAGGCTTCAGTTTATACGTGGAAGCAATTGTATATCACATACATCGAACTGATGACAACCGTAAAGATAGATATATTATGATGATGATTCGGTTTAAAAAGCCTGTAAAATGCCTTCCAAACACGACGCAATTCTTATTTTGCAACCATGGCATTTATGCTATTCTTTCTTGCTTCTATCGTCATAAATTTTTGTTTGTCAGGGAAACCCTTCGAGACATACAAAGATCCAAGCTTCGGGTAAGCATCTATGAACGTTTATATATCGTTCCTTCTCTTCTTTTTAACGACCTTTTTGCTACTTCCCTATTACCTATGAAGAGTAATACACGAAACGTCTTATCTTAATATTCAAATACGTTTTAGTTAATCGTCGTCTTCATGTGTACTCAAAGAATAAGATCCGCACGGACAAGCAACGGGTGTATTTATGAGTCTTTGTTTTACGAATAAAGCGTCAAATTTACCGTCCGATTCTATACATCTACATGTAGCTTTTAGGTATATAATTGGGCACTATTTTGCCAAAATTTGATAACTGGATTGAAAATAATCGATTATATTTTATATCTTTGTTTGCATTGACAAACGTACATTGCTAAACAATGAAAGACCCCCCCTCCTCCTGATTGTACTGTAAACCTTCAAGTTAGAGCTCTTTAAAATCCGTATTTTTCGCCCAATGCTTGCCAAAAGTACTTTAAACACTCATATATTTTCAGTCTAGTTTCGATCTGTTTTCAACTCACGCCTATCGCAAAACCGGAGTTGCCCCCTTTTCCCTAAAGCGATGTCTCAATTGCACCCCGGCCATCCTAGTTTCAAGTGTACCCGCCTCATTCAAATAGCGTATTTTTTGGAGAATCATCCAGCTTTGTTTGAAAGAGCAATCGTCAAGAACAGAGTATTCAAACTTTTTGGACCTTTCAAGAGATCTAGCTCCGGGTTATCGCAAATATATCTAGGAGGTATAGTAGAAGGGGAGAGAAGTAGAGGAAGACAACGGAAACTTTGGCGACAAAATCTATCTATGGTCACCACTGAACTTAGATGAACTATACAATCATAGTTGATACAACGCAACGATTAGCCTCCCTGTCAGTTCTTTGTACCCCGTTCAGTTCTTTGTTATAATTGAGGTAGGGCATGCTTTCAAAATCGCTGGGAGAGGGGGGATACTGCTTTGGTGTCTTATATCCTAAATATTCGAATGATTACTCGTATTGTACGCTGTAAGACCTTGTCTCTCCATTAATGTATATTTTTATGCTTTGCAACACCAGTCGACCAATCTCACAGTTTCTGCTAACTTGTCTTTATTTCTGCCTTATGTCGGTAGCAGAATACTGGGAAGCCCCAGGACTGTGACGAGGCACCTCCAATTCACGTGACAAAGATGGTATGTTGCATATTCATAATTACAAAAACCTATCTTTTAAGACAGGTCTGATACTTAGATTTGTGTTGACTATGCATGCCCATCAGTAGTATTTGTTAGAAAGTATTTGTATGAAATTTCATTGTCAGATGCGCTAGAGGCATACCGCAGGCCAGCAAGTTAGGAGGGACTAAGGCTCTTTTATGCTGAAGAGTTGATATTGCTTTTTAATATTTTCGTTTGATAGGTAATGGATTCCTCTTTTTTGTTCGTAGTTATATAAAGACCTGTCAATAAGTTCCTGTATTACACCTTCAAATCATAGAAATAACAAATCAGTTCAGCGAGCGTCTCTTCTGACTTTTACCATGATACTTTTCTGCTTTGGAAAATTGATATGGTTGTGTTTAAGCCAGGCATATATGACAACATACGAGATACAAACAATGCATGACATCTTGCTTTAATACATCTTGCTCCTGGTTGTTTTATTCGAATTCATGGCCTATTCTCACGTGTTATAGGTACCTCTGGATATCTCAGCTGATGAATTTGTAAATATAATATTGTCAGCCAGAAGAAATTCACCAGCTGAACGTTTTCAAGACGAGAACGAATCTATGCCTTCAGAAAACAGGACTTTTGATGACAATAAGCAAACATCAACGGACAGTGAAGAAAATAAAGAAAATTACGTCCTAGTTGGACTACACACGTGTGGAGATTTGTCACCTACGATGATACGCACGTTTGTGAACTGCGAAGGAGCAAAGGCTATCGTTCTTATAAGCTGTTGCTATATGAAACTGACATGCAATGAGGTGGAAATGAACTTCAACAATCTGAGTATTTCCGAGGAAGGCAATCGACTGCCTGCAAAACACGTGCAGACTAATTGTTCATGCAACAGTGCTTCATGTAGCGAGGATTTACACTTTGAAACCAATTCCCCTGATGGTAAACACAACAACGCAGATGATGCAAGCAAAAAGTCTGCTATTTCTGAAGACACTGGACTTAGTGGTTGTTGTTGTACTAATCACGAAGGTCGTAATAATGTGATAAAGGACAAGACTGATCAAATTGCTCCAAAACACACTGGTTTCCCAATGAGCCATTATTTACGAAGGCAATCAAAACTTTCTGTTGACTGGGATGGTCTCGAACTTGCTTGTCACAACCTAGACAATTATTGCCAAAGGCTGCTAGGTATCTGGAGACTTATTAAATGATTCAATTTGTGTGTGTTTTCTATTCTTTCGTTGTGAAATTTTACCCAACGACGTGGATAGAGCTGTTTTACCCAACAACATGGATGGAGCACTTATCATTTCACTCATTTAATAAGTCAGTCAGTCAGTCTGGTTCATTACTTAACACATTTTTAAAATTGCAGCCTCCCTCCCCCCAACGCACCTGGCTTCAATCATCAGTGGAACGTTCAGCTTTGATATACAAGAAACATGACGAAAAACACGAGTTTCATCAACATGAACTTAATAGTATAAGTCTGTCTGGCCAAACGCCCTCTCCTCTGAAAAAGTAAAAAAATGAAATCCCACTGCACTTATTTACCAATAAGTCTGAAAGGGACTCCTTTAAAAATCCTGAATTTTTTCACAATTTTTTTGCTGGTAAATTCGTTCATTGCTCGTCGTGTAGAATTGTATTTTTCCATTTTTCTGTCCTATTTTCAAATAAAACCATTCAGCACGAGGCCCAGATCATACCATTTTGTAATTGCAGATGAAAAAGAAAAGCTGAAAATCCAGTGTTACCGAGCTGCGTTGGAAGTGGTCATCAGAAAACTTAGGCCAGACATGAAGAATCCTCAAATAAGATGTCAGAAGATAAAAGGAGCTTCGCGTTTGTCCTTTCAAGAGTAAGTGCTAGTTTGATGTGGAGCTTTAGAACGATGACTCGATAACCGATCATGCTAACGAAATCTTATGATAAACTGGATCATAACCCTGATCGGTTTCTTGTTTCCAGGTATGCACACGCTGCACTGCAAAGAATCAACATTAGCAAGCCATCCCAAGAGATATTTGAAGGTATGAATAAATAATTAACCTGTGCTTGTAACTATATTCTGTATTTTTTCAAATCTACCGTAAATTCTCTGTTTAGCCCCCCCCCCCCGGGGAGCTTATTGTTTTTCAGCACTTTAAAGGGGAGCTTATAAGAGAGGTGGCTAAATTGTGAGATGGGGCTTAATAAATATTTTGTAATGAAAAACTATGTTTAGTGGTAAAAGTAGTTTTTTGTTATTTGCCAAAAAAAACCTCGTCATCAATTATTAATTCTAAAATATCTTCTTGGGCAATGTCGCCTTCTGAAATCGAGTATTCGAAAAGGTCGACTTCATCCCTCGGAGTACCAATGGCCTGTAATTTTGGTAAAAGGTTGAGACCTGGTCTGTTGTGACTGGAAGAGACCTGGTGTGAATTTTGATTTGATGCAAAGTATTGAATGACCAATGAATAAAATGAAAATCTGTTTTTTGTCAAGTTTATTTATTTCAGCTTCAGTGATTTTTTTAGGGGGGAGGGCTAAATTGATAGGGGGGCTAATTAAATTTTTAGAAAATAGATCTTCAGAAAATAGAGGGCTAATACGAGAGGGGGCTCAATTGAGAGGCGGTCTAAAAAGATAATTTACGGTATAAGACTCTATTTGGTTATCCACAAAAGAAACATTTGCCATACACATGCTAAGTTTTGTGTATTGAAGGTGATGTCGAGATACCATTGATCAGATGATTACGTACATAAATATGCCCACTTTCATATTCCGTTAATTATTTCCTTATAAGTCTTTTAGACAGTGACAGGATAATTGCAAACCACTATTTAATCTCCTTCCCATGATGCTCCTTCTATTTACTCCAAAACTGGGGACCATGAAGGCAGTAAAAAGGCACCTCGTTAAGACTAAGCTGGAAGTAGGTTCATCTGTTTGGAGGACACCTGCTTTCAGTGCCCCCGATTCTGATGCCTTCCAGAGTGCAACACACACTATTTATAACTCTTTTGCATTACATAAATCAAACCATGCTTGATAATATTTCAGAGCTGGACATAAACAGTTTCTTATCCAGATGGAAAGAAGTGACAATGTTTTATTGTCTCCGGCTGTTAATTGGTCCCGTGATAGAAAGCATGGTGTTGACTGACAGGCTTCTGTATATGCAAGAGAATGGTGAATTCTTTTATCATTTGATCATCTTTTTATGTTTTATTTCTGGCAAGAGGCTGATTTCTATTTGTCGACTTCAGGATGCTTTTATATGACCCTTGTAATGTACGTTTAAATTTATTCTGTACTTTTTTGTGAGTTTTGTAATCGCATGGCTATATGAGATTTTTTGAGTTCGTTATAATGCTAGAGACTGATTGCAGCAAGAAAAAGTGGACAGTAAACCTGCGTCTAATTGAAGCGTGTCGTTTAATCATTTCGTGGAAACTTCTTATGTATAGGAAACCTCTTTATCGCGTACTATGTAGAGTTCACACTTATGAAGCAGCCTCTCTTTAAACAAACTAGCCCGTTCTTTATAGAACATGTTGTTTCCTTACAACAATGGTCTTTTGGGTAGCTCCTCGGATAGTCCCTTAAGGATAGCTAAAACGTTAACATAATGGGAAATGTAATTTTGTTTCCAACAACATCGTAAGGTTCAAAGGTTTGTTTTTATTAGCAATATTTATTTTGATAATGGTTCAAACGATTATTTTGTGAAAAGCTTCCAGCTCTACCCACCAAAGCTTGGCAGCTTCTCACGGATTCTTCTTTTGTTTCTCGTAGGCTTCAGGGCAAATCTCTACACTGTTTTTGATGCCAAGATATCTCCAAGGAATTTTGCGCTGGTTTCTTTCAAGGACTAATTTGTCGGTGCAAATTCTGATGTTAAGATGTTTTTGTATATCGGCAAAGTACTGAATGCAGCATTCTAGCTGCGATGATGTGGTTAGAGCATGGTTGCTCTATTGCCCACGGTAGAGTGGTTAACTGATGACGTCAAGTAAATGTAATTTGGAAATTTTCAACGATATAGATAAACATATTATTATACTAGAAAAAAGTTTATATGTTATCGTTCATGCAAAATCTGTCGAATTTGTCGATTTTTGCCTATCAAAAATGGCTTGAAAACAGCTAAATAATCATCTGCTTATTTTTTAAATGGGGGACTTCAAGGTTCCTGTCTTGGTCCTTTGCTGCTCTTTATTCTAATCGACTTTATCTCATTTCAAATAAAGAATACAAGTCTAGTGTGCCCTTATAAAAGTTGTGTTAACAATGAATTATGAGTCAAAGCCTTTGAGAAATGCAGGGCCTATTTTATGGAAATTTTCCAAGACCACACTTTAAGAAAAGAAGGCTGTATATGAAGCATGATTTTTCAAAATATCGACCGTTGCCGTAGAAAGCATTTTTCTTTATTCGTGTAAAACAAAAATATTCAACATAACACGATTAGAAATATGTTTCTATTATAGCCTATTCTTTATGGACTCCGACAGTAACAGTAGTTAAAGGTTAACATTGCTAGAAGCTCTATAGTTCTAGCCTGCGTCACAGACCATCACCACCAAGGAGGAGAGTGACGCAGGCTATATAGTTTATATTTATTTTAACATTGAAGGCCACGCTAAGCCAAAAGTTTCAAAAGCGGGGGGTTCTAATAAGAGCGGGGGGCTATAAGATTTTTGAAAATTAATAAAGGGGGGATTGCCTTGAGATTTTTTCGCTTGCAGCAGTTCGAAGGTTGTAGTGCACTTTCACGCAGCTTGGTGGCTATTTGGCCGCCATTGTTGTTATTGTCGCTAGATCAGGGATCTTTTAAAAGCTCTGATTGGCTTTTACACCGTTTGAGACCAAAAACTGATTGGCTGTAACATTTTTCGCTCTTGTTGGACCAGATTAATCTGGACCAAGGAACTTGCGCTATGATTCATGGATGTTTTGTACTGTTCTGTTTTCTGTTATGTTATACAGTTTCAGAACTCTATCAACAGAAAAACATATTTAAAACAAAAATATAGTTAACATGAAAAAACTCATTCCACAGTTTTGAATTTCCAAGACCACATTTTGGATTTCCAAGACCACAAAATGTGGGGGAAACCACACTAAAATAGTCTCTGTAGAAATGAGCACATGGAAAAATGATAACTTTATTGAGCTACATCAAGGTGTTCTGAACGACGTAAATTATGTTTTTGCACAGATAAGAACATACAAATTGCTGCAAAGTTTTCAAGCTGCACACTAACAACCAATGTTTCTGAATGTTTTCGATACTCCTGCTTGATCAAGGCAACGTTCCACTACAAATTGGCAGCAAACTGGCATGCAAGAATTGTTGTACTTTCTTAACTTAAGTCAATGGAATGGGTGTAGTCAAACAGATCAAGAATTTATTTTTTCTCAAGCCATTGTTATTGCTTTGCCATTTGCGGTCAAGTTTGTATTTTACCGACAGATAAGAGAGCGTTCCCTGACCCAATTTCAGCTAAAGCTTTTTTACATATTAATTGGGGTGTCAAAGAATGCATATTTCACCCAAGAATCCAATTAGTGTTTATTTCATTATCAAGATATCCGTACAAAAGTTCTATTTCTACTCCAATGCAGAACCTCGTGTAGTTTGTGAATTACCTCCACAAAAATCAAGTCAATATCTGAGAATACGTGTACTTTGAAAATATTCTTTGTTCACTCTTTTTTTATAAAAACCAGTAAATTTAAGTTCAGGCTGACTGTTCTTCATTTTTTCGAAAATCTGAGGCTACATTGTTCTTAATTTGTTCTTAAATTAAGAGAGTGTACGCAGTGCTATTACTAGCTTTTTCGCCCTAAGGAGGTGTTCAGGCCTCATTTGCCAACAAAGTGAGTGAGACAGCCTTAATTTGCTGACAAATTTGAATATTCACCAAAAAAGCACCCACACATCGCTAAAAATCCTCGGTTTTGAGAAAAAACGATGTTCAAAATTGCATTTTGCAGAAGCTCAGCCTCAGCTTGTTCTTAATTTGTTCTTAACTTTTGACCAGTTTTGAGGCTCGTGTTCTTATAAAATTGTTCTTATAGAAAAAAGTGTTTTTCATTTGCATTTATTGAAAAACATAATTTGAACAGCTTGTCGTAAATCGCTAATTTTTAACTATAATTAATTGTATATTGTTTTATGCTTATTAATTGCTGATCATATTTAGATTCTTCTCTTGGTCCCTTTTCCCCAAAAATAGATTATTCTGATAACTCATTCCAACTGCTCTCGGCTGTTTTTGTGCAAACATTCAAATTTTGACATCTTACGTTAGTTCACGTATTTTTGAACTCTATCAGGCAAAGGATCAACCTTATGACCCCTGCAATTTTCTTCTTCCATCCGATATAGCAGTTGAATATTCGAAATGATAAACAAATTTGTTGTGCGTCATGCAGATGATCAGCTGTGCCGGGTAGAACAAAGAACGGAAACAAACCAGTTGAGTATGTTGTTGTTGGCAGTTGTTCAATTCATTAACTCGAATTCAGGCAGGCATCGAAAATGACGATCTTTTGCTGAGGAAAAGCATCCTAGATATACTCTAAGACCCTGTTGAGTATTTTGCAACGGTTTTAATTTCATGCAGGTAAGAGACCTTGACATTTTATAATTTTTTCTCGATATCTCCACTTATTTTGATGCCCTCAAGGACGCTCTACCTGGCTAGGCCTCGTCTTGACATGAACGTACGATGTCAAACCACTGCGGCAAACTTGGAAGAATTTCATCATTCAAGTATGTCGTAACATGTATGTCTTAAAGAAATGTCTTCATAAAAAGATTACAGCCTGAATGAATTAATGCGCGGATCAAACTTTAATGCTACATAGTAAATACAATATTATAAATTCATCCTCTAAAACAAGAGGGGAAAATCTTACGGAAAAAAGGAAATTTTTTTAGCAATGGTTTCACCCCTTTGAACGACCCTGAACTTCTTCCTAGTACACAAAGGTTTAAGAAATCAATAACTCTTCATTTGACCAGGATGTTGACATTTAGTTGTAATTCTTAAGCTTCTGACATCGTCATAAACAATGTTTTAGTTGTTGATTTTGTTCAAGTATGCCAGTCCGTAGTATATGGCAGAGCTCAACAAGAAAGCTTGCACAGTCATTTGAACTATATTTTCCACAACCTCCTTTTACCAATCATTTTAAATGCAAACAGAAGTTTTTTTATTATAGAGAAATTGTGAATTCAGTTTGCAATTGAATGTTTTGCATGCAGTGGCATTCTGGCGTTGTGCATGCACCTGCCATATTCTCAAGACTTGCTGAGTGTTGTTGTATGCATTGTCATAAACAGTGCTGCTTTCTTCTTTGATGATATCAAAGGGAAATTGAAAATGGTATTGGGCAAAAGCATGCACCAAAGATCTTTTGATATTTAATTCTTTCTCAAAACAGATTTTCTGCTTGCCCTTGAAGCTCCTCTCAAAAATGCCAACTGTGAGGGCCTTTCATTCAGATGTATCATTGACTCTCATTGACTCTAAAATATTTCATATACATTCCCCCTCACCAAAGTATCTGGACAGTTTGGAGATCAATTGTGTTTTCAGACAAAAACAAAAATTAGGATGGCAATGACTACTTTTAGCTTAGTCATAATAATTTTTTGAGAAACCCTTCAAAAATAAACCAAGACATCAAAGTGTTGCAAAAATTCTGCTCTTTTCATCTGTTCTTAATTTTTGTTAAAATGAGAAACCTTTGCGCCACAAGCATTATGATAATCAACTGATGTCAAATTTCTTTTATATCATAAGCACAGAACAGCAAAGTTAGGTGATTTGAACTGAGTTCTAGGTTCTTGGTTTTTGGACTTGGTTCACAATCTAGTTCTTGAGACAGAAAAAAGAGATATACAACATGTTTATTCTCAGTTGGAAAAATATTTGTATGGAAATGCCATCAATCGATTATAAGACATGGATGACATTTGGTAACATTTTAGTAAATCATAAAGGCTCTTGCAAAGGGGACATATCATTCAGTTTTTTTTGCAATGTCAAAACAGGAGTCTTTTCACCTCCAATGATACTGGCAATTTAATGATAGCTCTTTTCCATCATTGTGATAAAACATTATTTCTAGACACTGCTCATAAGTCACTACCATCTTGAGGAAAAGCCCTCACAAAGTTTGCTTACATATCAATAATATATTTTTTTTGGGAAATAAATAAATCAACAGCCAAATAAGCTTCAAGAAAAAATTCAGAAAATTTTACAAAAATGTTTTCACAAAAACAGCCTTTGAACAAATTTCTTCAACAACAGAGATTCCAAACTGTTTGGATACTTTCGTGAGGGGAGTATACATGATGTCTTTAGTTCACAAATTCTCATTGGTTGCTTCTTAAATTCTAAGAAGATGCAAAATATAATTCTTTACTCAACCTCTTTCCTACAAGAACTTAATCTTGTAATCTTGACCTTTATAGATGAATATGAGGAATTGATTCTGGTACAAAGTTCAAGTAATGTTGAAAATTGAAAATTTCTTGAGTTTTTGTCACCATATCATGTTGGCAGTTTCAAAGTTCAATAGATAAAATAATTTTCTGCCTTTTGCTTTCAGGAACAACATGGAGGATTGTATGAACTGCAAAGATGATAAAATGGTGATGAAATGTACATCATCAGATTCAGAACTCAGAGAAGGATTCATAACTTTTTGCCGTATTTGTTACAATGAAAGTGAAGAGGAATCCCTTTTATCACCATGCAATTGTGCTGGCTCTATTAAGTATGTCCATCAGAGCTGCTTGTTGAAATGGTTGAAAGCACGGAAGCCAGTTTGTGAATTATGTAAATACAATTACCAGATCATCAAGAAGACCAGGCAATATGAAAAGGTTAGTATTTGAAATGATGCTGATATGTCTTTTGTTTTCAGATTGTAGGGTATTGTGGAGAAATTCCCTTCGTGTTGCAAAAAATATATCAAATGCTTCCTTTGACTTCCAGAAACATGGCATAACATTTATTTTTTTAAAAGGTTTGTCAAGGGCTCATACGGCTCTTTCCAAATGTCCCAAAGAGCATATAATTTCTCACCATGTCATCAGGTTTCCATTATCCTTTTTCAACTCTGTGTTTCAAAAATTTGATATCTTTGTTTTGTTTTGTTGATGTTGGAGTTTGCCCATTCTGTTTGTGTATGTGTGATGATAATAATAACTGGAAGTAATTAGATTTCAGGCGCAGATCTAGCCAAAATTTTGACGGGTTTCGGGGTGCTTCACCGAGTTACAGCGCTGTGTGTTATAGAGTTCTCAAGTGTAACGTCACAAAAAACTATTTTTAGAATTTTTTCCCACATAGAATAAAAGAACACCATAAAATACTCCCATACATGCAATGTCAGTTAAATTTATCAAAAATCGGGTGAGATATGGCCAAGTAGATTTTTGTGACATCATCACTTGACAACTCTATTGCTTCATAAGTATTGCTAAAGGTTGCTAATGGGGTTCGCAACTTTTAAATATGATTAATTTGCCCACACTTTATCTAAAATGTTACAATTTTACTCCGTTCAGCATGGCCTTTGATCCCGGGGGGGGGGGCACTTAGTATATTTTGCTGACAGGATGTGCACGTCTTTCCGGGTATCATTTCAGTAATTTATTCTAAGGCCGGGTATCTGTTCAAAGGATATAATCTAAAGACGGTTGCCTGATTTTCGGGGTTTTTTCCTATTCAAAAATAACAGCAAAGAGGCTTGTTTTCATGGTGTTCTGGCAACCATGGCAACTGGCACCTAAGCTTTTGTTTTCCTTTGCTCTTTTTTCAAAAATTCTAAAGCCGGGTGTCATTTTTAGCTTTTTTTTCTAAAGCTGGTTCACCAAAACAATCTTAGGAGTGCACCCCCCCGTCGTTTTGGTATACAAGTACCCCCCCCCCCCCGGGCCTTTGAACCTCTTCTTGCAACTTCGATTCTAATATTCATGAATTTTTCTGAGAAAGAAAGTCTAGTCCGTCAATACAGGCAATGCGAGCGTTGAAAAAAGTGGGGGGTCTAGAAAAAGTGGGAGGCTAAAACAATATAAAAAGAGGCTTTACTGTTAGTTTATTACTTAATATTTGGCTAAGGCCCCCCAGCCACCCTGCTCTGCGGTACCTGCAATACGAAACCTCAGATTCTTACTTGCATCCGTATTTCATTTTGTATCTTTTTGCTTTAAATCGTCCACACTTTCAAGCAATGGATATCGATTTGCTTTTTAGTCACCAGTTTTTTTCGCATAAGGGGAACATATGGGCACCGGTTTTCACAGGTTTTCAGAAAACAATAGCCACCGGTTTCAATATTGGCGCATAGATAGCATACTCCAAACTGTCACTTCGAGTGGCGACTGATTTCCTCGACTTTGAATTTCTCGGATATTTTGGGATAAAAGATGAATTAGGAAGCTGGGGACTCTATCGGAATCTTGTTGGAGTTCAATTCAGTATGTAAACAGAAGAACTGTAGTCAGTCAGGGAGAAATGCAGAAATTGTTGCAATTGAAATTTTAGATCAAAAATTCAAGATTTATGGAGAAACATAGCTCTTAAAATTTGACTGGTTTTTTTAAACCTGTGCAGCCGGTCGAGATCCGCGCCTGGATTTATTTTATTAACTAAACTTCTGCAAATTGTAGAAAGAGAAAAAGCAGTATTTTGAAAGGAGATTAGGAGCTGTAGGATTAAACAAAGGGATGCTGAAGTCATGACTTGACCTAGTGGTCTAATTTTTCTGTTACTACCTATGAAGAACTGTGACATGTCTCTATCATACCCTTACATAAGGTCAAAGTAGAACTTGGAAATATCAAAACATATCTTATTCATTTGTCTGCTTGTCAATTCGGTTTATGGACACATTACGTATAGTTATGTACATAAGTATTATGACGTGATACCAGGAAATGTTGTGCTACATTCATACTTCTTAGAATTCATTTTTTGCTTCTTCTGTTTTAGAGACAACACCCAAGCATCACAAGATGGCACTTACTGTCAATTATAAAAGCAATTGTGGTGCTGGATTGGTTTCACTTCCTTGAGACAGTTTTCCTCTGCTTCAGCTTGTGCATCATTAACCACTTGAACTCAACTGACCTTGTGTACCAAGTGTCCCTCATTGGTTCAATAGAACTCTTTTACTACTTGGCAAACTTCTTCAACTGCTTCTTCCTGCTCTATTATTACAAATGGTCAGAACTGAATCAAGACATCAGAGTTCTTAACTTTGGTGACACTAAAGTCGTCCTGGATGATAGGGGAATCATGCTAAGGCTGATCGATAAATATGCTTCCTTGCTCGGAGAATATCGAAGGATAATGGATGTAGTGAGTCAAATTGAGTAACATCCCATATTGAATGAAGCTGAGAATGGCAAACTGGCCTGCAAATGTTGATACTTTCTTTTTGGATACGGACTTTGGGACCTTTTGATGAAATGAATGGACATGTTTGCCAAGAAGCTCAAGTTTCTCCCTTACACCAAAGGATCTGTTTGCTCACATGCTATCAAGCTGTTCCCTGTAACTTTGATTCCTGGAGATTTTATGGGTGATTTCAAATCATCGATGTTTATTTAGAAGTAGATTCTAGCGCAATTTACAGAATGCAACACATTTCGCTGTTTACAAGTCTTTGATTGAATTTTAACGGAGCTTTCACTGCCGTTTTCAACTGCTCTAAGAAACATTGGTTGTTGTCTTAATTATTTGGAGCACACCAGACTGTTCAGTAAATAAAACTATAATTGTGGTCAAATTGTTTTTTATAAACTTTTTCCTTTATAATATATAGAGTGTATTTGTTTATTTAAACTAACTTATTATTAGTGAAGCTAATATTTTATTTCACTTGATGCATTGTTAGTTGTAGCTTTGCATTTACTTAAATGTTAATTAGAAAATGTTCGCAAATGTAAAAGAAGATGTAGGCCTTCCATTTTTAAATATATGGCATTATTTAATCAAAGATTGTGATCACATGTGACTCACATGTTTTTATAAACAAAATGTGTTACTGTACAACGACATACACCTTGCTAGGGAGCACGCTCCTTCATTGAGGTGCAACTTCAAGTTAACGAAAATAAAGCGCAAATCCCTTGACTCTGAAATTTAGAAAATTTGCCAATTTTGAAATTTCTGTTAGTTTATCAGGTTTTCTTGGGTCGTCATCTATTTTTAGGGACTTCTTTAAACCTAAGAAATTTAATGCCCAAATTATTTGCACAATATCATGTTACTTTTAGCCGAGGCATATCACTCCAAGAAAATCTCATTCAATTTTCGTGGAAATCCTATTGTTTATCTGAAAATCTTTGGAAATCCTTTTGTTTTCGTGGAAATTTCACCCCAAATGATATCTCAATAGGAAATTTCAGGTAAAATCCGCTCGGTGGAAGAAACGCTTTAGGTATTTTAGAGACCTGCATGTCATAAAGTCAAGAAAGGATCAAGCAAAGGTAGTTGCTCCGTTTGTTAAATATGATATTCCTTTTTATGAATGAAGTTAAACAAACTAATGATTTGAAGATTTGAAGATTGCTTGTTGGCAATAAATCTAAAAATTCAGGCCCACTTTAGGTAAAATTGTGCCTTGTGTCCATTTCTCCTAAATTTTCTCAGTAGAAGCGTCAACTGCAATTCACTATGAGCTCAAGATTTATTCTAATATTCAAAAGGCATGCTTAGATAGAATAGAAAGAGGGATCTAAATTGACAACCAGTGTTTCTTGTTACCAAGCTTTAGAAGTAACTGACAAAATGGCATTTTTCAAGACCGCGGCGAAATTGTACCAGTTGTTTTTATCTGCTGTTCAATTTGTTTGCAAAAAATAATTTTCAATAGAATTAGGAGGATTGCTTTAGTTAAATGTGCCTAAAAGAGAGCATTTTCCAGGAAACTAGAAGCATCAAAATTCGAAAATTTCCTGCTCCTTCGGCGGCAACCATGGTGCCGCCTTGGGTAGTAGCTATATCTTTTACCCGTTCCGATATAGAGATTTGACAAAACTATTAGGAAAGTCCGTTATTATCATATAAAAATTAATAGTTGCTAATTATATACAGAGTTAGGTTGACAAAAAGTATTTCAGAGGTTTGTGACAGTAAATTGAAAAATTTCAGGTACAATTTTTTAAATCAGGTAAACTTGTAGTAAACCCCCCCCCCCCCCCCCCAACAAGGCAAGCCTCACGACTGCCCTGTAGAGTGTTACTATTTTGGTTCCGAAATTGAACCTATAATTCCGCAAAATGATGAAAACTCTCCCATACATCCACAAAGCATATAAAATTTTTCAAGAAACAACAAATTTTGTAAATCCTTTACCCTATAATCTCAATATTGAACATAAATTAATAATTTCATTTTTCATTCGACATTCAATTTTTTGTTCATGCTAAATTTCCCTCCTAATAATTTTGCAGTATCTTTTCAATATGGTGCCCATAACTCCGCATGTTTCTTCAAATGGTACCAACATTTTTATCGATTGCCTTTTGAGGGACGGGACCGTGGCATTACATTTTTATTCGAAAAAATTTTTAAAAACGGATAGCGATAGTTTCGCACTTTTTCAGAAAAAGGTACCGTAAATAATGGCACGACTCCGTACCTCAAACCTATTAAGGTCCTCCCTCCCTCCTCCGAGGATCCTTTTGCAATTAGTAATGTTGCCTTTGTGGGCGAGTTTTTCTGTTGACATATATTTTTGGTTGCTATTCTCTTTTTGGGTAGTTACTATAGCAACTAGACAAGGCGCCTTCGTCATTACCAAAACACTGAAACCTTTGATGGACTATTTCGAATTTCGATTGAAAAATTCGATCAAATGGAATGAAAACAGCAAAAATCATACAGAACAATTAACTGGTGCATGTGTAAAAATTGATGTAATCCTTGATGCATACAAAAGTCCTGACAACAAGTGAATAAGGAAAGAATTACCGGCCTAAGGACAAGAAGGCAATCGATAAAACATGGCCGCAGTGGCAATCGCAAAGCCTAGAAAGAAACCAAAATCTGACCGCGTTGAGCCTTTCGATGATACAGCATCAGAAGCCAGTTTGCCCTCGATTTCTCAGAGAAATTCAAGACCTGGAAGTGGTAACTTTTTAACGGCCAAGTTCATTACTTTCAATGAGGAAAATTTTTTTCGGTCCATAATTTTCATTTCATGTGTATTCTCAGCATGGCAATGACTTTACAGAGTAACAACAGATGAAAAAACCTAAAATTAAAAAGTAAAGTTAAAAAAAAGTTCATGTAAATACATATTGAATATTTAACATAAAGCTTGCTGAAGAGCATAATAAAAATAACTTATTAGAGCTTTTGAGCCATAAATATCCTTGATGATGTACAGGTTCAATCACCTATCAGATGCTTACAGTTGTTTTCCCAATCTTTTTTAACATCATATTAAATTCGTCTCATCTTTTTTTGCCCACATATCCACAGCAAGAATACCAGAATATTTTTCGATCAAAATTTTGTCAAAAGTGATTTGTGTGAAAAATTTGTCCAAAATGACATTTTTATCTTTGATCTAAAAATCCAGAACATCATTCTGATATTTCTAGGAACCATATTTAGAAAATTTTGAAACTCAGATATTCCTTGGTTTGGACAAGAAATCCACATCTTAGCTTTGTGAAACTTATGCTAAGTACCCCATGACAATGTTTGATGTTTTTTTAAAGAGTCATTTGTTTATTGCATTGTTCATTTCAGCAAGTAATAGACCTACAGGCATAGTTTTAAAATGTTAAAATGCAAATGGCACCAACATAGTAAAGCATTATGTTTATTGTACCACAATAGATTTTCATGCTTTCTTTTCAATAAAATATACTTTGGAAAATCATATACCATAAATCCTCGAATTGGCCCCTCTCAAAAGAACCCCCCCTTGAATAAGCCCCTGCCCTAGAACTACAAATTGTCAATAAGCCCCCCCCCCTCCAATAAGCCCCCACTGCTACTGTAAATTCTTGAATTGGACCCCTCCATTTGATGATTTTTGCCATCTGAGGTTGCCTATGGCGTTATATTGAAATACGACAACAAATTCATACTTTTGGTAATACTTAATTAAATGCTCATAAAGATATTTCTACTAAAATTAACGAGGTATTTTAATAATGTCTTCTTAATGTCTATAATTATTTTATTGGCCTCCCCCCTCCTATAAGCCCCTCCTCGAATAAGCCCCCATCCAAGAATATCAATAATAAATAAGCCCCCCTGGGGGCTAATTCGAGGATTTATGGTGAAAGAAAACATGTTTTCCTATTTTTTTAAGTTGAAGCATTATTATGAATTAATTTTTGCTAAACTTTAGCATGGAGTGCAAAGGATGAAGATGAAAATGGAAACGTTTCCATTAATGGCGAAAGCTCAGAAATTGAGAAGAAAGCAAAAAGAGAGGACATCTTAAATGAACAAGAAAGGTCATCAATAAATGGCAGCAGGGGTATGCTGCAAAAAATGAGGAAAAATGTTGTTGCCCCAGTTGATGAGGAACCAACTGGAAGTGACTCAATTACTAGAATAAATGTCATTGGAAAAAGAGATGGTATGTTTATTTCTATGGTATACCTTTTTGCATGCAAATAATCTTAGGTACTTTATAATAGCATCTTTTCATGATACTGGTATCATGCAAGCTTAAGGATATCTAGATACAATGAAATGTAGAGTGTCTTATTGTTTGATATCCATTTGGCAGTTCTTTTCTATTCATGGTTTTTCTTTTGAAAATTTGAGTAAATCTAGAAACATCCCATTTTTAGTACCTGAAGCTTGGGATAATCCTGCACACGAGGCAGATTCGGATTCCATTGCTTCAAGCCGACCAGGCTCTGCACCTCTCTACAGACAGCCTAAACCTGCAGCATCAAGGTATGTTGTTTTTTAAGTTTATATTCACCAAAAACTAGCAGTATTTCATCTTGTTCCCACCATCATGTTGCCATGTCATCTTCTTTGGTATTCAATGAGCGAATGTTATTTTTTAATTATTACTCTGTTTGCTTAATTTACTCTTTTTTCTTGCTGTTGGCTGCTAATATATGTTTCATCTAGATCTGCGAGAATAACAGCATTTTGTGTTTTTGGAGCCAAATAGATTATTGATCATCAAATTTTTTTGCTACTTTTAAGAATATGTCTGCAATTTTATGTTTGGTTGTTAGTTTTTTGTCAGTGGTAATCTTGTGTTCTGTTTAGGCCAATTTCAGCTCCTCAGGGAAGGCTAGTAAAGCAAACAGGGAAGGATGGCCCATACAAGCATACAGATACAGACATAGTGGAGGAGTCAGCACTACCAAAGAATAGACCCTCAACATCTCAATCAGTTGGTAAAAGAGCTGGAGTTGAAAGCTCTCTTTCAAAGGTAATTATATCACTTTCCTAAGCAGATAGAACTCCTTGACTCAGCTTTTCAGACAGTTTAAGAAAAAATGTTTTTCAAGCCTTTTCGTAAGAAGTAGCCTGCGCGAGCTGCCGAGCGGTCACGTGAATTCTCTTGCGTGAGCGATCTCTCTAGAAATGATAATATAATAATCAACAATGCCGAAAGTGTCTGTAATGTTTAAAAAACCGTATGAATTTGTTCTAAGGTACCTTTGTTTTAAATGCACTCCACGAAAATTCACTCCACTCCATGACTAAATACCCAACATAAATGTGCGTCGTTTGTAAATTTTATGTACATCACGAAGGTCATATAGACGTCATTGCTGGATGATCGCAAAATGTTGTTCCAAACCTTTTTTAAAAACGCTTTAACTGACCAGACGATCTTCTAAGGGCTAATGTTCTATTATTAAACTTTCATGGTAGATTTGAAATTCAATTGCATATTTCCGTTGAGATGTAGTCAATTCAGCTTGCTTATGTTTCCTGTGTTTTTATACACAGCTTTGCATCGTCTATGTAACTTCTTGGGTCGCAAAAGATGACTATAAATATGTTAATTGATGAAACATTTTTTCCTCAAAATTTACCGTTTTGCGCGAGCAGCCAAACGCTCCCGCCGTTGGTTTTGCGCGAATGCTGGCGCGATTGCGAGTGATCGCTTGCGTCAAACGAAAAGGCCTGTTATTTACTCAAGGATTTTATTATTCTCACTTACTTAAGGATTATATTATTTTTCCAGCATGAATCAGTTGCCAGTTATACAGAAAGTCGAGCTATGAGCAGAACTGGCAGCCGGGAGGGTCAGTTATCAAGTAAGTCATTTTTTGATATACTAGTTTGTTTATGGTTTTGTAAGTCTTTAAAAAGGTGAAAATCGACCCTCTCTTTAAAATTTAATGCTTCCTCAACACAGCAGCAATAGAAAGGGTGAATCAAATATATGGAAAAAAGTTTTTAGGCAAACTGTGACAGATAACTTGATATTCAGAAATGAGGGGGGGGGGGCGGGGTTCGAAAGTAAACTTTTTCTTGTTCCAAGGTGAAAGTAAACTTTTTCCTGTTTTCCTCTTTCCCCTGTTATGAAGAACTCTCCCACTTGAGTGGCTTTCCGGTTGTGAAGGAATGTTCCATTTATTGAATCCTTGCTACATTTGAAATAATGTATTGTTTGGGCATAAATCCTTCCTCTAGCTTTAACCCGTACCCCTTGTTTGGCATATCCTCCTTGCATGAACTATCTCTGCCAAGTGTTAGTCTTTGCTCATTTTTAAGGCGACAGGATTCTTTTAGGTGACATTTTTAAGTACATGAATACTTTCAATTTTTCATAATCACATTCTACAGCAAAAACAGCCAGTTCAGAGTCAATGCTTGCCCCTCCAGTGGCATCTGGTGAGCCTCAAGCATACATTCCTTATGACTATGCCAAAGACTGCATCGCTAAGGTTTGTTTTGAATATCTTTACTGGCTTAAAGTCTTCTTCATCGAACTATCATTTTTATTGTCATTAAACTATTCACAAATCTACTGAATTTGATTCAGATACATCTATTTATAAATAAAAAATAGTGTCTGTGTAAAAACTATTTGGTAAAGTGAATTTTGTCCGCTGGTGCTTAAGCAAATCTGGTTACATGAGTTCAAGAATCTCGCCCTGCCTTTGCTCTTTGTTAATTCCTTCAAATTGTGCATTATGCTGTTTTTGGGTATCAGTGTGTTGCTTCGCAGAAGAAGGGCTCATAGTAACCCTTTCTTCTCATTATGACTTGTGAACAAGTCCCAATCTCCTTCCGTCTTCCGAACTTTTCTTTTCCACGTAAACCTTTCCAATTGTATTACCATTTTGCTATATCATGGAATCACAGTTTCCAACACTAATGAAAAGTTAAAGGGCCACTCCAGCCCAAAATTTTTATTTCAGAACGCTATGTAATCAGACCTCCTGAAAACGAATCTGTTACTATTTTTTTCATATCTCTAACCGTTTTGTTATTGGCGTTTGTAAATTGATCATTGAGTTGAATTGTTTATGTAGGTACACCCAAGTATCACCTTGTTTTAACCGATTTACTTTTCACTTTGTTCGCGTAGGTTGTTGACAACATGAAACGAATGAAGGGAAATCACTTGAAAGTGGTTGAGAGGATCCAAGACCAATACAAAGTCATTGAGGAACACACTCAGGTAGGGGTCGTTTACTGTCCTATTTTGATCTAAATACACCCTTATCACTGTCTCTACTCATAAATAGCAAATTCACTTAGTAAGGTCATTTATTACAGTGACGATACCCTGGTACTGACGGTACTGTATTGTTTGCTCAATCTCTTTAACCAAACTGCTGCATCCAAACTTAGTATATTGTACGTAACTTAGCATAAGTGAACTTAGCAAAAAAGTTTTTTATATTTGAAAAAACATGTATCGAAATCTTCCCTTCAAACGTTTATTAACACATTATATATATTTATGTATTTAATTCTTAAATCCTTTTCTAATTATGATCAGGGTCAGTTCAATGATTATGTGATAAAACTGAGAATGGAGTACAACGAGAAAGTTGGCACGTTTAAAAGAATTATCGAGATTCACCAAGCGGAACTTAAGAAGAGTCAGGACTTTTGGCAAAACAGTGTCAAGGTTAATGCTTCACTTTTTAATACCACGTAGAAAGCCAAATATTCTTTTCTTATGTTTTTTTTATTTCATTGATATTGTCTTTAATATCCTAATATAAAAGGTCATTTATTACCATTTACAATAATTAAGTCTATAAAATGTGGAATATTTTTTCATTCAAATTTAGTCGTTGATAGCTAGTCATTAAAAAAATGTCTTTTGACTAGGGCTTTTGTATTTCTTGTAGAGCTTGAAAGAGAAAAACAAGATGCTCCTGGAGGACAGGAAAAAATATCTCACAAAGTATAAAGATGAAATCGATAATCTGGAAGAAGAAAAGGTAAGACATTTCCTTTGTGCCATTTTCTTAATGACAACTGACCTTAAACAGTACGGGAACATTTGATCCCTTCCTTCAATGATTCCAAAAATTACATCAACTACCAAGCAATCCGCAGTATTTATTGCAAGCTGTGCCTGTTAATGTACATTGAATGAACTTGAGTTTGGTTATCGCTTTTGCAACTTTTACACAACCAAATGTGTACACTTGCCTTGCCTTCATCTTTCCACTACACGGTGTATTACCACGACCATGTAGACATCAATTGCATTCTTTCGCTTTATTTACGTTGAATATCTTGTGTTGCCATAAACTTCCTTCAAACAAACACTCCTTGAACTTCCACGACGTCTGAAAGACGGTGAGTTTGACAAAAGTCAAATTCCAAAAAAGGAATGAAAGAGCTGCCCTAAAATATTATTATTATTATTTTGCTAAAATGTTTCTGTATCTTCTAGGTCACAAGTGTGAAACACTTGACTAGACTTCTGGATCAAAAGCATACAGACTACCTGAACGGTATGACAAATTAAAAAGATATATTTTCTTTTGATAAATCTTTTTTTGCCAAATCGATATATTTTCTTTTGATAAAGGCTTGTTTTGTTTGCCAAATAGATTCACCGTTCGTATGTAACGTTGCCTGTTTTAAGAAATTGTTTCGTGGCATTTTTCAAGATTTAAGTGAATTGTTTAACTTATAATCATAGCAAGAAGATCTTCTAGTCCCTATTTAAATAGAGAGCGAGATTTCAAAAATCACCATCGATGGGCACTATAAAAGTTTAGTGCTGTAACACGTGGTTGTAAGAAGAGTAAATTCAGCAATCTTATTGGTTAAGATGTGCCCGTCAAGCTAAAATCGATCAATCAAATATCCGCCTGACTAGAGGTACAATGAGAAAATGTCGGTTTCTCAAATATTGTTTTACGTTTGTCAATGTGTGTGTTACGAGCAAAGATCCTTTGCTTTATAATAAAAACGCTAGCTTCCCCAATAAACTGCCATTTTTGCAAGCCAACACTTCTAATACTATTGGCACCCTTTCTTGTATTTTATCTGATCAATTCGCAAGGCTACACACTGTAGCGAACTGTGATTGGCTTTACGGTCAGGATGAACAAAAATTGATACAAAGAATAACGATTTTGTACAAGAACTGAATATCGATTACGATGTTTCGAGCATAACTCTTCGTCAGGTTAAAAGAATAGAAGGAGAAACGGTTAACAAGAGAATTGAAGAGTAGAATCGAAAGATAAACTGTATGGAACATAGTAGGAATACGATAGTAGAAGGCGTTTGGACGAGATAAGAGTACCAAGTTTAAAAATAATACGTTTTTCGATGTATGTTTTTAAATGCAAGCTCAGTACCTTAGATGTCTAGATATAAAGAAAGTCTCCTCGCCAGAGTTTTAGGATAAAGAAATTTATTCATTTATTCTTAAGAAATCAATTAATTTGTTCTGTTAGGAAGATGGCATTCAAAAGACTTTTATTTGTCGACTGTCTCATGATGCATAAGAAAGTATATTCTGGGTCATTCTCGACGTTGAAAATCTTTTTGCTTTCGGTTTGTTCTTTAAGGACTGCCATAGTTTATAGGATCAAGCGCTTATTCAAATAGATATTTATTTCATTTTATCTCTTGAGTTTAGTTCTGAATAAGCTAAAAGAAGAAGAAACGAAACGAGAAGAACTAGAAAGTAACTTAAGGCAAGAATCAGAAAAGGAAGAAGAACTTCAAAAGCAAATTTCAGAGGGACAGAAGAAAAGTGGAGATGAAAAAGAGCGACTGGAGAAGGAGCTGGAGGAAAAATCAGCTAACGTGGTTGCCTTAGAAAGTGAAAAAGACAAAGCTGAAACCACGTTGAAAGATAAAGAGGATGAAAATAACAAGTTGAAAGAAAGCATCTTAGAATTAGAAGCAAAACTGAAGGAGTTGTAAGTTTATGAATAATTCCCAACATATTAATTGCTCTAGATATTTCTTTAGAATCATCCAATCTAAATACAAGATGTATCTTCAGGATGCTCAAACCTAAAAACAAGATGCACCTTTAGGACAATCAACCTTTTGATCATAATCGAAGCTCTTTCCGTTTCGTATTTGACCTGTTTTATTTCCTTTTTTTTCAGTGAAAATAGGCCGTTGGCTACGGTGGGTGTTGTCACGTCAGCTTCTCTTCTCGAAAAGGACACCGTGAAGGAGACTGATGTCCAGAAATCCGAGGCTCAAAATGAAGCAGCGACCATGGCAACCTCGACGACTGGACTTGTTGTGGCTGGAATCACAACGGAGGAGTCGAATCGGATGGAGAAACGAATAAAAGAGCTGGAAAATGAGTTGAATGAGACAGAGAAAGCAATCAAGAAATTCGAGAAGGAGAATACAGAGCAAAGCGAGGCTATTCTAAAGCTGCGAAGCCAGTCTGGAAATAATGATATGGTATGCACACATTTTGATGATTGACGTATGCTAATTCTTGGGAAGAAGGTGGTACCTCAAACGAGGCTGTTGTAAAGACAGTGGTGGTGACGAGGGAGGGGATGTGGAGAGGCTGGTGCTAAAATGTGTTTAACCTAACATTTGTGATTTTTCGTAAGTTAAATATTAGTTGTTGGTATTTCCCAAGAAAAAAAGAACTTTTAGGAAGTTTTTCAGGATAGTTTTTACAAAAATCGAGAGTTTCTGTTTTCTAAAAAGAGTGCAATCATAAGTTATTTACTTAAGGGGCTATGTAACTGCTGTATTGGAAGACTCGTGTTCTAAGAGCTTAAGGGTTACGCTCGTTGGTGCTTTCTAACGTCAAATGCATTACAGAAGTTAAAGCATTAAGCATTTTAATTTTTGGAAAATTTGATTGCTTTTAACTTTTATCTTGCAGGCAGTTATAGAGCTCAAACGAGAAAATGAGAGCTTGAAAGAGCGCCTTAAGGTGGCAGTTTCACAAATGGCTGACTCAATAGACATTGGTGATGTCAAAAGCCGAATGGAGGCTGCAAATGCTGAAAAGGCCGATCTTGTAAACGAGAATAACGGATTTAAGGAGCAGCTTGAAAAGTGGAAAGCAGAGTTCCGAGAAGAGCATGATGGGAAGGAGCCGGCAGAGGATGACAGGTTGGAGGATTATTTTGCTATTTGATCGTTATTTTCAAATTTTAATTTGCTAACTTCATATAATATATCATTTCATTTTTTCATTTTATAATATTTATACAGGTTAAAGGTTCATACATATATGTTTTTCAACCTGACCTGTTTAAAAGATTAATTAAGCGCTAATAAATATGTTATGATACTAATAACAAAAGAAATTTACCAACCAAACCTAATTTACAATATTTAATAATACTAAGTATCTACTAAGTATATATAGCTATAGATTAGTTGTTTTTTGAAACTGAAAAGGGCGATCCATATTACATCGCTTTTCAATTTTTGGACAAGAATTGTCTTTTTAGTTACCAATTTACTTGCCTATCTTGCCCAATTTTCTTGCCCGACTTCAGAAAAGACAGTTAAGTTACTATCGAAGTTAATTTTATAATTCAGAACATTTGGTCGAGAAAACAGTCATTTGTTGGTTAAGAGCCCAGTTTCACGAAATATCCTAGGACGGTCGCTAATCATGTTTACCTTTCATGGGAATTACTTGATGTGCGTAGCCGTATATGACCACTGCGAAGGCAGGGTTTTCTTCTAGCGACTTTCGCCGAACACTATGATTTTTCTGAAGATTTGTTTAATGTTTAATTATTTGTAGAACGGAAGAAATCGAAGGCCTAGTCCAAGAGATCAAGTCAAATGACGAGAAGCTTCGTGCAATGAATGCAGATATTGCTGTAATGAAACTGCTGCTTGGAGAACCCGTAGATTCTGATGACGGAAAGGAGAGTGGTGAGCAATTTAGATCATTTTGCATTTGCCTAAGAGCTTTTCTTTCTTCTTTTTTCAAGGAACACTTCATTTGCATATTCAATTAAGTTTCGTAATCAGCCCCCTCCTCTTAGAGTATCGTGCCATTTTTGGTCAGTTTTTTGTCAGAAAGGTGCAACTTTCCAGCCTTATAACTTGAAAGCTAATTGGAATTTCACCAATAAAATGTTTTTGGACCTTTTGGACCGGATTCAACTTACGGTCCGGTTTTTGAAATTACTTCAAACTTCATTGTACGACTTTGCCTAGCTGAGACTAGGATACAGCACCATGCTTATTATCGGTTCTTAACTTTGGTTGTGATTGTACTGTAGGTTTAATGATGATAAGAACGGTCGTGAAAGGTGCAATTTTTACTTTGACGAAAAATTCCTCATGCTCCTGCAAATACTTTCATGAGCAATGAAAAAAAGAGTTTTTCAGAAATTTTCTTATGCAAAACATGATCAATTGAATATCATCTTAGATTCTTCTGACGGCAATGAAGAGATAATAAAGAAATTAGTCGAAGAGAAAAATTCCCTCCTTGATGAATTGGATGATGTTAAGAGAGAAGCACGTGGGGTCAAAGAAGAACTCGATGAGCGAAATGACGAAAATGCAAATTTGAAAGAAGAGATACAAAAGTTAGAGAGCGAGAAAGAAGAACTAGAGGCTAAAATTGAAGAGCTTTCGAGAGCAAGGCCAGGGGAGCCAGTCATCGTGGCAGGGGTGTCATCAGATATCTCTGTTGCTGCAAGTGGAGCAGAGAGCGAGCATGATTCGGCGGAATCTGAGGTAGCTATTGTTTTGCAATGAACAATTTGTTATATCTGATTGTTTAGCAAAGCCTACTCTGTTTTTTTTGTAAATATATACATGAACAAGGCTTTAATTGCGATTTAAATGCAGTTCTTGTTATGAAAAAACCTTTGATTTATAGATTAGGAAGCTTTATTCATCACTTTTACTTCCAAACTTTTCTTCTTTCTTAAAAAAAGAAAGATTTTGCCCCCCCCCCTCCCAATTGTAAAAACCAGACAAGTGATTCTAGTACGCTGGCCATAAAAAACAAAGTTCTTTTATCTGAAAATATTTGAAGATGTCATGCTGTTCTCTCTTTAAACTTAATTTCTATTTCTTTCTGAATTACTGCGATAGAACGTAAAATATCGCTTGAGATTCTTCTTACAATAAAGGCTGCTAAATTCTACTGCCGTTGCTCCGTATATGTTACTGCAACCTTCTTGAATCGAGCAACAATATCTTTGTATCAGGGCTCTTTGCTGCTCCCTGTTTTAAAAGTTTCGAGTAGACAGCTGCTTTTATACGCAGAAACAGGCCTATCATCACCATTACAGAGCTGCCTATGTGTAATTCTGATGGACGAGCCTATTTTGCGTAACAATTATTTTAAGTTTGCTTTCTCATCAGGCAACTTCACCTCACTGCTTAATTCTATTAGTGTGTTCTCTCTCACTTGCCTTTATATACATCAGTATTAGTAGCTTTACATCGTCTTTTTGCACAATTACCACCGTTGCTAAGTCCAATTCCTGTGATATGCTAGGGCCTCAGAGCTGAAATCGAGGAATTAAACAAATCACTGGAGCAGAAGCAAATCGAATACGAGACTATCGTTGTGGAACTTAATTCGAAGATTGAAGAGTCACAAAAATCAATCGAGGTAAATCTCTATTTGCTCAATTTCTTCAATTTTTTGACAAACCCTTGTTAGACCTTGGCTGCAGATGCTGTAGTCGATTAGCTTTTGACTGTACAAAATGCTAGTTTTTGTGATTATCACGAAGTTGTTTATACTCTTGTGCTATCTATGTACTCCTGGTTGAAGTGCAAACAATAAATCGAGATTTGGTCGGATCGTGCATTCATAAACCTTTGTTTTGAGGTTGTGATTTCTTAATACTGGAAATGAAAATTTCACATGACAAGGAAAAACTACTTAGATTGGACAGTTATCAGGCTCTACTGATAGAAAACATATTTGTATATGATATGTACATTTCTTGTAGACTACAATGCAAGAAAGAGATAACTTTATGATGACGATACAAGAACTAGAAGGAAAGATGGAAAATGAGCAAATCAATTTTGATGCGCAACTTGCCCATAAACTAAAGGTAAGTAAGATACCTACCTATATTGCCTCAACGATGCATACGTTCTGCATTTTATTCAATGCCTCTGTTTTCCCTATAAAGTATCTCTTTTTGTTTCTTCGATGCCTCTCTGTTACCTCTCCTCTGGTCTGTCTCTGTATGCCAGGCGTCATTTTGGAATTATTTCGAACCTTGCCTCATGTCTTTTTTCTGGTTCAAGGTCCTGTTTACTCTTTACATTTGATTATTTGCCCTGTTTTCAAATTAACTGTTAGAAACGATCGTCAGAATTGCTATATTCAAGTGAGATTTTAATGAGCTTTTAATGGGACTGAAAAAGTTTCAAATTTTTCATAGTTTCTTACTGTTAATCAGTTCAAAAATATTGAATTCAAAAATTGCTTTTTTCCTGCAGGAAATTGAAGCCTTTAAGTTGAAAATAGAAGAGCTTGAGGCGCAGAGATTGTCAAACCTACCAGTTGATGCTGCGGAGGAGGTGAAGGCCCTTCAAACTAAACTGGTGAGTGTCTGAAAAGACGTAGCTCTATATGTTGTTTTGGGGGGGGGGGGGGTGTGCTTATTATATGTGATACTCATGTGGCCTAATTAAAAATCAGGAGGCTCCTTTTAGGATCTTTGCATTCAAATATGTATCTGACTTTCTAAGACATTAGATTTTGCCTAACATCAAATAATTTAAATATTTTTAACGCAATTAACTTTAATGTAATGTTTTCATATGTTTAGAGTTAATAAGGTCTCGTGAAAAAGTAAATGTTTTTATATGGTGTTTTAGAAAACGTTGGAAGATGAAAAGGAATCAATGGAGAAAGGCAGTTTGGACAGCAAAGCGACAGCTGCTTCACTGAATTTGAATATAGACAAGCTGAATAAAATGATCGAGAAAGAGAAGGCGAGAAATGAACAGCTACAGGTTTGGATGTTATTGATGTTCGATTTTTTATCTGTATTTAATGGTAAGCTAGGCAAATTATTTTTAAATTTCAAGGTATTAGGTAATTCACCCTGTTTGGAATAATGTCACTATTGTCACTCATGCTTTTTTGGGAATTATAAGTTTTTCCCATGTATCCTGTTTTTATGTAAATGTATGTAGCAGGCTGCTCGACAGACTCTAGAATTCTCTAGAAATAATCCTTTTTCTTCTGGAGTAAAGATTTGGAATAACATCCCGTTGCAAATTCAAACAAGTCCCACAATCACTACATTTAAACGGAAACTGAAGGATTTCCTACAAAATTAGCATCCTTCCCGAAGCACGATCCCTAGGAAGACCGGCAAATCCATACTGTTCTAGTCTCTTTTTTTGCTTTCTTTACCATTAGATGCAAATATAAACATCCCTTGTATTTAACAATGTTTGCTTTTTACGAACAAAACGTAACATGCAGTCTGTATTGATTCCTATCGCGGTTCCCACCTCAGACACCCAGACTGCTTGCAACTTTTCGTAGCCAGAGGCCTACACATTTCTGAACCTTGTCTTGTGAAATTTCCTTCAGCCTTGGCAATCACATGAATTTAATGTTGCAATTGTTTTTTCCAGCTAGTACTGAAGTTCTTGAACTCTATATTCATTCTTTTGTAGACTGAAAAGCAGAAATCTAAGGACGAATCTGATAAGAAGATAAAAGATCTTGAACAGAAACTCACAGCAGCAACAACAGCAGCGGCAGCATCACGAAAACAAAGCAGAAGTTCAAAGGAAGACACCGCTAATACGAAAGCCTTGCAAAAGAAGGTATGTAGTGCGGCCATCTGCCGCCCGTGTTGAATCTGAGAACAGCCAAACGAATTTCTCAAGAATTTTTATCAATTGTACGTCCTGTATGACCTAAACTACAAATCATGTTCTCTAAATTAGTTTAAAATAGTTAAAAGTAATTAAAGATAGTTAAAGATAGAAGATAGTTAGAAAGTGATAAGAAGAATAAATCAGAAATTCCGAAAAGGATTTTTAAGGGTATAAATTTTTGGCATACGAATCAGCCAAAAAAGCGGTTTTACATCATTCACTTAAAAGATTAAGTTTTTTTCTTTTTCAATTCCTGAAAGTGACACAAGCTCCAACTAGCGTCCGGAGCCATACACAACTAAGGACTGATTGCGCCTTCCTAATGACAGGCAGTGAATCTGCGCAGCTACTTAGGAACACTACGTAAGCTTAATGGCCAAAAGTATGGAAAAGCTTAATGTTGATAACTCCCCTTTTCCCCAAACGAGGTTGCGGCATAAAAAGGACACAGGCAGGTTACACCATCCGACATTCAAATTATTTTAGAAATTCCCCTCAGTTATGGCAATGTTACAGTCCTCATTAGTTATGGCAATCCTATTGAATAGAACTTCTGTTCAAAAAAACCTGTAAATTCGTGTTTTTCTACCAAATCTATTTGACAATTTGTATCAATCTCCGTCAAATTTATCTAAAACTTTTGTTTTCGACAATTTCTAAGAGAGTAACTGGCTATTTTTAAAGCAAATTTTCTCTGCTTCTGATTTCTTTTCATTTGATAATTTCAGTCAAGTAATTTCATAACTGGCTCAGCAAAATTGAATCCGCTTTTCAGGTCGACAATTTAGAAAAGCAATTGGCCCAAGCCAAGGAGAAAATCGCCCAGGCAGCACAAACGCCAGTAAAAGAAACAAGAGTTAGTATTTTCGTTATGTTTCATTTTTCAGTATTTGACTTGTATTTCTCACGCTTTGGGTTAGATCGACCAATATTGCTCACTACTTTTTCCTCTGAAATATTGTTCACAATTTTTATTAAGAAATTGCTTTCTGATAAATTTTAGTTAACCTTGAAATAGAAAGAAAATGTTATCAAGATGTATTCATTTTTTCCTGGCTTTGTTTAGGAACCAAAGGGTCCAAGTTTAGCGGAAGAAAAGCTAAAGAAGGAGAACGACAAACTAAATGAGAAAATTGAAGCATTTAAAAAGGCGTCCAAGGTAGGTCTATCGGATAATCGAATTTAAAGGAATAATACAAGTTTTTGTTATGCAGTTGTTTAAGATTCCTTGCAATACTGTAAAGCACAGTTCCGTTCAGTTCAGTTCATTACAGTACAATACAATACACTACAATACAATACAGTACGGTATGATACAATACAGTACGGTACGATATGGTACAGTTACAGTACGGTACGATATAGTACGGTTACAGTGCAGTAAAGTACAGTACAGTACAGTACAGTACAGTACAGTACAGTACAGTACAGTACAGTACAGTACAGTACAGTACAGTACAGTACAGTACAGTACAATACAGTACAGTACAGTACAGTACAGTACAGTACAATACAGTACAGTACAGTACAGTACAGTACAGTACAGTACAGTACAGTACAGTACAGTACAGTACAGTTTAGATCAACTCTGCTAAACCTTTTCTCTCATTGATTATAATTTCATTCTAATTACAGGAAGACCGTGACAAAATCAAAACTCTTCAAGTGGAAATCAAAGAAGTCAAAGAAAAAGCAGCCAAAGCCGGCCCTTCAGCTGAAGATGTAAGTTTCATCTTAGAGACTCTTAGAGCGTAACAGTCAATTTGGTAAAGGCCTTAACTTAGTTTATATTTTCTGCCATCGTTATATCTGCAAATATTGAATAAATTCCAAATATTCTTTGCAGAGAATGGCTGCTAAAAAGCAAGAAAAGCAAATGAAAGGTAAAGTGCATTATGTTCGTTAAATGCTTGTTAAGTGATACAGACGAAAAAATAAGATCGCTTCAGCCATGCACTAAATGTGAAGAAAAATCTTTATTCTTTTTGATTGGACTTTTGATTGCTTTTTTAATAGATTTGCAAAAGAATCTAGAAACAGAGAAGAAAAGAACTGATAAATTAAAAGAGGATTTGACCAAAACGGAAGAAGATTTGGCGAACCTTAAAAAGGTAAGTTGTTTTCATTCCTCGTAGGTTTTCATTTCTGGTTGAGGGGGCAGGGCACCCATTTTCGAGGATGCTTTTCTAATCACGGCTAGTTGATTGATGATTGTTTGACGTAATTGTACAAAGGCATGAAATCTTGGAATTTCAAATTATTTCTATCAGTGCTAAACCCTTTTAAAGCACGGTTAGTTCTAGCAGAAATGATACCTGAATTATTTTATAGGAACTTTCAGAAGCCAATTCTGAGAATAAAAAGAAGGAAGATGAACTTTCAAAACTCGGCGTTGCTGCAAAGGTTTGTCATATTTCAAGTTTCAACGTTGCAATCAGTTTTCTGGTCACTGATATTTCAGTATCACTTAGCGTAATTCATTTATGCAAAGATTTTTTATACTTTTTCATTTAACGAGTGTTTGTGCCATTTATGTTGGCTGTTTTATAAATAATTTGTAGACATGTAATTTCAATCCAGGGTTTACTATAAATTTCACCGTTCTGCATAAAGTAGAAAAAGCTAAGACGCTATAATAAAGGCATATTCGAAGTTAAGCAAACTTTTTCAACCTTTTTTGACTCATTCTTTTACCCACAAGAGTAATTTTGATTGCCAGTTTAATTCGTCAATGTTTTGATATCATGAAAAAGAGTTAAACACTGTTTCTGTTGTTGATGTTTGTGAAAATGTACTTCTTACCGTTAACTATGCTGTTTTTATCAAACTATTTTCTAGATGCTAAAGGGGGCTGACTTTTTATTTTTCGATCCTTTTTTGTAACAGCAAGGTGCAGAGGCGATGGCAAAGGTTGAAGAGTTGCAAGTGACATGCAAGACCTTAACGGATGAGAATAAAACACTGACTGAGAATTACAACAGTGAAAGGGCAAGTAGTTAACGATTTATAAGGAACTATGATATAGATTATGAAGTATCGAAAATTTTTTTTTAGTCAAAATGAGAAGATGCACGTAGTATTCAACATATACTTTTGCATATACTTCAAATGTTCAAATCTTCAAATCTTCAAATGTCATGATTCTCTTTTTGTTACGTTTGATCTCATTCTCACAGAAGTTACAAGCAATCTTCTAACAGCAAAATAACATACCGCTTTCTAATTACAGGTTTTAAGGAAGAAATATTACAATATGGTTGAAGACATGAAAGGCAAAATCAGAGTATATGCTAGGTGCAGGCCACTAAGTACCTCTGAAAAAGAGAGAGTAAGTCTCATTCTTCCTAAGATCCCTCTTTGATATCTTATTTTAGTTTATGGTCTATGAAAAAGGGATGCTTATCAAAGAAACAATCAAATCCTAAACTAACTGTTAGGCGATTATAAGGTTCATTCTAAATATTTCGATTCCTAGGGAAACTACAGCGCTGTGAAGTCGCCTGATGAATACTCTCTTATCGTGGACACTCATAGAGGGCCTAAGGAATTCCAGTATGACTCTGTGTTCATGCCTGATTCAACGCAGGAGAAAGTTTTTGAAGATACGAGCGTAAGTGATTACAATTATCATCTCATTCCTTTCTTGTTACTTTGGCTATGTTGGGCATGTTTGTCATGAGTCTCAAGAAGACCGCCTCTCAGGACAACTCTCTCTTTCTATCAAAACATTTGTAATTCAGCCAAAGGGAAATATGCCGCTGAAAGATGACACATTTTTGCATTTTATCGCAGTGGCATGAAAATTTAGCTCCCAGGTTTTTTGAAAATTTAACTCCCAGTCTACTGTTGCATACGTTTTGGTATATTGGTAATGACTTATTTATTTGCAACATTTAATTGCAGATGTTAATCCAGTCTGCTGTTGATGGGTACAATGTCTGCATTTTTGCCTATGGTCAGACTGGCTCTGGAAAAACATTTACGGTTATTGGTGACAAGGAACAAAGGTTTCCTGGAATTGCTCCACGGGCATTCCAGAACTTGTTTCAACTGTTGGAAGAAAACAAGTAAGTTTAACCCGTTAGTTTTGAATCATTTTCTAGGTGCAGTCTGAGCATTTCAGGGTATATGTCGCATTTCGGTTGTTTTCAAATTTTTTTTGACTACCTGTTTTGTCTTTAAAGGCTGATTTTTATAAACATTTCCCCATAAATGAAATCAATCAGCGTTGAAACTGGCCCAAACTCATTATCTTTGACTATGAAATTAGTTTAATGTGTTTGTACTTTAAAAGAGAGAAAAACAAGGATCCTCACGCTTAACTTTTGTAAAATTCTAAAATTGTTCATTTTATTGGTTTGTTTTCTTTCACATTTTTAGTCAATCAACAATTATTTCCCATTTCTAACCTTATCTTGATGGAGCCAATTAATTCGTTCACTATCAAATGCATTCAACTTATGATGTTCCTTTATATCTTTCTTCAGGGCGAAATTTGCCTTCAAGGTTGAGCTGTACATGATGGAGTTGTATATGGACAGACTCATAGATCTGTTTGCAACAAACAAAGATGTATCCTTACTGATAATGAGAGATGTGTTGTTTGATATTGCTAAGATATCATGCACCTACAATCTTATATTACATTCTATGTTAGATGTTATATATAATATCTATTTGGTGTCAGATTAGATGCGTCGATAAATACGAAATTAGATTTTTCAATTTGCAAAAATAGCCGAAAAACCCCCATCCCTAGATGTTGTAGAATATTTAATTTGGGAGAAATTTTGGGACAATTTTTTGAAGAATCTTTTTTAACATTTCAACCATTTTTGTCCGACAATATTGGTTACTAACTTCTTTTCGGTGGATTTTCCCACTTGTCAAGATTTTCTTGTGTCCATCGCAGATCTGGTAGGATTCAGGAGACACCTTCTGCAAAATAGTCAGCATCCCATTGTCTACTAATCATAATCTCAGTAAAATGACTACAGAGTAATAGTAATTGTCAAATTAATCTTATACGTTTTATGTCCACTTTAGAGCAAGAAGCAATAAACACTCCTAATGGGCGAGCTTTGTTAGTAGACCTTAACTTCGATCTTTAGGCAAAACTGGATATCAAGAAGGACAAAAAGGTAGGACTAGTTCTCTTCAGCATTCCGTTGAGCACACCATATTGTATCTTTTCCAGTTTTTTCCAGTATTTCCAGTTAATCGTTTGCTTACGGTCACTTTTTCTTAACAGGGTATGGTTATTGTGCAAGGTGCAGTGATCCACGAAGCCAAAAATTCAGAGGAGCTTATGAGTTTGTTTGAAAAAGGCTCTTCCACTCGACACGTCTCTTCAACAAGTATGGGTCTTTCTTTTTTTCGTTTTATAGTTCGGCAGGGTACCCAGTGGCGTAGCTTGGCCTTCCAGACCAGGGGGGATGCAAGGTCACCAATAGTAAAATTTACGGGCGGAGAAATGGAGGAAGATAAACTTAGGTATATTTTCACCTACCGATTGGCAGTTTTACCGACAAACTAACAATTTTGTGAACCAACTGGAGAACCACCGACTCATGAAGAACTGGGAGCTGCTACACCCTCTCCACCGCTAACCTTGCCCCTAAGGGTATCTGACACTTTTGTACCTTAAGAATTATCTTTTATCAATAATGTCACATCAGTTAAGGCTAAGGCAGGTTCGCTGACTCCACAGCCTTGTTCCCATAACTAAGCTTTCTTTTGTTTTTCTATACAGAAATGAACGCTGAATCCTCAAGATCACATTTGATCATAAGTATCATCATCGAGGCTACAAACCGGACAACTGGGACCGTATCAAGAGGAAAGGTATGTCTATCCAATCACGTAGCCATGATCAAACACCAATCACTTGTTCTTTTTTGGTAGCGGTAGTTAGGCCTAGTGGCGAATTCCATTCTAAGGGAGGGGGGGAGGGGGGTGGACTTTACACTGACTTAACAAGAATGCAAAGAAACAAGGACACTTGACCTACTTAAAAAGAATAAAAAATGAATGAGGTATCAAGGAAAGTTACCAGTTTCAAAAAATTTTATTTTGTTTGTTGCTAAACATTTTTGCTTATTTTGCGTAGAATCTATATGGCCTAGAAATCCTTCTGTGAGATTTTCATAGACGCAAGTAATCTGTTGCTAGAATTTTTATTTCAAAATCTCTCTAAAATTGTGGCAAGTTCGCTCTGTTCGGACTGAAATCTGTCGTGAAAAAGTTCTTTGGCTCCTTAATCCATCCTTTGAATTCCTTTGTTGTTTGTTGTTTGTGTTACTTACGCTAAGGAAACTAAAGCTTTAAAAATTTAACGAAAGATGCCTTTGGTACTGCGAGATGGCTGTATGTCATTCTCCCGGTTTTCCGTTTTACTTTGAATTCTATCAACTCTTTTTTATCTAAATATAAATCAAATCTCATTGAATGATTTTCTTCTAGCTGAGCTTGGTCGATTTGGCTGGGTCTGAAAGAGCGGCAAAAACTGAAGCATCTCCCGAGCAGCTTAAGGTATGCTTTTTAAGTGCCACTGGATGTTTTGTAGACGCAGACTACTGCCTCATTTTTGGGGAAAATTTCATTGAAAGGCATTCTTCACGGCAATTTTGCAATAATAGCAGACTAAGCATTTCAAATATCAAGACTATGTTTCATATTACTTATTCATATTTATTGGTTACGTTTCCTGTTTTGAAGAGATTACTATGGTTAGCACCTTAAATTCGAATTAGCGAAACTGTTGCAAAGGCTTAGCTCGAAATTCAATTATCAGCTCCGATTAGACCAGAACTAACGCAAAGGAATTGCAATGTCTGTTTCATAAATACGGGGGTTCATAAGAAGAAACAATTTATGAGTATCAAGGATGATTCTTTCGCGTTGTAGAAAACCTTAAATCGTTTGGTTTCCTTTAATAAGTTACTTTTGCTTGCATACTGACTTAGCAGTTCAGCATTTTTTAGTATTGTTGTTGAATAAAAGTCCTATTTATATTGATAACCGTGAAATTTTTTTTCTTCGAGATGATGTTTCAAAACAAACCGCAACTGTGCTTGAATCTCTTTAAACGTATTTAAACGGCTTTTGGGAGATATCATACATAAATAGCTTTTTAAGAAGCTTTATAACTACGGGAACTTCTACTTAAGAACCCATATCGATCTGTTTTTCAGGAAGCTCAGTCAATCAACAAGAGTTTGAGTGCACTTGGTGACGTCATTTCTGCTTTATCTAGCGAGCAGTCCTTCATTCCGTACCGTAATAATAAGTTAACACTCCTTATGCAGGATTCACTTGGTAAGTTCTTTTTTGTGGTTAACTGTTCAGGTAGCCATTTAGTAGGCTGCATAGTAGGGCCTTACGAGCTCACGTACTTGCAGGTCACTTAAAATTGCAGCTGTAGACATCATCACAGTTTAAATCAACTATCCTGAGTGATTTTTCATTGCCCCTACATTTTGCAATTTGGCTAAGTTTAGAAAACCTTTCGCTAACCCGACCACCCGGTATCTCGACCACCCGGTATCTCGACCACCCGGTATCTCGACCACCCGGTAAATCAACCAGCTTGTATCTCGATTCCCATTTTCATCCGATTTCAGCTCAACTTCATTCAAAAATTTACAACAATATTTTCAATATTTTAATATCCTTTTTCCCAAAAATATAGAAACATTAAACAAGTAACCATTAGCTTAAGAGATTAGTTATATCTGGTATTCATCTTGTATTGAGTGTATGAGTACTGTGGCAGTAATGTGGGCTTGGGGCCCTGCTCTGGAGTTGCACATCTCGTATTTTAGCTCAAGTGAAATATTAAAACCTGCAGATCCAAAGATCAATGCTCAAGAGGGAGCTTAAGATCGGCTTGCTTTTTCTTAGAAAGCGTGACATGTTAAGATCATTACAACAAGGCCTGTTTCTCCCACATTTTTATGCCAGCAGAAATAGGTTTTTTGGAATCTTTTGACTCAACAAAGAAGATTTTTTCACAAAATATCTTTACCAGCAGACAAGTAAGGAACGACACGAAAATCATTTGTTTTGCTACTCTCTTTCAGGTGGAAATGCCAAGACTCTTATGTTTGTCAACATTTCTCCTGCTGACTATAACACCGATGAAACAATTACCTCCTTGACGTGAGTTTAATTATTTCTGCAACATGTTCCAGGTTTCACGGGCATATGATTTTATCATCAAATATTTTTTCTACTTTGCACATGCTTGCAGTATCTCAAGTATGTGTAATACATTCGAATCCCATTAAGTCGGACCTTCAAAAGAGTGAGGAATTGGTCTGACTTTGCGAATGTTCGACTTATCCGCAACGACTTTTAATATAAATAGGTCTGGAAAATCCAATAAGAATCGAAAATCAGTCCGACCTAGTGAAGTCCGTGTTGTCCGATCTGGTACGACTTAACAGGATTCAACTGTACATCCTATTCATAATTATAGATATCGTTATTATAAAACTTGATTCGATTTTATCGCTGTTAGATCTGCATTTCTATACCGTTGCTGTGCAGGCTTCTAAAGTCTTGGTGTAGTTCAATTTGTAGTGCCTAGGCCAATTTTATGCATAGACACTGTCAGTTGAGTCAACGCCGTTATTTATTTCAGATACGCCTCCAGAGTGAAGCTGATCACAAACGATGCAAGTAAAAATGCTGAAAGCAAAGAGGTCGCAAGATTAAAGGGAGTAAGTGATTCCTGCATTTTGTGTTTTCTTTTTATCTTATCATATGCTGTCTGTTGGGAAGTTTGTCTTGCCTGTGCTGCTTAACCTCAATGATGATTTGCAAAAAATTAAGAGCAGAAACCATTTGTTTTTTTTTACGTACCTTTTGACAATCGATTGTTAAATGTCGCTCTTTGCTTAGCAAAACATTGATTTGTATGCGGACTTTTAAAGCGCTAGCTCCATATTGGGTATCAATTTGCATATCGTATCGTATGCATATGGTAGATCCATTTTATGTAGATTATTAACTGACAGCAACAGATTGATAGGCAACTTGGGCTGGAGTCATTTTGACATTAAGCCAACTTAGGGCTAAGCGAGGAAGCTGTAAACAACTAAACAACTTGGTTTTATATCTCCAAAATTTACCGCCTTTATTGTCTAGCAACAACGGCTCAGGTGGTTTTTTTGACATTGCATATTGTTATCAAGACCAAATATTATTCAGATCAACATATAGACCGAGGCATGACTTCTCCCGCCTCCTGTGTGCAATTTACTATCAACTTTGAGAGCTGAATTCTTAGAAAATTTTAATAGCTTAAGGGATTGATCTTAATTCAAGTTAAGGGCTATGAAAAAAGCAAACATTTGAGTATGCTTAAGTTTTTCGTCTCGCACTCTTCAGAGTATGAAAGGTCAGAACATAGATCGAAAACTCTACGCTGGGAAATATATATACCCAGTTGTGGATCGAAATAGGCCAATCAGAAACACGAGCACATGACTGTTGAGGTTGCCCAATCAGTGCCGCTTGCCTATTGAGAATGTTACCAATGGAGTCCTAAGGTGAAAACGAGCTCCTTCTGTCTACACAACAGCCTTTTTCATGCTTATGTAGATAAACTGAACTAAAAAAACTGAACTATCTGTTTATCCAGTTTATGTTAAGATGGATTTCAACCAAGTTTTTTTGGCTCTGATGCATGCGATCTCCCTGAAAATTTTGTTCAAATCATTTTGTCCTGTAGCCTTAGACAGGTTGCCCTTCTTGGCAACAAAAATGTTTTGAATTTTTACTATCTGGAGTTCTTATTATATGCTATGTGTCTTTTGTAGATTATCACTAAATTGAAGAAGGGAGAGAATGTCGAAGAGGAAGTGGCAGATGAATAAACCAGAGCTGGCAGAGAAAGCTGGCTATTTTGGCAAAGATTGTGTACTCATCAATGCAATTCATAGACATTTTTCATTTAAACTTCATCAGATCAGGTATAATGATGATAGAATATGTCACGCTTAGTTATCACCTTTGAAACCAATACAGACACCTTTTGAAAATGCCACTGCTAGAATCAAACCAGTTGTCTTACCCCACAACTCCGAAATTCCCCAAAAGTTGTAACCCAATCCTGAAAACTTAAAGACTACACACCATTTGTCAATACGCTTTTCTCTTTTAGAAGACCACTGCTATGAAACGCTATTGTTCCTTAAAAACTTCCATAGCTCAGCCAATACTACTTCAACCAGTTACTTTTTTATAACACAACCTGTTAGTGATGACATCACTGAAAAACAGCTTTTTTATTAAATAGAAACAAGTTTTTGTCTAGGCTATGCAAGATCGTAGTTGGCCTCCGTTATGCAGTCATGTCCAGAGACTTTGACTTCCATTCACCCTTTCTGTAATATTCCCGATTTTTATCTCAGATTTGTGTCTTTTACAGGAATTGAATTGCATTGTATGTGTATTTGTAATATATTGCCTTGCGTCTGTAAATATTGGTTGCATAAACAACTGTACGAGTTTCGAGTGATTATTTTGATCTGTGTGAAGATGGGAAATAGTATTAACTAATTTTTTTAATTTAATGTACATAGACACGAGTATATTTTATAATAATGTAAATTATGATAATTTATGAGCATTATTTATGTAGCATCGGTAGCATCTCAGTTTTTCATCATCACAAAATACTTGAATTTGTGTTCTCATTCAAACTTCATATCCTCTGACTTAAGTGTGAACTTTTTACCTTTTCACCGAGCTAGTTTTATGATTCTTATTTTTATAAGTTTATGGGTTTGATAAGTTTGGTGAACAGAGAACGTTATAAATCAAAACGGTCAACATTTCTATTGTAAGTTGCAAATGACTTTTAAAATTACAAAAGTCATTTCTTCCAAATGTTGTATTGAATCAAATCAAGGCGTTGCTCTTTCTAAAGAATCTTCGGGCTTCATAATTATACTAATGGGCAAATTGCATTCTTCTGGTCTGTATCAGATGCTTTATTATAGTCAGCAAAGAGGAATCTTGACCTGGATTTGTTGTAGAAAATACCCTTTTTCAAAGTCTTTTCCAGATTCCCAAAGGTACTAGATTGCAGAAAAAACCCATCCCTTCTTCAAAGGTTTTCCGGGTGAGCTTTGGTACAGCTGTGAATGAGAGTGAACATGCCGCAGTGTAATCTAGATCGTGACGATCTTGTAACGGCTATCTATTCATATACCTCTTGTCTCATTGCTCAATTCTAAAGATCATCCTGCTTACTATGCAGCAAATCGTGTTTTCGGAGAAGATTTAGATGGCAATCTTAACCGTATTCAACAACCGCCTCTGTGTATGCAAAAAGCAATCTGGTGATGAAAAATACTGCCAAGTAGTTCTAAAGTGAGACACCACGAAAACATATTTTTAGGATTTTTCATTTTTGACCAAATTACTTAACAGGACTTCATGAAAGACTTCCGAATACGGAAAACCAGCTAAAGGTTGTTGAATACCGGGGGAGATATGGTGAGATCAGAATTTTGCTAAAGGATAACTGTTGTTTTGGCTTGGTTCATAAAGATACAAGTTACAATGATTTGATGGGAAAATAACCTGTGCTTATCTTATGTGACCAATCTGTAACACATTCAACTAATTTCCCAGATTCAGAGGTGTTCTTTGAAGCTCTTTCAAGTTGTCAAAATAAAACGATCTTTAAAAAACTTAACTTACATGATTTTGATAAGGCATATAAAAGCGAGCTAGGAAAATTCATGTTCGGCGTTAATACGAAAAGTATTTCTTCTCTGTTCAGTAGTCTCTTCAAAAAACTAGCGATGCACATATAGATACATGGATGCACACAACCACTAGATTCGTCAATCCTCTTTGGGTTTGTTCTCCCTTTCTTTGGGAGCTACAGACTATCGTCCTATCAAGGTGTTAAATTGTTGATTTCCCTTCCTCCTGAATTGCGTAACCCTCAAAATAAAAAAAACGTTTAACACATAAAAAAACACTTAAAGATAAATCTCAAGAAAAAACTTCTTATCTTGAATTGAAAATTAGATGCTCTGTTCCTTTTATTACTTCATGATATTTTTGATACAACTTCAAAATGTTTTTTCTTTAAATTTGATTTAATGATAGTACAATTAAACCTTCAGAATCACACAAGGGCACGTAGCTCGAAAGCTCTTCTGAGTTATTTCTACGTGCCTTCAGTATTCAATTTTCTCTTGCTAACAGCTATTATGTAAAACGTTTTTCTTTATTTTTAATTATCTATGTTATCAATTTTTATCACATGTGATCATAAAGTGTTGAAGTTGGAGTTGAAGCTGCTGATAGGATAGCCTCGTTCCTGGACGATTCTTCTTGTCTTGTAGTCTTGTAGTCTTATTGCATAATCTATCGAGTACCCGCTTGGCAAGGTGAAATTGGAAGTTAAGGCAGGTGAACCGCAGGCAAAGATGTTTTGAACAGGTGTCCAAATTTCAAGGCTACATTCAAAATACATAAACATGAGAGCATTATCTGAGGCTGTTTTGTAGCATGCGACCATGATGAATAGCTGTAACGTACCTTGAATAAGGACGCTTGACTTCCTATGTACCTGGTATCCTAAGATAGGACCTCTAGGCCTGTTTGACTGTGGGCTACCCGTTGTTCATTTTGAATTGTTTGTAATAGCATGTAAAAGTCAGTCAAGGAGACAGATCAACTAAACCTAGAGAAAGATGAGAGGACCACGAAGTGTTACAAGTCATTTCTTGAGGCCTGTCAGGTTTGCAAGAAGCCCGAGAACTGCTGAGAAAGATAATGCGGTATTCAACAGAATTTGCATCCTCCGAAGTGCCTCGTTGCACAGCCACAGCAGATTTATGGAAGCTTCCTCAAACATTATAAACTTGAGTGTAGTTAATTCTGTGCCAGTTTATGAACTGCGAAATGAATATGAAAGAGCAAAGACAAAGGCCCTTTGTAAGTAAGACCAAGTCTTCCTGTTTCGTCTTTAATTGTTATTAATTTTTAACTTATGATGTGTCACCATTTGTTGACCTCCGCCTGCAATGTTTACATACACCTGTGATAAGGCATGGAATAATATGGGGGATAGAAAATGCATGCAGAATTAGACTGGATACCATGACCTGACATTGCCCTTGGCATGAAATTGGAAACATGTTATCTAAACCTTCAGGTTCTTATCTTAATTGATTTGATGTCCTTGGTGGACAGCTCTGAAAGATTTTCAGTTGAATTTTTCCACTATGCACAATTTGTGAACAAACTTTAATGGATGAGTAATAAGTTGCTATATAACTTTCATTTCTTTCGCAATGGTGCATTGCCCTTCCAAAAATGTTGATAGAATCTTAAGGGGCTGAGTTTCCAGAGCCTGAATCCTCTCCTTTTATGGTAAGATACTTGTGATAATGGTCTGCTTAAAAGGGTAATAGTGTCCCTTTAAAAACACTGTAGAGGTGGTTCTGGGGGCCCATCTCTACTATTAGCCCCTTAGTTTTATCTATGACCATGACAACAAGCCAAAACTCAGATTTTGGGATAGTTGGAGGGTCATGGTATGGTACCAACCTTCTGATAGAAGATGGTACCTGATGATGAAAAGGGTAATACAAGATTTCATGAAAATGGTTTTTTTAGATTTGGGAAACTATAGAAATATCAAAATAATTCTTGATATCTTGCTAATTTTGTCATAATGTCTTATTTTAGCTCACACACTAAACAATCAAAATGACATAAGTGTTGATGCAGTGTTTGCAAACAACGAAATTAGCCTTAAGTACATTGATGTTTATGGCTTTGACTATGATTACACTTTGGCCAGCTACTCCGACCAACTGCACATGAAAACCTATGACATTGCTGTGAACAACCTGATTGAGATGTTTGGATACCCAAAGCAAATCAAGTCAATGCGATATGACCCAGGCTTTGCTATAAGGGGATTGCACTTTGATACACGGAAAGGCTTGTTAATGAAACTTGACTCATTTAGTCACATCCAAATTGGGACAGTCTATAGGGGGCGTCAAGAAGTGAACAGCTGGGATGTTGTCAATTATTACGGTGGGACACATCTTGGTATTGACCAGGTCAGCCATGCCAACAAGGGAACTGACACATATATTCATCAGCTGATTGATTTATTTTCACTGCCCTTTATGGGTCTTCTCTCCAATGTCATTGAGGTATGTTGCTTGCTACTGTTTGCATTTTACCTTGCTGTTTCCATTGTTTTCTTCTCATTATGCGTTTTTCCAAAAACCAGCCTTATTTGGACAACTAGTCAAAATTTTCCATGTTACAAATCAGGGGCGGAAATTTGGTCAAATAATGGGGGTTGGGGCAAGCCTATTGTTTTAATAAGATGGCTTCACATTTCCCATTGTTTTGAACCAAAAGACCATTGGCCCCCCAAAGTATTGGAGGGGCTGTTGCCCCCCTTTGCCCTCCTTTGCCCCCCCCCCCCAGGTGTCTGCCACTGTTACAAATATACAATTTTTAATTGGTTCAGATTCAGCAATAAAAATTTTTCTTGTTGCAAATTTTCATACTCGTGTTGTTGATTATTTGAGAAAATAATTTGGGAGTTTGATTGAGAGAATACTCCCAGCATTGTTTTTTCAGTCTAATTCCTTATAATTTTTCTAACTTTATATTGTCTTAAAATACATATAAGTAAAAACTTTTAGCTGGACTAAATTTTAATTACTGAATCCTAATCCAAGGTCAAATCGGCTAACTCTTTGAATAGTGCCTATTTTGCCTTCCTAAAGTGAGGCTAATTGCTGTGCTTTGTTCAAGTTGAAGCATTGCATATGGGTACCAAGTCTACTTCTTTCCTGTTTCAAATTCAAGAAGAAATTGTCTTTTCTTGACTATTGAAAATAATTTTGCATATCTTTTATAAGTCATAAAATATTCTTAGCATGTATACATGATTAGAAAAATCAAAACATTATTTGCTTACATGTCACAATTTCCCTTCTTTTTCCAGTATCTTTATCAGAACAACATAACTTATGATCCAGAGTATGTTTATTACGACTGTGAGGTAAGAGCAATTGGTATCTGCAAATTTATTTGAATTCCATTTGTTTTTGTGAAGTAGCAGGTTTGACTTTTCTTCAGTGTCAACCATTGTCCTTGCTGATAAAAGTGATTGCCATTACTGGTACTGGTACAAGTATAATTTCTTTCTAATCAAAATTGTGTACATAATGATACCGATTTAAGGCACAGGGACCCTGTTTTGCAAGCAAAATTGCTGTCACTTTAGCTAGTATCGACAATTTGCAAACCAGGGAGGAAATTAACAAAAAAGTTATGCTAAGAAGGAGAGCATCTTAAAAGTATTTGCAGTAATCTGGTTTTTTCCTGCTTTGTCTTATCTTCAGAAAGGCATTGATTTTTATGTTTCAAGATCACAATTGTTTGCAATCTGAGATGTGTGCTAATTTTGTCTCATTTTGCAGAGAGCTACCCAGGCAGTTCATTATAAAGGTGTCATGTATGATGCAATCACAGGCAATCTAGGTAAGGTCAATTTGCATCAAGTACAGTGGCTTTCGAAAACCTCAGCCGTCTTTTGTTTCTTCTCTTTAAGACATCAATGTAAAAAATTTTGTTTTTACTAACCATTGGCTAGCTTAAAGAGGAAAAAAAATTGTCTACTTTGAAATTAGACCAGTTGAGAAAAATGTCAGTGTGTGGTATAGCTCTTCAATTGAGGTGAACAATCACAGAGGTAGCACCAGTAAAAAGCTGCTTGAGAAAATTGGCAAATGCCTTAAAAGCAAAATTGCTTGAAGAGCAGTGGCGGACACTTGGTCAAATATTGGGGGGGCAGGCCTATTTTTTTAATAAGATGATGTCACATTTCCTATTGTTTTAGAACAAAAGACCATTGTTCTCTAAAGTATTGGGGGGGCGGTCGCCCCCCCTCGCCCCCCCAAGTGTCCGTCACTGTTGAAGAGATAAATAGTCCTTTGCAAGACATTTGCTGTGACAAAGCTTCTGCTATTGTCAAGTATTCATGTTTGAACAGATTGTGTTTAGCGCACTGAAAGACTCAACAGTGACGTCACACACAGTTAACCTGAGAGGGAAAAACCGGTTGCAGTCAAATTGTTTGTTTGTATTGCTATACAGCTGGCTCAATATTTGAATATGAAGAAAAAATCACAGCACTGGGCCTAGACACACGCTGTGCAGTGTTTTTAGTTTTGTCAACATCATAGCAAGCAGATGTTAGTCAAGCTAGGACATTAAAGGGTCGCATTTTCAATACGAGAATGGGAATAGACAGGAGTAGGGTGGAATGTCTATTAAGCATAGGGGATGGAATTAGTAATGCAAGCAATTGTTAACAGATGGTATATAAGTGGAAAAATAAAGCACAAATTCTAATGTAAATCAATGATAAGAAATCGATAAAAATGTAGCAAATAAGAAAGAGCGCAATGCGACAAGAAGGAACAAAAGCGAATAAACGTAAATCATAAAGCTAATAATGATTGTTAATAAGTGTAAGGAAGTCTAATATTGTGTTACAAAATTAATAAAGCATTTGTAATATATATAGTAATGTTTCCTTGAAAAATCTTTAACCCGTTCATTCTCTGAAGTAAAACAGTTCATCCTTTGCTGAAGAAATACAGTACCATTCTGTATTTTGTACAATTCCCCTCCAAGCGCTTGATAGAAAATGCATACTTTAACTTTGTTCAACCTGCTTTGTTTGCAGAAAAATACCTACCCGCCAATCCAGAGATGAAGGAGTTCTTGCACAAACTGAAGCAACATGGCAAGAAGCTGTTTATGATAACCAACAGCAAATACAATTTTGTGTAAGTATCTAGAAACGCCTATTCAAACAGACCTGCCAAGTCAGACGCATTTTGTACTGTTATAGATTCTCTCTCAATAAAAACTGAATAAAATGACGAAAATCAAAGCCCCCTCAATCCCCCCGCCGCTTCTGCGGTCCCTGCTCAAAAAGGTGTTTCTGAAGAATTAGAGGGCGCGGCAAAGGAATATCTTCATGGGGTACGCCCTGTGACCCTGCTTTGCGTGTGTGGCGGTCAGGATTAGTTCTAGATCGATTAAGACCCGCCCATGCCAACCTTCTTTTTAAAAAACTCACTCGTTTTCAAAACTGAAACTTGTCTGGTCTGATTCAAATCGATATTGGTATCCTGCTAAAGATGACTGGGACATTAGGTCGATCACTGGTTGGTAATGGGGCATTAGGTCGATTGGAAGGGTTCCATGATTATGTTGTAATATTATGATACATGTAAGCTATATCTTTCCTTGATTACAAGAAAGCCCTAGAGAGTGAAGGCAAAGGGGGTGACGTATAAGCCCATTTCCCAAGAAAATAGCAGAATGAAGTGAATACAAAGGGAAGGAAGGCAATGTGCTCCTGTGCTTTTTATAGCAGGTTGTGTTAAACTATGCGAGATATCTTCCATATCTTTAATGTTTTTCTTCATTGAATCATTTTCACTCAGCTTCTTGTATTCAACCACTTGTGTTTTGGTTCGTTAGTTACTCACGTTTCACTCATTTCATTTCACTCACGTTTTGCTCTGTTACTTCTGTTTTCCTTCCTCGATCGATCATTATACGTTTAGGTAGAATGCTGTGTTAAACACGATCAATTGTGGCGAGTAATAATGTAATCCAAATTGGAATGTTTCGTTGCTGTTATCTTTTACTTTGTTTCATGTTTCGTCATTTGCAATTTTAAGATTAATTCAAGAGACTGTTCAATATTATCTTTGCAGGAATTGTTTTTTTTTTCATGGTCCTCAACGTGTTGCCAAAACTAGGCCAACTTTAGTTTTATAGGCCATATCAACTCTCGACGGCAAAGTGTTTTGAATGCGGCCAAAATGGAGGCATTTGGCCGTCAAAACGACAAATGGATTCATATTTGCAAAGTGTGACCATTTTAACGTATCATGTCTCCATAGAAACAAAGGAATGGTTCACCTGATGGGCCCTGACTGGAGAGACCTCTTTGACGTCATAGTCACCGATGCAAGGAAGCCGAGGTTCTTTAATGACATTCAAAGGTGACGATTTTCGAGGCTTTTTGAAGAGCTTTTATCTATTTTTGCCATCCTTGCATTGCTTTACACTGGCCTCCTTCCTAAAAAACTACCTTCAAAGAATCAAGTTGATTTGGCTGTTTCATTTTCGTGTAATATTTTGCATCCCAGTGACCTTTAATGTGTTTTATATCTTATATCACTGAGTAAGCTCTGTTACAACTAGCGTACCGCCATAGTTTTTGGCCAAGGGTGATCATGTTAGTCTGATTTGTTCATTACGAACTAAGAGAACCTTGCTTAAATTGAACGCCCCTATGTCGAATGCCTTGCTAGTCTGGAGTATTTTGGAGTTTTCTGTAGGTTTTGGAACCAAATGAAACACGAAGCTCTTTTCAGTCTCTTTTTATAGTTGGCGTTGCATTTGAGTCAAAAGCTCAGCCATTGATAGCTTAAAGCCAGGTTTCATCTTGAATAGTATAGTTTTTATCTTAAAATGTTTAGTTTTTATCTTAAAAATGTTTAGTTTTTATCTTAAAATGTTTAAATTAACTGTAAACTCAATGCGAAATTTACCTTTAGGCCTTTTCGATGTGTCGATACGGCAACTGGATTTCCAACTTGGAACCAAGTGAACCAGTTTGAACCAGGAAAAGTCTACTCAGAGGTAACGGTTCTCCTTTCGATTTCCCCCATTTTCATTCTGCTTTTCGTCAGTTTCTCAATCTTGCCTCCAGCCTCCATTTAACCAATTTAAAATTCATACTTGATGTAAACTGTAAACAGCCTTTATTATTTAAATTTTCTTATCAATATGCGTCTATAACGAAATGGTAACAAAGCAGAGAATTTGAAATCAATATTGCTCAAAGCGTTATGTGAGGTTAATTAAAGTTATTAAAAATAGGATGCCAAACGTTTCTTTTCGAAAAAAAACCTTGTTTTGGGAGCAGATGCTGTATATAAGGCGATTTATCCTATTCCTGGTTTCCTTTTAACAAGCAAGTTGTTTTGCGTTATATCTTGCCATCGTGTTTTATATTCTTGGATTTTCATTTTCACAGGGGAACATCAAACTGTTTGCTCGTTTTACAGAATGGGAAGGTCCACATGTTTTGTATTTCGGAGACCACGTGTATAGCGATTTGATGGTTTGTATGCAGTTACATACAACATTTGTTGCCGTACAATTTACACAGTGTGTTTTGAACTTTATTTAGCTCATTTTACTTAATTTAATTCTTTATACAAGGTAATGCTCTGTTAAAAACTCAATTGAACTATTTGTGAACACTATATGGATAATTACAAACAAAGCAAACACAACTTGAAAAATATAAACAGTAGGCATGTATGCATGTTTTGATAAATGACGAGAAGGAGTTAGCCATTTTTCCATCTTATCTAAGGCTAATCCCAGTGTAGGTCAAGTAAAATCTGATTTCAGTCAAAGGTCAAAATAACAGACAAAGATCAGAAACTCTATTGGTTTGCTATTGGTTTTTTTAGATGTAAACCAGTGGGATTTTTTAAAAATTTTACAATCAAATTTGCATCAAAAGCCCCCATGCAACGTCTCTTGTATTCTGCTAAAATTTGTTTTAATTTCTTTGTTGATGTTATCAGTCTGGCTCAAAAAATCGATAATCTTGATTTTCTAGGATCCAGTTATGAGGCATGGCTGGAGAACTGGTGCTATTTTGCCGGAACTTGAGGTGAGAAAGAAAATGAATGTGGGGAGTTTGTCTTGACTATTCCAATATGAAAATGTATCATAGAGAGGTTTAGAGAGAGCTTTTCCTCGTTTTTGCTCAACTAGAAACTGTTTGATGTTTTTTCTTTTGAGTGCCTAGCTCAGAAACCCACGCCATGTAGGCAGAGAACGAGATCAGCCAATTTTAGCATCGTTGCTTCCAAGTTCAAGGAAATCAGTTGCAGTAAATGAAATTTCTCGTTTGATTTTAAACTCCAAGTGCAACAATCTATATAGAAGTTGACAGCGACCTACTAAACTTCAACTCTTTAATAATTATCAAAATCTTTTGCACGAAGCACTGTTGAAAAAGTCTACTGACCACTCCTCTTTTGTATCCACAGCGAGAAATCATGATATCTAACTCAAAAGAGTACAGAAGAAATGTTCAGTGGTTGCTTGCCCTTGAAAATCTCATGGCAATAGCTCAGGTTGGTTAAAGAAATTTTTTCATTCGCAACTACAAGTGTTGAAATTTTCTTGCGCAGATCTGCGTAATATATAGATCTCAAATTCTACCTATATTTTTGGGGCAATCCCTCTCAAAAACGATCCTTTCCTTCCCGTAAACAATCCTTTCCCTTCCTTAGAATAAGGTCGACAAAAAAGCTGCATCTAACCACCTTTCACAGTAGTGTTTTATATTAGCACCCCTTAAGTTGCACCGTTGTAGCATTCTATTCCAATATGCTGCCTATCCTGTGGGTATATGCAACTTCTTTATCGTTAACATAAGTTGAGAAGTTTTTGTTCAACTGGAAAAGCGTTCATTATACCTCATAAAAACCCTACTTAGCAACTTAATACTGCCCTGTTCTTTCCACCTAAAGTGTGTACAGCTCTGCTTATAGGGTAACAAGCATTTTATGACAGACCAGGAAACAGTAATTTTCAGCTTGATGTTTTATATATTAATATAAGTAGCTACAATTGAGGTTTCCTTAGATTAATCTTCATCTCTAAATGATTGCTCTTTTTGGAAATTTCAAAATCATTAGTCATCTTCTTTTCATTTACTTGTTTTGGAATATGTCTAGATCCTGACTTTTGTAGACAGGAAATGTTCATTTTCTCTCTCGGACCTTCGATTAGTTGAGAGGCCAACGTTCACCGATTTGTCACAACCAATTTTTCTATGTTATATTTTAGTGGGAGCGCTCTATTTTCTAGGTCCACAATGAAATAGAAGCGAAAAATTTATTTTTTGAATGGAAACACGAAAGACGAGAGCTCAGGTAAAATAATTCTCGACGTTGTGAAACATTGTTAACTTGAAAACCCAATTAGTTCTGACTTGATTTATCGCACTCATTCGTTTTGAATTTCATTAGATGTCTAATTTATTTTCATTTCCGATTTCCAAACCAAAATTACGTTTTTTTCTAGTAACAATATTTTTCTATTTGTAGGCAAAAGCTGAAAAGTATTTTCAATCCTTTCTTTGGAAGCGTCTTCAGAACGTATCACAACCCGACATACTTCTCAAGGAGGTTGACGCGATATGCAGATATATATACAGCAAAAATGTCAAATCTGTTAGAATACCCCCTAGGGTACACGTTTTACCCGCGGAGGCACCATCTGCCCCATGAACATGACATTAACTGAAAAAGCTAACAACACTTCAGTTACAATAGAATGGTGTTTATATTGTAAATGCAGGAATTTTAGCAATAAAAACAAAAATAGTTTGTAAAATCATAAATTCAGAGTTTTCATGCATTCATTAGTTTACATTTAGTTCTAGTTTCGTGTTTAAAACAAATGGTTTTAGAAAATCGGATTTGTGCTATTTTCTCAAAGGCTGTGTCTTTTCTGATTGTTATATGTCATACTTGTCAGGTGATAATATTCTTGAGTAGTAACCAAATAGTTAAAACTGAAATACCATAAAGTGATGCTTCTGGGCACAAATGGCAGTAAGGGGGTGCAAAATATGAAAAAATCCGTTTCAACGCGTGTCATACATTTTAAAAACAGTGTGGTGCTTGCTGTACCTAATTTACGACCTAAAGATGAAAAAAAAATCAGTGTGCCACTGCTTAATTGGTAACAGATGTTTGCGAGCTCTGTTCTTTTTTTAAACATACACCTCAAGAAATCGTAGAACGAACACATGTTAGAAATAGGTATGATTAAATTTTTGGAAAAATCTTTTCAATAAATTTCGTTAGAAGTTACTTTACATATGCCCTGATGAAAGATACATTGTTTGGTAGGATTCTGAAATCACCATCTGATTATAAAGGGTGGAGCTTGTGTTGACTCATATTGGCTATTGTAGTTCCGTAGCTATTAAGCTAGTTAAAGTAACTGAACTTGTGTCTTGTTCCTTCAACAGAGCGTTACAGACGTGCATTTGTTATTTGTGCCGCCATTATGATTGCTCGATGGCCGCAACGGAAACCGACGTTGCTGACCCTGACCCTTATTCGTTGTGACCACTTGTCAAGTTTCAATGTTATCTTTGTAACTGTCACAAAGCAAAGTACTGATTACAGTTTCAGATCCCTGACCTTTGAATTTTGTCTTTGGCCTAGCCGGCTTTAGTCACTCTTAGTATCCTTTGAGAGCACGTGTTTTCGCGAATTCCCAGCTGATGATTTCAGCACTACCCGAGTAAGGCCAATGGAGTGTCTGAGAAGTATAATGGGTATGTTTATGGGTGTGGTCAGGGGTGTGGCTTCTAGAAGTTGCCTACAGCGCAGCCCACCCTCATTTTTAGGTTGGTTTCCATGGTATGGCGTCCTTCGAACTCGGTTTTAAGGAATTGTTCTGTTTCAATACAGACACAAAGAAGTGGCTTTATCCGAGGAAGAAACCATTAGGAAATCTCCTTTTGGTTTGTCATTGCAATATGTCATATGTGATCTTTAGGTTGGTTTTCCCTCTTAACTATTTCTGTGAATCACATTAGCATTCAGTCGCCAATTGCTATCGGCAAAAATTAGCTTATTTCGCAGCCAGCTTATTGTTTTCTAGTAGAAATAGAAGCCTCAGTCGACAAATGTTATGAGCAGGCGTTGACTGGCTCATCATCTCAATTAAAGTATACGAAGCCTACACTTTATCCATTTATCCAACGATTGCTAGACATTTTGACATCCCAACAATACCCTCCTCCACAGAGGCTATTACGAATTGAGATGGGGAGTGAAGAGAGGTGGAGGTGCTGTGGAGAAGAGGGGAGAGAGGGAGGAGGAGAAAAGAAAAGGAGAAATACCTACAATCGTTTGCTGTTTTTCTTCCTCCTTCTTCCTCGCAACACTTTTCCTTTTCTTCCGCAGTTCCCTTTATCCTTTTCACCCTCTTCATCTCGCTTCCCAGTAGCCTCTGTGGAGGTGAGTAGAGCAAGTTATAATGCAGTACAGCAACACCGATATGAAACACTCTAATATGGCCGCATATCTAAGGTGCTAACGATGAAAAAGAATGTCAGAAAAATGAGAAAAAACAAAACATGTCTAAAGAATATTGACGAGGCCCCTTTGTAGATACACATACATGATAATGAGATCATGACTGCCAAGTGGTCTGATTTAAAATTTAATTAATTTCTGATCATATTTTAAAGAAACTCTACAGATAAAACCTGACCATGCCAGAGAATCTTGGGCCCCACTAACGCTAGGGGTTCTAGGCACACTGTCCAGTGTGTTGTAGATTAGATGTTGCCCAGAACTGTGTAGATATATAAATAAGTTCGTTAAAAGACCTGGTGTATTGAATGATCGATCATCAGCTAATGAGGAAGCAACCCATTTCTTTAGGATATATCAAAATATAAAGTGGTATTCTTCTCGTGAAAATCTTTGTTGGCATGCATTAAACATTGAATAGCTCATTGATAAAGCTTCGGCAATTCAGAGTCTCAACATTGATGACTAAATCCTAGCTGACAACTCAGCTACAAATTCAGGATTATCAGGATCAAAGAGCTTGCCTTTTTTGAGTTTTTAAGACGTGAAGGATCTAATCGATTCTGCTTTCAATACCATTCTGGACTAACTCTTCGGGGACTTCTTGTTTTCGTTTAAATCAAGTAGTTGCTGGCAGTTCCGCTGTGGCATTCATGGTCGTAGCTAGTAGAGGGGTGTAGGGGGCGCTGACACCCCCAATTCTCCACTTGTTGGTCTGTAAATCTTCATTCGGTACACAAAATCAATAATTGAAATCGCACATAAATTTTTCTTCATCTATATTTTCGTTGAAGAATTTTACTATTAATGACCGTCCACCCCCTAGCCAGGAAGGAGAAGCTACAACTCTGGTGACGTTTGTATTTGTTCTGTCATTTACGGTTAGCAAAAGTTTTGCAAAAGGGAATGTCTTGGAGCGCTGAAATTAATACCCAGGCAAGTTTAATCACTCTGCTATAAGTTAAAAATCAAAAGATATCTGGCAGGGTAATGTTGAGATCAAACGGTGCAATTTTTTCATCTTCATGGTTGACGAATTGATGAACTATTTAGTACCACTGATAAACTCAAAGTAGCAACGTATGACCGTCTTCTTCTATAAACTAAAAGCGTTATCATCAATAGGTATTGAAAAATAGCGAATTTTTAAAAACACTTCTACAAGTACGAGATTTGAATTATTTCTCAGAGTTAAGCAATCAAGTTAGTAGTTAAAAATGGAAACCTATAATATTTCTGATTTACGATAAAGAAATAGTTTGTTATTCTTTTTTTAGGAAACTCTAGAGTCGAAAAAGCCAATGCAGAAACGCATACTACACCAGCAACCCTCTACCTTTCTCAGTTTGGATTTTCAGCCACAGAAAATCCATCTAACGGAAAACTCTAAAATGCAAACATAATTGATGTTTCAATCATTCATTTGATAATTTTTTGTAAACAATACTCACTCAGCTACATTTATTGTTTAACTAAACCTAAAAAAGTTAGCCAGTTTTGACAGAATTCGTTCAAATGATCTTGCTTGGCTGCTTCGTAGTCTTGCGTTTTACTTCGTACTTCTATTCTCTAAAAAATGTTCAAAGGCAAAGCCATCCGTGTTTTATTTTTAAAGTAGAATAAATTGGAAAAAAGGACTGATCGAGACATATGCGTGACAGCGCATAGATGGGTTGAATAATGGCGCTCTCTTGTGTCTCACGCCCAGGCTTAAAGACATGACCCTGTGGTTAAGAATGGCGACCGAGAACTGACTTGACTGTTAATAATCACCAACTGTAATCTTGAACTAGTGACTTTCATCTCTTATCGTCGATGAATAACCCTGATAGTGCAGAATTCGCTCGCCTCCCATTCTACTTTATCGGTTGACGCCAGTCATTTCCTCAAAACGTTTCTAAATTACCAAACCTTTTAATTCCTAGTAAGAGGGCCTGTCTCCAAGTCTAACTGCAAACTGCAACTTGGCTTCGAACAATCAGCTGTCTTTAACAACCCTTTGAGACATTTTTACATACTGCCCCTAAGGGCACTAGATCATCAATGGGCTGGACAATGGCGCAGCTTATCATGAATTTGAAGATGGTGTAAGGGGTTAAATTGTCTGTTTCCTTTACAGTTTCTATTTTTTTATCATGCAGTTGGGCAGATATGTGATGCTTCAGCACGTATCCTTGTGAACTGCAAAATTGACCTGTGATCAGGTCAAGTAGATCCAAACACTGCTCAGTTGTTCATGTGGACTCAGCCCCCTTCTATCTCGAATAGTTGGCGAATCCCCTATCTGATTTTCAACCAAATGGTCTTGCCTGGCCGTAGGATCATTTTTAGGCCGATTAGAACACATGCGATTAAGTCTGCAGTTCATGGGTTTCTTACTATGCCTTTCTTTTTTACATTAGTGCATAAATCGATATGGACAGATATAATGCTCAAGAAAGATTAATAGTTTTACTGTTAATATAAAACAAATTAAGGACAAAAGGATCCAGGGAGCTTCTCAAGATTCAAGAGAATGGTTTTTTGAAAGGTAGACAGCTGAAGAGAAAAGTGGAGCTGAGAAGGTTAGATAATTAAAAAAATTTAGCTGTTTCTGACTGTATTACAGCAGCTGAAAAATTAGCTGTTTTATTTTTCGTAAGGAATGTTTGCACTGTTTCTTTTTGCATCAAATGAACAACAACCTAAACAAAACCCAAGAAATAAGATATTTCTTGAAGATAGTTGTGGCTCGGTCAAGAGGCCTTTCTCTTTTTTTGACTTTTAATACCTTAACGATATACTATTTAGCAAGATATTTGTGCCGAGCCTTCTTCAGATTTCAAGCATACTCATAATCAAAAGATGCCTGTAGTTGTTAGTAAAACAGTGCATCCCTAAATTGAATAAGCAGCAAATTGACACGGAATAAACAAGTATTTCGAGATGATCTCAAATTTTTCAAGTATAGCTCCAAAGGCTACATTTGGAGCAAACGTATAGGTTTGGACTCCTTCCCTATGCAATGACGGGGCTACATTAAACTTCAAGAAACACTTAAATTCAGCAACTTAAAGAGCTGAATCCTGAGCTAAGGTGCTAATTTAATAATTAATGGCACAGTTTTGAAAGCAGTAAGAATAAATTTTTAAATTTTCTTGATTGTTATTATATTTTTGTAAAGAGTCTCAAGCTCTTCTCTCTTTAAAGCGTCGTACCTGGCTTATTGGAAACATTGGCACCCTGTTTTGCAGCAGCACTTAGCTGCTAATCTTGGCCTGCATAGAATTTGCCAATAAAGATCAAACGATGAACATAGTATAGCTTTTCTAACCAAAGATGGTCTCTCGCCTCCAAGATAGTACTTTGTACAGCCCATAAGCGTGGATTGCCCGTGACAGGAGACCTCTAAGCCTTGAAGTAAATTGCAAAATTAAAGTCCTTGGCTAATGTCAAATACAGTCCTTTATGTTGTTACCTTTCACGTGGAATTATTCTGGACTGAGACTTTTGAATCACAGCTTGCTTTGGGCTTTGTACATTTTTGTGTTTGTACATCAGTGTTTGCATCGTTTTGTTTTTCGAATCAAATCCACAAAAGCTACCGGCTTTTGCAAAAGCCCTGAGATTCATTTTGATTTAGCGTGATTTTTCCACTATTTACTTGTCGATTAACGAATTTTCCTTGGCATCCTTACACTTTGTTGAAAAATTACAGAGCCTTGGCGTCTTGTGAATCTGCAAAACAAAACTTGGGAAGAACTGTGTGGCTGGGATAGACCGAACTAGGGTGGATGGTGGTTCAAGTATAAAGTGCCTTTGAGGTTCGTATTTTTCATTTCAAATTCTTATCAATCAATATCAATCAATCTAATAGGAATTAGTTTGGACTTGGCTTAGTTCACAGCATTCAGGACTGAAGGCGATTCACACAGAAGTTGTTATGTAGACCATCCTTATCGTTTTCTTTGATAATTTGCTTCGTTGAACGGATTTTATCAAACTTTAGGGTCTCCCTGATTCCCTGATTGTTGAAGTTTTACATTGAAGCACATGTTAGATTAGTCAGAGGTTACCACTTGGTTTAGTCCTTGCTATCAAGGCAAGACTGTTATTCTCAGATGTTATGAGTTGACCAAATGTTTCTCTTGCTAGGATATAAAAGATTAATTCATGTCAAAGTTTGCGCTGCATAAATAGAGAAGTCTGAAAAGATAGGGAAAATATCACTAAAAACGATAAGAAGTAGTAGAATTTTGCAACTTTTTGTGGTAGAAAGGAGCACATACACCCTCGGCTTGAGGTAAGGTGCTTTTATTTAGCAGTGTTCCTTGGTTCTAGCATAAAATGGCACAATGCAAGGTGCTGTATGTGCAAGAGGTAGAGACAAGATTTGGGCTTTTTCGGGATTCTATGTCAATTTTAAATGGAAAAATTCGGATAACTAAACGTGCCACTGTGTTCAATATGTGCCAGAAAATTTTTCTATTTGAAAAGGGTTTATGTTTATTCATTTGATAAACAAAAACAACCAGAGAAACCTCGAAGCTGCAATGATTTCTGCTTTTATATAGATCCCAGCGTCTGACACACATCGAATACCGTCAATGAAGCATCAACTATTTTTAAATAAAACCCAGCCTTGAAGTTTGTTGCAAGACAGGGACCGCCGAAGGGGGGCTGAGGGGGCTGAGGGGGCTGAGGGGGCTTCAGCTGAGGGGGCTTCAGCTGAGGAGGCTTTAGCCATCCCCCAATTATTTCCAAAGTGTACTTAAACCATACAAAAGTCGCCTTGCTCAGACCATGCTGTAAACAACCTATCTCAGCTGACCTCGAATCATAGTCTTATCTGGCCAAAGAAAAATAGCCAACGACGCTGTGCAGCAGCTCTCCGAGACTGCATTACACCACAATGTCAGTATACAATACTGCGTTCGTTTTTTATGAGCTAATGCCGAAAAAGAGTATCAAACCCAACTGCAATCAATATAATCGCTATGTTCTCAAAGGCACCTACAAAACGAAAAAAAGAAATGCATTTTTTCAAAGGATTTCGCTTTTTCATAAATCTTGAAATCTGACTTGGGTGGGAACCTCTTATTCTGACTGTGGTATCGAGCTTTTCGCAAAAGTAGAACAGCCCATCAAAATGGGTCAACGAGCCAACGTTATGTCTGGTTACAAGTAAAGACAAGAGGGAAATTCTTAATGAGCACTTTCGAAACTTCCTTTAGGGCTCAAACTCCTTTGCAGCGGCTAGTAAATTTGTCTAATGGAAAAGCTTTTAATGGATTCTAGGCAACGACAAATTGTTACTTTTGTTCAATCTCATTGGGGGGAGGAGAGTGGGGTGCCTGTTGAAAAAGCAGAACCACGAGTATGGATAATATCAGTCTAAATGAGTGTTGCTTGGCGGCAAATGTTCTTCCATGCTTAGTACATTCGTACTCTTTCTGTAGTCAGAGCAACTGCAAAATAAAGTTGTGATTTTTAATTAATCCTTAAAGGGATATTTGAGCCCAGGCTTGAGTTTCCAGCAAAGGGCTGAGTGTCTTCTCAAATATTTAACGAATAGCAATGTGGTGAATACCGAGTACTTCTACCTACAGAGGACAGTTAATGATAATCAAATCGTGCCTTAAAATCTGAATATCTGATTAAAAATTTCTTAGAACACTTTGATTACCTTAGAAAGATATCTTTTTAATCTTTTGCGAGATTTAAGAATGTGTCATCTGGATATTACTGTGCTATTAATGACGATTAAGGTTAGAGTGAAACATTTAACGTCGATAAAGCAATGGGTTTCTCAAACATTGTGGTGTGTGGCAAGGTATGATCGGACCCTGTATCCAATTTCAATTTGAGATCTTTGGCCTAGGCCATGCTTTTTACCTGGAGCGCCATAATCAACATCTTTTCAACCGTATCTTGTTCTTTAAAAATTGGCTGCTTCATTTCTTTTACTATCTGACTCCTTACTTTCATTCAATTGATTAAGTGTTAAAACAGGGACGTCCAAATAGGGGCAAATCCAGTGGCGTAGACTAGAGGTTGGAGGGTTAAATTTACCGACAAAAACAGATGAAGAAAAATTTAGGTGCTGTTTCACCTACCAACAGAGGATTTTACCGACAAATCAAGGATTTTGTGGACAACTGAATATCTACCCACCAAATCATTGGGGTGTCACACCCCCTATACTCCCTGCGAACTTCGCTTCTGGGCAGATCTAGCTATGATACCTACAAAAGGCGTATCCTAACTCTTGTTTATTCTTCTAAAGGGCATGGCTTGTTATGGTTATCAAAAAGCTTTATGAATGCCAATTTATGCTTTGCCAATGACCTATTGGTAACCATACCACCAAAATAGAAAAAACCTTTTTTCTTCCCTCTTTAGAACTTGAACACGACCTCCAATAATCAGAGTGCCTTTTAAATCCTCAAGAAAGTTTCTTCGTTGCGTAAATAGACATTTCATTTTTTTTTAAAAATTCGTCACACTTATTGCAAAAAATTTTCTTTCTGCAGGTTATATTTGATATATCATAAGGAAAACTTTGTCATCACATAAGATAAAATTCATAGGTTTGGTAACATAGAAGTAAGATACTGAAGCAGCTAATGCAATTGGTGAAAAGATTTAGAGTGGAGGCTTGTTTTGACGAAATCGGTAATGAGATAGATGGAGCCCAACTTGTGATCAGCTCCAAAGGATTTCTCGCAGTGACAACTACATGAATAACGCTCAACTAAAAGTAATGTTTTTTCTTGAAAGATAAAGGCATATGGTCGTTATCGACAAATTCCAAGGCGGTGTTTAAGCACTTCACAAATTTTACTTGTTGGTCCTCAAAATATGCCCAAAGCAAAGATTAAAAAGAAATGATTTAACTGTTGTTATGCAAATGTTTCGTTTCAAACGAAATTTTCCATTTTGTTCGTTTATTCCACAGCCTGGATTTTTTTAACGCTTTTTGACATTTGACAACGGAAACAGAATATCTCAAAAAGGAGCACGAAAAACGTGAATCGTGCCCCATAGTTTTGCTGGTCCAGCTCATACTATCAGCAACACAATTACATCATGAAGTAAAAATCATTTCGGCCATTGGTTGGTTTCAAGGTGATCGAATATTGGCTCATTATCAAGCGTAGAAAGACAATTTTCAGGAATTGATAGTTCAAATGTTTTTACACAAAAATCTGAATTATTTTGTAACATTTGAAAAGGTCTTGTGTAGAGTCTCCTTGGAAATGTATGACTTGAGCAGGACGCGAGTGGGTTTATGCGGATGCATGAAGTGATTTTAAGCACAGAAGCCAATTTCCAATGAAATATCTTAAAAGAAAAATTGTGGACTTCATAACAGTTGTAGCTCCATCGCAGAGGGTAGAAAAAAATAGACTGTAGACAGTAACTTATTTACATGAATATAATATTAAATTAATGGTAACTGTATATAAATTTTGATTTGCATACCTTTTCGTTGTGTCTGTAGTATTCGACAAAACAAGAATTTTAGAATGTGAAAAGGAAAGGCTTTAATTTAGTTATCTTCTTTACATTCCCTATCAAAAATGTCTGCAAAAAATACTATTTCTCGCTACCTGTTGCAAATGGTAGGTGGAGGCTTTTGAGCAAATTTTACATAGCTCTTTGTGAAGCGATTTCCAAGTTGACCTTCATCAAGGTCAAAGTGTATTCACTTTGCGCCATGTCAAAAGGTTTTATTATTCTATAGCACATGTACATATTCAGTGAGCTATTTTTAATACAAGTTGCCTTCTTCATGTTGAATATTGTCAATTTAGAGTTAAGTCTTGAGTTTTCCTTTCAGATTTCATCTGCAAAAGAGATTTGACAAAGGGGCGGTGACGGAAACCACAGCGAAGTAACTTTGAAAGAGCGTCGATAAGGGAATCAAGATTGTCAAATTAATATCTTATTTAACTCAAAGTTTTCGCCTTTCCTCGTGGGCAAGATTATCTATAGCCCACAGACCCGATCTGGAAATTGCCTTGCTTTGTATCAACTAGTGTATTCAAAGAGTGGAGAGTAGATCAAGTAGACAACAATTGCACATAACAGACCCTGTTCGTTGTCCTTTTGTCTTCCTGGCTATAAAAGCATGCGAAATAGTCGGGTCGACAGTTCATTATGATCACTCAATGTGTGGTGACCTCGTAATGACTAGGTGGTTTTGTAGTGACTCGCTTGCAGGTTAACAGAGAAATTATCTGTGAGGTGCAACGTTAGAAATTCAGTTCATCGCTACAGTTCACAAGACGAAAATTCAATAACTAGCTTTCATGCCACGAGAGATTTCCACAACAAATCTGTAACCCATCACAAGGATTCGCAAAGAATTTCCTGGAAATTTGATCCAACACAGATAAGTGCAATTTTAATCTGGCTCAGCTCAAGAACTCTCTCCGAGTAGGTCTCAAATAAAGAACGGTTGTTTACTGCAAACAGTGAAGGGGCAGCGTGTAAAGAAAGGCGATAGTTGTTGTCAATTTGCTGTTTTAATTCTGCAAAAAACAGTTCATGACCAAACTGGAAAACATGACTTCATCTGCTAATGAACCATTCAAAATTGTTCTACTTGGAGACGAAGGTGTTGGAAAAACTGGTGAGTTTTTTACAAATCTTCGGATATCTATCATTAGTTGTTCATCGTGATTGCAAGGAAATGCCTAGCACAGGTTCTTCAATACTCGGAAATGACATTGCTTGGCAATTTGTTGCTAATAGCCTATTATCGCTTAATTGCCTTCATGTACAGAATTATTACATTTGCTTCTGTTGTCAAGTTCCTTTTAGTATTCCTCCCACCCAGACGTCTTGGAAAAACTGTGTCTGTTTGGTCGTCAAAGTGATATGAGAACGAGCGCTCGAAGTGCTGGACTTCCCATTCGGCAATTCGCAGGAATTCATTGTCAATTCCGCGTACTTAGCAGATTAATGCGGCCACTTTAGTTATCAACGTCATTAACAGTCGTTGATTGGAAATTTATGAACTTCTATTTCTTTCAGGATGAAAATAAAATCGAGTTAAATTTAGATACCATCATCCAGAAATAGCGAGTCTAATTCTGTAGAAGGCGCGGTTTTTTGTAATGTGTAAATGGGAATTAAGAAAAAACATAAATAAGGTCATCACATTACCGAAATTCCAATGACATCTGGGTATAAGAAACACGATGCAGGCATACCATAGACTGAGGTCACCATTCCATTCGCCATCATGGTCATAGTAATTTCATCATCATAATCATAATCGGAACTCTTGATGAATTTCAAGGTGATATAAATGACATCTTTACTTGGAAAGACCGATGTTATTGGAATCGCAAACATAACACAAAGATCTCTTGAAATTTAAGATCATGGGATGCACCCATTTGCCAAAAAAATGTGCGACGAAAAACAATAATGAAAATGATAATTATTGTCATCGCCATCATTGTAGACTTTTTTCTGCTGTTGATGTTGCCTTAAAGAGAGTAATTTTGCGTTCCTGTGGTAAACTTAACTTGACTTGAAAAACAGTTTAATAAAATCTGTGCATTAAACAATAATATTGAGCAGAGATGGATAGTTTTTTTCTGATTTTCAGTACTAAGACTTAGCAAAGTTTCCTTTTAAAGCGTCACGAGGCCCGGTTTTGCACGAGGGGCAGCTACTCTTGCAAACAGCGCACGAGATTTTCACGAAGATAAGAAGATCTTCCACGGATTTTCAGTTAAAACAATTTGATCTGAAAGGTGTATGAGATTTTCATGTAGTAATTTCCCCTTGGTTCGCCATGCCGCATTTAGAATAATGTCCATATTTAGAATAATGTTTGTCCATGTCCATGTCCATATTAGCCTATTTCACATCAAATTGTTTTTGATAATGGACTTACCTTGATGAACCAATCCATCACAACCATGCTTAGTTTTAGGGAACACTTAAATATAAATGGAAGGGAATCTCTACCTTTGCCTGGCTGTAACTTTTTGTCCCCGAATTTTTTCTAGGGTTCTTTTTGCTGCCCCGCAGTCACAACAAAGAGACTCACCGAAGGCGCCACAGGCTACTAATCTCTCAATATTCCGTACCCTGTTGAACTGCATCAATAAGAAATGAATGCGGATTTCGGAACAGTTTCTAAATCACCTAAAACGATTCCGTTTTAATGATTAATTAGGCAGGCAACTTGCAGAAGGTGCTTGAAATAGTTCGGTTTAACTGTCAGAAAACTAGAGGCCACTTTATATGGATTACTATGACACGTAGCGCTAAGTTGAAAGCAAACATGGTTGCCCTGTTTTATTCCACAACGAGACATCGGCCAGAGTTATAGATAGCGACATGAAACGATTGAATTGTTAGCATTCTCTATCAAAGTTGAGAGCCTTATTAAAGCGAGTTGCATTTAGAGTTTATGAAAGATAACGAGCGCATGATACTTTACTCCAACCAACTAAACGCTGTCGCCAAATGCATACCAACATATCCCCTCGAAATTCCATTCCTCTCTTGATTTAGAAAACTACAACAAGATATGATTTGATAAATCTTTTTAGAAAATTTACGATTCTCATTCATGAAATTTGATGCCTCGGCAAGGATTCTGATCCAAGTTCAAAAGTTTGTACAATTTACAAACACACAGGAAACGCTCTTGTACGTAAGCTATTTCGTTTTACAAAAAGTGGAGATAGCTATACTCCCCCCCCCCCCTTGATCCCCGTCATTTGAGACCCTGCCCTGTCATGTCTTCAGAGATAACTATATCTAATAATAATTCAGCAATATTGTGTATCTTTAAGAGTTCCAATGTGAGAAATGCACAAATTCCTTATCAGAAAGCGAGTGCGTTTGGCAGGTTAAAACCATTTTTAGGGCCACAAAAGTCAAAGATATTGCCAATTTCTACTGTGTTGCCAAACTTTTCATATTGCCCTTTGATCTGGTTGTTCTGCATCAAAGTTGCAAAATAATGCAATTGGCAAGACCCACAAACAAGCACTGAGAATGTTGTGCGGAGACGACGATTCCACATTTCCACAACTGCTTGATAAGGATGGAACGAAAACAATGAAAACAATCAATGGCAGCGCCAGCCACTAAGCTCTGGGGGGACAAACCAAAAAGTTCAAGCCACGCCCTTTTAACCACCAAAAAACGCTCTTTTACCAACAGGGAACGCCAATTTTATCGGAAGGGAGCGCCAATGACTAACTTCTGTTTGAATATTGGCAGTTTGAAAATCATAGGATTACATCACAAAAAGTATGGTGTCAAAATATTACCCCTCCCCCAATATTTTCTCATCGAATTTAAGCGAAATACAAAATCGGTTCTGCTGAGAACTGGGAGAGGGGACGTGTCCCCCAGTCCCCCCCTCTGGCGCCGCTACTGAAACAATATAAGCCGATCAACCATATTAATCTTGAATACATGTAGGAATATTTCGTTAAAAATGATGTTCCGTACAATCTCCGAAGTAAGGAACTGTGCAAACTCCCATTAACAAAAACCCAGCGTTATGGTATAAAATCCCTATCATTTAGAGGGAGTTTAATGTGGAATAATTTAGACGATGGTATAAAACTTGGAACCTCCCTGAAAAGCTTTAGAACTGAAATACGCAGTTGGGATGGCAATAGATTTTTGCTTCAAAACTCCACTTAGTCTTTATATGTGTTTTTGTGAATAGTTGGTCTAAATCAGTTCCTTAACTACAAATAAACCAACTGTGAAAAAGTTTTATGAGCATGAGTTTGATTATGATTATTATTATTATTGATTATCAAAATCCATTGATAGCCATGGGCCTTAAAATGGCTTGTAAACGATCTTTGGTTTTCTTTAGACGTCCACCCCTAATACTATTTCCATTGCTGTAAATCAACATATTGACATGAAAAGACAACGTTAAAAAGAGCGTCTTTAACTGTTATAGTCATTTGCACAGGGTCTTTCTTTCATTTTGGAATGCACTGGGATTAAGCCACTTCAGTTTGGGGAAATGCATTGACATAATCTTCGAGATTTGAACAACAGTGATTGGCAACAAAAGCGAAAAAGAACGAGTTGATAAAGGCTTTGTTCACGCGATTGATTCTTCAACATAATTCCTTCCCTCTGTCAATTAATTTTGCAATCTTTGACACACTAATATTTCCTAATTTTGTTAGCTATTCACTAATTTTATCTTCATTTCTTTGCATTGATTAATTGCAAATTGTTCAATTTTGATTTAGCAATTACTAATAGAAGTTAAATATCCCTTTTTAGCGCTGTTGGTGAGATTTTTATGCAGAAGATATTTGGGGGAATATGATCCAACAATTGGTAAGAAGACTTTTATTTTGCAATTTATACAATCATATTTTGTATCAGTTTACTGCATGCTATAATATACGTTGCATTGCAAATAGATTTCACAACAGACTTTAGATGGAAGCATCAATGGGAGACCTAGACTTTTTTAGTGTATACTATTGCCAGTCAGATCTTTGCTATTTCTGTTGAAAAAATTTCTTTCGTCTTTCGTAGAGGATGCTTATTCTAAAAAGATTACATTAGATGGCAAAACACACATCATCGAAGTCTTAGACACAGCCAACAAGGTAATGAATGGTCTTGTGTAATCATTTGTAAGTGACTCTGCAGACGCCCTTAGGCCCTTTCCTATCTCTATAAGCAACAGCCTTCGGGCAAGACCCATGCTATACGTTTAACCTCAATATTGTTCGTGGGGTGGGAGAAGACCAAAGCCAAACAATGTTGGTATTATTGCAGACTCGTCCTCGCCTCGAATCAAGATATGATGATGATTATAGTTTTGATCCTCTACGTAAGATGCTTACAGATGTACAGAAACACAATGTGTCACAGTTGGTCACAAATAATGAAGACAGAACATGATTGATATTCGACATTAACATGTTATACTGGCATCAACAGATTGATAGGGACAGATTGAGCAAAAACTATGGCGTTCTTGGATCATAAGAAAATCCTGCCTTTTGGGCTTTTCATTTTGTTTGTTGATAACACCCATAAGTCTTCCAAAAGTTGAGAGGAACAGGTTTTCCAAAAACTACGCGTAAAGCCATACTGGAGTGTACTCATTCATCTTTCATCAATTTAACTTATAGCTACAAAAAAACTGGAGTGTAGAGTTACCAAAATAGTACCAAAACAATACCGTGTATTTTTTGCAAACACTGTGTATTTACGTCAAAGTTCTAAAAGGTTTACGACGGTTGTTTGTTGAAAGTAGCAAGGGCACAAAATATGATCCTTGTGGCATCTACAGTGCAGTTCAGTTCCGGGCCGTAGCACCAGCGCAATTTAGTTTTGCAAAATCCATGAAGAAGATTTATTGTTGCAAGGTCATTTCAATCAGCGTCACGACGCAATGTTTCACTACTGATTTTGTAATTTTTGTTTTAGGGTGAAGGCACGACGAGACGAAAAGAATTCATGCTAACAGCAAATGCATTCATTATAGCGTTTTCAACCATTGACTCTATATCGTTCCAGTCGGTTTTGCGTTACAAAAGAATTATCGAACAATATTCACGGCACGACGATATACATATCGGGCTGATAGGAACAAAGTCAGATCTGACTCATCTACGACAGGTGCCTCGGAATGAGGCTCAGTCGTTTGCGACAATATATGGCTGGCTGTACTCGGAGTCGTCAGCTGCCAACGATATCAATGTGCAGGGTATCTTTCATAGTATTATACGAGCAGGAAAGGGAGAATCAGGACTTCCAAAAAACGTTCCGGAGAGACCAATGAACAGAAAGAAGTCTATCTTTAATAAACTGAGTTCTCAGTTCATGAGGAAAAGGTCTTATAGCAAGCCTATAGATGTACCAGCTGAGATAGTCCAAAATGGTAATGGATTTGCAAAGAATTCGATGTCGTCCCTGTCTGTGACTGCAAATGTAAAACAGTATGCAAGGAGACGCTCCTACAGCTTTACGACTGTGATTTGAGACTTACAGTCCCTGGCCAAACTCCTTGGAACGCCTTGCTTGTTTAAGTGTTATTTATGAAAAATTTACTGTTTTCAGTAGAATAAGACCGACCTCTGCCCCAAAATAGCTTTAACGAATCAATTAAATCACATCTAGCCTCTTATCATCGCATTAAACTGTTTGGAGGGAGTGAGGGGGTGCAATAGAAAATATTCAAAAATTTGGAGCAATGAACCAACGATTTTGGCCGGGATTTTATATATATATCAATGTAGGTAATGAGATAAACTTTTAACCATCGCAATCCTAACATGAAGTACCTTCAGAAAATTTGTCTCTGTGTCAGCTAAAGGCATAAATGCCCGGCTTTATGTATCATTTTCTTGGCAAATGGCAGTAAGAAGGAAGGACAGTTTGGTGAATAAGTTTTAGCGTCTAGGCAACTCCTTGAAATGTGCTACTTGCAAAACAAACAAATTGATGCTATCTAAAACTCTTTAATCCCTAGGAAGGCCAGTTTTGTACATATTGTTTTCAATGCATGCACCCTTCTTAATCAATAACTCTGAAGGAATGCAGTTCTGCTTGAAGCATCTTGCAAGGTTTATCCATGCTAAAACTGCTCCCTTCAGCATCCTCTAGCTTAGCTGTATGTACCCTGGGTACCAGACTCACTCATAGGTTTTGTAATATTTTTGCGAGAGCTTTCTTCATAGCATTGCAAAACTATTTTTTCTATCAGTTAAACGTAGAATCCACCAAATGTATCATCGCTGAATGTTTTTCGCAGACTCATACAACGTAATTCTTCCCGCACAAACGGGAAACAGGGTAACATTCCTAGTCAGGTAATAGCAGTGCCACACCCCTTCCCCTTAATTTTGAATTTACCGGCAAAAGCAAATAGAAATGCTAGATTCTAAGTTTATAATCTATTGCTCCAATGTTTTAAACTTGAAGATATATGAATAGTGATAAACATATTCATGAATATTACGTACTCTATTCTTGCCTTAAAATTGTTTATTTATTCTCAAATGGCTCAAGCTTTCACTGGAAACATTAGGCCACAATGCATTATTGCCAACAATCATATCTTTGAAACACCATATTCAGCAAATCTTGGGATCAGCCCCCCTCCAACAATTTTCTTTAGCTTGTTCCCTGTGTAGCAGTTACCAAGCTCCTGGTCAAAGTTGATGCAAAAGGTTCTTTAGAAAATTGAACAAATAAAAGCTTAAAATTGTAGACTGTCAATTTGAAAAATTAGAAACGCAATGCATAACAGTCTTATACTGTTTGACTCAGCCATGAAAGCAACGATTGTAAAGAATTCAATTTTTTTGCGATTTTTATTAGTTAAAAGCTGTCATTGCTAGCTATGATAAAGTTTTTGTAAGAAACGCGAGTGAGAAATGCCTATATTAGTGCTTGACTTCTTTAAACCCTGACAATACGTTCTCAGCATTTAAGGAACAATATCGGAAAGCATTTTTTAAGCTGCTGCACCTCAACTCATAAAATGCATTTAAAGTTGAATTTTCGAACTTCTATTGTAGAAGAAGCCTAACGTACAATATTGGGAATTTTTTTAGCAATTATTTTTACTTTATGTTGATTTGGCATGGTATCGTAATCAGCGATGCAACTCACTTGGTTGTAACTGAAATTCTTTAGCCAATAACATCAGAAAACAGGTGGGTTCTATCTGATTTGTTTTAAATCCCTCCCTGAAAGGTTTATAGGCCCATGAATTTTTCCACAAGATTGCAAGACAGCAGGATAGAACAGAGTTGGTTGCAGCCTTACATAATTTTTAAGGGAAACTCATATATTTTTGGTATTATCAACAATTTATAAATGAATCCATTTTCGTGATTAACCAATTCATCCACCAACATAATCCACCGTAACTTTCACTAATACCTATAATTTCTGGGTAGAAAAAGACCATCACCAAACATGCAAGGTGGGGCTAACGGATGTATTAGGGAAGTTTGAGATTCTAAATAACTCTATGCTGAATTTGTATTTGTATTCTCTTAGTAAACCAATGGAAGAATAAGAATTGCTTTGAAGAAATGAATAGGCACTGCCTGGGTAGATTGGTTTGTTACTGACTGAGAGGGCAGAATATGGCGTTTTCTCTTCACTATGACTTTTCTTAATCTAATCTCTATCTCAAGCGTGTTGAATGACCTAATCAAAACTGGTAACTTTAGGTTATCAACTTCTTGTCAACTGCACGGAGATCTGATATCTCACGCGTTGTGTTGCTCCGACTACACCAGGCATGTACATGTATTTGTCAAGTTTTGGGCCTTATAAGCCGGCCCAAGGATCCCCTGATATCAAACAGCATTTTTTTGTGATTAAAGAATAACATTTTGACACAATAGGGGAAGAATAACGTTTCCAGATCACCCATCCATTATCTTATATTCATTGGTGCGCAACAGTTCACCTTCAATCTCCATATCTGTTATCTGTGGTGCGGCAAGGTCATCTTTTCGGCAGGTGCATTCCAAATTTGGCCAGAATGACCATATTTGGATTACACTCCCATCATGCCTTTGGTAGGTAGAAATATACCGCATGCTCTTTCGCTCTTCCCTTTTCACGGCACGGTGAGAGATGGCAAACTATGGCTACGGGTTTGGAAGCTCTCAGTCTCAGGGCTATTCATCCGTGCATCCTCAAAGCTCGTTTACTGCACAAGCATCAAGTGCCTATGGTAGTAATTTTGGCGGAACAGGAGCACCTCGTCCCCTAGTTCAGCAAGGCTATGATACAGGTCCTGGTTATGGGTATGGCTATGGTCGACAGCAAGACAACCAGAGTTCTGCGATACCTTCATCACATCCAACTACATTTGGTACATCATCATATATGTCAAGAGATGCCGGACCTTATGATGCATCGAAGTCCAGCTTTGGCTACGCTCCGAGCTCACAAGGTTGGTGAAATTCAATTTAACCTAAATGGTATTTGGAGCTTGCTGGGAATTAGGCCATTAGGCCGTAGGAATATTTAGTGCTTTCATTAGGACCCTAACTTCTACATGTCTTATATTTGCTTTCCATCTATTCTGCTGATCAAATTAAGCACAAAGAAAATAGGAAATTGTTGTTTGATGAATCTTAGCTTTAATTAACCTTTGATGTGTGCATTTTTATGGCCAGAAGGTAGCAGTGAATTCAGCCTATTGTCTGGCCCACATGGCGTTCCTCGATTTGCAGAACGAAGAACACTAAAGGCTGTAAGTCTCATGGCAGACCTTCTTTGTTAAATGCGCAATCAATTTTAAAATTATAGATTAAAAATTCAAAGCCTTTTACTGCACTTCCATTTTATTCTTTAAAATGTGCAGGGAGAGAAGCCCTCCACCTCGAGGAGAGCAGTGCTTCAAGAAGCCGACATGTCAAAACATCTTTTAAAATATGTACAATTGTTTATAAATCTGAATATCTTGTTTTCAATTTTTGTGAAAATGCACTGAAATTAAGGACACTTTCTGTGCAAGTATTTTGGTTGTAATCGACATTTTCATTTATTAAAATGCTCTACCTATAGATTTTTTTCGTTAGTTGATGGATAGCTTGATGCAAGCCTGGCCATTATAGGAGTGTCATGGCATTTGTTCCCCTCTAGGTTCTCCTCAAATGCAAGACAGGGGCTACAAATTGCTCTCTTAAATTGCTCTAAAAATCAAATTGCTTTCCTTGAAATCCATTTTTTAGTTTGCTGTAATGTTGATTTATAACATAAATTCTTATTGCAGGTTCATTCATGTATGGTAACCAAGGAATGAAGCAAACTGGATCATATGGTGGAAGCTCAATGTATGGCTCTGGTCAATATGGATCTGGACAGTCTAAGCAATCATCCAGTCAAAGTTTCATGTCCCAAGCTGGTTCAACTAATCCTGGTTATGTTGGGTATGGCTCAGTTCGTTCCCAGGCTGGTGCTTCGGGAGGGTATAGCACTGCGTCTGTCTCAGCTGGTGGTTATAGCAATGTCTCATCCCAGGCTACATCAGCAAACAATGCACAACAAAAACCAAGACAAGTCATTTCAAAGGTGGATTTCCTTTTTAACAAAAGTCAGCATATGTTATTCAAATAATTAGATATCTCTTTAATAAGTGATCAATAATGATTATTAAATGTCAAAGTCAATGATGACTTCAAATATTTGATAAGTATCTTGATATATAAACTGTTATATTACAGCTAGTCTCCTTCAGTTTGAGAATGCTAATTTAGTTGATATCCAAGATGTATTTCCAGCAAACTTATTTTTTTCTTGACAGCTAATCGAATCTACAAATCAAATTAAATGGTTCAATGTTGAATTAGTTATCAAATTTTTACACCCGCATTTGATTTAAGCCACAGCAACAACAAGGACAGCAGCAACAACCAGGAAACCAATCTGCTGCTAATACATATGACACAGTCATTCTCAATGCAGCCACTTCATTCCTGAGTCAGCAAGGTCAGCAGCAAAAAGCACCTTGGCAACGACAGCAGAAACCACAGTTTCGTCTTCAGAATGAAAGAAGACAGGGACCTAGAAATCCGCAGCAGTTGCATTACTGTGAAGTCTGCAAAATAAGTTGTGCTGGACCAATGGTAAGTTCATTGTGCATTGGAAGTCATTTAACATTGTTATGAAACATCAGTTGACTGCACAACCCAGAAAGTTCATGTAGGGACCATGAACATGATCACAGGCCGAACTCAAGCTGGGTCTATTTAACTTGCTGCATTCATTCCATCCTGCAGCATTAATTACAAATATAATCATGGATTCTTTGTGTTAATATACAAAGCCTCCATTAAAAACATAGCAATATAGCAGTTTACTCAAGCAAGCTATAAGCTTAATTGCTCTGTTGACTTCTTTAAATATACTTGCTTTTATGTCAGCTTTTGATGATGATGCATAGAAAACTCTGAAAATCATTGATATGTTTTGATGTTTTTAGACATACAAAGAGCATCTCGAAGGTCAAAGACATAAGAAAAAAGCAGCATCTCAGGTGACAACGAGCAAAGAGGCTTTGCCAAGTGGGTCATACAAATGTGAACTGTGTGATATAACTTGTACTGGCTTAGATGCATATGATGCCCATCTAAAAGGTGCCAAGCATATCAAGGTAACACTTTCATTACATATATATCTTTGCCATTTGCTTTGTTTCAATTTTTATTGTATATATATCTTTAAAAGTTTTCATTCATCGGTTGGTATGTCTTTTCATTCAATCCAAGGATAGATTCTGTTCTTAGAAATATCATGATTTTTAAAAGGTGTTAATTTTGATTTTATCATTTAAATTTTATACCTCTCCATTTGCTTTAGACCATAAAGCTTCATCAGAAACTAGGGAAACCAATTCCTGATTTTAAAACACCCGAGCAAATTAGTGCAGAGGAAAAGAAGACAGCAAATGAGGGTCCTAAAAAAGTTATACAACGCCCAAAATCAGCAGTGGCTCCTAAAATTAATTTTGTTGGTGGGACGTCTCTCACAAGCACTGGGTCTGGAAACAAGGATGGTGAAAGTTCTGCCACCAAAATAGATGCTCCAATTGAAGATGAGGATGCATCAATGGATGCCATTGATTCTGGAAAAGAGATTGTGGGTAAGGGCATGTTGTTTACTCAATTTCATGTGGCATCAAGATTGGTAGAATTTTGGTTTCTTTACACACAGCTAATGATGATATCATATATACCTTTTCTGTAAATATACGTGATGACACTACACACCTCTGACAACCTGAAGCTCTATGTGTAATTGTGAAACCATTTATTTATTCCTACCATTCCATTAGGGCTAGCCTTGATATTATGAACCATGGTGTTTATTGTGAGGGTAATTTTTTCTTTAAATGATCCTGAAGTTTTCAAGTGGTTTCTGGCATTAAATTGGTGAGGAATTCATTTTCAGGTGAGGAATACATTGAAGATTTAAAGAGTGATGTTGGCAAAGTCATTGGGTACAAGTGCACCTTGTGTGACTGTAGGTTTAATGATATGGTGGCAAGAACTGCTCATGTAAAAGGAAGAAGACACAGGCTGAATTTCAAGGTTTGTGATTCTTGCATTAAAACCTTTGACAATGTGAATAAAAAATAGAACAGAGAAAATATATGTATGGGCAAAATGCAGCTAATGATGAAACATTTTCTTAACCATCTTTCGGGGCTGAAATATAATGATGCATAAACCTCTGACAACCTGAGGCTGCAATTGTGTCCTTATCAAGTAGATATTTTGGTGTTTATTAACCTTGGGTTTTAGCACTTCTTAAAAATCCAAATTTCTCATTTTTATCAGAAAAAAGTTCAGCCATCACTGAAAGTTGATATGAAAGGCAGCAAGTTTCAAAACAGATTGCAGCGCAGTGGTGGTGGAGGTGATACCCGTCGAGCAAGGGAACAGGAAGTTATGTGGCGAGCACGTCAGCAGGAGCAGCTGAGGTGGGAACAAGAACTAAGGATGAGGGAAGAAGAATTGCGTAGATGGGAAGAAGAAGAGTACCTCAGGAAAGTTGAAGAGGATAGGTAGGTGATAGAGTCACTTGAAATTTGTTTTCATTGGTTATTTTTGCCATATTACAGCACATGATGAAACCTTTTCCTACCATCTTTCGGGACTGAGATAATCAGTGATGATTCCAACCTCTGACAATCTGAAGCTGTCTGGCAATGGTTACTTTGTGTTAATGGTTTATTAATTTGGCTTTTTGATAAGCTGTAATCTTTCCTTGTTGATAGGTATTGGACCAGACCTGATCACAGAAATATGCATGAGTTGGAACATTATGAGCTTGAACGCAGAGCTAGATATTTTGAATCTCAGGGAGGAAGAGGCGAAGGTGTAAGTGTTTTTTTCAATTTATTCTTTATTGTATATATTCCATAATAATATATATTTATATTTAGTATCACAATATCAGCATCAAGCTGAATCAAGAACGCACATATACCTCTTAAATAGGTTTTGTATACATTTTGATCAACACCTTAAGAAATTGATTTCATGTAATGCTATGTAAGAATTCAAATTTTTTGCTCTCAAGTATAAATGGCCTTATAACATTTTATTTTTAATGCAGCCAAATCCCTTAACACCTGACGATAGGCTGATCATGGCAAAGCACAACAAGATTTATCCAAATGAAATTGAACTAAAGCAAGTACAGAATGTTGTTGGAACAACAGAGAAAGCACTGAAGCTGGTTTCAGACCAGATTGCTGATGAAGATCAGAAGGCAGGACAAGAGGGAGCAGAGGTAGTCGTGAAAAAAGAGGCAGAGGAAAAGGTTAAGGTTAAGAAGGAAGATGGAGTAGAGCAGGATGAGAAATCTGAGTTGTTAAAGCAGGAAGCAAAAACAATGACAACAAAGTCCGTTCCACGTAAGTATTAATGACTTAACCTGCTACATAGGCTCTGTTACACTATAAAAATTAACTTGGAATTTTCTAAAGTTAAATATAACCCAGGGCAAACCCTATGCCTTTACACTTGAAGCTGCTAATTTTGTTATGTAGACAGAATGAATGGTGAACTTGGGTTAGTTTGATAATGATGCATGACACCCTTGAAATGTTTCTATTAAACCATTTTCAATACTTTCTGTCTTTGTATGATGAGAATCAATTTTCCTCTATCTCCTTTGCTGTAAATGCTGATTTACTTTGTGACCAATGTGGGAATCTTGCGTGTCATGCATGCAAGCTCCTCCCGAGTAGACCAGAGCTGAGTACGCCTACCTTGTACACCAAATGAAGTGCATTCTGTCTACAGCATTGGATATTGATACAGCTCGCTGTCAATTTCATTTTGAAATTGATTGGTTTGTAGCTGTGCTCTGCATATTCCATTGCCTTCTCCTAGTCACTATGTGACCATGATTGAGGAGACAAACCATGCAGTTGACAAATTTTTTGCAAAAAATGCTACTTAAAACTTCAGTCACTTAGGATTTGTTCCTTTTTTGAAAGGAAATGTTAGAATTTGATTGTTTGTTTCTCTTTCAGGCACTTTAAAAGGCGTTATGCGTGTTGGTGTACTTGCTAAAGGTCTCCTGTTGCATGAAAGTCTAGACGTTGAGCTTGTTGTTTTGTGTAATGGTAAGTGTGAACCTTCAGGCTATTTTAGTTATGCTAACCTCTTAAGACCAACAATAAGACATTTTATTTTACATTGTCAGAAGCAATTGACAATTTATTGTAAAAACTAACAGAAATGAAAAATTAGCAAAATGGTTTAGAATCAGCTGTTCAATGAAGGTTAAATGAATATTTTGACAAGTTTTTCTTCTAAATGCTGGATTATGTTGTAACTCAAGCAAGTAAAGCACTTTGGCTTACTCATATCAAGCTAAAGTCATTTAAGATTAGGCAAGCACCTCGACTGAAGACAGTGCATGAATTCTGTTATCTTCAGCCTGTTTTGTTAAATTCCTGAAGAAACCAACCAGTACTTGTATGAAGTCAGATGTAGGCTATGTGCTTTCAAATGATGATACTCTTCTCTTGATTACCATGAGAGATATTAATGATTTAATGAGCCTGATGAAAGCACCACTAATTCTGTATTATTATATATACCTTATCACAAAAATAGACCATTTATTACTCACATTAAAAGGGTACAAATCAATGGGTAAAAAGCATGGTGAAAATTAAGCAGCATTTCCCTAGGCAATTTTTTCTCCTTTTTTGCTCAATAATACACATTCTATTTTTATGTAATAAGGTGTAGTGGTTTATTGGTTAGAAATGTATAGTATTTTTATTATATTTCCCAGTTTGATTTTGAGGCAAGATTTTTAAAGGCTCATATGTTGACTGTTGTCTTTCACAGATAAGCCCACACTTACCCTGCTGAGGAGAGTTGCTGCAGCCCTTCCAGAAAAAATAAAAGTATGTTTAAAATCAGTATATTATATTTTATATGTAATTTTATTCTTTTTGCATATATTTGTTTCTCTTGCTCCTTATATTGCTGATGAAACAAAAAAAGGTACTGCTTGACAACACCCCTTTTGTGTATGACAATTCCAAGTAATTATGTCTAGAAATTTCATGAAATACAATTTATTTAATGTCTTTTATCAGTCAAACCCTATTTTATTATCTCACATTTTTGCAATTTGCCATTTCAAGGATTTTTAGAACATGAATGGAAAAGTCACTCTCTGAGCAACCATATTTTGAGATGTTTGAAAGTCTATCAAAAAAGTTTAAAGCTTGAAATCAGATGATTGTCTCTGTATATATATTCTAGCAAATTACAAATAAGAAAACATTTTTTTCCTGTAGCAAGTTTCAGATGAAGTCTATGACATAGAAGTAGATGAAAAAGGTGGTTGTATAACAGTTTCAACACAGTCTGATCCAAAGTGTAGTGTAGAGATCAAGCTAACATCCCCAGTCATGAGGGAAGAGCCAGGAGAAGAAGGAAAACAGGACAAGAATGGTTTGTATTTGTCACCATTCTGGTTTCAAAAGTGCTCCTTCTTTATTTTGAACAATAAAAGAAGTTTTTTACGTGATTTGTTCCATCTCAAAGGAGTGAGGATTTTTTTGAGGTATCAGGTATTTTGCAAATCATTCCACATTGATTAATCCAAAACTACATATAGAAATCTTTCTTTGACAATATTTGGAAGTTGTGTACACAGTATAGGACCTTGACTGTATTCAATAGAAAATGTGTGCTACCCATATTAGAAAATGTTTGTCTATTCAAACAAGAGGGTTTTTTTAAATGCATACACAAGTGTAGTTCTAACTTGTAAGTCAAATACATTTAAGCTTGTATTAAAAAAGGGGTCTTTTTCTTTTCAAATGTTAAGAGGAAAGTTTGTGTTACTATACAAGTATATTATGCTGTTGGTTATAGAAGAGATGGAAATTTCTCAAAAGTCGCAACTCTTCTTTAATTTTAGCTTGACAAAAAGTAAATCTTAATAGAGGTTCTCAATATATTTGCAGTTTTTGCCATCAATTTTGGTTTTCTGCAAAGTTTCAATGCAATCATGTAAAGGGAATTCAGTTGAAACTAGAAATCTTTCTACCCAATGCAAACTTGCCCTAAAATTTAACAAAATGTTTCTGCCTCTAATTGGCATCAATATGCGTCAGGTTTGTTTGTGTCATTTCAGCTCTTTTCTTATTAGTTGCTCCATCTTTGCAGAGAAAACAGTCAAAGAATTCCCTTTTTTCAATCTTACTACCCTTTCATCTATAGAAATGTGGCAATTAAAAACTTCAGAAACTCGTTTATTGGTTTAATATGCAGGAATGAAAAAACATGAAATAAGGAACATAAATATGGAGAGCTGCTTGAAGAATATTAGGGTCTTATTCAGCGCTTGGTCTTTCTCCCAAAACTTTGATTTTTTGAGGTCATGTTTAATACTGTCCCTTAAATCCCTAAATATTGATTTAGGATTTTATGCATTGACCATATAAATCAGTCAGAAAGTTGAGTGGACAGTTTTGTAATATAATAGCTCCAACATGTTTTGTGACTATTTTCAAACTGCTATAGCCATTTTGAAAGAAACATAACCTGTTATTTTGATGCCGTAGAATACTTAATTGCAAGGCAAGGAAGTTGTTTTGTGCACCAGAACAGCTTCCTTAATTGCTCCAGAAAACAGTTACCAGAAAAGGAAGAAGAATGGGAGATTGTCATAAGCTTTGACCATCAGTGCACCTTTGCTCCATTTTTTATGTATTCTTTAGATTGTCACATGGTGTTAATATGATGTCTGTCCTCCCATAATCACCAGTATATCATCAACTGAAGTAATGTGGCCCCCGTTCCTTTTGAAGATGATATTTGCAAAGTAATAGTTGCAAAACAATTTAGAAAATGTAAAAGAGCAAGAATGCTAGATATGTAGCAAATTTTAGCAAAGCAATTGAGGTTTCAATTCCCTCTCCTACATAATTTGTAGACTCTAGTCATATAGACACGTTTAAGATGTTAGTCTTTGATGGAGCGTATGTGCCTATTTGGTCAAAGCCTCACACCAAACTTCTGTTTATTGGTAGCAACATCAGCAGAGGGTCAAGTGCTGAATAAAGAGAAATGCCTTGAAGCTCTAGCGTCTCTACGCCATGCTAAGTGGTTCCAGGTTCGATTTCTATTTCTCTATTTTTCTTAACACCTCCTTCGTTTATCTGAAGCTGGAGAGGTGGCTAGCCATTGGTTTTTTGATCCTGTGTGGATTTTGTATCAAAATCAATCATGTTAGGAAGGGAATTAGTCTACTTACTTTAGGTCTTAAATTAGCTAAGTATGTGGTCTTCACTTTGGAAATTGTCATTGCAATGCAGCAGTAATGTTAGCCTGCCCAATGTACAATTTAGCCACTTCTCCATTCCTTCAGCGTGATAGTGTGAGCTGTTCAAATGTAAACTTCTGGTTTGACTGTGTCATGCAAGTTCACTTTGGTCTTGCTATTTAACGAGTTTGAAGATGGCTACTTGTCTTAGACAGCTTGCACTTGCCAACTAGACAAACCTATGAGGTGTATGAAAACTATGGAAATATGGACATGGCATGCATCATGTTCAGAAAATGAAAACTCTGTAGACATTTGCAACACGTTTCTTGCATTTTTGCTTAATTTTTCACTGCCAAAATGAAAGTTTGCATGTTACATGTGCATATTTGAACAAGGCTTGGCTATAGAGAAATCCAGTTTTAAATGCTAAAGGACTAATTGAATTTGGTGTGTTTTCAGGCACGTGCAAATGGGGTCCAGTTCTGTGTTATAATCATTCGTATTATGAGAGATCTGTGTAGTAGAGTTCCTGCATTTCAAGTCCTTGATGGATGGGTAAGCAAAGTTTGACATTTTTCTAGTGGTTTGAGCAAATACTATGTTCACAGAGCAAATATTTTGTTTGCTAGGGTTTCTTGGTAGACATTATAATATTGGTGTTTCCAATGTGGGAACCTTGCGTGTCATGCATGCAAGCTCCTCCCGAGTAGACCAGAGCTGAGTACGCCTACCTTGTACACCAAATGAAGTGCATTCGGTCTACAGCATTGGATATTGACACAGCTCGCTGTCAATTTCATTTTGAAATTGATTGGTTTGTAGCAGTGCTCTGCATATTCCATTGCCTTCTCCTAGTCACTATGTGACCATGATTGAGGAGACAAACCATGCAGTTGACATGTTGTTTATTCCCTACGTAATGTAATGATAACAATTGTCAATAATGATATCAGTTTTACTATGCATGTCATTCTCATCGATGATTTCTAAAATATGTGAAGTCTGCAATTCTTTTATAAATAATGTAGCAAGTTGTTCATGAATTGTACCCTTTGAAAATGGCTTTTGAAAGATGAAGGGAAGTGAATTAGAAAAGGTATAAATTGAGTGAACATGAAAAAAGAATTCTTTTGTTAAAGCATAATGACCTTCTACATAGAAATATAAGTTTTGGTTCATGCTTTGGGTAAGTCACAGGGCTTCAAATACTTAAAAAAACATGTATTTCTTGATTAGGTGATTTTTTCTGCTACGTTGTCAAATTTGTCATAACTTAAAATATTGGAAGCAACCTGCACATGAAACAAAAGAACTGCTAGTACTAAATTATGATTATTTTAAGGTAAGTTTAGTTTAACATTGTGTTCAAGTTTGATCTTAATTATCTTCTTCAGGCAATTGAACTTTTGGTAGAAAAGGCCCTGAGCAGTGGACCAAGCCCTGCTGGTGCAGGAGAGGCATTCAGGAGGGTGCTTGAAGTTATCTCATCCGGAATATTCCTCCCAGGTTTGTGCTTTTGTGCTTTTTATTAAAATCTTCCGCAAAGTTTTTAGAATGCCAGGTTTTTCATGTTGCTTTTTTGCTTATCTGAAGGAAGGTATGATACAAAGTGCCATATCTTTTAATGTTAGAGATAGATACAGGAGGAAGTGTAAACATTTCTTCACTGTAGCTTTTTTTTTAAGACTGAATTTTTTTAGATTTTTAAATCTTATGTGTGCTGCAGCTTTTATCATTGAATTTGTGATTCAGACACAATTTAGCACTTTTCCTTAAATGTTTTACCAAGGATTTCTCCTGCTATCCAAACACCAACCTATGTGCTATCACTCTTTGCTTTTGCCATTCTTGCCTCTTTCTGCAATTGCTTACCTAATAACCAATGTGGGAACCTTGCGTGTCATGCATGCAAGCTCCTCCCGAGTAGACCAGAGCTGAGTACGCCTACCTTGTACACCAAATGAAGTGCATTCTGTCTACAGCATTGGAAATTGATACAGCTCGCTGTCAATTTCATTTTGAAATTGATTGGTTTGTAGCGGTGCTCTGCATATTCCATTGCCTTCTCCTAGTCACTATGTGACCATGATTGAGGAGACAAACCATGCAGTTGACATAACACTTATACCTTTCATGGTAGAGCCAGTTGAAGTCTTTCTGTTTTGAATCTCCTTATGGAGAGAATAACAAGTGATCTCAATGTTATTTGTTAATATATCTTGTAGGCTCGTGTGGCTTACTAGATCCATGCGAAAAAGACAAAACCGATGCAGTCTGTGATCTTTCAAACCAGGAAAGGGAAGACTTGACTGCTGGAGCTCAGGTGAGTTTCATCAATTGCTTGTTTTTTTAAATAAGTTTACGCCTGTTTGTACTGTCCAGGTACTACATCTCAGGTGTTATTTGGTTGGCAGTTAGATTGCAGGTCAGCAGACATCAATGCCTCTGATCCCAGGTTGTTTTTTTTGTAACAAGAGATTGACCTCTTCTGTAAATTATTAATTTCTCAGGCAGGTTAGAACATTGCAAGATTCGCAGCTCCATGTTTTTTTTTCAAATTCAATCTTGACTTGATAGCAATGCACTGCTTGCTTGCCACATTATTTGTTTCCGTATTTGTATTTTACTGACATTTTCGTCTTTTGTTTTTGTAGCATGCACTGAGGCTACACGCTTTTCGGCAGCTGCACACTGTACTTGACATAGAACCTCTGAAGCCATCACCACGAGGGCGAGGCTTGGTGCGTCCTAAGAGGAGGCGCGATGATAGCAGGGACAGTGCTGGTAAAATTGCTGGTGCCAAAGTGCAAAGGAAGGATGATGAAAAGGGAGAGGTGGCTGGGACAAGTGCAGAGTAGAGAAAACCATTTGGGACACTGGAAATTGGACGCTGTTGAGACAGCGGTCTTCTAGTCACAGATAACAGCAATTACATTGCTACGTTGGGAACTGTAGATAGTAAACATTTCGATATTGTAAATTAGGTGCATCATTTCTAACAGATTGTGCTTTTGAGATCTTAATGATTGTGTTTGTTGGTATGACCGATCGACACACAACCTCAATGTGCCGTTCTGTATGTAAATTAACGAATTAGAATTTCATGGTACTTAGAAGATTTCGTTTGTTTATATTTGTAAGAAATCTGGCTATTCCCCACTGATGAGACGTGCAGTACATTTAATCCTAGAGTTTTCCCCCCAGTTTTACTGAAAAAGTAATCGGGTCGATACGAAGCACTTACCAAATGTTTGTGTTAAAAAAGAATGTCTATACTGAGAGGACAAAAGTATGGAAACGATAGTCAATAATGGCGGCTCACAGTGGCCAAGGGCCTAAGGCAATAAATTTTCGAAACAAAATTACTAGGTGAAGGGGCTTGGGGACGATAGTTCGCTGTGTGTAATGGTGTGATCAACGTTCTTCACTGATAAGAGCCCTATAAAGGATGGTAAGATAAACAAAATCGTAAGTTTACGCATAATTGTCAATCACAAACATATGAAACATAAAAGGTGAATCAGAATCATAAAGAATTATATAAAAGAATTAGACAATTAAGAATTAGATAAATGAAGGTTGATAGAACTAAGTAATAGGTATTGATCACATTAAAATGGAGAAACTACAATGCAACAGTTGAAATCGCACGAAGGGCCGGCCCAACCCAACTTTTTGAAGCACGACTTGCTTCAAAATCAAATAACCACGCACAAACGTTTTTACAATTACTTCTCAATATTATAGGTGCCTAAAAACCATGACATGATGTGTTCTGGTATCGTGAAAATCGTGACACTCTGAGCGACCAAATATTTTCCCAATCCTCCTAGAAGCCTTGTTTTTCCAAGAACTGGCACCAAGTACTTGCATATCTCGTAGTTATTGCAAAAGTTTCCAATAGTCTTTCAGGGGGGCTATCCTTTCATTAAATTTCTTTAAATAAGCATCTCAATTCAAAAAGCTTTCGTAACATGTTTCAAAATGCTTGCTTTTTTCAAAGCCATTTTCAAAATAATATTTAAAAACTTTCAAGATTGCCAAAGAAGTCTATTAAATGATAAGTTATTGTAATGAGCGTTAATGAAGGCCACATACCGAGTTTATTTTATCCTATTCTCATAGGACATAGAGTTGTTAAGCGTGACGTCATAAAAAATCTATTAAGAATTTTTGAATTTTGACCCTATAATCAAAAGAACAACACAAATTACTAATAAATACGCATAATCAGCTAAATGTGTCAAACATCGTGTGAGATAGGCTAATGAAAGACTTCCAAGTTATCCAGTCAAACGGGCTGTGCTCGAAACATCGTTATTCATTAATCTTTTATTTATTCCTGATACAATTTACCAGTGGCGGACTGGCAGGGATGCTATGTTGCGATCGCAACCCGGGCCCTCTCAACTTCATAATAACCGGGCCCTACGGAGATAAATTCGAGAAAATAACTCTATTAATTTCAAAGATATCTATGTTCAAGAGAATACAAGTCACAGAAATGAAGATAAAATCCTTAGAAAGAAAACTTTTCAGTATTGCTTACCAGGGGCGTTGTGGCTAGGCAGGACACCGGAAAATTTCTTGGTGGGTTTGTAAAAAATTCCCTTTTCAAGTGAGTTTGTAAAACCCAGGAAAATATCTAATATGAACAAAATCTTTGGTGAGAAAACGCTTCACTTACATTTATACTCAAGTTCACAGTTCAGAATTATAGGAGGTCGACATTTACAAACAGGCAACTGTGATGCGTGGAATATGAACAGGGCTTCCGAGAGGGGGACAAGAAGGGGCAAACTTGTAGTGACTCTGCGTAGGCCTGTTTACGTTAATTTTTACTTTTCATTCATTACATCATTTTCCCACATTCACACATCGCAGCACAGGCATCCTCTGCGTCACTCTCATTTCACGCATTCGCTAATCCCTATTGTTTACATAATCTTTGCCACGCTATTCAATTTACTCATCACCTTCACTCGCCCTTCCTATCCTTTGTTTTCCTTACATCATTCGTGTTAATTTTAGATATTCATTTCTGTATATAAGCATGTTAATTTTTATGTCAGTTCAGTTCACATCAGAGTTACACAGGCAACACACTGTCTCTCTCACTGGCTCCGTGTTCTCTGCACGTAAAATAAGACACGCTGGGTTGGAAATGACACGTTAGTCAAGGATGGATTTATTTAGTGTTTACATTGATCGCCGTTCCGATGTACACTAAAAATGGTGACCACGACGTGACCGACATGATCAAAAACAACATCCTTCGACGTTATTTTCAACCCAACTCAACTCAACCGAATTTGTCAGCTACATTCACTCACTCAACTGGATTGTCACACACTCGAGCTCAGCTAGACAACACAGCACTCGGACACAAGTGTCTCTATTCGCCTCACATCCTCGGCAGCTCCACGGCACTCTCCGGTGCTCGGCAGTGTCTCACGCTCTTCGCAGGTTCTTGGTTACCCTACTCATAAAACCTTGGCATCAACGCACTCGACTCACTGCAGTGCCCTCGCATCCCGGTTCCTGGTCATCCGACTCACGAAACCTTGGCAAAACAACTCTACCGGTTCTTGGTCACCCGACTCACAAAACCTTGGCAAAACAGCTCTACCGGTTCTTGGTCATCCGACTCACAAAACCTCGGCAAATCGCTCATCGCAGGTTCCTGGTAAACCTATTCACAAAACCTTGCTCAACATCGGACTACGTCACAAATTAAAGGCAATTTTTATCGCTGCTTGCAGACCCTCGCATGGTACACGAAAGCAAGTCAACGAACAAATTGATATTCGAACATTTAAGTATCTTTAATTCGTAATTTTCTATCTCTTTAATTTTTTGTACCTAGCCGCATATTACAATTTATCGAATCCTTCGCTATCGCTTGCCTTCTAGGAGGGGAGCTATGTAGTGACTCTGCGTAGGCCTGTTTACGTTAATTTTTACTTTTCATTCATTACATCATTTTCCCACATTCACACATCGCAGCACAGGCATCCTCTGCGTCACTCTCATTTCACGCATTCGCTAATCCCTATTGTTTACATAATCTTTGCCACGCTATTCAATTTACTCATCACCTTCACTCGCCCTTCCTATCCTTTGTTTTCCTTACATCATTCGTGTTAATTTTAGATATTCATTTCTGTATATAAGCATGTTAATTTTTATGTCAGTTCAGTTCACATCAGAGTTACACAGGCAACACACTGTCTCTCTCACTGGCTCCGTGTTCTCTGCACGTAAAATAAGACACGCTGGGTTGGAAATGACACGTTAGTCAAGGATGGATTTATTTAGTGTTTACATTGATCGCCGTTCCGATGTACACTATAAACTGTCCTAGGGCCTCGAGGTCTAGGGGTCCTCTTCAACCAAGGAATTCCAGTTTAAGAACTGAATTTTAACTTCGCTTGCAGCGCATATAGGTTTTCTCTTCCATTTTTGTTAGAATCAACTTTGCACTACAGCATTGGATTTGTTTCACTTTTTTGCAGTCAGAGAAAAGGGGCTACACCCCAGCAAATATAGCAGGTGAACCTTAAAAAATGATAAAAACTGGCATCTTTTCAAGATTTCATAGGTGCATGGTTTCCAGGTACATATCATTTTTGGTGAATTGGGTTTATGATTGGAGATATCATACACAAGAGTGGGCCCCCTTATGATAATTTTCTCCCGGCCCTTTTCTAGGAGCCACAACGCCCCTGTTGCTTTCATTATACGTAGAACGGGCCCCTTTTCTGTATATAGCAACCCGAGAGGTTTGCTGCCAGTCCGCCTCTGCTGAATTTACTTACATTCATAGTTGTTATTTAGCTAACGGTTATTTTGCTGTTATTTTGGCTCTTTGATGGGGAAAGACCCTACGCTCCATTGGCCATATCTCATCCAACTCGTAACATATTTTACTGACTTTCGATATTTAGAGGTACAGTCTACTCTCGATAAGTGGAACCTCCACGGGACCGAAAGAGATGGTTCCACTTATCGAATGTTCCACTTGTCCGAATAGCTCGATAAGTGGAACCTTCATGAAACCGAAAAAAAGTCCCACTTATCGAACTTCCCCATTGTCTAAAGAAAAGGCTTTATAAGTGTTTATGTTCCATATGATGATTGTTTTTGAAGCAATGTAGTTATGCAAAATAATCCTTAATACACGCTTGTTTTAGAGTTTGTGAAAGTTTCACACAAACTTGTTTTAGAGATTAGCTGGCTGGAGCCCCCCAATAATTGTCAGACTGTAGCATGTTTCCTTTATAACAGTGTACTAAATGAGAAGGAAAACAATGGGCAGCCCCCCAATATGAATTTCGTTCCGACGGCACTGCTCACTCACTTTGTTGGCAAATAAGGCCTTAGAGCGAAAAAGCACTGCTTACACCCTCTTAATTTAAGAACAAATTAAGAACAATCCAGCCTCAGATTTTTGAAAAAACTTAAGAACAGTCAGCCTGAAATTAAATTTACTGGTTCTTATAAAAAAGTGTATAGTTAAACAGGTGATAACTATGCTCATGGGACCAAGAAAATGGTTCCACTTGTCGAAAGTTCCACTTATCGAGGGTTCCACTCATCCGATAAAATAAGAGAGATTTGTTAATGCAAATCCAAGGAACCGGAGAAATTGGTTCCACTAAACGAAAGTTCCACTTATCCGGGGTTCCACTTATTGAGAGCAGACTGTAATTTATGATGCCTTTCAGGCTATGTGATCTATCTAAATTCAAAAGTTCTAAAAAAAGAAAGATTTTTGTGACTTCATCAGAACCCTATTGGGTTAGATGTATCTTAGGTCTCCCATGGTCAATGGTTCTACCCTAAATTGAAAAGTTATAAAAAAAGAAATATGTTTGTGACTTCATCACTTAAGAACCCTATTGGGTTAGGTGTATCTTAGGTCTCCCATGGTCAATGGTTCTACCCTCTTCTGTATGTAGCGGTGGCTGCTTTCAACCCAAGAGTGTCGAGAAGCCAGGTGCTCATTGTCCAACAGATGTTACTCATTCCAGATGGCAACGAGGGTGCCGCTTCTTGCTCGTAATTTGTGAAAACGACTACTAATCTGTAAGATGTTGGCTTGCAGCAAACAATTTAACCATATGCGATCCTTGATAATTTTAGGCTAGAATTTTCTTTGTAATCTGATACTTTTGGGTACCTGCTTCTAAAAATAGCCTATACCTTTTTTATACTTACGCGTTCAATACATAACAATATCAAAAACAGGAATGAAAGAACAGATGTGTTTAAACTGATTATTCAGGAAACAAGCGCTATGACTAGTGGTATTTTATGTGCTCAATAACAAGATTTTGTATTTTGATATTATTGGGTCTTATCAGCAATCTTTACCTGACATTTTTGGGACTGAAAATTTTTTTTCGATACTTTTAGGTGAATTTTGATAATTGCGGTTGGACCCCCCCCCGAATAGAAATTGAGTGACTCCCCTTGGCTGTCAATGCTTTGGAAATAACGCCGATTTATGTGTAATTGAATGAATTTTGCATGCTGCATTTATTCAAAACCCGGTTTTTCGTGTTTTGAATGTTTTTATTTGCTCTACGACAACCGCTTAGTGATTGCAGTTAAAAAAACAGAAAGGTAAAGAACATAATTATTTTTTTACCTAAGGAAATAAACAGCCGATCTCTATTGAATATATTTGAGTTTAGTATAAACCAACTAAACAAAACGCCAATCAAAACGAGAATAACTGGTTGATTATTGAAGAAAGAACGGTTTCCCACGTGGTTTTTCGATCGTTTGAGGTTCAAGGTACAATAGAAATTGATTGACAAGTATTGGACACCTGTGATATCACTAATCCATTTGGCTTAAGATTGTTTTGAAAGAGTGCGTTCCATGAAGAGAAAAGCTTCGTTTATGGCACAATTGTTACTCGTAGGAACACCAGTTGAAAAGAAAAACAAGGAACTCCATACAAAACTAAGAAGTGCAACGTTGAATGAGAAAAAATCGCCGAAGTAGACTTGCAGTAAGCAGTTCGTGTGCCACTGTAAATGGCCTACGGATAGAGTGAAAATGGATACATATTCCACAAAATCGGCACAAACAACGCAGACCACGAACACAAGTGATTCTTCATATCCAATTTTGTTCCAGCTTCAATCATCAGTAGACAAGGCCCCTGTAGCTCAAAATAACGGCCTGTCGAGTCCATATACGAGACGAAAAAGCCATGTACATGCACACACGTTGAAACGGGTACGAATTGCATTGGCTCTGTTGGGGATTCTCGGAATTGTCATGGTTATTTTTGTGCTTAGCTTTTACCTTCCAGAGGGTCGGCAAATCGGTGAAAAAGATGTGAATTATAGTTTGGGTAAAGAAAGCCACGGGTCGTTAGTGTTTAATGTTAGAACAGCTGGGATTCTTCTACATAATTCAATTACAAACACAAGCTTGCGAATCCAAACAAAGCTTTCGAACACTGCAAGTGCTGCTCTCAAAGTCATTAGTCACTCGGATACAAACATCGTTTTGAAAACGGACAGTGCAGTCTTTAGGGTATCGTTACAAAGCAGTGACAAACAGTCGATGTGCTGGAATATCTCGATTTCAAGAATCAAGCCAGGCAATATTGGGAAATGCGTCGAATTTGGAAATGGTAAGTGGTACGGAATAGGGGAGAGATATTTCCAAACGTGGCTTCTAAATGATGCGAATATCAGTATGGTGCCGTTTACTACTTTTGATATAGCCCAGGGAAAGGTCAATAAAAGCTATGGTGGCGTTATTGAGCCATATATGTTTAGCTCTCTTGGTTTTGGTATTAAAATAGATAGGACTAAACTCCTGAGAATGAGCGTGAACAATCCAGACAAAGGAAAACTTTGTGTACTGTTGTCATCGGATGATGATCGCTCGATTAGAAGCACTGGGAACACAGTCGAACTTAATTACACTGTTTGCATGTCTAAAAATGTACGGGAGGTGCACAAATACATGTTGGAGAAGTTTTTTTCAAAGCCGTTACAAACACCGGATACGCGAATGCTGACATCACCAATATGGTCAACATGGGCAAAGTACAAGAAAAATATCACCCAGGAGAAAATTCTCGAATTTGCAAGAGACATAGTGAATCACAGCATGCCAGTCAGCCAGCTCGAGATTGATGACAAATATTCCACTCACTATGGAGATTTTGATTTTGACCCTGCAAAATTTGATGATCCAATTAAAATGATTAAAGACTTACATTCAATGGGTATGAGGGTCACAGTTTGGGTCTACCCATTTGCTAATCTGAATTCCAAAGCATTGAATGATGGTGCTGATTTCTGGGTGAAAAGTGGTAGGAGCCCTGGAATTGTTCTATGGTGGAACGGGCTTGGTGCTGTTCTTGATACAACTAATACAGAGGGAGTCAGTTGGTTCAAGAACAGGATAAAGACATTCATCAACCAATTTGGGCTGGACGGTTTGAAATTTGATGCAGGAGAAGTGAGGTACTTACCAGATTCTTATAAGTTTTATCAACCATTGGATAATGTCAACTTCTTTTCAAGCAAGTATGTAGAAATGGCATCAACATTTGGTGGACTGGGGGAGGTCAGAGTTGGATATGGCAACCAAAATTGCTCACTTTTTACTAGAATACTTGACAGGTCATCAACGTGGGGCATTGACAATGGTTTGAAATCAGTTGTTACATCAACACTGACCTTTGGTATTTTAGGATACCCTTTTGTACTTCCTGATATGGTTGGTGGAAATGCGTACATTGGAAAACCAGACCAAGAGTTGTATATAAGGTGGATTCAACTCAACGCCTTCTTACCATCTATACAGTTTTCAATAGCACCCTGGGATTATAACCCAAAGACGGTTAATCTCACAAAAGCTGCACTGGCTGTTCGAGACATAATTGCCCCAGATATTCTTAAGTTCGCAAAAATTGCAGCCAGTACTGGATACCCCATTGTGCGCCCGCTTTGGTGGCTGGCACCCAATGATACCATTGCTTTGACTGAGGATAGTGAATTTTTAATTGGAGACAAATACTTGATTGCACCAGTTTTAGAGAAAGGAGCTCAAGAGAGGACTGTATATTTGATTGAAGGTTCGTGGCAAGAAATGTTTGGGGACAAGAAAGTATTCAATATCAGTAGTGAAGGGAAGAGAATTTTGTACAAAGTAGGGTTAGAAGATATAATATATTTTAAGAATCTAAACAGTGAAGAGTAACTGTATTTGGTCATGATGATGGTAAATATTTTTGATTTTGTATCACTTTGATATTTTGTTAGAATGGCATAAAAAGGCATCTCTTTGGTGAAAGCAAATTCACGAAATTATTTGGTGAAAGAGCTCAGAAGCTAATATAGTTGAAGTGAAATAATGTCAAACTTTTAAAGCAGCATGAGCCATGTCTAAAACAAATTTTGATTCTGTACTAAAGAGTAAAAGCTTCATGCCACCAAGGTATCTTTACTATTGGGTCAAACAGAAATTAACTCCAAAACTGGTTTTTATAGGATAGCTTTACATAAGAAGTTGCCTTGAAGGTAATCTTCACAGCAAATAGCAAAGAAAATCTAGGTATAAATATTGGCAGTCAATAAGCTAGTCTTAATTTCCAGACACCTTTTTGTCCGAACACTGTGCGGACACAGAAGCCATGATAAAACTGAGCCATATTTGTATTATTGAGAACTTTGTTTTAAAAACATGTCTGTTGCCAGATACCCTCATTCATGCCTGAGCAGACCTCAGGTGTTCTTGTGCTAACCAGAGATATCAATGTTGACAATATCAATGGTTTTTGTAAAGGAACTGGCCAAGGTTTCTCGGCAGTGGAGCTAACCCATTTTTAAAGGAGCCGATGCATTGTAGAGAGCCATATTTAGGGATTTGGAAGACTTACAACCCGCCCCATATGGGCAGATGTAAAATTATTCCCTGCAGATGTAAAATTATTCCCTGCAGATGTAAAATTATTCCCTGCAGATGTAAAATTATTCCCTGCAGATGTAAAATTATTCCCTGCAGATGTATAATTATTCCCTGCAGATGTAAAATTATTTCCTGCAGATGTAGAAATATTCCCTGCAGTGCAGACATAAAATTTGAGCAGACTATTCTCTAGGGCCCTCTAGATGAATCACGGACACACCCAACCCTCTGAAGCAGTATTTGCTGTTTTTTAAGTAATTCTTTTTAATGTAAGGGTGTAGTTATCTTGTTCAAGAGATTTTTAAAGAATATATGAACAATGCTAGTATATGTTTCGAGTATGTCTATCCAGTGTTCAAGTGAAAGGCGATTTGCTACATTTGTTAGGATATGTGTATAGAAGTTTAGTCATATTCTTGTTCAAAATATCGGCTTGTCTGCATTTTAAATGCACAAATAGCAATTGAATTTTGTATATACACATATAGTCCAAAATTCACTAGATGTATTGATTACTTGCAATTGTAAAAGAAAGCAAACAGATTTTCATAATAAGAGCCAAATCACTTTTAAAATATTCTTTGTTTGAGGTTTTGAAGAGAACTATTACAACTTAAGACAATTACAGCTTTTGTCTCAGGAAGGCAAAAAGTTTTTAAGAGATGTCATTAAAAATAACCTGATATGTTCAATTTTCTTAAAGTGGGTTGCCAGAATCAATTTATCTTACTGTATCGGTCAGTGTGTAAAAGTTAATCGCAAGTTTTTGTACAATTGTTTATAGTTTTTTACTCGAGTGTCTGCATCATAAAACAGACATTTCTGATCCCAGCATGCATAACATAATAAGGCCTTCTCAAAAAAATTTCCCTGTCAAGGTGTACAGCCAGAATTTATATTCCTCTAGGAACAAAACACCCCTAGGACAGCCTATGTCAACATGCATTTGAAAGTTCAATAGTTTGAAATGTGCCTTTTCGCAAAAAGTTCTTTATAGTGCTATTTGGACATTTGGTAGAGTACACGCGCGTAGACGCGGAATAGCGCGGTTCCTGCTTATGATGGTTCCTAGCTTCATTTTCTTTGTCAGACTGTGGAACTTCAAATCCCAATATATTAGGACGAAAAAGTATCTGTAGTCCGTAAATGAACGCTGGTCTAAATGGTCAAAGAAATAGTGCGTTGTTATCTGTATATATTTGCAATTTTCGTTAAAGTTGGTTTAAAGAAGATAATATTAACTTCATGTTTATTTGATATAATTTCATATATAATTACTTGGTTCTAGATACTTCCTTCTACTTACATGTTTGTTGTTACATCTATCAATCAATTAATATATTTAATTGCCATATTTATATATTTTGTCACATACAGACGATCTTGTGATATTTTATAAATTGATTCGCAACGTTATTTTCCTTCCATTATTTTCCACTTTTTTCTCTAAGATCTGTTGCAAATAAGTTCTTGTAAGTGATGTATCCTTTTGCTTGTTTGAAGTAAGGTCTTCTCAAAGGGTAAAACACCCAGCTCCAACTTTTTCATCGAAAGTGATGCATGTTTCAAAAGTAATATGTTTTTCGCTCTATTTTCCGCTATGTTTCCGCTTTTCCGTTCTATTTTCAAACTCTTAAATTTATCTGCTAGAATCAGCAATGAAAAAACGAACAGCGAGGCAGCCACGATTATCACCATATTTCTAGAAATAGTGAACTGAAAAATTCTAGAGATTCTGAAAGCTCCAGATAGTAGGAGACGTATTTTTGATATTATAAGAGACAAGATGGCACAGTTTTGTAGAGTCTTTTTGGATCAATTTGACTTGACGCATTATCTTTGCAGATCCGCAAGGTCCTAGTTGGTGATATTAGAAATTTAGCTCCATCTACTCTAAATATGTGGATCTAGGTTTATATGTACGTAGAACCATGGCAAAAAATCTGGTGAAGGTAGCATCAAAGTTGTTTTTTGGTAGTTCTGATAAGCCCAGTCAGCCTGTCAATTCCAAGTTCAGTTGGCATTTGGTTTGAAGCTTCAGAGATCTAATTAAATATGTACGTTGCGTGTGGTACTTCATCAAAAATAACGATAATCTAATTAGCAAATAAACTGAGTACCAGTTAACTATCAAAGTAATTCATTTCATTCTGGTCTTCAGAAATCTAGCCGTTATACTTATCCTTTTAATTATGCGTCATTTTTTGCTGATAATTTTCTTGCATCGATGCAATAGTGAAAATTAAGTTGTGAAACAGAATTAGTTCTTATAATGATAAGCAGCATTTCTTTCATTCTGGTTGCCCGTCTTAAAAAATCACTCATAAATAACAAGCTTATTCAATACATTTATGTAATAAAGAATTAATTATTAAATATAAAATAGATCATTACATAGCAAGCAACGAACTATTACGTCTAAAGTTTGTTATACGCAAAAGAAATCACGCATTCAGATATAATGGAAGCATTTACATTAATATTTTTCTTTCATGTACAAAATTTATTATTCTATATCTTTTATTCTATAGCTTATAACTCTGTTCTCAGTCATCATTGTTCCGAGGAAAAAACAAGTCCTTGACCGATTCGAACAAACTGCCACCCAAAAATCCACCTTGACCGTCAAAATTCTTCCATAAAGCTGGTGGGATGCTCTCGTCTGTGGAAAATAATTTTAGTACAAATGAATTTGGAAATGCAAGCAGAGAATGTATTGAATGCAACAATCTGAAACAAATAAACTCCTACAACAACAGTAAAGAAATGAGAATAAGCATGAAAGTCGAGGAAAAGTTTCAATTTTCAATTGAAACGTCTCTAGATTCAATTGGAACGTCTCTGAATACTTCAATTGGAACGTCTTTTTCAAATATAAATCTTTCGGTGTTTAAAACCTTTTGTTTAGGAAAAGTTCAGAAAACGACTACCTTATTATCCTTGACAAGGTTCTTTGTTTTGCCCGAATAAGAACCCATAAACTTTGATAGAACTCAAGAAATCACACTTGTTCGGGAGATGAACCATGCCCGTCTTCCAGACATGCACTAGCCCCCGTTTCAGGGTCATCGCACATGCGCATTATTACTTGAAGCCCTGGCGGGAAGTTCAAGAGTTTTGAGGTCCCAGACAGAACAGCGCATGTGCTATGGCCCTGTAGCACTGATTGGTTTAAGACGGTATTGTCTCGAAACAAAAGACTGAAGGCTTCGTTTCCCGAACAAAACAAACACATTTGATTGGTGAGCTTTGAGTGAAAACTAGTTCTTCACACGTGCAAATGATCTCGTTATTTTTCAAGAAAATTTTATTGTTTCTAATGGTCTCGCATTAGAAAACTTTGACAATGTCGTTTTAACAGTGAATTGGAAAAAGCATCTTCTGCAATTTAGTTCAGATTTTCTAATTTTACGATATGGTAATAACTTGCTCTGTTATTAAAATGCAATGTATTTGCTTTTCGTGTTTATCAGAGAAAAAACAGCTAAATACATTAGAAAGTTGAATGTTTGTTGTGGCAACTGTTTTCAGCGAAACATGGCTATTGCAAAGATATAACAATAACTGTTGATAGTACAAGAAGAGAGACGCTAGGTAGGCCTTCTCCTGGTTTCTCTAGATCGTGAATTGAACTTAATACCAATAAACAGTGAGCAGAAATAACACAGTTGCGTGAAACGATTTTATATAAATGAAAAATGATTTGATTTAAAAACAAAAATGTAAACAAAAATTAGATTACGTAAAATGGTGAACACGTGACACAGCTGTTGTTTTGCCGAAGAAACACTTAGTCACTCTTGGCAATGGCGTGAAGCATCTTGCACAAACAGATCAAGCAAGGATGTCCTTTTAGGTGTTACGGTCGCGTGACAAAAACAACAAGTAAACAGGAACGTCAAAATAAAAAATGACTGTATTTGTCTCGGCAATTAAGGTTACAGTATAACATTAAAAGTAAATAAATCAAGCAAAGAGACACAGAAACAAAAACAAATAAACAAAACAATTCAAAAAAGCTGTTCGCCACTGACCTTTCACTTCGCTCTTAGCCCAAGCTTCTTCAAATTTTTCCAAGTCACCTGAAGAAAGGCAGTTGAAAGTTAACCAAAATGAAAAATAATAAAACATTTAAAGGATTTTGGGGGATTAAATTCCGAATGGTATTAGCTGGGGTCCTTTGATAATCAACTTAACTTTCTAAGACAACAATAAATCAGATTCTGACCTTCCCCTTTCCGGATATTTAACTCTACGTGGGGTTTTAATGGACTTCGTAAGAAAAAAGAAAAACTTTTTGAAACATTTTCCCGTGAATTAATGCATCTCACATTTTGGTTTCTTGCTAAGAATTGGAAAACAGGATGACACCAAGCAGTGGAAACCAACATTATTTTTCTGTCTGATCCTCAAGTCCCTGGCAGATCGTAGGAAATAAGGGACTTTTGGCTGTTGCAAATTGTTGCAACGAATTTACAAAATACAATTTATCACGCAGCAACGCAATTTTACAAAATTTGTTCCGTGAATAATAACTAATTCTTCATAACATTACTAGCAGAATCTTAAGGGGCTGTAAATGCGTAAAATTGGCTTGGTTATGATTTAGCTGGTGTATGTCGAGAAGGGTGTAAGATGCGTTAAAACGCGATTAAAAGGATAAAATAAGTTTGAAAATGATTTATCTTTATTCAAAGCAAACCTTCATCCATGTTTAAGAGATCTTCTAATACTTCTTCATTTCCTGTGCTATCTTTCGAGGTAATTTTCTTATGTGTTTGATCGCCGATTTTTCGTATAACAGTTACCTAAACAAAAGAGACTCATTGACTATTTCAGAAACGATTTATCGGATGCTGGTCCATTGAGTTTCCAAAACCTCTACCAGAGAGTATATTTTTAGCACAATTCACTATTAATTTTGATTTTTTTCTGGCTCCTCCTCTAATGCCTACTATGCCACAACGAAGGCATACAATTGATAAGAAGCTTCTGTATGATTAAGGTTGATAGTGTTTCAAGGAAGAAACTGTATGAAGCATCAAATAAAATATTGTTAACATGATACATAATTATAGGGCTAATGGTCAGTGATGTTTGGCCTCAAAACAATGTATTGCATTTCCAGCCATGCTTCGAAAAAGAATCTTAGGAAATAGATTTTGAAGAATTAAAACTTTGCTGCCTTTACAAACTATCTGAAAGTTTGGAAACATTTGTAAACAAGTTTGTAGACTTCTACATAATTCATCCCGTTGACTGAGGATGAATTGCTGAATGCAACTAATTTTTGTTTTTTGTTTGCTGAATTTTTGTTTGCCGAATTTAACTCATCATTCTCAGTCACTTACCCCTATGCCCCTTCTTTGTAAACTTTCCTAATTTATAGGGGGTCAAGACAAGCTGGGAGGGGGTTGAAATAAGCAGGAGGCTGTATTTTGGAAACAGGAATGTCTTTTTGTTTGGATACGTTTTGCATCATAGTGTGTCTTTTGAATCTGGAAAGTTCATTTCCGGGTAAATTATTTTCTTAGCTGTTTCTTGAATCTTAAAAATTTGCACCTTTATTTGCAGACTGCAAACAACGCGAGTTGATTACGTTGATTTGCAAACAATTGCAAATAACTGCAAACAACTCGTCTCAATGCGGTCTGCGAATTTCTCCATAGCTTTTAAGAATTTTTGTCTTTCTTTAATGGCTTCATTGTAGCACATATGTGGGTGGAAAACAGGCAAAAAGAAATAAACAGTGTTGCAATAATGATGTCTTGGTTGCACACCTTTCTGCAAAAATAGCGTCTCGAAACGATTATTAGAAATTTCATATTGGCTAACATCCTTGAAAACCCAATACCTGTTCATTTCCTTCTGAGTCTTTAACTGTCTTTTGACATTCAACTATCTGCAAATAAAAAAGATGCTGAGCTGACTTTTTTGGGCTTTTCTACATCAAACCTTTTTATATATCTCAGTTTGCTTTGCTATATGTTTACAATCTTTTGGTGATACAAAACTTGAAAATGGCTTTGAAAAAAGCAAACATTTAGTAAACTAAAGCTTTTCGTCTGACACTCTTCAGAGTTTAAAACGTCAGAACATAGACCGAAAACTCTACGCTAGGAAATATATATATACCCAGTTGTGGATCGAAATATATCTTTATGATATACAAGATGATAAATAAGATCTACCCTGAAAGCCTTTGGAAAAGATATAAAGTAAGGCATACCTACTCAAGTTATAGACAAAGAAACTGCATGGATATTAAAACTCTGAGGTGTAATCTTGATTACTCGAAAAGCGTTCACTATTTGAGACAAAAAGCTCGGAATGACATTCGTACCACCATCAAAGAACTCCCTACTCTGCAACAATTATAAAAAACATCTAAAAGCCTTCCGAGGAGCTGAATTTAACCCAAAAAACGACTCCCTTGAAGGTCAACTATTTCTTCATTTACAATAAACTTGCTTCAAATAATGTGTAAAGAATATGCATAAGCTTTCAAAATATGATACCCCATCAGCTCTTTTTCTTGTTACTGTGCTGGAAAATGACCCAAAGGAAGATCCCTTCTGTGTCATAAGACTTCTGTCATCAGGAACCGCGTGCTCAGCTGCTCCTTTATTTAAGACATCTTCAATAGTTGATTTTCCAGACTGAATTTCTTGATCAAGATCTTAAAGAAAACGATCATCGAGTTATTGGCAAATTATAGGAGAAAAGCTAGAATAATTATGCGTACTCTGTCTACTTATAATATTTTATTTCAAACATCCAACATTCCTTTTTAGCAAAAACTGAAAGGTGAATGAACTAATGACAATCATCAATTGCAGTATACGGAAAGAGAAGTTCATCGTTAGTAAAAATTAGTCTTTGCAGACCTGTAATTTAACGAAAAACATTTTTAATGCATTTCTTTAAGGGGAACTAAAAACATTACTAAAATAGACATCACTTGGAAATTACACATCAGGAGATCGTAATTACAGATTTCCACTTAAAGGTGCCCTGGGTGCTTTTTGAACTTAAAGGGAACCGCTTTTTCGAGGGGGTACTTGTTCGTAGGGGTGTCTTTTTGTTCGAGGGTGGGCACTTTCAAAATTTTTCGTCATTTCACTCAGTTAGCTTGTGATTGGAAATAAATTGTCTGCAAGTCCTATTTGGAAAAATTAGCGTGGAGCCAGCCTTATTGTTCCAGAAAATTTGTATACTATGATAATGGATGCTATAAAAGCAAAAGTTTTAAAATGATGAACTACAAAAACTAAAACAAAGTACAGGCATTTTGAACTCATGTTTGAAAACCGTTCAAACGGAAGTGCCATACTTTATTTACAAATTTAGTAAGAGACTACACGCATTATTCCCATTATATTTGTTATCAGTCCAGTTTTTGAGAGAACGGTGCTTTCTTCAGATAGGAGGCCTTTAGGGGTGTGGGCGCTTTTTACAGGCAATATGGTAATGAAGTAATGCAAGGAAGCCCAGCAGGTTCCTGAAATCAAATTTTTGACACTCTCATTAGGTTTGAAACATCTACTCTCTAAACATGCGATAAAAAACAATTAAAGGCAATGAACAGCCTTGGAAACCTGTTGTAGGGGCTCAATTTATTAACGGTGACTCTCCTCAAACTCCAAATGATCGAAAATGAATACATTTTCTGCTATTTCTAATGTGTTTATGCTTTTTGAATCTTTTTTCTTAGTATTTGATTTCCATCAACCATGCAAATTTTTTTTGAAATTTCCCAACACTATATGCAGTCAAAACATAATGTAACAAAGTACAATCAATTTTCACTGTTTCTGTCAATCACACATCGTTTCCAAAACTCAAAGAGACGCAACAAAACATCGTTCCTATGTTTCTGCCACATTTCAATCATGGTAATGATAACGTAATGTGTTTCCCCAAAGGCTGAACATTTCCAGGCCTAAACAATCTTTGTTCCATTTTCAATATTCTTGCCTGTATTTGTGCCTGGTAAATGGTACTAAATGACAAAAAACATATGATGCATTATGGAACCAAATGTATACTTTAGAAAGTCTGAATATGTACTTATCAGTACCATGGTCTTTGTAATCATTGATCTTGGGGAGTTTTTTATTATTTTCAAATGGAAATGTCCATGACCAATCCATCTAAGAAAAAAAACAAGTTCATTTTATAACAAGAAAATAATGCATAGGAAAAAAAATAAAAAACTGTGCATTGCATCAACATATAAGATGTGATGTCTATTCACCAATTTCTCAGAGATTGTAAAACAAATTATTTACTATAAAAAGGTAATAAAATTTACAAAACATTACAGTAAACATAATAAAAAGTTTTTAATAGATATCATATATCAGGTATACTTTTAGAAGTCATTTTAATTTAGGTATTTTAGACAAGAGCTCTCTTCTTCAGAAGAAATGCATTTTGTAGTTTGGACTATCAAAGTAAATCTGTGCTTAGCAGTCACAGCAAAGCCAAATGCACCATCTTTTTTATTTGTGAATTTAGTTCCATTTCTAGTTAAAAAATATCCAATCTTTTGAAGGAGAAGCAATTACCCTGTGATATACGCTAAAGTGGCAAAACACTTGCAGTTTCTCCAATTCTATAGGACAACTACACAAAGGAAATTGTTAAGTTTGAGTCATCAAGCCAAGCAGAAAATCCTTCAATCATCAGATCTATTAAAAAGTATTTATTCTAGTCCAGGAAGACGCAACTCAAGAGTTTTTGAGAACCTTGCGTAACAAGGCTTCAACAATGGCCTTTTGCAAAGAACAATATTCTTACCAGAAAAGGTATTATGGCTTTAGCAGGAGGAACAAAGGTAGCCCTACACCATCAATACCCAATGAACATGACAGGTTAAAAAGGCATACATATATAGTATATAGTACTTCACAGTCTTATTGTTATCTGATTTCTTATTCAATATCAATTGAAATTCACTTGGCAAAAAGGCCCAGGTACAATGTACCAGAAGTTACCATATAGACAAGGTGATTAAGATCCTTGGAATGAATGGGTCATCTGTCTATCTGTTGTGCACAGTATAGATTCAAGTAGGATATCAAAATTTGCTAGACTTTATAACATGCAGAGGACAATCCATGAATTTTTATTGAAATTCCCAAAGCAATAAACTTCTGGGTGCCATCTTCCAAACTCATAATTTCCATCAACATCAAATTATTTTTATTAGGTTTTAGAAATGACTGAAACAAACCATTGTCCTAGGGTTGCTTTGCTCCAACTCATTTTCATCATAAGAAGGTATCTATAAATCAGATATAGACACATCAATATTGTTTTTATACAATAAAACAATTTTTAAAATTTGCTAACCATAATTTTGGGTTGATAAAAAGCAAATCAAATGGATCAGCTATTTCCCTTAAAAAAATTATAAACATTGTTCAGATGGATGTAGGAACTGGGGGCACAGGTTTCAGAAACAGAGTTATAGTACAAATTTGTAGCTCAGAGAGATGTCCTTGGTTCACTTACATGTGTTTCACCTCATTTTGGAAATGCTTCATATGGCTATGGTTATTCAGCTTAAGAACACAAGAATTGATTTTCTGGCAATGGTCTTGCTGCATTATCATGGTGAGGACTGAATTATGTAGCTAAATGTTGAAATTTGTGAAAGGACTGAAATTTCAAATTTTAAATTTTGTTTGTTGCTCATTAAAATATCCTACCAAAGCTTTGGAATGATTAATACAATTAGCTCCACATTATCAAAAGCCAAAAGATCTTTCAAAGAGGCTCAGTATTCTTATATTCTCTCTCCACACTTAAATGATCCCAAATTGGAAAACCTTTGTATGTAAGATAATTTAAAATTTACCTTAAAACTTTTAAAGAAGCTAAAATCATCCCTGTCAGGATCTTTTAACATTTTATCTCTCAGTTTACTTGAACCCTGGCTTTCATTTTCTGTGTTGTTGTCTGAGCCATCTATAGGAAAATAGAAAACAATTAAACCTTGTAACAATGCTCTTGCAATCAGTATTGGATTAAACAAACAAATATGCAGTTTATAGAATTTGCTTCACCTTACCCTTGGAGTGTGAATGCCATTAAAAGTCAAAGAATTAGCCCATTTCCTCTATGTTCAAGAATGTGGAAACAGAAATCACTACAGTCTGTATTCAGAGAGCAAAACATTGTTCTCTAGATAAAGCATTATCGTTCACTCTACCAATCATTGTTTCCACTTAACCATTTAAAAAATGTACTAGCCACCTGGGGATTCCAGTGTAAACAATTATGCTACAAAGCCAGAAAGTGAGTTGGCTGCACCAAGAATTGTCATCAAAACCCAAAACAGAAAATTTGAAAAAAATATGACTGATTTTTAATTCAGGCTTTATAAGATTATTTTCCTATCATAGATTTGCTATATTTGAACATTGTAGAAGTTTTCTTTACCCTAAAGAGTTGGATGAAGCAATAAGAATTCAAGAAAATCTGGAAATAAAGAATATCAAATATCTAAAGGAATTGTATTATTTGGTACCTTCAAGGCCTCTAAATTCATGGAACCCATGATCATCATGAAATCTGTCAAATCCCTGGAACATATCTTTCATTATTACATCAAACTGGTGAAATAAATCATGGGAGAAATTGAAAAAGTCTTGTTCATTTCCTCTATCCTCCTCTCCATCTATATAGATTTGAAATGACGGCATTGAATGGCCCCAGGGATGCTCCCTGTACATGTGATCTTGCCTTTCAGTTCTCTTTTCTTCACTTTGCCTCAGAAAATCACTTTCAATATTTCTGAAAAGTAGGAAATAACTAAAAAGAATTAAAAAATATTGCTGTCTAAATTAACAGTCTCATATTACCGTTTCTGATTACTTCATACTTTTTGTTATGGCAGTTTTGACAAATGGTTGGGCACAATTTATAAAAAAAGTCTAAAATAACTTCAGAAATTTATTTCCAAAACACAAACTTATTGAGCATCTCTCTTCTTCTTTACTGCCTTTTACATAACCTTTTAGGTTAGCTTCATGTCGAGAGATAGATAAAAAGCCATCGAATCTATATTGTCTAAAAAAACTGTTTATTATTTTGGCAACATTCACCTTGGCAAGCCAGTGACACCAGTGTCATTATTCCTGTCATCTTCTGGTTTGTTCTTTTTCGAAAACAATCCACTGAAAAGATCACCAAGAACCATTTTTCGTAACTTATGTTTTCAGTCCCAGGTTTGATCAATTTGGTTGCATCATAATTTCAAATGTTGACACGGCCTCGTTTAGATCAATCATAGCGAGGCGATCTCAAGAAGACGTGGAAAAATGGCGACCGAAGTAGTATTCTTATTTTGCAAATAGAAATTGTGAGTATTATATTGTGTAAATGATGTTATGTTATATTTGAATTCATTAACGATGTGCAGAGCTTAAGTGTTCCGTTTTGCTAGTATTAAGGTTTTAAGGATAACCTTGTGTGTTTATATACAATGTCAGATGATAAGATATGGATTTATACAACTTCAAAATATTCAGAAATTTCTGTTCATCCCCATATTCAAAAACCTGTTTTTGCTAGTTGAAATGTGTCTCAAGATAATAATAGATAGTAAGAAAGTACGTTTTCTCAAGTATTTCTTTGATTTTACCTCACTGAATGTCACTTTTTCTATCACTTTGTTTCCTATGTTGTTATCGAGCCAAACCGAGTACCACTTAGATTTAGCACCAGATTCGCCGTCAGATACCATAGGACCATGTGGATACCATTGCAAAACATATGCCAGCAAGGCCTCTCCTTGTCGGAATTTTATGTAGGCAGGAATGAGGGAAAATAATCAAATTCCTAGAATCCAATTTAAAAAAAGCAGCATAAATTAAAATGTGATAAATTCTCTTATTTTAAAAGAGCAATACAATAAAGTAAATCAGAGCCAAAATGCTATCCAAATTGTTCATTTTGATAAGCATGATAGAGCTTAGTGATTTTCCAAGATTGAGCATCGAGTGCCAGCACTTGCGCAAACCCAACCACTGGAGCATTTGATCACTCGGGCAAAAGGGCAAATTTTGAGGAATAAATTTTTCATCAATCAACACATTTCCATTCATCTTTTGTGACACAAGCAAGTTACATAGACGATACAAAGCTGGTATATAAAAACACAGGAAACATAAGCAAGCTGAATTGATCACATCTCAACAGAAATATTCATTTTAATTTGAAATGTACCACAAGTGTTTAATGATGCTCTAGGAATTCTATAGCCACTTGGTATTTGAATTTTATTAGCCCTTGGAACATTGTATAGGCAGTTAATGTCATTTAAAATTTTTGGTAATGAATTTTGCAATCATCCAGGATTAACATCTATATGACAATTATATTAAAAATAAAATTTTCAAATGAAGCACATTTCGTTTGGTTGTTTAATCTTATGGTTTTAATAAACATTACGGATGCTTTTAACATTGTTGATTTTTATTATTAAAATTTGCTATCTCCTCATTTGTTATTATTGAGCTAACAGAGCCTTTCAGATACAAAAGCCTGTTTGACCTTATATCAATATCAATTTCAGTTGGTCAACCATTGATTGTCATGAATAAAGCTTCACACTTTCAATTGAATACTAATGTGAAAATAAAATGGTAGCTATTGCTTGATAAGAATTAAGACAATTTTGAAGGCAATGCATGATTGTGTCAATTGAATGTTTTTATTTATCCATTTCATAGTAGTTTTTATTGGATTTAATCAGAGCTAAATATTGGTACATACCATCAAAACGTGTGTAAAATTGGAACATACCATCAAAACCTGTGTAAAAATTGACAAGTTCACATTTGATTTGCGCTATTCAGCTAAACAGTGCATTTTTTATTTTTTGGATATATATTCTTATTATCATAGACAAATGAAGCATTTGCTAAATGGAGAGAAGTCATATTTAGGCAAATCAGAGGCACCTCTGTTAGCTGCAAATAGACTTTTCCCATGTTCTAAAAAGGGGGAGATCATGCTTCCTGTTCCCCTTTAATCCTCTATTGTTCAGCTCTTGGTTTGGTTCAGCTTCAAACTGGAAAAATTTTGATTCTGGTCTCAACAGATGTGTTTATAGTCATGCAGACAGGGGAGGCGGACATGTGCTACTATTGCTATTACTTTAATAGCAATTTTTTCAAGGCCACTTCTTGTGTAATGTAAGAAAGATAAAACGGAACACAAACATTTTCAACCACAGTTCTAGTTGTAATTGCCTCATTCAATTAAACTCAAGTTGCCACAGCAGACCTTTCATCAAAAGCCAATATACCATGGGATGAGAGGAGCCTCATTCTTCAGCCACAGAACAGCCATGCTATTACTTTGGCCTTTTTCATAGCAAATGAAGGAAAACAATAGTACATTACATCATAACTTGCAGCACAATAGGCTATTGATTGGAATGCCAATCCTGCTGCTTTGCTATTACAATCTCAGATTTAATAGCAAGAGATCAGATAGGTCATCTTGAGGAGAACAAGCTGGTACGAAGTAAAACAAATTGACAATTGTATCGCGTCTGCTTGTATAGATGTATAAGACAGGATGTTTCATAGTTTTCTTCCTTTACATTTGCAAATGTAGGCAAATTAAATCATGAGCAGTGCCTTTGCCTCAAAATGATGGACACCCTAACCCGATGTTAAAGTTAGTTAAATGCAGATTCAGATAAAATTGAATTTAAGGTAATTCAAATATAAAGTACATATAATTGCTGGCAATTTTGGTTATGGAGGATGAGGCCTTCCATCCTTATTGAATTTCCATCAAAGTTTTTTGCTGTGTTTTTATAACATTACTAGGTTAAACTTTTTCAGTGACTTATTTGTTACATTGTTATTTCTATTTTTAATATATAACCCTCTACACACTAATAATTATGCTGCTTTTACAAACTTTCTGACAAACTTCTCATAAGGAAAAAAATATCTCACTAAGGCAAGGAACAAACGCTCCTGTGGCAATCTTGCTATTACAAAGTGTACCTTTAATAGCGAAGGGCTTCACCAGATGGCAAAGAGCAACCTTTACAAACACTATCAGCCTCCGTGTAGACCCAACATTCCAAAGGCATGGATTATTGGGTCCACCCATACATACTCATATACAGACTTTGAGAAAAGAGATGTAGGTCCTAAAAAATCGTTTAAACATTCACAGGGTACATATATTTGATGTAATAGCAATTTGATATCACTCTGTGCCACCCCTGCATCCAGATTGGAAAGTTTATTCAAAGGTGAAATATGCTGACACCGCTATTGGCTGTTTTTATATTATTTGTGCAAAATAGGATAAAAGGTACTTTAGCTGCATTGTTAAACAACCACTCAGATGTAATATTATTTGAAAACAGTGAACTATAGAAAGATCCCATATAAATTTGCCTGGGCACTTACCAGATTTTTTGTTGTGTTATATCATCCAGCCCATTGCATTTCAATGTTGTAATTCTCAGCAACCAGAACTAACTTGTTTAAAGACAAACCTATCTAAATTTTTGGGAATATGATATTTATTCTTACTTTTCAGTCAGCTATGCTCTTAATTTATTGGCATGAGCACCTTGAAACAATGCATGGGAAAGTCAGTGACGTTCTCTAAATTGAATAAGAACAATGCCATCCAATTTGAAATCATCGCTCATATGAATCTTCATCTCATAAGAGCACTGATAAGTAGTCTTTGCTTCTATTAAGATGAAATTTTCCAGCATTGCACCCCTAGTTGTTATGTGAAGTTGTTTTGAAACCTTTTCATCTGTTTTCACACATCGAAAACTAAGGAAGCTTTCTTCTGGTAGCTCAAATTTATTTTTCGAAATCAGAAAAGAAGTTGCAAGACAAGTTGTAGGGCCAAACCCCCCCTTAAGAAAAACATGCCAGTCGCGATGTTTCCACGTTATTAGGAGTGAATTAGGACGTCAATGCACCGCTGCATATCGCTCAACCTACCTTGCACATCTAACAGGAAGATGGTACCAAGGGAAGTTACACAAAATCTGTAACTGTTTCGAAAGGGAGAGGACAATGAAACCCCTTTTCATTACTATAAGCCAATCCACCAGTCCTACCTAAAGGCATCAGAACATCAGATAGCATGAAAGATGCCTTGCCACTTGGAAAGCTGTTAAGATTACGGTATAAAAACTCAACTTATCCGTTTTACACTAAAAGAGGCAAATTATCATTTTAAGAATCGAAATTAGGGTGAGTGGGCTGGAAAAAACGAACAGCGTATCATCAAGCAAATTGAGACCCACGCCATACCGAATCTTTTAGTTTCCCTAGTTCCACCAAGAGAAAAACATTGCTATGAAATCACACAATTTACTCTAGTAATCTTTATGAAGAAGAAAGACTCATTGTGGATAATCAGATATAAGAAAAATTTGAGAAAGCACGTCAGAAGAGACCATTACTTGTAGTAAAAAAATGCTATGGGCGAACATTTAAAGGACAAACGCACCTCGTGGAATCAATTCGTTGAATTTTAATCAATTATCTTTATGTCTTATATTTATCTTCTAGACAAACACTGGCTGATAAATAGAGAAATTCTGAAAGATGGAGAAAGGATCAGAAGTAGATATTCTTTTCAAAACTTGCAGTATCGAAGAAATCAAAGATGCAGAGAAAAACCTAAGAGGTGCCATTGAAAAGAAGAAGGAAGATCTAAGACTCATGGTTGGAGAAAGGTACAGGGATTTAATAAACGCAGCGGATACAATCAGTCTGATGAAGGATTTATCACAAGATGTATATAAAGGTTTGAATACGATCCAAGCATGCTGCAAAGATTTTAAGAACAGGACTGCGCGACGTAGACGCACCACAAGTGAAGATATAAAACTTGGAAATGAAGAAATAAACTTTTATGCCCTGGCCACGCAAATGGAGCTTCTAGTTGATACACCAGAGAAGATATGGGACGCACTTGATAGGCAAGACTTCATGGTAGCTGCGCAGTTATATTTGCTGGGTCACCATATTGTGAATAACAGCCTTCACATGAATACGGGCTATGGGAACCAAAGTGATGTTTTTGTAAGTTAATACCAAAGATCCTTTGATGTTTAAGAGTGATTTTGTAATTTTAGAGAAGACGATTTACTGTTGCAGTTTGGTACGATAAGCAAAGCGGTCATATCTTTGATTGGCTGAGAGCTCCAATTACTATTATTTTCTCCCAACCAAATAAGCCAATCAGCACACAGGATTCTCACAACAAGATCACTTCGCAGCTAGAATTAGGCCCATTTTCGCCGTTTCAGCGTGTTTTTCCCTACATTGTCTACAAAAACATTGCACGCCTCTACAAAGCGAATTTCCACCTGATTTTTTGTCCAGTTCACAGAGGATTAGGGTCAGAAAAAAGCAGGCTGTACATGTCGTTTAATTTTAAGTGTTTGATGTACTGCGATGGAGCAGATCACAAGGACTGTAGAACGATTTTGAGTTTTATATACTTATGGTTAAGTGTATTGATTTGCCATGTTGTGTAAAACAAACAGGTTTTTAATCGCAAAATACAATATTCAACACGGAACTAAATGCTCTCTTTAGACTTTCTTAACCTAGTAAAGATGTTTATACAAAATTCACAAATCTAGTCTAGCAGTAGAAAAAGATAGATTGACCAAGCAGCTAATGGTGGTGAAATAAAGTGTATTGACTAGTTGTGTAAGTGCAAAGAACGCGGTATAAATAGTCACATTATTGGAAAGAAATATAATTACAATGCAAAGTTATGAGGCAAATCATAACGGATGGGAAAAATGATCTCGAAAAAAATTGAATGCCATCATGTCATTGCATCCTAACAAGCACTGTATTTTGTAGGTATTTCTCTAGCTTTTATTTTTGTTGTTTTTGTAGGCAAATTTTCCAGTTCTTCATCACCAATGGGCAGCCATCAGTCACTTCAAGGAATCAATCCTCAAGGTTACAAATGTTAATCTTACAGAATTCCACTGAAATCGCAATGTAGCAGTCGTTTCTGTTGACATTTATGGCAAAAGATAATATTCTTAAAAGCGATCTCACAATTGCCATATGGCGTACGGTGCTCTAAAATCATTTATTTTATGGAAGGGCAATGGTATAAAATGCTATATAAGAGTTCAGTCTGTAAAAGGCATTTAGATTTTTTCTGATTGTACTATTGGTAAAAGTTGATTGAAGCCATATGTTTGCTGTCTTTTCATTAAAAGCTAATTTTCGCACAACTGTCATTGACTAAACAAATTTATCCTATCTTTGAAGGGCAGTTTGGCCGCTTTGAAGGAGCCTACTTTGCCAGACAAGGTAATCTTCAAAATGATTTCATTAAGTTTGTGTCATTGAATCGTTTTTCCCATCCCCAAATGCATCTTTTATACTTGAGTTTTAAGTGCTGATTTACGTTGGTTCTGATGCCAGAAAAGCAAACGATACTTCAAGTTTCATAATTCAGTAAAACATTTCTCTGCCCCAATCAAGCCATAAATCTCAATGGTCGGAAAATCTTTTAAGGGTGATTTGTGTAGTCTCTCCCCGTTTACTAGACACCCAAGACTAGAAAAGGATTTTTTCTCTTTCTTCGGCATATCGTTCAATCGACATGCTTTGTGCTTTGATGGTATGCTTCGTACGTCGAGGGGGGCAAGGCAAATTTGATGGCCTAAGGGCTATGGCAGTGGTTTGTTGGTGCGAAGTCAGTGCAAGCAAAATATGTCTGCGTCCGCCTGGTGGCAACCAATCACACTTTTAACATATTTGTCATCACACATTCCATGCAGCCATTTTCGTGGGTACAGCTTCTTTCTCATGCGGCCGTTATATAACATGCACCACAGCCGCCATTTAATCGAGCTTTTATTTGGTTAGAATCCTGTTAAAGTACTTTAAGTTCATATCTACTCCCGATATTTAAAACTATGGTTTTTATAGGGTTACATAAAATGACCTTTCAGTGCTTTTTGCGTTCTAACGCCCCTTAAGAATATTTTCACTCGATCTTGAAAAACTCTGGTCCATGCTAAACATAGTTTCACTAGAAGCTTTTGTCGCAGAGCTCTAGAATCTGCTAAATTGTAACACTAAGCTTCTGACTGGGACGATACTCTCCTTTTAGGCACTAGCCGAGAGTCTGTGCAGTATCATTCTTCTGAGCGACTCTTCACCTCGGCAAGTCTTCGTGGAGTTTTTGCTGGCACGAAAGGTAAACCGTGATTCAATCAAAGTTTCTCATTTGAATTTTCACCTTTGAGACATTATGCAAAATAACGTATTTTAAGTGAAATTATTTTATTATTGGTACATTGCTAATATCTCAGGCTCATAATGAAATTTTTGTTTATGAATCACTCTTTTGCGGTCTTAAAACTCTAGCTGTTAGAAATAATTTGAACCTCAACTAATTTGATGTTGCCGAAAATTTGTTTTTAATGTTTCGATATATCATGTGAGATGATAGATTAGTTTTTTAATCTGGTTTTGAATCTTAATTTTTGAATCTCGTTTTCTTAGGCAGCAATTCAAGATCTGTTTCACCCAAGTCATCACAGTAAGGCTCGTTTTACTGATCTTCAAATCTTTAAACCTTCCTTAAAAAATGTTTCTTTGTTGTTTGCTTGCCAGTTGAAAAGTATGGACTCGATGGAAGTCAAAAATTATTTATCTCTATTACAAAACTCTTTTCATGAAAAAGCTGTTCAATTACAAAGCGGGGTAATTTTTGAAATGATTCTAAAATGGTTAATTTTTGGTTAGTTATAATTTTCTGTCAATATGATTCTTTAAAAAGGTCATATTCGAACTTTTATATCTAGCTGGTGGCTGTTTTTACAATCTTGCATCTATTTCGTGTAAGAAAAACTATTGTCCGGTGCTTTTTTTATTGTAGACTTTTTATGTGGAAGAATGACTCGTTAAAATGTTATTTGGTTCGTGAATTGTTTTTACATTTTTAATAGATGCGATGAAAAATCCGGTACAATTTTTATTGTGACTTATCTTCAGCCTCCATCAGACCTTGATGGAAAGATCAATAACTATGCTTTCTTTATAGTTTATTGTTTTTTATTTTCATTTTTACTTTCATTTTTCTTTGCAGAAACAAGTATCAAAAGGCAGATATGTGACGTCACGTCCTTGATAGTCCTGACACTGCAACAGATCTTTAGCTTGTTTTATCATCCTGATTCGCAATCAACGCTCGATAAACCCGGTATATTGAAATATTCGTATGCTTTGTTTTGTTTTTGCAATTAAACATTTTCCGACGTTTTGCTCTGACAAGTGTCGGACATAAAGTATTTTAGTATGCTATGTTTTTGCTTTACCGTGCTTTTTTGACGACAGAGATAATTGCGATTTCAAAACTTGATCATCCGCGTCAGTTTTTCGGTGTAAAATAAATTGCTCTTTAGAAATTAAAGCTGCTTCTGGTTACTGTTTCTATACAGCGAAAGTTGTCGAGCTCTGAAATTTTAGTAGTTGTTATATAATCAAGGTAGCAGACAATTTTATGAAGTGCTTTTTCGGCTGAAGTTTTTACTCTAATTATTACAGAATTGCCTGATAAGACTATTACTAGAATTAAGGAAGGACCTTTTCTGCAACAAGTTTGGATTGCCAACTTTTTTCAATGTGATGATACGTCACTGATTTTTAAAGTCAACGTTTAAGAGCCTTTTAATTGAAATCTTATTTTTATTGATTTCAGAGGTCGACTCGCTCCTCTATAAAACAATCAACGAAGCAACAAAGAAAAAACAGCCTGGTCAAGGAGAATGTGAGACAATCTTTTTCACTAATTCCTTTTATATCAAGTTTTTCATGTTTGTTTTATAGTCAGGGCTGTTAGTCAAAAAATTGTGCAAATTGTGATACCAGCATGAAATTTCGCATAAAGGGGCAGTTTAATACGCTGAAAAAGATAGGATATGGACCCCAACTGAAAATCGCCCGCTTTGGCTATTTTTAGACTGGGGTACTTTACCCCAAGCCCCTAACGGCGCTAATACGATATATCTGCTGTAAGTAGGTACAATAGCACGAAACTTTGCAACAGGGGGCAGTTTGATACCCATCACTATAACTAAACCACTAAAGAGGCGATTTCAGAAATCTATAATGGCGTAATTATCAAAATTAACATCCTTTTTAGTTAGTCTAGAGCTTTTTGGTTAGTCAGCAAATATTCTAGCATCAAAGTCTCAAAATGTTAAATGAATTCGTGATTCAACTTGTTTGTGATCTTTTTCCAGCACTCCAGTGGCTTTTTGGAGAAGATTTTGATGTGCTCACTGTGGCTCGCCATTTGCCGCCCACTGTTTTAGGTAGAAATCAGATCTTCTTTTAAAATTTCTCCGTTGTTGTTGTCGTTGTTGTTGTTGTTGATGTTGTTGTTGTCGTTGTTGATGTTTCCCCTCTTGTTTTTGATATAGTAAAGCTTTCTATGACGATTGCTGTGTAATATTCATGACAAAATTTTCTCACAGGAATCAGAATCGCAAAGTTTTTGTTTGCCCCTCTTGCAAACCCATAAACGAGCTTTAATTTCATATTGCGATCTAGCTTCATCGTTGTTTAGTATTAATCTATTTTAATCTAGTAAGATTGATCTATTGTCGTTTATCAATTCTGTTATTGCCATCTTTTTGTATTTAACTTTACACCTTTCATTGTAGTTCGAAATTTCAATTATGTCACTGCTTTGTAAGCCTAGATATATTTTCATAAAAAATATGACGGTTGTTCGTCCCCAGGATTTCGTCCGAAAATAAGAAACGTCATGGGAATTGTTCCTCAGCAGAAAATTCGCGATGGAGCAAAGGAATGGCTGACTGGGTGAGCGATTTTTCTGTTTTTTCCCTCCTCGTGCAGGTAGTAGCAATATGACCACCCTGTTGCGACATAAACACTGCAACCCATTGACTAAACCATCATTCGACTCAAATATCAGAGATCTGAGAGCTACAGAAACTGAACTATCAATACCTGCTTAAGGAAAACAAATAATCGACAAAAGTTCTTGTCGTGGATTTAGGCTTGGAATCAACTTATAAACCTTTCTTTCTTCTTTGAGAATATATTCGAATTGGAAGTAAAAGGTCTTTGTACGACCAAGGAACATGTGACAATCAATAATTAATCTAGATTGATGGGAAATAAATAAAGATGAATGCTAATGGAAATTTCGAAACTTTCTCAAACATAGCAAATTGTTAATTTCTTTTCTTTACAAGAAAAGCCATCCCTGATGATCTTGCTGGATGAAAACTGCCAATTTGTGACAAACAGTGCTATAATAGCAAATATATCACAACGGATTCATTGTTAATACGATTTAAGAAATCGTTATGAAGAGAATTTTGAATTATTTCACAATCATAAGGATCATTTGGGTAATATCACTGAAGATTGCCGAAGCTATCTAATTATAAAGGAAATTGCATCTTATTAGAATTTGTAGTATTCTTTAATAACAAGCAACCAATTTCAGACTGCTTGAGATCAATGTTAAACCGAGTTAAATGAAGATGGCATCCCATTTATTTTAGACCGGCTTGTTTCTGTAAGATGAATGGGGATGACAGTAATTATGCTTTTCATCGCCACTATGTTGGCTTGGTCTTAGAATCTAAAACGATAAAAGGTTGTGCTTCGCAGTGGTTGAGATTGATTTTGTATCAAGCCGTAGCGTTCAGAATGAGCAGCTTGCTTTGCGTTTCTCCTTCTCACTTAGTCACGTAGCAACAGAACACTTACGAACTTCAAGGCATTTAGGTCTGTTAATTGTTTTTCCATAGCGGTCATGGGAAGGAAATATCACTTACATCAATGATATTTTTCCTTATCTCTAATTCTAGGTCAGTGTTTCTTGTTTTGATTGATTTTGCCTAGCTCCACCCTACGGTGCCTTATCACAGTGTTTGTAGGCTGGGGCAGTTAACCTTTTATCTCTCCATTTGGTCTTAGCCCACATTATGACGTCAGAACATGCACAGACAGTTTGATCTTTACTTGTACTCTTTGAATCTTGAAATATTAATATCCATGCTCATTTGTCACAAGAAATATGAAATGCGATCAGTAGCAGATGAACCCATAGCGAATTTCTTTCTAATGCTAATTGTGAAACCCACCTCTAGATATGCATAAGTTTTCCACCAAGATGCACCTGCCTTTTGACGCATTTATCGACCAAATGCTCAGTTGCTGAGATTCTCGAATTGTTGAATCCAGCCATCCATCGAGACTTTGTCACTCTGCTAGCTGATTTTTAAACAGTGCCTGTGAAATGGCCGATGAAAGTAATAGGAGACCAGTTGAAAAATAGTTTGAGACTAGTTTTAGAATTCAACTTGATTGTGTATGAGTCTCAGGGTCTCCTAAAATTCGTCAGTAACATACACACACGATTTGTTTTGTTCGAGCAAATCAAACCAAAACTGAAGTAGCTGTCGTTTAGCTACATTAGTGATGCCGTGCTATTGTAAAATCATTTTCAAAATTTATTTGATGATCAAATGAAATTTTACCAAGGTTAATTTCACGAAGGATGTTGGAAATTTTTGTTAAGCTAGGGGTTCATTTTCAATAAAATTATATTTGGGCATTCATTCTTGTTTTAAGCCTTAATGTACGGCTTTTGATGACTTTTGGAATAATGAACAAGTAGGAATTCTCAAGTTTTGGTTTTTGCACGAAATATTTCTCTTTTCTCCCGTCCTTCCCTTCCTTTTTTTGTATAAAGCAAAGTGTGTTTGATCAAATCCTTGATATTTTCTTGATCTCTTCGGGGTTTATGTCTATTTATCGCAGGATTCTTTTTACAGTTCTTTATGTTTTTACTTAAGATAGACTGGGCTCTTAAAAGTGAGTTATGTTTTTCTTCTCCTTTCATCCCTTAGGTATCAAAAGTAGAGCACTGTTGTATCGACTCCCTGGTGGGGAAAAGTGAACTTTTCTTGCCCATTCCCTGCCTATAATTTTATGTCGCTTTGTAACTTGAGTCCGTCAAGTTATATACAAGGTTTAGAGTTTTTTCGGATTAGATAGAGGGACTTGTGCCGATGTACCAACGGCTAGTCGTAGCTTCCTATGATGAGGAAATGTAGCCTCAAGATCTGATTTGATGTCTTCTCAGAAAGCGGTTTTATTTAAATTTGAGGGCTTCATTTATTGATGTTTCCTCCCCGAGCAAAAAATTAAGAAAAAGGTATACTATATAATAAGTTTTTTTTTGAAAATCTGCACAAAGTGAGTTGCATTTGCTAAGGGTGACATACGCCTTTTCCTTATGCCATTTTCTGTATCCGTAAGGGAACTGACTTGCCCGCGTAGCAGGCTCTCGCCGACGAGCTAGTCAGAAAATACAGTTTTTTCTTTTTCTGTGGTTTTGTGCTTACTGACTCGCGTAGTGAACGAAATTGCATGTTTTGATATGTAGATGCACGTTTTTCACACATGAAATTTTATCGAGTCCACCCCAGAAGACTCCATGAAATGCTGCAACATCCACATTTTTTGCCGAATCATTGGAATCACAAAGCCATTTTTTCTTTTTGCGTTCCGAAATCAGTCTGCATCAAACAAAAAAATCCACTTTTGTGTAGACAAATTCACATGGTTTCTTTTATAACGTGGGGATTCAATGGTCGCTGATTGGTTGACACTAGCAAACGGGCCTCTTTCCCTCGCTAGACGTGTGTCTACCAATCAGCTGGACTTGCACATTATTCACGTTTTTCGTTCAGTCACCTGATGATCGCATAAGCGTGAAGCAAGGAGTAGCAACGTAGAACCGTCCTGTTCTATACATCAAATAGCGTAGATTTTCGTTCATATGAAAAGTAAAGCCTTTTCTATTTTCATATTTTATATTTTGTTTTTGTAATAATTTTAATATAATAATATACATGTTTATACAGGGTAACCTTATCAGTACAAGAAATTACTGTTATCAACAAGAGCCCTGTTCAAAATTACAAATGTCAAGTTTATATAAAAAGAATTAAAATATTTTATTTACACAAATAAGTATCATCTGAATCATGATATTTCTTAAGTCTCGATGTCAAAAGCACAATAGAGTTTAAAGAGCGAATCTCCAAGGGAAGCTCATTGTAACACTTAGGTCCTTGAAACAGAAATGATTTTCTCGAAGCTTCAGTCCTTAGTGGTTTTTTTATTTATATATTCAGTATTAAAACTTACAACAACAAATTACCTAAAACAGTACGTACGAACTACTAAACTACATTACAAGGACGGAACCCAGGAGGAGCAATATAACATGACTGCCCCCTGGGATATGACATGTATCTAAATACAACTAATAATACAACTACAATACTACATATACATATACTAGATTATAATGATACATACATAGTAAAATACAACATGTACATATACGGTAAATACTCAAGTCCATTTCACATTGGACGCCATTGGAAAATATGTTATTATGCCCTTAGTGGTAATCGAAGGGCTGCGTTGTTATTTCTGGTGTTGTATTTATGGCTTATTTCCGCCGCGTATGATGTGAACATTGGAATACTTGTTCCTTGTATGCACTTGAAGATTAGACCTGCTACTTTCAATTTCTTTCGATTTAGGATGCTACGGAATCTGTTCTCTCTATCTTCAATTGTTTGGTAAAAAATGATCTTGATTGTTTGGTAGTAAATGATCTTGTGTAAGATTTGTAGCAAAAAAGCTTTATAGTTATCGCTTGCAACATCTTAACCCATGTTAACTGGGGTGCTTCTTCTCATAGGTCTTTCAACAGCTCATGATTTTGTCTTTCAGGTGCATCAACGATGTTCACGTCGGAGTGGCTAGGTTATTGGAATACATTAAAAGTGTCAAAGGCCTTGCATCAATACGAGACACTGTTTACGAACTGCTTTCCGATTCGAGGCTGTTCGGTGCAAAGGTACCTTCATGATATGTTAGTTTACGAAAATCAAATGTACCTGAACCAGGAAATATCTTACCATGATCTTTGGCAGTGTTTGACAGAATTAGAAAACATTACACACAGTACAAATATTTTTTTAATTGTTACACAATTGAAAGTAACATTGGGAACCACTTTCTTGCAACAATATAATCAAACATTTTAATGTCTTGAACGTTTTCAATTTTATACTTGAAAAAGGAAAATTTTCCAACATTGGAACATATTACCAAAGAACAAATCTACCAATCTCTAAACTAGTGGGACGTACATGTGCTGTTAGGATAAAGATAATTTAAATTAGCAATTTTATTCACGGTGGAAATTCATGTTTCGTTATGGAGGAGACTCTCTCTTCACAGTACGCTCTTTCTCTCCCTTTTGCATCGGTAGGTACCCATTGAATGCCATGTTCATAGAGTATTACCTATAACACAAGGAATGAGCTGTAGCACATAATTTAGAAATCTTATTTGCTTTCAAAAGTTTGAAATTTGAGAATTTAACCATCGTATTTAAAAAATTTGGACAACCAATCATGTATCTTGTCGAAAGCAATGTGTAAGTAAAGCATTTAAATCATCTACGAGTTAAGTGATCGTCAGTTTGAGCTGCCGGACAAATCTACAGATAAAGTGATGTGTCAAGTCAAATTCTAGGCAATGAACAGATATTAGCCAATCAATGAGCGTGTGAGTGGAATCACGCTCACTGATTGGTCAATTTTTATTGTAAGATGGCTCAAGCCTCTTTTATATCTGTCGATTGCCTTTAAAGAAGGGAAATTCAGAAGAAGTAAAATTCTGTAAGCGTCTGCAGAGGTTGATGCGCGTTGCTGGTTGCTCGTGTCGCAAATTCAACCTGTTTTGTCGCTACTAGATCTATGAATGCATTTACAGATTTTACCGAGTGTGACTTTTTTTATTTTTAAGAGTGAGTTATCAGCCTCTTTGGAATACAAATCTCGGGATCCAGATAACTGGAATCATCTTTGTGAAGCAGTTCTTGACCGGCAGTTCACACTTTGGGATGAGCTATTCGAAAGAGCATTCTTCAATCGAGCAAAGGTATCCCTTCCATGCATTGCTAATTCTTTAATCTTTGCTACTTTTCATCCTTGAATGCTGTACAGGTAGCTTGCTTCAATGGATTTCTAACTTTGTTCAAATGCCCGTCAACACGGTTCAACATTTTCCCAAACATGCCCTCAACAAGGGACGTTGGAAGCGCTTCAAATTAAGAGGGTCACAAAAGGGACACTGCTTCAAAGAGGCTACTTCTTAGACAAGAGCATGTTTTCCAAAAGTTGGGGGCATGTGACCCCGGTGTACCCCCGGTTTCGACATCCCGGCCCCCAAAAGTTTTTAAGGTTCTCAGATGTAAAGGATGTCAAATAACCCACCTTTCAAGGCAATAATTCTTTTAACAGCCAACCTTTTTAGCTAAAGCAACTCACCCAGCATCAGAAGCGTCTCTGTGTGGTGACCTAGTAAGTTTTTCAAGTGACCCAACTTTTCATCCAACATGACTGCCGAGTGAAAGTCGGGTGGAAAGTTGGATCTCTTAAACGGGGCTTGAAACAATCAACGTAAGTAGCTTGGTCTAAGCCAATCGAATCACAGAACAGTTAAATTCATGTTAGCACTGCATCAGTAGTTGAACGATCATGTGTACCGTGAAAACAAGAAATTCAAGAATTTGTTGCCCGTTCACAATACAGGGAAAAAGAGGGAAAAAGAGGGAAAAAGAGGGAAAAAGAGGGGAAAAAAGGGAAAAAAAGGGAAAAAAAGGGAAAAAGAGGGAAAAAGGGGGAAAAAGAGGGGAAAAGTGGGAAAAAGAGGGAAAAAGAGGGGAAAAGAGGGAAAAAGAGGGAAAAAGAGGGAAAAAAGGGAAAAAGGGGGAAAAAGAGGGAAAAAGAGGGAAAAAGAGGGAAAAAGAGGGAAAAAAAGGGAAAAAAAGGGAAAAAAGGGAAAAAAAGGGAAAAAAAGGGAAAAAAAGGAAAAAAAGGGAAAAAGGGGGAAAAAGAGGGAAAAAGAGGGAAAAAGAGGGAAAAAAGGGAAACAAAGGGGAAAAAAAGGAAAAAAAGGGAAAAAGAGGGAAAAAGAGGAAAAAGAGGGAAAAAGAGGAGCCAGAAACTGTAGGCAAGCAGAGTACACATCATTAGGGTGGTTCAAAATGACTTTTATCTCAATTTGTGAATGCGCAAATGATGGTAAATACACAAGAGAGTACGTCATTTTCTCCTGTCTTTGCAGCTGGAGTTCGGAGTTTCGTTAAGATTATTTTGCTTCCTTCATGCATCCTCTTCAAAGCTTTTTCTTTTTGCATTAAATTAAAAGCTTGCAAAACTTGCAACATGTGATCGAGGCTTTCCATATTAAGATTATCCGTTTTTTGTCTCATTTTGAGATCGCTTTTCTTCTGATAACCTCATTTCAGAACATATCTCCAAGAAATTTCTGAATCTTGTATTTCAGTCTGCTGCTATATTTTTTCAGAATATGTTTCTTCTCTACCAGATAATTGGACTGGATCTTCAGAAAGAAAGATTTATTTTTTTTGGCACTGTTGCCATCTAATATTTTTTTAAAAAAATTTGAAGAGCAAGACCTCGAATTGGTAGGACACCAAACTGCGTTTCTTTCAGGTTTTATTGACTCTTTAGTTGAATAGATTCTTTGTTTTCGTTATTCTAAGTAGTAAAGTGTTTTGGAAAACTTTTGCTGGAAATTCAAAAAGTCGAGGGTACGGCCAATCTGTGTAGATGTCTAAGTTAGGCTTCTTGATCCTGCATGCAAATTGCGTTACTCAAATTTTCAAAGCTTTTTTGCATGGTGCGTTTGACCTCACGAGTGCCTTTATTTTATACGTATTTGAAAGCTAAGTTAAACTTCAGTCTCTTGAGTCAAACTGTTTGCTCAAATAAAGTCTTATCTGGTAGGAAGCCAAATATTACTGTTGAAAAACACAGAATTTCAGGATTTTTTTCTACCAATGTTGGCGATGACAACATTTTACGTTTCTTTATCAAATATGATTTTATGCGTTTGGTCAGGTTTTGTTGGCTAATCTTATCTCCTCAATGGCGCGTGGTTTTATAGATTTTTGTTTTATCAGTTAAAGATTTACACTTACCTCAAGTATTTTCATAAGTTAATTTTGGTCGCTTCAAGATGATTTGATAAAGCTGATTTTGCATTTCCTAAAAGCTGAGACGTCAAACAAAAATATATTGGGTTGAAATGAAGGGTTGAAATGAAAAATGAAGAAAGAGGGAACGAGAAGGGAACGAGAATGGTTTAGCCTATGTGTTGGTTATTTTGCCTAGCTGCATATTCTTTTGTTTCTGCTACCTATTACGTACTTATGCTTGATTTGTTTGCTAGATTTTTCGTCTGTGAATCACGGTTTGTCAGACTTATTGCAGTTAGTTGATGATGTTTTCGAAACCAGCTGGCTAACTGCGAATTTGTTCCTAATATCTTTAAATCTTCGATATCGCAGACAGCGATGTAAGGTCGATATCGTTTTGCGATCATCAACTTTACTGGGTCATCTACAACAGGTTTTAATGGTAGGAAGAAACGGGCGTACTTACACATGCTCAGTTAGGATGATCTCTAGCTACTTGCGGAAACGCACATTTATCTTGACTAATCCTGCAGTATTGCTTAATTTCAGCATACTTATTGGCTCGTTTCACTCTGCAAACATCATAATATGCATGGCTAGAAGAGAGGCGACTGCGTTAAAATACGTTCAAGTAGTTTGTCAGCTTTGTACTCTGAGGGGTGTGGGACGAACAGTGCTTAAATTAGCCAAACGTGCTCTTTTTCTCTTTCTCGTGCACGCTATTAAGATATTTTGGGTTAAAAAATGCATAAGAAGTTTTCACCTATTGTCCGAAAAATGGTAAACAACTTATAAACTCCTTAAATGATGAGTTGTTTTTTTCTTCCATCTCCTCTAGAAAACAGTTATAGCTTCTATTAAAACCATGCGAGTTCTTTCCCTTGCTGTCTTTAAAACTTTTAGGATATCAACCAACATTTTATACTCATTTTATACATTATCGGCTAACATTTTCTGATAATAATATTTCATTGTCCTTTTCCTGCTTTCCCTTTAAAAATGCTGTTCTTTTATCGAATATACCTATGAATTGGTCTTCATATTTCAGGCTGTTCTAGAAGAAATGCTTTCAAATTCGTATTCAAACGCTGTCAACTGCATTGACACGACAATCACTGAGATAGCCACGCTAAAAAACACGAATGCAGATTCAAATTCACATTGGGACAGAAACGTGACATCATACTTATGGAGTGAGATGCCGGGAGATTTGCCGACCTCGGGTTGGTGTATGGAGACCAACCAAAATGAGTCACAGGAAATAAGTTCTTTGTCCTACAAGGCCAGGGGGTGTACACCGTCCGTACAAACGTGCGTTTTGTTTTCTACTTATTAATTTTACAATATTGCAGAGACCATACTTATTATGAGATTCAGACAACTCAAGAAGCTTTGGCTTTTTCCATCCTGAATGGATATGACAGGATTATAGTAAATTAATTTCACACGGGGCTGGGCTGTTGTGGGGTTTACAAGGCAAGCAATTTTGCCAAAAAGATGGGCGTGACATTGTTTTTGTAGCTGACGTGGCTCTACACCTTTCAGTGAAGCAGACATTTTCTAGATTTATCGATGACAGCAGTGACCCGTGCTCCAGGGGATCTGAAGTGTGGGTGTGACCCCTACACCCCTTATTGCAACGGCCCTGTGTGCCAAAAACCCTTCATCGGAATAAGCGTGATTATTTGTTGTGCAGCATTCTTGTTTGCAGAAATTATTTGATTTCAAATAAGTTTAGAAAAACTTTTCTTAAGGCTTGTAAATCTTTGCATATAAAAATGATTTGTTGAATTTGCTCTCGCTGTTCGTAGGCTATGTAAAACTTTTGATACCAATCTTGCTGACGTCGTTAAAGCGGTGAAATATTTGTTTGAATCTGGAGAGCAGAAAGATATTCCAATGGCATCGAAAATTGAGGTAATAATGTTGACATGTATGGTCTACTTGACTCGCAGTCTTGCCTGAAATCAAACAAGAACCAGAGATCTGAATCTCAAGTCTTTGCCTTTAATCCTAAACCAACTAGCGATCTGTTTCGAGAGAAACATCCAGTTGAACAAAAGCCTAGAACAGCCAGTGAGAGTTACTTATCCTCGCATTTGCTCAAAATATAATATAAACCCGATCCTTGGCTTTAGATTTCCATACAATTTAATTCTATCTCTAAAACTAAGGATTTTGCAGTTGACTTCGTTTTTTTTGCTTCACGTTTTTTTATAAATGAACCACTGCACAAAAGTGGCTTTGTTTTTATAAATTATTAATTCATATCAAAACCGTGTTGGTTAGTTAAACAATCGATGTAGTGTTGATTTTAACTACAGTGCTTTCAAAATGGACCCTCCTTTTCGATACAGGCACGTGGGTTTTCATTCGAAGAGGACAAACGCATCGAGCCATTCCGTAAGTTTTCATCTGCAACAGAGGCTCAAGGGTATATTCAAGAATCAACATCGCAGGTTGTTAAGAGGTACGTTTTTTGACGTCACTGTTTAGCTGTTAGCTGATCTCGTGGGTTTTCGGGACAAACGTGCTTTCTTGAGGTTTTCTGTTTAAAATGCGCGATCATCTCTCAACTTATAACGGACTAAATCTGTCTGATCTGCATCTTCTCTTCTAGTGGTTTTGTTAACCAGTGCTTTGACAAATTGCGTTTCTGCTAATTGAACTAGATTATCTAAATGATAAACGTACTACATGGCACAAGTTATTGATCAAAACAGACATGCACCTTGGGTTTAAAATGTTCCTCATTACGAGCAACCCTTGCTGTCATAATTAAGGAAGAGCATGCTGCCATTTGTATCACGTGAATTGAAAGAGGCATGGCATCATCTGCAATGGCAATCACTTGGTCTCCAGGTGTTGGTAGCATGGTATTTCTCCGTATTTATACATGGGCTCTAGTGATAAACGGACGATATTAAGATAGAATTTGAGTCAATGAAATTTTGCTCTATAGCAACGCGTATTGGTAAGAATCAGTTTTCATTTTTGCCAGAACGTATTTTTAAAGGACCTTATTTATGTTGGGCGGGTGCCATTTTAATATTTTTCCTTTGATCTTGTTGCAGGATCTGTGCTCATATTCAGGAGTCTCTTAATGAGTTGAAGTCACAGTTGGTAAACACAAACGAGGCAGACGATTATAATCAATCGCTTTGCATAGATAGGTTTGTATACTTCTTGCGTTGTGTCAGTGATCAATAACACAGTCAGATATTTTTCTTTAAGTTTTCAAAGCAAGTAAAAGTAACAATCTCTCAATTATTATCTATCATTAGCCTCTTTGTTTATAAATACTTTAAAAAAACTGTTTTTAACATTTCTTTTTGGAATGGTGTCTTTTTTACACTTTCCACACAGAGTTTCTCGGACCTAACCAGATTTTTTGATAAATTAGACCCTATTGATCATCATCTGTCTCAAGCTTTCTTTACTATACCACTTATCCATTTTTTAGTTATGTTTCCAAAATTTCACTTTCATTATGTAAGATATTTTACTCGTTGCTGTATCCTGACGGGTTTTGATTTGCAGGTGAGTTTCTGGTACATTTAAAATGTCCAATGTAAACACATGGGCTGTTGATTCTGCAAAATCCATGCCAGAGAGCGTATCAGATTTCGTAGTGTACCATTGGTAAATCAAGCTTTCCATTCGTCCGTTAATATCGTTTCCCTTTAATACAGTTGCTTGATGATCGCATTAAGCGTGAAACTCGGGTTAGCAACTTAGAACCGTTCTGTTCTTTTCACCATAAGCGTGTACAGCTCTGTCTATACGGCATTGAGCACGTTTATGGCAGACCGGTAAACAGTGATGTTCATTAGTTTCTCTTTTATAATACTTATTTTGCTGCTGCATAATGTTGCGTTACCTCTTGAGCACGTGCCATATGGCACGTGAAAAAGGTTTTATAATACAGCCGAATTATTCATGCCCCTCTTCCACAAAACAAATTATATTATTTCAATGCATAGATGGAGCTTCCTACACATGGTAGATGTTTGTGTGTTTGAGATTCTTCAGTGTTTGAGAATGTTCACATTTCAGGATCACCTTTTTTGGACGCCTTTGCTCCAGCATCCCAGAACATTGTAAAAATTTAATTTATCTCACTTGTGGTTTTGCGGAAGAGGATAAGACAACTCTTAAAAGAGCAGCTAAACAGAGACCAAGAAAGGGCAAGCAGCCAAAGGTAGTTCTCAAGCTACTTATTTTTTAAAAGTTTGTTCTTTAAGAGACGCTTGTACAAAAGCCCGTGGCTAACCAGCGAATTTTAGCTGGCATCTTTATTGCGGAGATGCACCAGCATTTGTCCGAAGTTCTGGTAGCTTTCATAATTTTGCATTATATGCACATGCGTAGTTAAAATCGATCGCCTTATGTATTCTGTGGTAGGAAAATTCATGGCTGTTATCGAAATGAGCAAGTATCGAATCAAAAGACAATAAAAGTTTGGAAAAAATATTATCAAAAGAAAGGTGACAATGTAGGTCTAGATTTTATGATGCAATTGTGATGTATAGTTGTTTTCACTGAAAGCCGTGAAGCGCTATGAGAAAGAAATTCTTTTCTGTGAGAGCACTAAGGCGCATGTGCCTAAAAGGCACCTCTCTCATTGGTCGAAATAATGGATAGAACGATAACCCAAAACAGTGGCTTCCTAGTTTCATCTCCTCAAGGATATTCAATGCTAATAGATTTGTGATCTTGTTGTGTTTTGATGGTAGCGATTGTTGAATAGTTTCTTTGGCAGTGTCCAAATTGTGTCTTTCGTAGGTAGAGGCTATAAGAAGAGAGACAGGGCCGAGTCAGTGGCGTAACGCACAGTGTGCACCTTTAAGCACAAAACTAAGAGACCCCAAGCATTTGGGCCCCGAAGGGGTCATCAAGAATTTTCTCGAAAAAACCAATGTTTTGATGAAAGTTTCTTTATAGCATTCACAGCATCGTTAAAATGAGCGTATGACTTGCGAGCAACCATATAATACTGATGCAAGATATAGCATGTCAATAAGGATCTAGCAGATATTAAAAATCTAATTGATTTACTCCATGAATAAGTTTGAAATCTTTTGAACATGTTTTCAAATGCATGCTCAACATCCACCTGTACACGCTGCATGGAAATCCAGAAAAAGCTCAAATGAAGATCATAAAAAATATCTTAGGCAGCAGAATTTCTCTTGATATGTTATTAATTTTATTTCTTTGCATCCTACAAGAAAACCCCATAGAGTCAGTACTTAAGCTTTAAACTTGACTCGACTTTAGGTAAATATAGGGGCCAGAAACACTACTTTCAATAAAAGTCCCACACTGCTTCGTAACGCCACTGGGCCGAGTTTATACAAGAGTTTCCTATACAAGATATCAGCAATTGTTAGTGCTTCGTATGAAATGTACATAGTCACGTGCTAGCTTAGTCTGTTTGGGAGGGCCAATGACTCTGGTTTTAGTCATTACTAAGCATCACGGGATATGAGACTTATTATCAGCATCCTCATTGGCCAGTGGCCTAAGCACTTGGTTTGCAAGTTATGTCGACAATCGATTGTCGGCCTAGATAGAATGTCGAGTCTGAATTATTGGCATTTGATGTTTGTTTGTTGAGATGTTAAAAGAGGCGAGTGTTCTGCGGGCGACATTATTCGTTTCAAACTTTACAACACGCCTGGATTCCCCGTCTCGTGGTTTTGAAACACATCCAAAAAAGGCACGCCCTAAAAGACATGTGGAAATACGATATTCGAAACGTTAAAATATGAACAGAACCTGACATGAATGAATAATTATGTCGTACGATCGCTTTTGTTCAATTGTTAATATTTGCAGCGTTTTTTGAGCTCATAAACGACTTTCTTGCTATTTTGTGTAATTGATATCCTATAAATATTCTTTTAAGCAAAGTGTTCTAGAAGCTGCTTGTGTAGTGTCTAGCTGCATTTTGTCGCTTATTAACAAACTTTGAGCAGAATCTCGACACTTGCAGAAGCTTGAGATGACGTACAATGTGCATTTGACAAAAAATCATCAAAATTAACCCGAACTATACTACAATACTTTTTTGAAAGTGCAGCAACAATCTTCGTATAATACAGAGAATTTTGATACTTTCATTAAACCGATAGCTCAAATTTAAATCGTCGGACTTTAGTTGAAGTGTTTTTCAGCAGTAATTTGGATCTGTTTCACTGTTTCATGGCAGCTAGTAGCTTGCTTCCTATGCAATGTGGTCCAGTGAGACAGGAATTTGGAATTCAAATTTTGTACTCGTTTTGATCATCGTTCATAATTCATGAATTTGTAGTTATTTCGTTGTTTTATAGACCGAAGCTGCCTCTTGCTTGGACAAAGTTAAATCAGAATTTGCAGAGCAGCAGAAGACATCTTTCAGGTGAGTTGAGCAAGTAACTCTGAAATTCCAGCTTCTAATTTTTTTATATTTGATGCCAGTTCTTTCTCAGCTTATTTTCTAATAGGGGTCCTTGTTTATATTAGGCCCATCTGAACATCACTTTTCCTGACACATTTTCTCAAATTTTCTCTCGTGTCTTTTTGGATAGATTGTTGAGCTCTCTCACTTTCATTCACATCCTTTGTTTTGATGTGTCTCTTTGCTCGTATTCTCGTTAACGTTTTTCTTGCATTCTCCATTTCCAATCCCGTCTCTTCATCTTCTTTTCAATCTTCCACTTCTTCTTGTCTCCCCCACTCCTATTCTAATCGCTTCTCTTGCAATTTGGCTCTCCTCGTCTTCTCTCCCACTCTCTCCTCTCCAATCTCGTCACTTCTCTAGATACGCTTTCTTCTTCGTCTTCTTTTCAACCTTCCACTTCTTCTTGTCTTCCCCACTTCCGTTATTGTCACTACTCTTGTAATGTGTCTCTCCTCGTCTTCTCTTCCACTCTCTCTCCTCTTTATGCCCACTGCATTTCCTATCTCATCTTTTCACCTTCTTTTCAACCTTCCACTTCTTCTTGTCTCCCCCACTCTTATTCTAATCACTTCTTTTGCAATGTGTCTGTCCTCATCTTCTGTTTTTATCAAGTGTCCATACCACCACAGTTCATGCCCCATAGTTACAGGAAAACGGCTGTCAACCTCACTTGTCCTGTGCATTTAACACAAATCAAACAATCTTAATTTCAGTAAAATTATTGTCAGTTTTGCACCATTGAATACCATCAATTACATTCTGCAGCATCTGGAAAGAATGGGTCGTTCAGAAGAGTTCGTCAATTTTCCAGAAGACGTTATTCTCTGCCGAAGAACTTACTGTTTACGGTACCACGGTATGTGAAGTGCACCTAACTTAGTTGCATCTTTACTAGGTACAACTTTTCCTGTTTTGTAATTCATCTGTGCGTATCGAATTCCGTAAGATTCACCATTGGACCGATTTTCTGTAGACAACTTAGTGCAATCTGCAGTCTAGTGCGAATCTTAATAACTATGTAGGCAGTGGTGTTTCGCTATCAAAATTACAAGGGGGACTCTTGCACAAAATGTTGCGGAAACAATAGCAAAAGTAGAAATTTGTTAATTTTCGGCATCAACAAGGGGGATTCAGCCTCCCTTAGCCCCCTTAGCTCTACACTCCTGTATGTAAGGTTTTTTGGTATGTCTAGTTTTGCGATCAGCTTTTATTACATTTGCTAATCGCCAAGGTTCATTATTGCAAAGAACCTTATTCAACCTATGTGTGTGTATACAATGCAGTTTTTGAGATTTGCCTTCTTTAAGTCTGGCCAAGAGTTTTAATGAAAGTACCTCTTCAACGTTTAGTGTCGGTTGTTGATGAAGGAGTGGCGATTGTTACTATCAAAGCAGAATATTACTTTTGAACTAAAACGATCTGTGTGAAATTTGTCAGAATGCCAAGAGATTACCTCTTCTCAACTGCTCAAGTATTGTTTTATTGCCACTTTGAATGCGTTGGAATTATCTGTCTTTATCACAGTGCTGGGAAGATATCACAATAGAGGAGGAGGCAGACACTGGGAGTAAAGTGCAATCAAAAATCAGAGTTCCATCCCAGGTAAGTTGCACTCGGCTCATCACAAGTGTCGGGCTATTTATTTGAGATCTGTTTTTGTACTTAGATTAATTGACTTGGTGTGATGGGTATGATAATGGCCACCAGGATATGAACAAGATCGACTTTCTGTTTAACGTCCCGTTTCAAATCGAAACGTCTTGTCAAATCGAAACGTCCTTGTCAAATCGAAACGTCCTTGTCAAATCGAAACGTCCTTGTCAATACGAACCGTCCTAGTCAAATCAAAATGTTCTTGTCAAATCGAAACTTCAAAGGCTTTAAAACTATGAAGCAAACTGAATTTTCTATAGGACAGGGAGAGGGGGAGAGGAGGTGTAGTGGGGCTAAAATGTCAATCTAAGCAGATAAAAAAGCTCTCAATTCCTACTATAATATTCCAAATCGACTTCAATTTCTTAGCGAGAGTTTTTAATCCCCCTTTTAATCTACTCCTCTGGTACAACCAGTGTTTTCTTGTAGATTTCGTCTGTTTACATAGATCTGCCATTTGTTCCAAATAGCTGTTGTTAATTTGGTAATATGTATATGTTTCCTTGACAAGGTCAACTCAACATTTTATAACTGCAAAGACAAGCAACCGCCATCATTGCAGCTGTTTATTAACTTACTCAATTCGTTTCAATTCGTTTAATCGGATAACAGGTACAAAACATTATACTCGCAAAAACAATTCCATTATCAGCTCCTTAGATGATAGTCTGCCATAAAACCTGATCAACTCTTGATTATTCTTATCAATTCCTCACTATACTCAAGTTTAAGTTGTTCAACACTTCAATGGCGTCATTCTCTTACAGGTTTCGTCGTTCTTGATCTCCCTGCTTTTTCGCTTGTGCGAAGAAACCAATCGAATTGGTGGCCATGTGCTAGAAAAGTTAGTAAATTGAATACACTTTCCCAATTGCATATGAAGTAAACCATAGGTTTAGGGCGAGAGTTGAACCGGAAAACCTGCCAGTCAAGGCCTTGAAAACTAACACGGTGAAGGATTATGTTCTGTTGACAGTCTACCAGACACTTTTGAGTTATCAAAAAGCTGATTATGTTATCTTAATAAAGAATTGAAAATTCAAGTAACATTGAAAGTTCGTGCTGAAGGTTTTTCAACACAAATTCTCACTCAGGCTGTCTGTAATGACATACGCATATAGTATACTCTAGTTACAGTCACACTAAATGTTGCTTGAAAGTTTGTGACTGTAAGCGTAGTGTGAATTTAAACGGAGCCTACTTGAAATGTTTTGGATATTTGGGCCTAAATTTTGCGAGAATGAAATCTGCAGAGACTTTACGCGTAGTGACTATGAGCCCTAAGTGACTATGAATTAACCTAAATCATTCTGACTATGAGCTCTAGATTAACTCGCAGAGTGATTATGATCCCTAAATTTCCCTTAGGTCGCTGATCAGAGAACTAACGTACGCGGTGGGTGATGCCATACTATTCTCTTTAGAAGACTACGCAAAAAATCAGCGCCCATTGTCACAGAACCGAGCGTTGCAATTGGTTTTTGATGTCAAGTTCCTCATTCTTCTCATAGCTGGCAATACAGATACAAAAGATGAGGTACCTTGTTTGTGTTTATTGCGAAAACTCTAGGACAAAAGTGCTCGAAACCTTATCACGTTCCCTAGAAACCTAATGTCTTTGTGCAATTCTTGTTTTTGCATTTTTGTCATTTTGTAGAATGTAAACCATATTTTCCTTCTAGATATCAATACCCTGTCAATTCCTGGTCGTTTCCTATGGTTTTAAATCATATAAGCTTATCTGAGTTGCTAAAGCCGTGGGATATTCTGAGAATAAATTATACTGATAAGTGAGTGCTTTCATCTATTAATTGCATTTGAAAGAAAACTTTTTAAGGCGAAACATTTCTGCCTTTCAGGTTAGCAAAAGATTCAAAAAAAGAGGAAGTATGCTTGTAAATACGATGGAAAGCTTTGTTGACCCATTTGATTTAGACGTATTCACACCACACATGACCAACTTTGTCAACAAGCAACTTCAAAAATCATGTGTAAGTCTCGCCTCTTTATTGGCAAACCCTTTTTTTCTTGGTAATACATCTCTCCTTTACAGCTCTAGAATCCCTTGCTCAATTGGTCTAACCTTTATTTTGAAATGTTTTGTTTTCTAAGCAAACTAACAGTTTTATCTATTGACGTTAGACTCTAAAAAATGCAAAAATTATGTTGTTGGATGCCTTCTCCGAATTACCCTCTGCCCCTAATATCGTAGCGAGATCTTTGATAGTGGACATAATTGATGGTTATCATGCATCAATGGAGAGCCGGGTCCTCCACCATTTTTTGAAGCGGGGTCTTTACCGAAGAAGTATGACGAAGAGAAACGAACTTCGTCAGAAAGTCCTAACAAAAGTCTGCTTCATCATCAAAAGAAAAGTCCTAAACCATCTACGTGCTCAAATTCATATCGTAAAAGAAAGTGCGTCAAGTTACATGATAACGAGATTCATACTGGAAAGGAGGATATTTCTGTTGCAATATGGCCCACGTAAAACACCATAACGTGCCTCTAAGTATAGAACACTCCTTGAACATTTGCCAGAAATTCATTTTCAATGAAAAACTTTCATTTTCGTTTTCAACTTTCATTTTCGATGAAAAATCTGAAGTATAGTAGAATATATCTTATTTGGCTTAGTTCATTTTCCATCGTAAATTTTACATCCAAAACAAGATTGCATTAGGTGGCCATTTCTCAGCCAGTTTTGCACAGGTGCGGCGTCCAGTATGTTGGACTCTAACGTTCTTTTCTTTTAATTTTATAATGTTATAATGTCCTTTTAATTTTTAAGCTCCAGAGTAAAAAATCATTGAACTAAATTTTGATGGCCTTTTCGCTTGACAAATATGTTGACAATTTTTTTATTTAGCTTGGGTTTTGCGGTCCGTATAAATTTCAAAAAGTTCCTTTTTCAATGTTTTCTAAGAACTACTGTTTTTGTCGATAATGTTTTGGTCGATAAATTGTTGAGTAATTTGCAGCTTCTGAATCTTTTTCAACCTAAATAGTCATTGCGATGAGATGCTTGTGGGAATTTTTATGCTTTGGATCATACCTTTCCGCTAAATACACGATGCTCTGTCATGTGGTTTAAAGATCGTTTTGGTAAACGAAATTGCTTATTATCCGAGCTAGTCATTTGTAAATTAAAATATACTTGACCAAACTGAATGGGTCTCGGTATACGTAAGGCACGGTAGATGTGTATGTCATAAAACGGGGTGGGGCCAAGACCATTGGCTTTTTCAAAATTATTTTTCTAGAAACAATAAGCAATTCAAACCTTTTTGTTCTTAAGTGATAGTTGGCCTCTTACTTATTTTTATGACTTACCTTTTTAAACACTATAATTAGTGGATGTTGGATTGGCTATAGACTCTGTCAACATAAATTCTTAAATTTGTTACAGGCACTTTGAATGAATAAAGTTCAGCGCGGGCTGAATTCAACACGGGCTAAGATTGTAATCCATCACTTGTCTTGTTATTTCTGGTTTTAAAGAGTGGACAAAACTCGAACAATGAACCTAATTTCAATGGTTAGTCTCTCCACGCTTATTGGCACGTCTCGCTACTCATTTGCGAAGAACTTTAGACTTCTTTATTGATTGCATGATCTAGGTGTAAAAGGCTTTATCCCGGAAACAGTTAATTCAATTGGCAAAGATACCGTTACAGTTGCTGCATTGACTGCCAGTTGTTTATTACTCCGGTTATTGTACCTGATAAAACGGCGTGCCTTGTGAGCTCTTTCAGTGTTTCCTTCCTAAAGAAGATTTCAACATTGGAGTCTCGTAAATTTAATTAATTAGCATTAGCTTATTGTTTGTGCATACCAAGATCTCGAAGTTCGAATTCTATAAGTATTACGTCAAAGCTTATCTTGATGCCTTTTAGCGACTTTTGAATAGCTTGGTAGAGATAGCCACGTGAGATAGCACACGGACACAGACAGGCGACGCGAATAAATGAGACGACCGTTCGACAAGAAGGACTGCGGCTGACTGATCCAAATGCCGCTGCTGGCTTTAAAACCCGAGTTTGATATACATACATTGGTAGGCCTGCCTGTTGTTGGTTGACTTGAGCGCGGATATGAGTCGAAGTGATCAGCCTTTATTAAAATGGCCAATGTTATGCATTTTATGGCCAATTTCACTTCAGGGAAAGGTCCTCCCTTCAAACTCTTGAGAATTTTGTCCCAAATTTTTAGCTTTCCACCGCCCGTGGTGATTCGGAATTTGCCCGATAAGGCTGATAAGGCATAACAGAGCAGCAAAAGGAAGCTGTCTGGTCATCAGTACGAGGCATCTGCCTCGCTCCATCAGTTCATGCAGTTGTGTGTATGCGTGGAAGTACGCAAGCAAGTCTGTTTGTCAACCAGAAACCTTTTGTAAAAAGTGTTACGCCAATACACTTGCTGCCATTTCAACAAAAATTAAAGCTATAAATCACCCTTGAAAATAGTCATTAAATAGTTGTTTGCCAGTTCCCCTCCCCCTGAATTTTACCCCCTTGTTAACCTCTTCCCCTTGAATTCAACAAATTTTCTACTAGTAGATATATTTTTACATATACGTGCCTTCTTAACCCCAAAAATTACTTAGGCCTCGTCTATTCATGCGCAGAATCAAACTTTTCATTGCGAATTCAAAAATTAAGCTTCGAATCGGTTAGGCGGGAAAATGTTTGGAGGAAAAATTTTACTTGAAGGGCAATCGGTTCAAGATAATTTGAAACGTATGAAGGAAATTGCTGATAAACTCCATGCACTCGGGTCTACCGTAGCTGAAGTGAACAAGTCGCTAGACTCTCAAACCACAACACAGCGGACAAAATGCTCAGCGGCATCATGTTTCGGAGCATGCTCCAACAAGCATGCGGTCCAGTATAACGTCATCGGGCAAAAAATTTCTGGATTAGAGCGTTCTCTCGTGATTAACATTTCTACCTTGAAAAGGAAGCCCTCCTTGTAAAGAAATGTTTACGTATTCAGAACTATGCGGTTACGTATTTATGGGTTAACATTGGCTCCAAAGTATAAACGCCTCGATTAAATAAATTTAATATCTCACCACAGTTTGACTGAATTAACACCAGACACGTAAATGCTTGCGGCTGTGGGGGTGTCACACCCCCAATCTTGGAAATTCTTTCAATTAGTCTTAAAATGTGAGAGTAATCGGAAAATCTAAGTCGGTGCTCTAACTCTCATTTGCGTCAGACAATTAATTCTCAATACTACATGATTTCTCACTATCACAGAGAATGTTAGGCAGTTCTAACGTCAAAATCTTATACCCTTTACCATTGTGAGAGTAATCGGAAAATCTAAGTCGGTGCTCTAACTCTCATTTGCGTCAGACAATTAATTCTCAATACTACATGATTTCTCACTATCACAGAGAATGTTAGGCAGTTCTAACGTCAAAATCTTATACCCTTTACCTTCCCAAAAATTTCGGTCAATTTACGTTCCTGTTAACACGATAACATTGTCGAAATGGTAAACAGGAATGCTTATTACTAATGTAAATTTGGACCAAAATTCCCGTAACTATTTATTCTTAAAGTGATTTACCAGGGTCTCTCTTCTCACTTTCAGCTTCTTCTTGGCACTATATCCAACATTGATAAGCACACACTACCAACCTTATCTAGCAGAACCTCAAGTATGTCACAAGAGCAATACAATGTTGTGCCATTCTCACCAAACCCAGTGAGATTTATGTTGCTACCAATCAGCGCACACCAAGAGAAGAGTAGTCACTTGAGAATTGAGGTCAGTCCCTTGCTTTTATTATTTCATTGTTTCAGGCGGTCATTTGACAAATCACTAGAAGCAAGCTTCCTCGTGAATATTTTTTTATTCACTTGGACATCTACTGTTAATAATAACAGCAATTATAATCTAATCAATTAAAAGTACGAAAAGCTTCTTTTCACAAGTTTACGCTAATCATATAAACGAATAAGGCAAATGCGCTGTTGAACTCGAGGGCAACTTGTAGGTCGAATGTCCTAAAGATGTTATAACATAAATATGTGAAAGTCGCCGTATTAATGTGACGTCTTTTAGCAAAAGAAGCAAAGAATACTATTATTTGCATTGTATTTAATGTTTACCTACTTAAAGTTTTGAAGGAATTTAGCTTATCGCTGTTTGGTTCTCTTAGGTACAGGAACACGATATTTTGACATTGTTATTTCAACGCGAAATCCTTGGAGGAGGAGCAGGTTATCGAACCTAAAGTAGATCCTTTCAAAGCTTATTGCGCGAGCATATTTTGATTGCCTGGAGTTTCATTTAGGCCCGAGCTACACGACGTCGGATTGGTTTTCGATTCAGATTGCCCACCCCAAGTGATTACACGAGAAGGAATGCGAAGCGAAGTACTTCGGATTGATTTTCACTTCACCTCCAGAGCGGACTGAATTTCACTCCAGTTACGCCCACCGAAGTACTTTGGATTGCCTCAGCATCGTCTGACTCCTATCCGACGTGAAAAGCAATCCAATCCGAACGTCGTGTAACTCGGGCTTTAATTGCTAGTTTTTCTTGTCCCATTTCTCTGCATCCGTCCCTTTTATATCAATCCACATTGTGGCGCCTTATCATTTCCACTCTATCTTGTTCTCAGCGATGAGTAACAGCCTTGAATTCACGGTCGCTGATTACTGTTTGTTCTCCTGTGCCTATTTTCAGTGGTATCGCTCTCCTTATCGACAAATCCAACCTTAAATCCAGTGAATTATTCTGTTGATAAACTCAACACAAAGATAGTGTTTTCTCTCTGAGATAGGTTTTCAATAACTTAGATATTTATCCTTTAAAATTACCATGCCTCGATCTGACGATATCTCTATGTCACAAATACTTTTGCCAATATACTTCTCACGAGCCTCCAAGCTTATTGCTTTTTGGTTGAAGCTGCAGCCTTTCTATAGTAAGGAGAAGTTATGTTTACATTGCCTTCCATTTACCAATTTGAATTTAACATAGCTATTCTTTCAAAAGTTAGTCTTCATCCACGGAGCCACTGATGATATTTCTTCAAAGCGACGCTTGTGTTTCAGTGGGTCGGGAATCTTTGAACCATTTCTTTGACATTGTTTCCAATACCGTTTTCACAATCCTATTGACAAATCCTATCCACAATCCACCTTTGTTTACTTTCGGCTCCCTCAAGCACCACTTCTTGTTTCCTTTTTCTCTAAGTTCAATTTTATATTGAATAAGCTGTGTATGATTGTATAATCATTGTTTTGCTTTGCTTTTTTAAGCTTTTAATTTACAATGCAAGTAAACCATTTACTTCTACATCTTTTTATACGAAGCAGCACACTTTGTTTCGTGTTGGTTTGTGCCGATACTTTCAAGCAGTCAACATTTTCTTTTAACATATCGAAACGCACTCGCTCTCTAGTTAGAAGGTCCTGTTTCATACCGCAGAAATTCGTTGACTGTATTTTTAAATTTCATTATTGAAATTATATATATAATTATGAAATTATGAATACAATTATGAAATTATGAAATTATGTATTGAAATTATGTTCCTTTGAATTGCTGCGTCACATCTTATTCTGTGCCCAGTCCTTTCTGGCGCAATATTGTCGCATCATTTTCTAGATCGTATTTTTCTATTGATAGTTTATGTTATTCCTTACGGTACGTTACCATCTCTACCCGTAAATCGAAGTTTTAAATCGAATTTAAGCAATATTGAATGAAAGTTATTGAAGTTCCTATAAACTTCCATATCGAAAATGTCAGCACACAAGTCGAACTTCTTAGCGTTGTCTATAAAAATTTAAATACTTAATGCTTGAATTATATATCTATCTATGTAGGAATATTTAAAACGAATATAATGGAATATTCAAAACGACCTGTTTTTCCAATTATGCAATAGACAAAATATACTGCTTGCCCCAAAAGCTTGGGAATAACAAGTTATTTGTAGCAGTCGTTAAAGATGTAGCTCAGTTTTATATTATTCTTTGTGTTTGTGAGTCAATGACTATGGAATATCGTGTCAAGTCTCCTGTAAATCTATATTAAATTAAAACAACGAATGGCCTAGCATATCATTAGTCCGCGTTTTCGTACTATTTTGAAATTAGGTATGTGATTTTTCCCTCAAGTACTCGACACGTGTCGAAAGAAGCGCGCAAGTTGAAATGAAGTTGTTTCTCTAACCATTAAAATGTTTGGATTTAAACAAAGACGCAACCATTAAGCGACTGATTAATGTCGCGAAAGTAGGGCTATGAAAAATTAACTTGGATATTAAAAACTCATTCATTTCCCTGCCTGTTTGTTTTTTAGGATTTTGAACTCGAAAAGACTCACACGAGCGAAGCAAACGAAAAACTGTCAATCAAGTCACCTTTGTTTGAGCACCTGCGCCAATATACGTTAGATTTTGATTTAATTTAGATTGACTGTTTGGGTCTTTGTGATAAAGCAACTTTGTCAATGGTGGTTGGTTTATGCCTTTGTGGTGGCTGATGAAAAACCGCCGTTCGGCGAAATCTGGACAGAGCAGAAATCGATCTAGAAGACGCTCCTTTGACTAAAACTTTTTTGACAATTAGGACGTTTGAATATAAACTATCGTATCGGCAAAATTACCTATCTTAATTTTGAAGTTTGGTTCGATTGAAATATAATGTATATATGCCTCGCAGCGATTAAGCTAGATTCAATTGCCATCGTAAATTATATGCTTGTATTTGCATTGTCGTAATACACTGCAGACACATGTTTTAAAATTCGAAGATTGAAGATCGTCGTTAAAAAGAGTGTTTTTTTGTAAAACCCATTCATTCTTCTAAAACCCAGCTGCAAACTGCGGTTCGGTTTTCCTTAAAATTGCAAATTTCCAACGGAGAGTTTTCCAGTTTCCCAGCATTGTAGCCAGATCGTAAAAATCCCATTATGATTTTGAGATCTCTAAGACCAGCTGGTTTTCTTTAATGATTTTTTGCGTCTTCGTTACCATTTGCTAAATACCTCTTTCGCCTAGTGACATACAAGGCTGGCACAGCGCCTTCCAAGCATCCGCTATCTGCTGCGACTCCTCACACCTTTTCCCAGGACGTTCCCTCTGTCCTTCTTTCCCTCTTTTCCTTCTTTCCCTCTTTTGCTCCTTCCCCCAGATTGCGTATCATACAAACGCTATAATTACTTTCTTGATCCAAATTTAGCTCATGCGTCATCCATTTCCATCTTCGTGGTTTGATGTCAGCCTCGTTAAGCAAATCTCCTGTACTGGCGTAAGATGATGCCGTTCTGTACAGTTACAATGTAATGCCTGACCAGACCGATGAAATACGGGAGAATCAAACATTAGTGGGAAACACTCAAAGATTCTTTCCCGTCATTAAAAAGAGGCTGTTGTAGGGTTATTATTTGACGGCACAAAATGGCACATGTTCTTTCGTCATGTTTTGTTGCTCACTTCTTTCGCCATGTAAAGTCAGCAATCGCTTGCAGAATTCTTAGCCTATTTCTGTGGCCTTCTTTCTCGCCATATGCGCATGCTATCTTCATTTCTGTTTTTGCTCAACTATAAACTAATGGCATATTGTGTACATAAGATTTTTTTTCCTGATTTTTCTGTTTGGCAGCTGGGGGTGGCCATTGATTAGTGAGAAGACGAGGTAAAAGAGTAATGCTTGTGGAGATAAAGAGGTGTGCCAGATTTAAGAGTACGGGGTAGTAACGCAATCATGTATTTTCAACGCATTTTGAATTGATACATTTAAAAAAATCGACAATCCCCCCTGCAGGGACTTTTTGTGTCCTCGCGGAAAAACTTATCCTATTTTTCCAGAGGAAACAGAAATTTTCTTGTAGCAACCACAAACAGGCATCATATTGAACAGTCTATCCCAATTGAAAAGTCGATACGAATGCACCAAGACTGGTGTATAAAACGCAATGGAGAAACAGCAAAAAAGAGTCCAGGGTTGCCAGTAGGCAGAGTCAAAGAAAAGAAGTTGGGTCTTATCATTACCCCAGCTACTGCATAACAATTTGCTGTTATTAGACGGTAATCACATAGCAAGCAATGAAAAAATTGCTTTTTATGTTTCATTTTTTATCATCAGGCCACATTATTGTTCATTGCCTCTGTTAAAATGTGTACTTCGTGCTTTGGTGAGCACCGTGCACTTAAACGTTTCCCTATGTGAGAATTTTGCGGGTCAAATCAATCAGCCTATCTTTTGAGTGAAATGAAACATCGAAAAGATTTCTCACGTGTTTTGCCTCGCCTAAAAGCTTTTTGCAGAGTTCTTTTCGAAATATTGAAATTAAACTTTCTTACTTGAAACATCTGTTGCCCACTTAAAGCGCGAGCGTAATTCACGGTCTAATGATCGTGAGAGATCAGCCATATGATTGTTTTTTTGAAGCAGCTTACGGCCTTGCTTCTTGCGCTTTTAAGTTGCCTGGCCATGTCAGAAAAAGTTCGCGTATAACACTAAGGGATTCTGCGTGAAGAAACCCGAAAAATTTGCACGAAGAATGCCGTTTTGAGATGATTTATTTCTTAATTCGAGGAAATAGGCGGGAAATTCTCCTTTTTACTCGTTTCTTGGTGCCTTTTCTTTTTAACAGTTTCAGGTTCACATCAAATTTTCAGGAACTGTTATGTTAAAGAACTAAGAAATTTGCGAGAATTTCGAAGGGGTGACATAGAAGATGGAATGTAACGAATGTGGCAATCCACGGTTGCTAACGAGTAACTCTGGGCCGGGCATATATCTATAAACGAGCGACTCCGATTAAACCTCTTTGTTTCCTTGGTTGGAATTCACGATATTTTGAAAATTTGCACATGTTTCCAATGTGACTTTGTATCGATATACCTTCTTAAATGGACGGCAGTCCAAGCTCATACATTTTGAAAAAACAGTGAAAAATGCTATTGAATTATCATTATAAAAGTTTTTGTCATAATTCTTGAAAAAATGTTGTTTCATATCAAACCAGTACCTTTTACCTCAAAACTTTTACCTCAGAAGTTTTCCAAGCGAGCTGCTTTGCTCATAAATGGGAAAACCTGCAGTAGAATAAACTGACGAAAATTGCATGACAGCCTTAACAGAATGTGTCAAAAAGTTGATTGTTGTTGATCTCAATGCATTATGGATGCAAATGAAAGCGGAAAACATTTTCATAAGACACAATCTAGACCTAGACATCATGCATTTATCAAAAACCTGCTCTAGTGCAATCAGCAGCCACATTCATTTGGAAGGAAACTGTTCAGCCAAAGTCATATAGCTGGCGATACTAAATGGAACTGACTGTATTACCTATCTGTCGTATAGTGATTGGTGCCGTGATCGAAGCAGAGCTGTGCACGCTTTACAGGACAGATATGAATTAAAGGTTTTGATTCTGTAGCGTTAACACTTTTTGGGAAAAGAGTCAATGTTCACTCTCCACTGCTCCTTGCTATATCTGGTCAACCGGCAAAAAAAGGAAATCTTAACACACTTATAAGTTACGCTGGCTAAGGCTGGCTAACGCTGGTAACGAATTTCATAAGAACATCAGTGCAGTGCCCTGCATTGCAAAATTGGACCATATCTCCCATGCATGATGACGTCCTGCTCCATGTGATCGGCTTTGCCTTGAGTTGAGATTCTTTCTTCTTGTTAGTTGATCTAACTGCCTCAGATCTCATCAGAAACAAATTCGTGTCTGATGACATCATAATGTCTGATGATTCGTGTCAGATGCGTGTCTACTCGTTTCCAAAATGAACGAGAACACATTACGGTATATACAGGTGTGGGGACTATGTAATGTGATCGTTGCTCAAATTTGGCGTTGTTGTTGCAGTTTGTTTCGACAGGCTAGTATCCGGCTCATATAAAATCAATCGACGTTCACCAATGTTGTAACAAAGCTAAAGGGGCGTTTCCCCGCATTGATCGCATAGCAGCTCGACTTGTAATTTCAGCTGGTGACTTGTTTTATATCCCCCTATATTTTAAGAGACGAATCTAAATACACCTCCTGGTACAGCCATTCACTGACAACATGCGTATGGCGAAACAGAGTTGTTCTAGCTGGTGGTGCGAGCGTCCTTCATTCAGCTTTAGATCGACAATGAAAGTGCTACCCGTTGTTAGAAAAGAAAGTAGACCATCGATTAAACAGTTTGACATGCAAGCGATAGCTTTGCAAAACATAAAACCGATGTTGCTGTCTTAAAACAGACTGCAAAACCCTCGCTCTCCCAAGGAATCTCTGAAGGCTTTCTACGCATGTCACTGTGAGAGTCCGCTGTTGCCCAAAGCCGTTATTTTTGCAAGGTGTTGTGTACTTAGAAGGGGCTTCCATGACAGCAATGAAAGTTTGTTAGACCGCTTCAAAGAAGTGTGCCAGTGAAAATGCATGTATAATGTGACAATGATGCTGGAACTTCAAAGTCCTTTCTTATGGCTGTTTATTAGTTATTAGCTTTAAGCGTGGCTGAGCAATTGAAATCTCCCACTTCTCTTTCCTTAAAAAGGTTTTAACTTCAGAAGTAAGAGATCAGATTTTAAGACAGGCTTATCGCTTATTAATGTTCCTGCTCTTGAAGTATAATGGCACAATAAAGCAATTTTTCAAAAAACTAATTCATAAAGAATCAAGTAGTTTAAGTGAATTTATGTTTGCCATAAAGTATGCTTGTCCCAAAAAAAGATGTTAAGACAGAAATGCATGAACAAAATTTACAAGTTTTCAATATATATTTTAAAATCATTTAGAAGCAAGTCGCATTTTAGGCTCCTTTTATCGCTACAAGATGCCATTCATTTGGATTAATTCAAAAACATGTTGTCGAATCGATGTTGAGGCAGCTGAAAGTAAATAAAGAACGATAATTGAAGGAGGCGGTTTCAAAGATCAGCATATATCAAATGCTAAACCTGCAGCATGAGCGTAGGACTCCCATCCGATCCAAGGAAAAACAACAATCTGTCAAGGGCAATTTGTCTATGTCAAAGCTGTTGTAGTTGCATAATGAAATATTTCGTGTTTGCACAACATTTGAAGTTCAAGTTTTGAAACGCACCATCAGCGAAAGTTTCTTGAAAGACTCAGCTCATTGAAATTGTGCCTGTGATAATAGCTGTAATGAGTATAGAAGCCGTAATGAAAAATTGCATTGTCTGTTTTGTATTCGAAGCAACCAGCACCTCAACAGTGTAAAATGCTATCGCCTTATAACAATTTTCTTTATTTTTTCAATAGCAAGCTTTTATGGGACCGTAAAATTCAATATTTCTAGTTCACCATGCCAGCAATCTTTATTTCCATGATTTTTAGAGTTAGCCAAAAAAATTTTCATTCATCCGATATGACCAAAGCTAGGCAGGAACTTGAATGAAAAATGAATGATGCAATTAAATGGTGTAAAAATTCTTTGCACAAATAACTCAGTTTGAACGAACTTCAAGTTTTCAAACCTTGATGTGTAGGTTGAGGCATGGAGGAAGAGGGGGGCTGAGAATTTTTTCCCCCGGAATGTTTTTTCGCATTTTTTTGAGTGAAGTTGTTCCAGACTCTGATTTTTGTGAAAAATTATTAAAAATATTTCGAAAATAATTTTTCCACACCTCCTATCACAAAAAGTTTCAGGAAATTCTTTCATTTTTAGCTAGTTCTCCGCTATTGCAATACATGATCTTGCATCAGAAAAAAGTATCTTCATTACGACGTTTATATGTATCTTCCTTGAGTAAAAATTTTGGTTAGTAATATAGAAATGGCTTAGCTTAGGATTTGGGTAAAAGGTTTGATCATCATTGGGAAAAAAAACGAGCAGCTTTTTTCAGGAATTTTTAAGGATTTAGTGGGTCTTTATTCACTCATCTGGGCATTTTATGCCTTTCTAGAGAACACATTTTATTCCTTTCTCTACACAGAAAGCTTTTGCTCCATTGTTTTGCCTTGCCCAAATAAGGCTGCTCAAATCTCAGGGGGCTGAAGCCTTCCCGGCCTCAGGTTCGTTCACCAATGCCTTGATGCTAGTTATCATCGACAGGCAATTGATAAATGTTATAACTACCATGCTTCCACTTTGTAAAAACCACTACGATGGATTCAATCAAGCTTGCAGACCTTACACGGGCAAGAAGAGCACACAACATCATTTATTTGAAAGCGATTTATCCCCGAGTCAAGCAAGGAAAGCCAAACTTTTAGGGGTAAAACTATATCATATGTGTTTGACATGAAAATCTCATTTAACCATACCTTGGACTGCAGACTTTCCTATATGCAACTCCAATATGACATTTTTTAACAAATCACCCTCGTGTCATGTCCAAAAATCGGCGGACAATAGGAGAGATTTATTGCCAAATTAAAAATGTATTCGAAATTAATTTCACTTGAATGTCATTAGTACTAATGTGTAGAAACAATTCATACGAAAACAATGTTTTCAGGTCATAGAAGAATAAATTATGCGGAAATTAGTCATGACATGCGTAATGAACAGCGGCATAATTAACGTGCCATTCGCGTCACATTTATGTAATACATATTACAACTTCAAAGAATTCTCTATTATTCAGCGAGTTTTGTGGAAATGCTTAATCAATGTGTGGTTGCTTCCTAGTGTAATAAATGGCCGTAACTGCGCCGTGATTCCTAACGCAAGCTATCATAATTAAACCGCCTGTCGTCGGAACAAGTCGCGGAGTCGCTGGACGTTCGTGGTTAATCTATAGAGTCACTTTCTGTCACAATCGCCTCACTTAATAAAGAAAGCTAAAATGATAATCTCAATACAGGTTTACGTATAAATAAAGTTTTAGTTCTCATCTTGTAGTTCTCAACTACCGCGAAGGCGCTAATATATCGACATATATAAAAGCGTTGAACTCCCTCAAAGTTCATTTTTCGACATTGGAAAAAGGCAGAACAGATTTTTGTCATTGTGCTCTCAAAATTCCCCCGAAGTTATGATGTCTAAAGAAAATACTTTAAAACGCTTTCAAATTAAACCACCTAACCTTAAGATAAAACAAAAATGGCTATATTATTGAGATACGTCTACCTGGGCAAAATCAATTAAATATGTTACAAACTGGCTGAGTTATGACAACATGTGCACAGCCACCATCGCATCATTGTAATTCCGTCTTGGTTTCAAAATCAAAGGCGTACGAGATTCTTATGTATTGTCACCAAAGGTGCACAAGATCTTCATTGGGTGTTATGCCCCTTGACTCACTTCTTTTACTTAAAATATCTTGATAACTTTGCGTCCATACCTAGCTTTTTCAGTGGAACAAAGTTTTTCTAAATCTTTTTCTTGTATCAAAATTTAACTAATTCATTTCACATGCCCTATTAAGATGAGCTTTGAAATATATTGCTCAACGTCACTAGGTTTCTAAATGAACAAGAGAAGGCCCGGTCACGATACATGAGGATCATCACTATCAATTTTGACTAAAGCTAATCGATTAAAGCAAATTTTTTAAATTTATACTAACGTTACTACTTTATTTTTACTAACGTTACTACTTTACTACTACTACTACTACTTTATAACGTAATTTATACTCAGATGTTTTAAAACTTTAAATGCATTAATTGTAGAAGCCTTAAGCCTGCCATAAAATGCCACCACATTTAGGCATATTTAGTAGTTGCTATCTGATCATTGCATTTAGAATTATCCTTGTATCTTTAAAGTGTTTTTTGCTGATTTTCAAGGATTCTGACGTCTTCTATCCAACGTGTTCCTCGTCAATTTTCATCCAATATGTTCTCAAAGTGAGCAGGCATAATTTTGATAAAATGCTTAGATTGTACGAGTCTGCGTTTATGAGAATTTAAGCCTGAGATTTGCGACAGTTAGCTGATGATCGTATTAAGCATTAAACTCGAAGCAGCAAATTAGAACCCTAATATCTATACACAAAAAGCGTAAGCCTGAGATTCAATAACTAAGAGTATCGAGCAGCCAGAGTAATGAAAAAACTGGCAGTCAAACGGCCAAGCAATGTGATGTGTCCACAGGGGAAGCAAAGGAATCTGAAGCTATCACACCCAGACCCCACTTTCTTTCCATTTTTGTCTTGAGGAAGGTTTGGATAGTTTGAGCTAATTGGCCATTGGAAACATTGTAATCGAAGGATGAAGACTATTCTTAATTGTGCCCATTGGAAGGACAAAGACCTTTCTTGATTTTGCAAAGAGCAATCATGGGCGAAGATTATTAGAAACAGAATTCCTTTTTGCCACGAGCCACGCCTCTTTTCGAATGACCACACCGACGGCCCAGCGCAATGCCCCTTTTTCCAGAACAAGGCTCTGTGCTCACATTAATTCCCAACTTTGAAAGTAAACACCCCTTAGCCAGGCTGAATTGTTCAATTTCAATTCAAGGACAGTGACTTTTGTTTTGTTAATATATTGTTAGTTGTCAATGAATACGACAAGTTACCTTCAGCGTAAGCACAGACTACTGTAAAACGAATGGCTTGTTATTGTTTACTGAAAAATTCCCGCCAAATTTCAACCACAAACGTACATGAATAATTAATACATCCAGGTGTGCAACGGGTACTTGCAAATATTCTCAACAAAAGCCATCTCTTTAATCTACAGGAATCCTGCAAGATGAGCAAGATCATTTGCAAATGACATTTGCTTTCAAATTTTCATTCATTGATAAAGTAGGTTGTATTTGCATCACACTAGTATGCCTTCATCTCAATAGGAACACCATAGACTGAGCTTTCTTCACGAAGCCATGTTTGTCACTCTGTCTTGTTTGCAATCATTTCGATCAAACTAATTTGAAGCTTAAATGATACGCCGAATAATCACCAGACTGCTTCGAAATCAAGCCCTGCCTTAATGCAGGGAATTTTCAAGAAAGTTTGGACTTCTGCGGCTTGGCAAATTTTTTCACTGTGTTTAAATTTCTCTTATTGAGGAATAGGAAGCTGTGATAAAATGAAGAACGGAGATTTTCTTTCAAAAATAAGGAAAGAAGGGAAGGATGTAAATAAAACAAAGGTGTATGTTTATAATTAATGATAAAGGATGGCAACAGTAAAATATTTCTTTCTAGACAAAGTAAAATCATCAATTGAGAAAACAGATAAATAATTAATATGTTAACCGATGAATGAGTTTGAGTGCTCGCGTCCTGTGTCAAAAAGTTGATCATGATATGTCAAAGAAAACAAAGATAAGGACTCCAGGCCTCGAAGGGAAGAATCTTCAAATGAACAAAACATGTCATTTAAAATAATACGTTATGTTGTCGTTGGACAAAACTTGTCTCACTTGAATCATCGAGTATTAATTTATTCTCGAATTTATATTTTTCCGTTGCTGTTATGATGCCGGAAAATGAAAGAATCTTTTAAAATCTTGATAATATTTTGAACTGAGGCTTTTTGCTCAAAGTTAGATCTTAAAGAAAGTATTTCGGGTATGAAAGTGTACAATTTGATTCAAAAGCTGTTTGCATTGAAATGAAAGACTGAAACTGTTTATGAATTTTGTGGGAATACTTTGGCTTGTTTTTGTTTGTATATGAATATCAATCATAGCCTGCAACTTTCGTTCTTGAGATGCCCAGGGTCTTTAACGGAGATAGGCATTTGCAACAAACTTTTTTCACGCGCGGCAGAACAATGCGTAAAATGAGTACAGGTTTCGCCAAAGCGCCGCTAACACTTGCTCGACGGGTATTTTGGTGCGGCCTGGTCGTTGACCATTTGCTTGTTCATTTCCGTTGTTTTCAGCTTCAAAACATAGCCAGGCGTACATAATCACCCAAAACCCCCTGCCAACACATGGTATGTGCCTCCAACAATGACTAAACTTTTTCAGATAATGAAGTTTCCTTTTTATAACTGCAGAAACAAAAGGCTTCTAAAACCCACTGAATTATATTGAAAATTTGACAATGCGAAAGTAACGGTACATTGAACAAAAATTCCGCGATTCCTTTGTACATGGCAAAACATTACGATGGACGGCAAGTTACTTCTAAGCCATCTGTTAGTAGTTTACGGGAATTCAACTCTCATTAAAACCAGCTATTGACGAGAATCCGAGCAGCCAAAAATTTTCACATAATGTTTAGTTTTCCTTACTTAATGTTGTTTGTTTCTTTATCAAAAACAAGTGGACAGAAACTCGTTCTGCGTTTGGAGTTTTCAAATGAATTCAACAGAACGCATTCCCACAATTTCATTGTTAAAGTGTTAAACCAATGAATCATGAATATCGCACACCTTGAATGGGGCTTTGAAAATTAGCCAATCAGCAGTAAATTTGAAGCTCACGTGCCACGCTCGGTTTTAATGAGAACAGGTCAAATGTATGACGTCTGGGCTTTATAGTGTGTATGTGAGCGAATTGAAGGTATCTTGCCCAAAACACTCGAGCGTCGCTCCGAGTCTGGATGCAGCGGATAGCCCTTAGTAACGCAAGAAAATCTAGGCCTGTTTGAAAGTTTGATCAAGCAAGTGAAGCAACGATGCCTAGTTCACTATTAACAGACATGGAAAGAGGGAACGCTGGCCCTTCGTTAGATGATCATAGAGCAATGCAACTCGCTTTAGAGTTAGAATTATCAATGCTAGGCCTGGACGAAGAGCCAAACTTTGCAGAAACTCGTGCCAAGAAGAGCATGAACATGACAGAATGCGTACAAGTTCCTACTTCGGAGCACGTCGCGGAAATAGTCGGCAGACAAGGTGAGTGAAGTTATTTTTTAACGTGACTCTGATTATTTGATTTTAATTTTTTCTTAAGAGAGTGCCCATATGCTTTGTGTGTATGTTGGATTGATTAAGCAAACACGCGGCCCGATTCCCAACATTCTCATACTCATCCAGCCTTTGTTTTGCTCTTTTTAAACAGGTTGTAAGATAAAAGCCCTGCGAGCAAAGACTAATACATACATCAAAACACCGGTGCGCGGGGAAGATCCAGTGTTCGTCGTTACAGGTCGAAAAGAAGACGTTGCTATGGCTCAGAGGGAAATCATGCAAGCCGCAGAGCATTTTAGCCAAATCAGGGCCAGTAGAAGAAACAGCAGCAGCCTTAGCAATGGCACTATTGGCCCGAACTCCCCTACCATCCCTGGACAAATAACAAAGTCGGTAAGAGTACCTTACAGAGTTGTGGGCCTCGTTGTTGGCCCGAAAGGTGCCACTATCAAACGAATTCAGCAGAGCACGAACACATACATTGTCACCCCTTCAAGAGATAAAGAACCTGTTTTTGAAGTTACTGGCCTTCCTGAAAACGTCGATAAAGCAAAAGGCGAGATCGAGCAACATATTGCTCTCCGCACCGGCGGAATTTTAGAGAACACCCCTCCGGAGAACGGTGATGGGCATTTGTACAACGGTTTCGCTTCGCCGCTTTTCTCTCCAACAAATTCTGCGAGTTTTTCAGCCTTCCTTGATCACAATCACACACCTCACAATCATCAAAGATCCAGCTCATCAGATTCGTTCAGTGGCTACTACGCTAGCTCAAGTGGTTCTTCAAAGTTTTCAGACCTTGGCGTTAAAAGTCCTTTTACAAACAACGGCTTTTTCGGTGACGATATTGTGCCGTCGCCGACCGCGGATCTGGATTCGCCGCGCAATTCTGCTTTCGACCCGGCTCCCGGATCGCCAGCTCCAAGCATATGGCCAGATTTGGCTGGTTCGCGTGCTTTGAATCGCGCTGTTGGCGGCCATACATTGCAGATAGCAAGATTGAACAGCGCAAGCATGGAAAATGGCAATGATATGGAGCCTATCACCCTTCGCCAGCCACCCATGAGACGCATGATGTCTGAGCCAATAAAGCAGGACGGGATTTCTGGCCCACCCGGTCGTGGCATTTTTTCCTCATTCAGTCCGACCGACTTGATTAATCGTCGCAACAATGATGTCGTATACACAAGTGGAACATTGAATGGTTTGTCTTCACCCACCATCGATGTTTCAGCAAATGGCTCACTGAGTGATGGGAGCACAGGCTCACAAGCATCCAGCCCGGGGGCAAATTGGAGACGAAACAATATGATTGAGGATGGTTTCAAAAGAAAGCTTTGCTACGTTTGCAAGAGTGGAGATGTTGTTGCTGCCTTGGTACCTTGCGGACACAACCTGTTCTGTATGGAGTGTGCCTCTAAGATGCGGAATGATGCCAAAGATTGCCCGGCCTGCGGCAAGCTAGTAGAGCAAGTGATACGCATTATTCCTTACTGAGGCGAGCATGCTGTGTGACGTCAGATGCAGTGCGGATGGTCCTCAGTAATTTGTGAGTAAGGAAATTTCTACATTTATTATAAAATCTATCCATTCAGCTAATTAATACTGCTCTATTTTAATTGCAGAAGACTAAATAACCAATTAAAGGACTATCCCTCATATATATTTAAATATTTAGATTTTGACTGGAGAGTGTCTTTGGCAAATTAGTTTTATAATAATAGTAGTAAAAAATTTTAATTATAAAAATAAAGACAATTGTTTAATATTAGATTAACATTCCCAGCATGCTTTGCGCTGTTATTTTAGAACTGAACTGAAGTGGTATAAAAATATTCCAGTTTTTTCATGGTGTCATACAATAACAGCCAGGAATTCTCAAAAGCAAATCGATTATGCCCATATTTAGAACACGAAATGTTCAGATTGTTCTTTCTGACTATACGAACCTGTTTTGAAATGCATCATCTTTATTTAGAAATATCTAATTGAGTTAAGACAAAAGGCTTCCTGTGAATTTGCTTACGTAGCCAATATTACAAAAAAGCTTTTATGTTTGCTACTTTGTGCAGATCAATCCCATTGTTTTGGGGGTTCTTTGATACGTGAAGCGGACGCCCAGTGTTTCGGAGCTTGTATTCATTACTCGTTGATCTATAACTAATTTATCGCGCGGTAGTTACTCCCTGTTAGTTTTCTTGACGCAGATGGTTGAAAGAATCCCTCCTTGAACAAATTTTACTCACGTTATATCCTCAGAAGATATTTATATTAATAACCCTGATGCTTATAGAATTCCTGGCTGTCCGTAGATTGTTCACACTCTCCTTTTTCTCGAACTATCGTCTGGTGTTAACAGATTATAAAAATAAAATTATATGGGTCATAATTATATTTTATATATACACTGTAAATCATACTTGGTGATTTGGGCCTAATCATTTGAGCTTTATTGATGTTTTTAACATACGAGCTCAAAACCACGTGACTATGGTCTATGTTTCGCATATAACGTCTCAAGGTCGTTATTTTTCATGCCTTGAGTCCGTCCTGCAATCAGCAGAAAATCGCAGGTGCCTTGGTGCAAAAATCGTTTTGGATTGTTTTTGATGCTGATTAAACCCTTTGCCTTGGAGCTCTTACCAAGGCGTGATTTTCAAACATTTTCCAAAAATAATCTTTGTGATTCCGTCTGAACGTCTGAAGATTTCCAAGGCATCGCTTGAAATGTATTCGATTCTCAGATGGCCAAGTATGAAACAAATATTTTGTTTATTTCTTTATAAATAATCGAATTTGGTAGAACAGAATGCACTGTCAAAATGCAGTGGCCTAGAGAACAGAGTTATAGTGTGCAGGAAGCAAGGAATCTTCTACTTGTATAACGAAAACATTGCATGATGCCTGTGTCATCTTAGGATTGAAATGAAACCGATTCAATAAAAATCATGTTCACTCACTTTAAACCTTGATCAAGGAGAGCTTTTCTTTTCTGACTTTCATAATCATAACAAGAAAGTTTACTTTTTTGCTTGATGCTTCTCTTGCCTAGGTAACTACTTGCTACTGTCTCGCTTAACTGGGCTTTCCTTTCTGTCCTCTGAATCGTGTTTGCGTGTTTGCTTCATGCCTTTCCTTAAAAGGCTGTGTTCCTGTTAAAAACCTTTTACTATCATTTCCTTTCAGTTGCGCTCTTTCGGATACCAATTAGGTAGTCAGTGCAAAACAATATCAAAGCTATTTTTCTTTCGGAAAATTATTCAAAACATTAAACTTATAAGTTCTTTTCGAAATCTTCATAGCGATATAAATATTTACCATTTTCATGCTGGCGGTCAAATAGTTTTTCGACTTACGTACATTTTGCTTATACCACTAACAATTAAGATAGAAAAGTCTCTTTCTTCATGGAGTCATTTCGTTGTGCTGGCTTGTCAAACTGCGTGGGAATTTCTTCCTTTATCCATGTTTGTTTTGGTTTGCCTCGTTTTGTTTGTGCCTTGAGATTAATGACATAAATCTGAGAGCGAAACACAACAAAGCCGATGTGCTTTCTATCGATCGTGGTTCATTAGTGGTTTTCTCCTTAAGCCTTCCAACTCACCAATGCAAAACCCTGAACAATATTACGGTTTCTTTAAGATATTGCTTGATTTCCACTGCTGACAATTACTTTGCTAATCATTTCATCCTGTCGTCTATCGTCTCTCGATCGTTATTCATTGGTTTTTCAGTCGTTGCCAAGCTGACCTGAATCTCCATGCCTCCTTATGTTTGCTTGTTTCTTTGCTTTGTGTTACATTCAGTGTGCTAACTACGGTAGTCTCGAAAATGTCTCTAGTCTTTAATTCCTTTATCTTTCGCTTTTAATTCTCAAACTAAGCAAAGTTTTAGGTATAAAGATATAATTAACGCTGTACCCCCTGTTAAACAATTTCATACTTAGAAAAGTTGACTGCAACACCAACATGCTGCAGCAACCTCCCTTAGATATTATTCTGTTAATCTTTGGTTGCTGTTTCATCAATTTTTACCGCTTGGATTTATATCCTTATAAATAAGTAAATATATCATACTACAAGCCACGTTTTCGTGTCTCCTGCTAATTTCAATCATCAGTAAGATTTTCGGACGCTCTCAATCAGGACGAGTCAATCTTTAAATGCTGTCCTATTTCCTACGCTCGTTCTGTTTCTAATATATCTTAAAAAGTTTGGGAGAGATATACTGAAAGATTCATAGTTCCGAAACTTTCAATGGTTAAGAAGAGTTATCTCGTAAGCCATAAAGATTAATAGATCGCAAAGGGACATCCATTATTTATGCTCGCGCAGTTGTATACTTGAGAGAAATGAGTTCTTAAGATTTGCATTTGCTTCTCTGGGTCAAACACGTTTTAGGAGATTTTCGTACACCTGCGCTCTTGTATAGCATTCAGTAGGTTGACCCTTCTCTGTCCAGCTTTTCTCGAATGCTGATTGATTTTACCTAGGCCGGTCTTTGCAACTGAAAGGGAATGAATGGTTCTGACTGAATAATTTCTTGTATTCTCGCTCCATTCTTTCCTTTGTTATAGATAACTTGTTTCTAATTGTCTACACTGAATGGCAGATGGTAAAATGCTAATGGAGATTTCTTCAAAGCAGTAGCGAAATTTCTTTTGTGCTGTTTGGCTCTAAACTTTTAATCATTATTGTACATTTATAAAATGATTTGTTAGTGCGCTCGATACAGCTTTGATGGTTGAATAAGTTTCTGTATCTAATACAGTGACTATTAATTTACCAGGCCAATTTTGAACGTGATGTTAGCCGAAAGATTGTTGCTTTGTTTTCAAACGCCAAGAGAAGATTCTTTGCTATATCCACCCGGTGAACGAATGATGAAGTGGTTCTTAATTTTATTTGTTTACTTTTCGGGATCTTTCTAGGCCCTGCTAGCGTCTTATGAAGAAGCTTCTCTTTTGTTAACTGAGGTAATTATTTACATTTTGGCAACCATCAATTTTTCAAAACTGTTACAGCAAATTGTTCGTGTCAAGCAAACGGTTACCTTTTCGAAAATTTGTTTTAGTTTAGATGATCTAGCATAGATTCGCATGTCGAAGTTCCGATTGACAAAAATGCAACGCCCCCAAGTAGAACGCCCCCAAGTAGAACGCCCCCAAGTGCAACGCCCCCAAGTGCAACGCCCCCAAGTGCATTGCCCCCATATCCTCAAAATTCATTATGTTCTTCGAGCACTTTCCTTCTAAACTTAACATTTTTCTACTTCGATCTTTTCAAACAAAGTTTTGCTCAACCTGGTTTATTACGTTACAGATTTTTTTAAAGAATCTGCAGAACTTAATTGTTTATCATCTTGTATAGGATTAAATTAGATAGCAAGTAAATTTATCGTGTTTATAGCACATTTAGCCGTGCTTTTATGATACATTAACAGGTTAACGCGAGTTTTTTAACGGGTGCATAAAAGTTACTGACAGTTTTTGCTTGTTTTTTGTCGTAAACGAGTGCATTGGGAGATCTTAGACAGATTTCTGGATGCAAGTAGGACTTTTTCAGATGGTGAACTTTTGATTCAGTTTTTAACACGCTTGTGTATACTTGCAATTTTTGTTCAATTTAGAAGTTTTTGAGATTATATTTAGGGCATAGGGTTTGTAATGAGAAGTATAAAAAATCGTGTGTTATCGTCCAGACAAAGATTTTTAATATGCGTCAGTGATCGTCACTAGCACCGCAATATTTTACATAAGATTGATGTACAGTACGTCTATAGACGAGCGTGCGAACTGTTGTAGAAACCATTAAAAGAATATTTTTTATTTTAAACACACATTACTTATAATGAATTGAGATATTAATGATGGCAGATCTTTTATTTTTGTTGTCCGCGTATCAGAGCGTTTAATGTTAGTTTAACGCAACTCGGCTTATTAATTATATCAGAGAGTCGAGCTTCGCTTGACCAAACATACAGTTTATCAACATTCTATCCTGGTACTGAAATTATTACGTTAAATTGTAGATTTATTTCGCATAGATACATAAAGTGATTTTTTCCATAGAATTGTTTATTAACTAACCCCTCGTTTATTTTTTCAAAGAACATTATGGGTCAACCCAGAAAGAAATATCTTTAACATGTGCTAATTGGAGAGTCTGTAGGCAGTGGCCCTCTGTGTAAATTCATGTACGCAGATTTAATGACAGTTGCAGGCTGGATTTCCCTTGATAATGCATTGACGAACACGTGAAACCGAATATTCGTAGTTAGTCCCTGATGAACTTTTTGCCTTTATCCCAAACGTTGTTTTGATGACCAAATAAGGAAAATGTGTCAATTGTAACGAAAGTTTTGACCTTAGGCTCCCTAGCAAATTCCTCATGCAAATTCTTTGCTAATAACCACTTTTCAATTTTAAGACTTCTTTCCAAGCGTAGATAATCTTGTAACTGAGATTACTTCCACATAATCCATTTTCTTTTATTTGTCCCTTTTTAAGATCGAGCAGAAATCCAGCCTTAGAAACTTGCGTTCAGGGATCTCCTATTTCCACAATAATTAGCAATCTGGAATCTGGAGCCAAATAGGACGGGTGAATCGATGCTAGCCTGGTTACGAATTTGGTGGCCATGTTTCCTAAAACACGTAACCTCAGACCCTAAACGGCCAACCAAGTCTGTCATTTCCCATGAAGTCCTCTATTCCTAGAACCAGGTTTAGGCCTATGTTGACTTGTGCGTTGCAGGCTTGTTTGAAATAGACATTCTCATAGATTCAAGATCATAGTAACTCGATATATGCTAGATGGTAATATACTGCAGAGTCTTTTTAGTTGTTTATGAGTATTGCATATATAAGAGTTTTAACTTCATTAAATGAGCGTCTCAATTAAAAACACTTCTCAGAGATTTCGTTAATTCAATAAGGTAGTCATGTCTTAATGCCAACAGCAGCAACTTTCGATCTGAAATTGCCACACTATTTTCAATTCGTTTTGTTTCGCGAGACATATGGGCCTAGTCATAGGTCACGCCAAGGTTTAAATTGTAAACGCAGCTTATTGGTGCGTCTTTGAAATATATTGTTTAATCAGTTTTAAAATCTAATCCATTCTCAGCTCAGGAAAGCATTTCAAAGCGGTTTTCCAGTGAGTTTATAGCCGATTAAAAGTGTATTGCAGAGTCCCAGCTTTGATACCAAAATGCACAAAAAAGTTGAGAGATCACAAGTGCAACAAACAATTTCTATCTTAGCAGTTGTTGCTGTTGTATTTTATCAATTCTAAAGTAGAGAAAATTCACAAACATCAGTTAGCGTATTTCGTATTTAAGAGATCGTGTAAAAGGGTTGTAGATAATGCCATTCTATTGTTTATAATGAAACTCATTTTGCTAAATATTGCGTTTGTTTTCTATCCACCCGCTTCTAGCTGTGCTTTTTTAGTGGCCTTCGGTTACCGACTCAAAGGAACCTTTTCAAATTAAAATATATGGAGAACAGAGAGGGGAAGATTGTTCATCATGGCTGATAGTTGTGCTTAGGTGATGAGAATTTTCGCTAATGAAATCCAGAAATACCCTGCTTCTGAATTATAGGGACATTTTAAGAAGAGGGAGTCGAATGGATACAAACCTTTGGAATAAGATTAACAGCTTCGTGCAATTAGAATTGGACTGAATTCTTTCAATGGTCTGATTTGTTTTCAGGCGGGGTCGGGACACCGATGACTCTTAACTCTAAGCCTAACGCGTTGTCTAAAGCTTGTATAATACCTACTTTTCCTTTAGGTTATCCTAACCAACTAGAATGTTTACCAAAAGGCTAGGAACAACGACGTCAGTTTGTCAATCGTCCCCCTCGTCCCTACAAAAACAATGTTGGTTTACAATGAAATGGGTCAGGATTTGAGAAAGCACTTTTTTTGCTTTTATGTGATTTTTCTCTAAATTACAACGTTGTTCTAGGGGGAAGGGGCGGAAGTAGTAATTTTTTTCGTTAGAGAAATGAAAGATATAAATGCAACGAAAATTGCTGGGTGTTCCAAGTACTTTTGGCAGGCATTGTAGTTTATGTAGCATATATAAATGAAAAGAGCAAATCATTATGATATGACAAAGAAGTCGCAAAGATGTATGACATAGACTCTTGGTTTTTCTTGTTTCCAAACCTCTACAAAGGTAGAGTGGTAGCTTGTGCTTATTGGCCACTGTTGTACCGTGTTCGCTTTTGCTCTTTCCATCCCATTTTATAACATTCCGTCATGTTAAAATTTTTCATATCTTTGTGTAAAGAGAATTCGTAAATTTTCCTGACCAAGTAAATTTCTATAATACAGTGCTTGGGAATGTTTCGAGGAGCTTCAAACTTAAGGAACTTGTCAAGACTTTCGTTTCCAATATCCTTTCTATTACGTCACTGTTTAAAGGAGGGTAAAGTCTTTTGTTAACATTGACAACGACAAGATAGGGTTATTCAATTTGTAGGGGTAAATCGACCGATATCTGTCTGCATGGGAGATGTAATTGAATTGAAACTATCCCATCTACTTTTTTGAGATAATGCAATTGAAGGATGTCTGGAATTTCTAAACAGGACATCACAATAAATGACCCTCAACAGTTTGTGACCTTTAGCCAGAACTTTGTGGCAGGAAAACATATCATAAAGTATTTGTGGGATATGCCTCGTAGTTCTATGTAGACATGTTAAAAGCTTTCCACTCCTCACCCCTGTGACCCCGTTACACTTCACATTTTTTGTAGCAAATAACTGGTATAGTTCACGACTTGCTTTGATTCATATTTCCTTTTATTCAAAGATACACAACTTTTAGAGTTAGTGGGAAAGAGAACAATAAATGAGCTTCACCCATTGACTTTATTCCTGTGCTGTGGAAGCCATCTGAACCGGCAAAAGGTTCTCTTGGCGCGAGTATCACAAAGAGACTGGGTTCTACAAAAAGACGACGATCGTTTTTATTTTCATAACAAATTTGATAGATACGTTCAGTGAATTTTTAAGCTGCAAGGATCCTCCAGATATTGACAGTATTTTTATGGAAATCATTACACTACCTTTTAAGATCACCTTCGGCGTATAGACTTTTTGGCTCACAATCAGAGACTAGCTTGACAGTCAGAGACCTTGATTGATGCTAGATCTGGGCACTTTTTGCCCAAAATGATCAGATGGAGTCCCATTCAATCAAAGTCTGTTTTATTACAACCATTAAAAGCCTTATGAAAGCAATTCTTAACCTTCTTAAGGATAAACACGTGAATCTCTTTAAATTATTCATTCAAATGTTGCCAATCGTTTGTTTCAAAAGGCCTGCTTTCCAATCTCTCTAAAGAGTTTCAAAAGGGTGTTTTCTGGCAAATATTCCTCAACGGGAAAAATACAAAACGAAATCATTTCGAGGTAAACAGTCACAAAATTAAATTGGTGTTAGAAATAACGTGTATGCGAAGAGAGCAGCTTGCGAACCCGACTTTTTCTAGATTTTTGCACAGTTGACATTCGGAGAGTTGACATGCTGTGAAACTTTCGGTTACCAGAAAAACCAAAATGCAAATTTTCAGCATAGGAAGTTCAGCTTTTTTTGTAATAATCGCCAAAATACGTAGTTTATGCAAAAAGACCTATAAAATATAGCTAGTCAAAAATTTATATGTATGATAAAGTCATTTACAAAAGAAAAATTTTTATTGCAAGGCCTAAAGCCGTAGCTTTTGCAAAAAAGAAACGCTACTAAAAGAGATCTGATATGAACTGGGCTCTCAAAACAGTTTCTGCTTCGATGCTTAACCATTTTAATTTGTATTGTGGTTTTTGAATAGACATAAACGATAGTCTATCACAACTATCATATCAAAAGGTCGATTCCCATTTCTCTCAATTTTCTGTGTTTTTTGTTCTGATGAACCAAAGAAGGCTTGCAGGACTCAAACATATAACTCGACTAAAGAGACAATTCACATGTCTTAGAGCAATATCTAATAGAGAAATTGATATTACTTCCATTCGATCCATTTATTTTTTACAGCAATACTTTAAAAGTTTTGAGAAAAATCGAAGGATGGACCTCTGAAAATTCGATTCAGAATGAAATTTCTAATTATACTTCAGAATGAACATTCTAATTCAATACTTTCAAACGCCTCTATATAATGCTTGTATAAAAATTGAATTGCTTTTTTTATTTTAGGGACACAGAAATTCACATAAAAGACTACTCAAGCTTTAAAAATTGCATTTTCCTTCATCTCTTAGCTTTTATATTTCTCCTATATTAATATTCTAAATTTTTTATGCAGCATGAAACGGAATTATGTGGAGGCAAGGGTGTGGTAAAAACAAGTTCTGCATCTTATTTAAAACTGAGTCACTGGCCAAAGATTCTTCAAGGTACCAGTTTGGTATTCAACTGCTCGTTTTAAGAAGGACCTTTTTTACTGTTTTCCTTCTGTCTATCAATAGGAAACTTTTTCATGAAAAACTTAACAGTGAAAAGTTGAAGACTTTTTCAGGGGAGGTTTTAATCGTGCTATCCTTGATGAAGCCAAAAAGCAAATTACATCTATTTTAACTAAAATTTCAGTTAATGCGAAGAAAGAACGTCACAAATCTGGATTTTTTCAAACTAACTTTTTGATTGTGAAAGCACGTGAAAAATACAACTATAAACAACGTAAAACCTTCTTCTTCTCATCGATACATTATTGCTAATGTCATATCAAAATCCTCGGTTTTTTATCTCTTTCGCTGTTTCTGGTGTGCAAGATCTCATTTGATTTGGTGTGATTTCACTCGAAATTTTTCTTTTTCCGGTTACTTCAAACGCGATTTCAAAACTTGTTGCAAATCGACACAATTGCTTTCCTAAACTGCTACACTGCTTCGAATGTAGAACATGCGATGTAAACTTTAACACTTGGCAGTTTTGTGGATATTCGCTGCTGAACGGCGGGCATTGACTTGTTTCTGCTTGAGGTTGATTCGAAATTTTTGCTGAATTGCGGTCTAGGCCTTCCACCATTGTGTCACAATGATATTAGAAGATTCTCCTCGTTCTTACGCGGTTAAATCTGGCCCACACCTAACAACAGAAAAATAAGTCTTGCGCATATTTATCAAACGTGCGGTGAAATCTTTGTCTAAACAAAGGCCAATTCCCTTGATTGTCAATATATGTTCCCTAGTGGATAGCTTAAATTGTTGTTAGAAGGATTTCTGCTACTTAAGCCCTTATTGTAAACTCCAGTTACTGTAATCTTCTATAAAGATAGCGAAGCAGCGGGGTACTCAAGGGAACGCTATTTTCTAAGTAACATTTCAAGTTTTGAGTCCGACTTAAGCTTTTGAAACATTTCTGCAATCGAAGTCTGTGAGAAATATCCGGAGATTCATGATAAATTTATTTAATCTAGAAATATCTCGAAATCTTTACAGAAATCTTTAAAATCCTTAAATCTCTCAAAGATCTAATTGCTACGATTACTCACTAAGCATTCTAACAGCATTTAGAGCAGGAGTGCGGTCCTAAAACTTAAGGAAGGTGAACTCTGTTGTAGGGATTGCTAGAAGCCTTACCCAATACCACACCCATGGTCACGCCCTGTCCATTGACTTTGTATCAATTAAAGGATTAATTTAAATCGCTATGTAAGGAATTTGCCCAACCAACATATATTGGCTTACTAAGGGGCAGTTTAGCCCCCACAAAATATCCCCTAATACCAACGAAGGAGACTGAGCCCTCGAGACCCCTCCAAGGCATCGTTGATATAAAGTTATGCTAAAAACCATATGATGATGTCATTATCTTCAGCAGAGCTAAAAACGCAATTGAAGAGGTTAAAAAAAGGGAGCTATGTTGTGGTTGCTGCTTCAGAGCTTTCCTTAAGTTGTCATGACTTTAATTAGCCCACAATAAAAGAAAGTTTTGTAGCAAAGGATATACAATGTGGAACAACAGAAATGCTGAGTCATATTAAAAGCTTATTAATTGAATGACGTAAGCAAAGTATAGGGTCCATATGTAGGCCAAGTTGTACCCATAGAGAAAATGCACCTGCTTGAACAACATTCGCACTGACAATTAAGTTAATAACTGTGGACTAGAAAATACTGTTAGATGTATTTGCAAGAGAGTTGAAAATTCTTCGAAATAAAGAGATCATCTTTTAAAACTGTGGGCGTTTTTGCCAATTAGTTTGAAAGAAATAAGCATTAAGATGAAATGGAGCCAACGATGAAATACAAGCTGCTGAGTTAGTTAGTCATGCAAATTGTGTCCATTGAAAATTATGACTTAATTGATTATCAATTAAATCATTAGTTCCAATTAAGCAACCAGCATTATTTTTTTCGAAGTTTAAACTTTCGTAACTTTTCAAAATACAGGCACATTCATTGCCTTTCTCAGGATACGCATCCTGTTCAAATTATAATTCAAACACTCTTTTACAGAAGCACGAATTAAAGGAACCATTGATAGTATAAAATGCAGACTTAATCTGATTCAAATACAATATTTTAATTGAAACGAACAAAATCAATGTAATCAATCAAACATAACAGAACGTTACAGCAACATCCAGAAATTGTTTTTCTTACATACTATCATAGTAACATTTACATTAACAATTAGATTTTTGAAACATTTACAAAGATTTTTGTCCTTTTAATCACATTCAAAAACTTTTGTTATCCATAGAAAGTCCTTGAAAATTTACTGGAAATTAAAAATCCTCAGAAAACCTGTCCAGCAATCTGAAAAGAATTTTTAGATTTCATAAGCCCGGAAATCTTTTAAAATCTTGAAAAACGTTTTACGTATTGAAGTCAGTCTTCAGAAAATCCCCTTCTTTAATATCTATAAAAGGTACCATCTTGAATTTTCATTGTAAAATGTTTTGATCAATAAAATTAGATTCTTCATCTTATAGTTTAATAGAAAATTAATTCTCATCATGATTATTGTCAATTTTTGGGTATAGCAGGCGCTTTTGTGTTCAATGAAGACAGAATCTCCAACGATTTTCGAGCCAGGTGCTTTCTTTCAGACAAGTTTTCATAAAAATAGCAATTTAATCTCTAAATTTTAGTATGAAGATTTTAGTATAAAGGTGCTTTTTATAAGCAAGAAACCTGAACAAAAATAGAAACGACACTATATGAGACTATTCCTAACTATCTAAGACGAACATTAAGTGACAAAGGAAAATGCAAAAAGCGTGAAATAGTATATATATTTCTTTGCGGTTTTTATTCGATTTGAATCGTAATATATCCTTCTTTAGGAAAAATTATTTGGCGGCTCACATATATTCTATCATTGCTGAAAGATTACTGTTAGCTAGAAAGCAACGTTTCGGCTCGAACTGACCTATGGCTGGAACTGGAAATCAGGCTGAGGAGTTCAAAGAAAACTTGAAAATTATACTTTATTAGGGCAGGTGAAGCCTGATAAGAAAGTTTTATATTTGTCTCGGTTTCTTTGCAAGAATTTGTAACAGGTTAAGTGCGATGTGATAAGATAGCAAGTCTAAAGTGAAAAATTCCAAGTGAAATAAGAATGCTGGAAGTTTTATCAAAAATACTTATGACCTTGGTTAAAAGTCCTGGATCCTTCGTAAATGGCTTTGTTGACATTTCTCTCTCTAACATCGGGCAATTGCTTCATGTTTATGGAACAGTTAGCCATTAGCATATTCCCTTCTTAAAGGACTATTCTCTTTGACTAGCGAGAGCCGCTTCGTGTCGTTATCTTCGCTTTTGAAGAGTCAGCTGCACAACTGCCGTCATTTCTCAAGCAAAAACCATTGATTGCACAGCTATCACGCCTGGCACAGGATATGCATTCTCTTTGCTGCCTACAGGCTTAAAATAGGACCTTTTGAGATTAAAGACACAGCAGAAGGGAATTTGAAAACAGCCCTACCTTATATTGCAATTATTTCAAATTTAATTCTAAGCTTAAAACCAAAATTGTGCTGCTCATTTGCTAAAAGAAATAGAAAAAATAAAGCGTTCAAGTTAAGAAGTTTGGTATATTGATTCTGTATCTAGTTTACAATTCCCACCAAACGTCTGGGAACGTAAGCGACCGTTTTCTAGGAAAATTTTCACATCCTCCTCTCTCCCCCTCATCATGATGTTTGGGAGATTGGAAAGCGTGTTTCTTTGTGCTACTGGTGTGATATTTTCGCTGTTCTGTTAGGAAACGGGGTGAAAGTAATGGTAATTGAGAGAAAAATACAAAAACACATTAGCTCAAAGTTATACTGGCAAGCATTGTAGGTCCTCCATTATATTAATTTCATTATTATATTATATTATATTATATTATATTATATTATATTATATTATATTATATTATATTATATTATATTATATTATATTATATTATATTATATTATATTATATTATATATTTATATTATATTATATTATATTATATTATATTATATATATTATATTATATTATATTATATTATATTATATTATATTATATCAATTCAAATTTCTTATTAAAGGTTGGTACATCGAAAATCAATGCGCCTGTAACGCTTGCAGTCAATAACTTCCATAATGCAATCTCTAAAATTGCTTCATATTAGTATATATTACTGTTCACGCTATTGTTAAACTAACAGTAAGAAAGGTATTATCAGTACTACTTGAGAAAAGAAAAAAGGTTTCTGAGATGTCAAGAAATAAAATAGATTATATAGAGCAGTGTGAAGCAATAAGGAAACCCATTCGATTAGACTTTTGAGACTGAAACAGTCAGCCGAACAACCTATCAAAAATGGAAAAAGGTTTAAGGAAATAAAAAACAAGCAGAGAAGGAACCAAAAAAATCAGCAGGGAAAGAGGCAGCAAGAATTGTGGCAAACGATAGAAAAAGAATAGATGAAAGCTGTAAAGAGTTCTTTTCAGAACTATAATCACTGAATGGACAAGAGGCCACAACAATCGACTTTAGGAAGTGAAGCTGAACGAGCTCTTTTAACAAATAAAAATGAAAATGAAAACATTAGAAAAAAGACATTGAAAAATTGAAAGAACATTTAACTTGGCACATAATATGCAATTCCCAGTAGTACAATGCAGTCACGCAACAATATTACTAGCCTATAAAAAGGGGATAGGAAATAGATAGGAAACTCCATGTTCATGAGCTTTTTCTCCATAAAACACTTGTTAAAAGCCAGCCAACAGACAAGCAGCATATAGGAAAGGATAGTTTGTAGATAAACCGACAAGCTAAGTGCCACAATTAACATTGAAAGAGGAGCATGCATAGTCGCAGTATGTAGAGATGTGATAATTTTTAACACGTAGAGACGTATTAAAAGCACAAAATGTGATATGTTTCTGGAGATAATCCTAATAAAACACTGTTTTTGTTTCTAACTTTTGCGTTATACTCCCAAAAATTTTGCTACCACACCATTGATTGCATGCAATTGAATTTTTTCACTTTCCACGGTCCCTGGGGGCAACCAAGGAATGTTGTCAAACAATTAATATTTCATATGCAATTCCCAAAAGAATCAATCCTTTCTTGATTCTTTGGATCCTTTGGGACAATTGAATCCTTTCTTGTACTCAAACTCAAACGATGTTCTGAATGCACGAGTTAACTTCTTTTTCAAATTTTTTGTCAGCAAGGCAGCAAATGGGGTGTTATTTATGGCAAAAAGCTTGCAAAGATAGCCAAAGACTGAATAAACAACGTGAAAGTTACGGATTTTATTAGCAGTTGAAATGGGCCTACAAGGTATGTTTGATTTCCGTTTTATTCATGATTAGTGAATGGAAATTTGTATTTACTTTCAGCATCTCAAAGAGTGGATGGATTTTAGAAAGCGGGCATTTTTTAATGAAAAGCAAAAAGTCTTCTGTGATTTTTATGGCGAAGCTTAATGTTGAAATCTTATCTGGCAGTTCTTTTGTATTTCGAAGCATTGCTTTGGCGCAAAAATTCAAGAAGCACATATTGAAAGAGTGCCATACGAAAAGCCAGTGTTGTTAAAAATAGTAGGAAATAATTTTCCTTGCCAGTTGCCGCTAAAGATGTTGGTTGGACATCGGACTACAAAATATTGAAAATGCTTTGAAGATGAAAATTTTGATTTTGGATATTTAAATTCTCAACTTTACAAACATGAAATTTGAGATTTTAGTTATCTGAAGTAATTTGTCGTGTTATAAAAACTCTAGAGCTGGTTTTAAATCTTATAGAAACAAGCAAAAGGGTAAGCGAATTATCAAAATTCAGAAACTATGAATTACTCAAAAAGAATTTCGAATTCTTTTTTATCGGTAAGTGTCTAAAGAATTAAAAAAACATAATAATATCATAAATAGCAGCCCAAAAATAATCAAAAACGTGAAATTTCGGATGACTGGACAAACGAAGTCGCCCCATGATCAGTGATGAATAGATCTCCACGATACGTGTTTGTTTTGTGATGCGTCAAATACTTGGAGGTTTTGGATTCTTCAGGGTATTTGTCAAACGACTGCTCATCTATACGTCCGTGGTTTAGCAAACCCACTAGAAGATTCAGCATTGATCAATAAATAGGTATGCAGGGATGCCTGGTTGTCATAGAAACCAGCATATAGCATGCCCTGTCTTCGTCTTTGGTTGTTAATATGCTATGAGAATGACATTTTTTAGCTGGCATGACAGAGCTGATCTAGATGGGAACTTCAATGTCTATTTTCCTGAAACTGTCATTTGTTGCATGTCGAGATTCCGGTTTAGAATTCACAGCATCACAAAACAGTTGGGAGTATAGTCTATTGAACAACAAAGTAGTGTTTGAAAAGCTCTAAGCTCATTTTTTATCTCTTTTCTCAATTAAATTGGGAAGTCTTATTGGTTTTTTAAATAAATGTGATTTGGCAATAAATATACATTTACTTGAGAACTCAGCGTGCGCCAAAAGTAAAGTGATAAGAATATCGAAATTATTAGGCAAGTTAAATAGTATTTTAATTTCGTACTAAATTAAAAAAATCCTTGAATTTTATCTTTGTAGTCAGAGTTCGCTTTCAAGTTAGTGGTCATTACCGGTCGTAACCAAGGTTACAGCAGAAAATTCGTTTATCCTATGTTACATTTGATACACCCAGTTAAGAAATATATTTTTCGCGTTATACTTCCCTATTTAAGAAAAAATTTAAAAATTTGCAGTATGAGTGGGAGGTCTGCAAGATTAAGGCGAAAATATAATTTTAAAAATGTTATTGAAGAGCATAAATTTTCTTCTTTCGAAAGAATGGAATTCTATGAATGTAAAATTGATTTTGATAAAAAAGAATTTGATAAACAGAAAATCACACATTTTGGAAACTATAGACACATTTTTCATATACGATTCTTTCATCTTCGAAACATTTGTTTTCTATGAGACAACATCAGTTTAGAAGAAATCCCCCATGACCGCCACTATTCTTGTGAATAAAATCCAATTGTAACATTTGTTTGTATACTTTAAGGTTGAACCGTGATTCAATGACCACGACAGCTAATTTAAGTTTCCATACCCTACTGTTTTCATTTAAGCATCATACTATATCTGCTTGCTATCTCTTTCTTTGCATTAGAAAATTTCACAGCTCTTTCAAATGGCAAAGAAAATTTATACATTTAAGGACAATGAACAACTCCAATCTCTGAAATATTTTTTTGATGTAAATCAAATTAAATTTGTAGCTCTAGAATTCTATACAAAATTATACAGAATAAAACTTTAGCCATTGAGACATTTACATTTTATCAACAGAAGGAGACGTTTTATATTGTTACAGCTAGAGCATATAGTGAAATGCTTTAAAGAAGAAGATCTTTAGATAAAAGTGCACAATTCCTCAAGAAAAATTGAATAAGTTGGTTCAGTTTTCTGAGAGCATCTCAAGGAGTTTTATCAAGAGATTTTAGGATAATTCAAGCAAATATTTTGAAATGATATTTAATGGTAGATCATTCCTCATTTTGCCTCTTGAAATTGAATAGACTTTTGCTATAATAAAGTTTGTTGCTATGATTCAGGAGCAGAAAACTACAATTGAACTGCCTAGTAGAGTGTTGTGATGTTGTCTCATCGAGAGAAAAGTATGAATAGCTTTTATTTGTGATAACGTTTTGTTGCTGTTAGATTTTTTACTTCGTGTTCTACCTAACTCACTTTACGTTGGTCTTTTTGTAAAAGACAAAGTCTATGAAAGGAGCCATTTGAAGGCAAGGTATCAACAGCTTTCAGAAGGCATCGATGGCACTTATATCCGTCTAAGCCACATTTCCAACTCGCATCTTTTGATGCCAAGGGCTCTTTTCTTGCATTTAAATCCTCGCATAACTCGAGCAGAGAACTCAAATGTTTTCTTGTTGCTGTGACAGGTGCACAGTCCTAAATGGTGAGAAAGTAGACATCTTCCCACTCAAGGTCTAGATTTCAAACCTGCCGATACTCTAATTACCGCAGGTAATACTTATTACCGCAAAATTGACATAAGCAAGGGATTATGGATGCAATCAAAGTATCTAATGGAAGAAAAATTCTAACTTTAATGAAAATGCCCGTCTTTTGAAAAGTCTCTAATGTGTCTATACTAGCTAAGGTTTTCATCTAAGGGAGATGCTCGGCATAACTAACGGACGATAAGTTTGTGCTTATTATAATTCTTAGTCAGGTTCTCTAAAGTAAACTGGTTGCAGAGTGGTATCAATTACTTAATATCTTTGATCTCCGAAAAACAAGCACTTGTCTGAAATGAGCATCTCTTATAACTAGTTACCTTGCATCTTTAAAATCTTTCTCGCTCTAGCACACTCTGCCCCATAAAATTTTCAAGAGTTGTACACTCACATTATAGATTGTGCTTTTTACTGTCACATAGAGGCGGATCTAGACGTTCGCACCGTTCGCACATGCGACAGTCAAGTTTTAAATTAATATTAGGAATTCGTCTCGAAAGATTAAACTTGATTCGAATCTCTAAGCATCCTGACTAAAAAACTACAGGGTACCAATCTAGTTAGATTGGGGTATTTCAGTGCACAGTATAGTTAGGAGAACGTTCGCACCGATTCGCACAGCTTTTGTTTTAAAATATCTAGCCAATCAATTCGCTAGATAGTGCGAACTTCGGTGCACAGTATGTTTTTTAGTACGGTAGCCCCACTGGGCAAAGATTAATTCGTCCTCTGTGTGCTTGTGCTTTGTACAGTTCTGAGCTTACTTATACTTGGCCTGGAGAAATTTGTCATTGGAGAAAAGAAATTTTGTGTTATTGAGTCGACGGGCTATATATATAACGTATGCATTAAACCTGGTAATTGGGAAGAGGAAGGTCATTTGACACGGGATATTTTCCAGTTTCGATATCCTCGATGGATAGAGGGCCTACAAATGTCAATCAATGCACTGGACTGGGGCGATACCTGCGATTTGGCTCTGGCGAAGAAATTATGTTTAGGACCTTGGTACAGTGACAATTTTTTGGATTCCGGGTAATGTTTGCTTGGGTATTCCCCTGAATTTGTGGGGTTCACTCGGAATGCAACACATGTTTACACACCGATTTGGTTTAGTTATTTATTAATATTAGTTATCAATAAATATGAATATTTGCGTAAATTTGTTCAATTTGATTAGTTCTGAAAATTCGTTGCAGGTATGCTCCTTGTTTTTTTCGCGTGGTCTGGTTTGTCATCGTACAATCGTACAGCATTGCCTGATTGTAAAAGGAAAACTCGTGTCAATAGGCTTAAGAATTTTAAGTTGTTTAAGATTTTTCTGTTCGAAAGAAAGGGGGTGAATATACGTAAAAGCTATTGGTGTTGTCGCAAGTGGTCTTTCCGACCACACTCTTGTGTGTGACAGTCGGAATACTTTCTGGATCCGCCCCTGCTGTCACAGTTCCCTTTTGGCAGCCTTTCCACTATTAACATGATAATAATGAATACAAAAGATACTACTTCAAAGACTAATTTGATAAATCGAAAAAATCACATGATACTAAAATCACAAAAGAAGTAACTAATAGATCTAAAGGTGCAATTAGATAACAAAAGAAATCATAAACAATTGAATGTGAGAAAGGTGATCAATTACTATGTTTACATATAGCAAAATAGACAAAGTCTAAACCAGCACTATTGCATCTAATCTGACTTAAAAGTGCTCGATGTTCATTAGCACGGAGCAATTGACATAGTAAAAGATAGGCTAAAAATAAGAAAGATGGTTTGTTACTCCGAGTTTCGTGTTTGCGCACTCATCAGACAGATTCGCTTCTCAAAACCCCGTGATTGGAAAAAAATTGTAAGCCAATTGATTGGTTCATGGACAACATTTCTATGCCAATCATATTGGTTTCCAATATCATTGTTTAATTTTGTGGACAATGCCATACTATTTTGGCCCTGGACAGATATCTTGCAGCCCCGTAAAATGGTGCTAAGGCCGAGAGAGGTTTCCTAACGCGCAAAGGATCTCTTTAAGCAGGGCCTCGTTCCAGCGGACAACTTTAAAACGGCGCAATTTCACGCCGACCGGTGATTATAACCACCGCAGCCAGAAAAAGACAAGACCAAAATAAGCACCGCCAAAAAGGTTTGGTCAATGGGAAAGATCAGGGCGAAACATAATGATCGGACGGCCTTATGACGGAGAGAAGACTGATTAAACTTTAAGCAGAAAACAACAAATCCTCGGTGCTTATTTGAGCAAGTTCACTAATCCCTTGAAACCATCGAAGGCAAATATCTCGCTTGAAAACAGTCTTTAAGTTCATTTCCTTGAGCTTGTTCCCATAACAACACAACTTTACTGTGGTTTACAATATTTACAAAGAAGCATTTTGTGACAGGATGTTTCCCGATTGTTAATTTATTCTAAATTAGGAAAATACCACAGGCATTGTAAGTAGACAGATTGCATAGAAATAAAATGTTTTTTTCGAAATGAAAACAATATGGCCTTCAAGGCAAACACTTTATCGTTGTTGTGTGGTCTTAGGATAGTCCATCTTGGTTCCCCTTATGATAATTAGCCATGAAAAGCAGCACATTTTATAAGAAGGAATGAAATTGGAATAGATAATCATTTATAAAATGGTATGTAAACAGGCCTAATGGGTCATGGATCTGTTCCATGCAGTTGTAGGTATGTTTGAATCATTGTTGGAAACTTCAGTACTTTGAGATCATTTGATAATTTGTCCTGCAATTCTTTGCATTCTGATATGATCGTGAAACATTACTGTCCTGTTCGCCAGCCCCTAGGAACTAACTGACAAAAAACCCAATCTTCATAATTCCTGGATAGATAACCTTATATTTAATAGCTTTATAGATTTGGCGCTTTATTAGGCATGAGTTTGAGCGTTGCCTATATGATAAAATAGTAATTTTCAGTAGGCCCGTGAGTGTATTTCAGAAAAATTATCACCATGCCTTATCCAGTATGTCCTCTTAACTTTTACAATCTGTTGGCTTGAAAAACAACGAGTGATGCATTGATCGATCGCATACCCTGGGTACCAGACCCTCATGAATCCGGGGATAAAGTATTATAGACGGCTGCGATGGCAAAGGCTGAACCACCTTCAAAAAATATTAGTGACTAGTTTCGAACAATTCTTTGGGACGAAATGATGAAGACTCTGGCACCCAGGGTATCGATCGAAGTGCCCTCGAGTTTTCTGCATGTTTAGAGCACGACGGTTTTCTGATGATCGCGATAACTCTCATCAGGGGCGCCTACCCTGGAGGGGCTGCAGGGGCTGCAGGGGCTGCAGGGGCTGCAGGGGCAGCTCCCTCCAGCCCTCTTCCAGGAGGGGGGGGGCAGAGGGGGCAAGCAATGCCCTTAAATATTTACTTCTAAGATACCATTATAGAATCTAGTAGATTACTGATGGCTAGTTTAGCCACTCTCATTATGTTAATTTCAATAAGAAATTAAAAAATATAGAAAAAATCTCCTTTTTTGCTGTCGGTCTTTGATAAAGGAAATTTTTATTTCAGAAAAGATAATAAACTTTAAAAACCAACAGCATCTTATAAGATACTAACTTTTTTGCCCATGTGTCAGAACGCTTATCTCATGCCTTGATATATGCATAGAAACACGCTGAAGTTAACAATTATTTGATTTACCTCTGTTTCTTTTGATTATTATTCAAAATTCTACTATTTTCCCACAGCAGCAACACTGCCCCTCCTGCCTTATCTTATGCAGGCGTCCCTGCTCTCAGTGGAGGATGAGCATCACAACAGTCGGTGTTTTGTTCATCTTTCTTGCTTGGCATGGTACCGGTGAAACCTGGAATGGCCCTACTATTGTACAAAAGGCTCCTTTGAAAGAGGCTGATAATAGCTACCTGGGCATTTTGTCAATATTTTTCGGACTTTGCAACCTTTGATTATGATTTTAGCAGCGAAATGACCTTTGTTTATTTTTAAGAGTCAATGAGTATTGTACATCTTTGTAATCCTCAGATTCTTTTTGTCTGAGATAAGCCAAAATGTATAAAGCATCGTTGAGAAATTATTCAGTTCACAAAAATGCATGGATCGGCTTAGCATAGCGAATTAAACTTGATTGGCTTTAGCGAGATTCCCTTCCTGGGAGTCCTCCATTAAATCCACCAATCACGTTCCTAGAGTCAAGCTTCCAATACCAATTAAGAGCGTAACAAAGACTGAATGCTGAAGTATTTTCTTCCTCAGGACAATATAGAAAATTAGATAAAGACAAAAATATAGGAGCAATTCAAATAGACCAATTCGACTCACAGCCTCATTTTGAAAAATTCTTCAAATTATTTTGTACAAAATTTTTGACCTCAGATTCGGATTGCGAGCAAAGATTTTAGTATACTTGGAAGTTTTCATTATGGTATTGCTCACGATATTGATTTTATGACAACAAAAAGGTAAAAAATTTATAAAGGATTTGACCGTGATTGGCGACTAGGGGGTAAAGTTCCCCCCAAATGTTTTTTGCGGTCAAATCTCTAACAAGTTTTCAAACTTCATTTCTCTCTAAAATCTAAAATACAAGCACAAACAATATGAAAAATTGTATCCGGCCTAAGATTATGGTGATAAAACCAAATTTGAGCTTGAAAAAGTCGTATAATTAGGTTAGGAGAAATTTTCAAAACGAGGCCATAAGTCGAAATCGTGTATTGTGTTCAATCGCGGGCCAAAAGTAACGAGGAGAAGATGAACGAATGTAAAGAATGAAGCACGTTGATTGGCTCCTCTTTTGACCAATCAGTGGCCACTAAGCTCCCTCGTGGTTGAAGAGTCGAAGAAAGAAAACGAACTCTTTCTATCTGCACTAATTAGGATTGCTTTTATAGTAGATAGATTAAACAACGCTTTCATGAAAAGTTGCTTGCATAATAGTCATCAAATGTTCTTTGTTATGTATGTTATGTTTGTTATGTTATGTATGTATGTTTCGATGAACAATAAAGTTTAGAGTAAATATTGCATCTAATTTGTCCAAATAGCCTTGTATACTGGCATTTCTATCGTTGAGGCTGATCTCCTTCCGGTTTGAGCGGCAAGAAGCTGCTTTAATAAGAGAGCAGTGCTTTTTGTTTAGCTTACTAATCTTTCAGTCTTTCATTATCCCTTCCTGTTTTTATTCAGATTAAAGATGCATTTTTTCTTCTTAATAATAACAAATATACCATGAGCAAAAAAATCAGTCCTTTTTCCTTAACCCATACAAAAGCCCCAAGCACTAAAGTGCCAAAACACACCAGTCTGTCTAGCATTACAGGTCTCATTGCCCTAGCGCTGTTTACTTCTGACTCACAAGAGCTTGCCTTGAACTTGTTTCAGTGTCATCTATAATCTTAACTTTTGCATGGCAGATAAATCCATTGCTTCAATCAATTTTTTTTATTATTCTCTCCAGTGCCCTAAGTGATCTGGCCTAGCTAGTTCCAGTCAATTCCCCTTTCTATTCTTCTTGTCCACTCAGCCATGTTGACTGCTCGGGTTTCTTCTGATGACATCCTGTCCTCCTCTATGCTCATATGTAATAAATATTTGTTAAAGCCCTGTATTCGTTTGGTCTGATGAAGCCCTGTAAGCCGGGGCGAAATATTAGTTTTCGTTTAATTCAATTTATTTTGAAAATTTGTTTGCTTTGTTCCTGAAATTTATCCTCATATTTCTATTATACTAATTGCAAGATTCACAGAGTCCGGCGGACAGCCTATCCTGTTGTTCTTCCTTCTCACACAAAATATTTGTTACCTTGTTACCTTGAAAGAGAATTAATATTTCGTCTCACATGCTACAACCCATTGTATAATGTTTCATATTATCGTGACTATTTGACACAGTATTAAGTATCAATGTTAAGTCACTTTAGTTAAGGCTCCCCTCCAGTCCTTATGCGTTGCCTAGATATTTTTTACGATCAGTTTTAGCTACAAATTAGGAATTAATGTTTTTTGTTTCTTCTGACGAGCTTCTGAATAAACCAATAAACCACCCTTGTCTTGTTTGCTCAAAACAATATGATATAGATATTCAAACTGTCGATGAGGTTAATGTCTTGGTAGTAATTTCAGTTAAAGCATTTTAAACTTCACAAATTCCTTGCTTCAATATTCTTGTCATATTTATTCTTATAAAAAGGAAAGTTTTATCTGTGTACAGAAGCCCTATCCGGAAAATAATGTTTTTGGGATTAGTTATATGCGTTTACATTTTGAAGGGGCCTAAAGAATCTGTAGGCGAAACCATACGCTTTCACTTTAGCAATAGGCAGCTTGCTTGGCATGTAACAAAATGGCGTAGATGCATCAAAATCAGGCCCTTGGTAATCATGGTTTAGAAATTTATTTGACCAGTCGAACGTACTTGTTGTTCAGTAACTTCTTCTATGAGTGCAAAATAGACCTGTTGTTCTAGTGGAAATGTTTTAAAACAGGTTTATAAATATGCATTTTCCTAAAGCATGATGATTACATTGAGACATTTGAAGCCAAAAACAAGGAAAGTTTCAAGAAGATCCTACCAACGAAATTAACTAGCGAGAAATAAAAATTCATAGCAAAATTAATATCATTTCAACCTATGTTTACGATGGCAAACTTAACTTTAATTTGAACTGAGTTCTAGGCATAGCAAAACCAAGATTCAAAGTGAATGATTCCTTAGGGTTATTAATCCCATTGCTGTACAGATAACTCATGATGAAATAAATGGTCACGTGGGCATTGACCTAGGCTATGAAGATCACTTATCGAAAACATCTACCACGCCCATGAAATCTTGCAGCGTTGTTGAAAATATTTGCTGGAAGACAGCTGAAAAGGACTGGCTTTTTGCATTTTGCTTGAGAAAGCTCGTTTATATTCACAACTTGATAGATTCTAATTACAGTGCTTTGTCGCAATCATTTATCGCAAAATGTCTTGTACTCATTAAATTCAAATCTATCGCTTTGTAGCTATTTTTTATCCTTAATTAGGGGATGGAAAACATCCCACAGAGGTTGGACGAATCTGCCCATTTGACATATGCGAAATTTTTAAAGTTTATTATTTTTCAAAGTATAATGGATCAAAAATGGGTAATACATAAGAAATACAAAGAATATCTAATTTTATATGTACAAAGCACTTGCGACTGAAATGAAGCTTTATCGACGTATTTTAGAACTAACAAATTCCTATATAGTTTACTATGTGCTTTTCATAATGGAAACAACTCGCAGCACGCGCTATTTAGCCTTATTGAGACCTGTCGTAAAACATTTGATGAAAAGGGGGTAGTTGGGATGGTGTTAATGGACTTATCAAAGGCATATGACTGTTTTCCCCATGATTTAATTATAGCAAAACTTGCAGCCTATGAATTTGGGCCAAACAGTCTTGCACTGATCTCCAACTATCTATCACAAAGGAAAGAACGCATCAAAGTAGGCTCAAAATTTAGTGAATGGCAGGAGGTAGTGTCTGGAGTTCCACAGGGCTCAGTTCTCGGTCCGCTTTTGTTCAATATCTTTGTCAATGATTTCATCCTTGCCACGAAGTCCACCTATGTCTGCAACTTTGCGGACGATAATACAAAATACGCTTGTGGCAAAGATGTTGAATCAGTGGCAGCGAGACTGGAGGATGATGTCTCTAGAGCTCTCGACTGGTTTAAAAATTAACAGAATGGTGATTAATCCCCAAAAATTTCAAGGCTTGAAACAGAAACAAGATTTACTCTTGGAAATTGGAAATATAATAGTTAAAGCGACAAGATCTGTTAAACTACTTGGGATAACTGTTGACGATGAATTGAAATTCGAGAAACATGTGAAAACACTGTGTCAAAAAGTTTGCGAAAAAGTCAGTGCATTCTCAAGGGTCGCCTCTTGCGTGGATGAAAAGAAAGGGAAAATCCTGTATCATACATTTATAATGTCAAATTTCAATTATTGTCCACTTATCTGGATGTTTTGAGGTAAAACTCAAAACAAAGAAATAGATAGGGTTCACAACAGAGCTTTGAGAATACTTTTTAATGACTACACATCGAGCTTTGAAGAACTTAGTGATAGGATCCATAGCAAAAAATAGGTAGTGATAGGATCCATGTAAAGAACCTACAAAATCTGATGATAGAAATATTTAAGTGCCTGTCATATGAAAATCCATCCTTCATGTGGAATATTTTTGAGCGTAAGGAATTAAATTAAAATCTAAGATTAGGTTCACAATTACAACTGCCAAAAGCCAAAACCACAACCTACGGCACCAGTTCATTAGCTTTCAGGGGCAGCATCCTCTGGAACAGCCTGCCTGATACTATAAAAGACTCACCGTCTGTTGATAAATTCAAAATATTGATAAAAGAATGGAAGGGTGATAACTGTAAATGTAAAGATTGTCGGTAGAACAACAGCAATAGAAACCCTCTTCGAAGTTTTATTTATGTAAATATTTAATTTTAGTATTTTTCTTTTGTAAATAATTGGTTTAAATTAGCTGTTGCATTTAGCTATTGTGAATACCAACTTTGAATTATGTAATAATAATTTTTTTATTATTAAACATCTCATTTTCATTGAATACATTTTAAGTTTACAATTATACGACTCGCTTTTACAGGCATCATATAATTGGCTTATCTGCATTACAACATTTAAAAGTCAATTAGTTCAGGGCTTAGCCATGGTTTGTTTCGACGACAGAAGATATAGTAGGTGCAGCGGATAGAAATGTTCATGAGTTTCATCAATATGGATTTAGTTTGATTTGAGTCAAAATTAAGTTGGTGTAGCATGTCAGAGAGAGAGGTAGATGAGGTTCCCAGAATGCCAAGGGCACTCATAGAAAGGTTAACAAAGGTAACACGTTTATAGGCAGGGCTCAGTTCCTTGATAAGATCGCTATATTTCCTAGCTTTTCGAGTACTGTTAGATCGCTATATTTCGTCAATAATGATAATAGTAATAATAATAATAATAATTTTTAATAGTTCTGCACATCAGCTTCTATTATGGTAGTTCACCGGAGATTCTTGCGCTCAGCATGGAGACCTCGTCACAACCATGGACCTTCTTCGGATCAAATCACCCAATTATCGGCCGACTTTCATGTTTTTGAGGAGGAAGTCGGGTTTTTGTAAAAAGTAGGTAGAATATTTTTGGAGCACTGTTCTACAATCAATCTTTGAAAATGCCGTCTTTTTTTTAATTTATGAACAGTGTAATGAGCTTCAACAAAATAGATTTTAAACTCTTTGCTTTCTGTGATAACTAGTAAATTGAAGTTCAGGCTGGTTGTTTTAAATTTTTACGAAAACTTAAGGCTGGATTGTTCTTAATTTATTCTTAAGTCATTAGAATGTTCATATACGTAAATAGACTGTTGTTGATTTTACCGTTACATTGATTTTTCAATTGTAGGAAATCCGAACTTTAGAATTAAAAGTACTGCCAATTTTTAAAACATCACTTTCTATCTAGTTGGTTTAATTCCTGCCCTGTTTTTTTTATATTTGTAAATAATTTAACCCAATTGGTCCAACAATTTCCCTGTACAAAGCAACAACAATTTTATACATAATTTTCAGCGTTCCAAGTCCCACATATATGTTAAGCGAATTTCCACATTCCGAAATTGTTTTAATGTTCAGTGAAAGCTTATTGCCCCAAAGCCATTCCTCAAGAAATGCAAGCTCCAGTGACGGATCCAGACTACCGCCATTACCGCTCGAGCGGTAGTCAGATTATTCAAAAAATTATAGAAACAAGGATCATTTTCATGTTTATCCTACTACTTTAATTAAACCATAGTTAAAAATTGAAAACATACCTGAAATTTCCACAGAGACAGAAATATAGCATGGGGGGATGATGAAATCATGGCTTGCTAGCTAGGGGGGTTGAGTCGGTGTTGAGCGGATTCGAGCTGAACTGAGCGGTAGTCAGCCTGCCTAAACCAATCAAATCATCAGAAATCACAGCCAACCTGGGGGGATGCATACAAATTTTGTTGACAACCAATGAACAACCGAGTTGACTACCGCTCAGATGGGGGGTAGTACGAGTAGTACTGTCGCTCAACACGGCTCAAACGCTACAGAAAGATGGGGGATGCCTACATATTCTACAAGTGGGCAAACTGTAACTTCAAAGCCGATGTGACCCATTTTTTTGTACAATACACAACTATAAGTAGGAATATATTTTATAAGAATATTAAGACTCAAATATTGTAAAATTTGTCATTGGTCAGTATTCTTGCGATGCAAAACTGCTCACATGAAAACCAAACTTCACAGCAGGGTAAATAAACAAAATGACCCTAATGGCTGGGGCGGTGATATGAAAAATCACGTTTCTGAAAACCCCCGCAGAGTTGCTTGCTTCAGCTGGACACATTACCTTTAATGATCTGATACCATTGTTGGTAGTTCTGGCTTTTGGAATGTCAAGGGGGTTTTTGAGTCAAAGGTTATGACCTGTTGTTTTGGGTACAAAATAGTCTTTTATGAAAACAGGATTAAGGTTGTTGAGTGTTTATAAACTTCAAGCGCTAAAATTCTAACTGATTGGATATGTATGGGAGTTTCTTTGAGTTGGCAAGTAATTCTTTGTAAAGCATGGACCAGAGTGATTTGCTTTCTGTAGCACAAAATTCGACATTGTGCAGAAAATATCTCTAGGAAACTGAAGCATACAACGTGTTCTTTTTTATACAAATCTGAAGGTAACGTACATTGTCAGGACATCTGACGAGAGTTTTCTATTCAAAACTGAGGAAAGAAGATCCACCATTTCCCAGACTTGTAAACTGTCTTTGTTAAAACTAAAATTTATAAGCTTGATCTTTCTTTTCTCTCTTCCACACCCCTCCCTTCTCTCTTGTTACGGCTAAGCTAGAGGCTCCCGGGCCTTTCCCTAGCATCAAAAACTAAAAAAAAAATTAAGCAGGCCATACATTCAATATTGCACCTTGTTGAAAGCGTCCATAGAGGAAAGGTGCAAAGAAAAAGAGCTTAATAGAGAAGGAAGATTCGAGATACCATTAAAGATAGGTTGTATGCAGACTTAAAACATACAGCAGAAAATCAATAACTAGGGATATAAGAGCTAAAATCTTTTTAACAGTTCTAAAGCCCGTTTACACTACAGCAAAAAGAACGGGACTCTTTAGACAGTGCAAGGAATACAACTTCCTGATCTGTTTGCAAGGAGGACAACTTCAGGTTCTGTTTGCAAGAAAGACAACTTTCGGATCTGTTTGCAAGGAAGACAACTTCCGGTTCCGTTTGCAAGAATGATAACTTTCGGTTCTGTCTGCAAGAAAGACAACTTCCGGATCTGTTTGCAAGAAAGACAACTTCCGGATCTGTTTGCAAGGAAGACAACTTCCGGTTCCGTTTGCAAGAATGATAACTTTCGGCTCTGTCTGCAAGAATGATAACTTTCGGTTCTGTCTGCAAGAAAGACAACTTCCGGATCTGTTTGCAAGAAAGACAACTTCCGGATCTGTTTGCAAGGAAGACAACTTCCGGTTCCGTTTGCAAGAATGATAACTTTCGGCTCTGTCTGCAAGAAAGACAACTTCGGTTCTGTTTGCAAGGAAGACAACTTCCGGATCTGTTTGCAAGAAAGACAACTTCCAGTATGTTGTGAAAAACCCGACAACATTAAATCGAAAGCAGCTGCAATGAATACCAGATGTGCAGCCAATAGTCCATTTGAAGCGTAAATAAGGGCTTTGGCATTAAAGACATCTTTGTCGAAGGATACCTAGTTTACAGTTATTGGATCTTTGGGACAAAAAAGGGGTCAATGAATTTATGAACTTGCTTGCTTTTTTCTGTGATTTTCTCCCACATAAGAACTTTACCGTTATTATAAAAGGCATTAATGGTTTTGCAATCAATATTGCACTTTGTCAGCATTATATTGAGCAAATTTGTATAAGAAAGACTAATTGCATGTACGCTGAACCATCAAAATAGCCAGAAGGTCGATGAAGAATCGCCAGCCAATATTTCAATAACTTTGAACAAAAGTTTCCTGGCTAAGAAGTTTAGGGCTCTTTTCATGGTGGGCAGTAGTGTTGGTATTGCCTAGGCAGCAAGGCTATTTCAGACTGGAAGCAAGACTACTATTATTGTACCTGCTACACACTGACTTCAAAACTGTTCTTTGTATATTGAACAAAAGGATTAATGCTCTTGAGCTTTGGTAACAACAAGTTTCCTCAAATGTCAAGCACTTGTCGGAGAATTCTACCATCCTGGTAGCTATCCCAATCTCCTTCAGTCTTTTTCTCAATGCTTTTGGTGTTGTTCCTAGCGCCCCGATTATGATTGGAATTAATTTAGATTTTTTTCCCACAGTTTTGTCAGTTCCCTTGCTAAATCTTGGTACTTGATTATCTTTTCCTTTTCTTTTTCATGAACTCTGGTATCGAATGGCACAGCGAAGTCTATAGCCTGGCATTTGTTATTTTTCTTGCCAACTATAATCATATCAGGCCTTCTTGCTTCGATGACGTGGTCTGTTTGTATTGAAAAGTCCCTCAAACCTTACACTCTTCGTTTTCGCATACAGCTTGCGGCTCATGTTCATACCATCTATCTTTCGTGTCAAGACCATATTTTCCGCATACCTCCCAATGCATCTTTTTCCTTTCCAGTCATGCCTACGTTTATACTCTTTTTGTATCATTTAACTACATTCACTTAGGATGTGGTTGATGCTCTCGTCTGCTTTACTACACATCCTAAATTTACTGTCTTCTTGCGTCTTACAAATTTTTGCCTCATTAAGTTTGCTCTCACAGCCTGTTCTTATGCTGTCATAATGAGGGCCTCGGTTTCTCTCGTCAGGCTTCCCTCTTGTAGCCACAAGACTACAAGATTATTATCCTCGATGACATTTTCACCATTCAACTTTGTCTCCAGAATCCTTTTCACTCTTCTCTTATATTCACTGCCGACTTTCCCTTTCATCTCTTTTACCTGCACTTCATCTGCCTGTAATACGCCCAAATATTTGTATCCTTCTCCTTCTTTCAGTGATTTTATAACTTTATCATCTGGCATTTTGATTCCGTATGATTTGACCCTTTTTCCTCTCTTCACAACCAATTCCGAACATTTTTCAGCCCCGAATGGCATGTCAATGTCCTAGCTATACACAAGTGAAACAAATTCTTTCTCGCTCTTTGCATACAACATAAGGTCGTCCATGTCAAGAAGGTGATTGATCTTTTCTCTATTTTTTCCAATTTCCTACCCAAGTTTTGTTGTTTTCAATACACTGGTGAGAAGAATGAGTGTTATAGCGAGAAAAAGCGGCCATAATGCATTCCTCTCCTAGTGATTCATTAGCACATGTCAGCTCAACCCTCCAATCTTTCATTGTCGATTCAAAGAACTTCATTAAAGTATTGTTTATTCCTAGAATATGCAGACGCTCTAATACCCAGGAATGAGCCACCATAACAAACACTTTCCTGTAGCCAATCCATCCCATTGCTAAGTTCTTTTTTCTCAATCTTGCCTTTCTCAGTATCATCCTGTTTATGTACAATTGATCTGCCGTTTCTCTGCTCTTTCTCCTACACTCTACTCTATCTGTTCCTCAAGCAGAAGCTGGCTCTTTTCATCAGATACTAGTGCTGTTAGCAATTTCCAACAAAGCGGTAAACGTGTAATAGGACGGCTGTTGCTTGCATCTCTCCCCTTTGACCTTCTGCAGCTGGACAGTTCGGCCTTTGTCATCCATACTGGTGTCTCTGTCCTTCCAAGCATTCGGTGGAACTTGTATGCATTGTTGCAAAGAATTTTTAGCCAGAACCCTTATACACCATCTGGTCCAGGTGCCTTCCAATATGGTACTTTTCTAAGGATCTTCTCTATTTTCTCTCCCGTAACATTCACTTCTGCTTGTTTTAACCCTGTATTCATCTTCGTTTTAAAATCTTCTAACCACTCTGCCTCCCTGTTGTATTCGATATTTGTACTTCACATGTCTGTCCAGAATTGCTTTGCTTCATTTGCCTCTGGCACTTCACTTTCACCTTGTTCTCCTTCATTGTTCAACTGTTTATAAAATCCACCTCCATTGTTCTTAAACTGTCTATTTTGCTGGTATGGCTTGGTTCTTTCGTCATATCTTGAAGTCTTACCACATTTGGCCTTAATCCTTTGCCTCAGCTTCTCCTTCACAATCTTCAATCCATTCTGCTTGAACTTGTACTCTCCTTGCTATGAACCTACGTATTGTTTCTTTACTGCTTTTCTTTCAATTAACGCATTCACTCGAACTAGATCTCTCTTCAGCTCTTTAACTTGCCCTTCAAGCCTACATTTCCATCACGGTTTCTTTTTTTCTCTTTGTTTTTGCTTTTCACGCCAAGCAGTTCTGTCATCATTGCTGCCTCACAATGTATCAGATCATTAATCTCAGTAATGCTGTTCACTTTGATCTTGCCTATCACATTATCAATCTTTTTACTATTGCCTAAAGCTTTCCTTTCTCGATGCCTCTAAATGATGGTAATCTAACTCTGTCCTTCTTACTTATCCCGCTTAATCGCTCAATCACGTTCTTTTCTTCATGAGCTACATCCTCATCGACTGAGAAATAGCCATTCCTATTAGCAACTCATTATCAACATCAGCCACATGATTAAAAATTTCTTTGTTTCTATCCTCATGCTCAATTCCCTGTTCTATTTGTCCATACGATGCATCTTCGATTGGTCGTTTTATCACTTCAAGCTCCAGGTTCGATAACCATTGCTTCTTCGTGATTCTTCTGATCGACTAGTCATTGTTCAGTAACCTGGAACATACCTCTACTAATCCACACACTATCAATTCTTTCCCTGTAACCATTACAGCGTGGCTCGCTGCTATAGTAGCACTCAAGGGCAATTCTGTCATCATCCTGTTACCACTTTCATCTAATCCTCCTAGCAGTAGATTGCTTCTTCATTATCATTTTTGACTAAATTCTTTTTTCAACACGATATCCCATCAGAAACCTGAGTAAAAGCTATGATAAGTTAAAAATAACTATTAATAGAAGACAAAAATTTAAAAAAAATATTTAATAATTTAAATAGTCTGATCTTCCTAAGAGTCGTGTTTTAATTCGGGTTTCCTGAGCTCTCCAAATGAGTTTCCTGATCCCCCTTAATTCTATGGGTATTTTGTTTCGCGCTTTAAGCCCAGAGAGGTGGAATCCTTTTTTTGTACTGTCAAGCTTAAATTTTGGGATGTCGAGATTTCTATTGTTTTTTGTTCTCCTCACATTCTATCCTCTGTCAATCCTCTAATTATACTTGTTCCAGAGGCTCTATGGGCGCTGCTTATTAACTATTTTGTGTGTCACGATAGATCTATCAAAAGAAATGATCTGATCAACGCTTAGCCAGTCACTAGTCCAGGGGTCCTTTCTTTTGGCATTTTCAATAATTGAGAATGTCCTATCCTGTAGACGCTGAAGCGTTTGTAGCTTCGTGTTTGTGCTGACGACCGGGCTCATGCCACTGGGCCATGAAACACCTGCCGGGCAAGAGACCTTCTCCAAGGGTTCCAGTCTCTTCGCGCCGTTGTCTGTTATACCTTGATAATCCATATTACACTCTTGCGAGGATAGTGAGTTTTAGGCTACACCACCACCGGTATAATTTATTGCAACACCATCACTAAGGGGGTTGCCTGCCGGCCAAGGCTAAAGAGTCCCCCCCCTCCCACCCATGAGACAGACTAAACCTCACCGGTACTTTGAGGTCTCGGGGTAGGCTAACAGGTGCCACACCTTGCCCAAGGGTGACCCGGAGGTAGTTGTGGCAAAGTGTAGCCTCATTCTCCCACGTCGATACTCCACAACTGAGTGAAGTTTTAGTTCATACCCAGGACAGGACTATTATTATCATTATTTGAAAATGGCTTTGAAAAAAGCAAACATTTTACAACATACTTAAAGCTTTTTCGTCTGACACTCCTCAGAGCATAAAACGTCAGAATAGGTTCCGAAAAAACACGTTTGAAAAATATATACCCAGCTGTGGATCGAAATAGGCCAATCAGAAAAACGCAAGCACAAGACCGGTATAGTTGACCAATCAGTGCCGCGAGCCTAAAGAAAAATTACCAATGGAGTCCAAGAGAGAAAACGAACTCCTTTTGTCTACACAATGGCGGCTTTTTCGTTTTTATGTAGATTGACTCCAAAACTGCTAGATGGAAGGACGACCGGGCTCTGCCAATTATCCGAAACATGTCGTCATTATAGAGTTTTGCACAATCTGGGTTGTCTAAAAGATGTTGACCAATGGCAGAATCACTTGTTTTAACAGTGTTTCTAGACCTACAAGATCGAGGAGGCTGTTCTCTTTGAGGGGCAGTTTTGTTTCGTATGTTGGAAGGAACATGCTGTTTTATCCTATCCCCCAATCTTTGGGTTGTGCGCCCTACGTAGCCAGAATCACACTGGCACGTAAATTCATAAATGACGGAACTTTTTTGTTTGGTAGGGACGCAATCCTTTTGAATGGATGGAAGGGCTCTCCTAGTGCTGTAAACAATCCGAGGATTGACAGCAAAGAAACAATTGGTTATGGCTTGCCTAATTTGACTCTCGAATCGCAAGGAAGTGTTACCAATCCATGGTAGTTTCAAATAAACTGGGCACTTTTGCGGACCAAACTTTTGAACAGCCGAAAAACTTGCGATCTTCTCCTTAGTATAAGATAAAATGACGTCTTCAGGATAGCCGTTGTCCAAGAAGATCGTTTTGAGTTTTTCCAGTTCAGCGTGCAGTTTAGATTTCGAGCAGATCATAAGTGCCCTATGTACTAATGTTTTGACAAGGTTGACTTTGCGTTGTTTTGGGCAAAATGAATTCCAGCGTATGTACTGACCGGTAAAAGTAGGCTTGCGATATACACTGGTAAGAAATCCAGTGTTAGACTTTTCGACCAAAACATCTAAAAATGGTAAGGAATCATTTTCTTCCTTTTCAAACGTAAACTGGAGGGCTGGGTGTAGGCTATTTAGGTGTTTTAGAAAAATATCACACTCAGCCTCTGTTTTGAAAATGGTATATGTGTAATCCACATACCGAAAATAGACACCTGGCTTTTGGTCGTAGTCAAACAAACGCTCTTCATGAAAGCCAACAAAGATATTGGCCAAGGCAGGTCCCAGAGGGCTACCCATAGCGACACCATCCTTTTGTTGGTACATTTCATTGTTAAAACTGAATTCAACTGAACGTGTTGCAGTTTCCATCAGTTCAATGAATACTTCCTCTGGGAATGGTGGGCTATTAAGCTCGCTCCGGTACAAAGCGTCGGCACATATTTTGATGGTCTCACTCAAAGGAACATTTGTGAAAAGACTACTAATGTCAAAAGAACACATGAAAGATGTTTCGTTTTCGATGTTCAAGTTTTGCATGAACTCAGCGAACGTAAAAGAATCCTTGATGCAATGTTTTGAATATTTTTGAAGAACAGGGTCCAAAACTTCAGAAAGCCACTTAGCCAGTTCGTGTTGTGCTGAGCCAATCATAGACAAGATAGGTCTAAGTGGGACGTTCGGCTTGTGTATTTTAGGGAGGCCATACATTTGTGGTCGTTGAGAGCCCGTGGGTCTTATCCTATCATAAATTTCTGTAGCCAACATTTTTGAGTTGACCAGTTCCAACAAACGTTTTTGGAGTTTCCGCTCTAGTTTGGCAATTATCATTATTGTTGTTAATTCTCAACACAAAGCGCTCGATCTGCATTGCTTTGGAATAGTCACTGTGAATGCGGGTACCAATCAGTTGCCAAAGAGCTCACAGGTTTCTGAACCAGACTTTTAGGACCCAAGTACCAATTTTGATACTTTCTGTTCCAAGTAGAGCTTTTATCTGCATATGTTCAATACGAATTTCTATCTGTTCAATACGGATCTTAAGATCATCCATGAATTGCAAGTAATTTACCTTTAGTCCACACTTCAGAGTGTAACCCTTTGGGTCTTTCCTTAATTTGTATGTGAGGGGGATCATACAGATCACAAATAAAAGAGGCGAAAGACTGTCTTCTTGGAAAATCCCTCTCCTGATGTTGACCTTACCCAAGAATTCACCACATGATGTCAAATCCACATTCCAGTTCTTCATAGATCTCGTGCTAAAGTTGATAACATTATCCGCCACATTTGACTCTTTCATTCTCCTTTTCCACCAAGGCTCTTTTATTCCATTAGCTCTTTTACAATAAGGTCTGAGACTTACCTTTCTTCCTATCAAGATGGTACAGGCTTTTATTAATTTATTTGTTCCAATTATACTTTCTGTTACAAATTATCCCAAAATGCTATTCACCTTTTTTACATGCTTCCTGAGTGATGTTCTCTCCACCTCCTTAAACCCTTGTAATTCCACTTCAAGATTGTGCTCAATTATACTATTTATTTCTTCAATAATTTCTCTTTTGTCGTCAGTCACTTCTTGTATATTCACAAACACCAAACCAAGATGGTTATCCTCTGTACTATTATCTTCCACAACAGCCTCGTCAACATCTTGTTCTTCGCATAATTCCTCTTGAAAATTTACACCCACCATTCTTTTCTTAATCTCTGCAAATTCTAGCGCTGTTAGCCACTCATTTTTACGTATTATTTGAGCTTGGTCACACAATCTCTACTCAGTTACATTGAAACTTTGTTTTTTCTTCCAAATATTATGCCATTATTATTATTATTTTTATTATTATCAGACCTGGGTTGTCCAACACCTAGACAATCTTGTGTCCAACTATATTCGCCAGTGGCTTGATCTTCCTGTTTCTGCTACCTTGAGTGGAATTATCCTCTCAAAAATCAATTTGGCCTAAATCTACAACTGCCTTCTGTCAAATTTACGCAATGCCAAACTGTCTGTCGCAATGCCCTAAAATCTTCTCCTAACATTGACATTCAAACCCTATGGAAAATCACCAGACATGGCATGAACCTACAGTACGACATTTACCGTAATACTAAAGAGGTATTAAAGACTGTCATATCAGACAACAAAGAACGTCTCTATTCAAAACTTACCCTCTCAGGCAAGGACCGAGATACAACTTTTTGTGTTGCGGGGGGGGGGGTGTGTTGAAAAGACTTTTGGCGACCTGCAATGTTACATTTTGGGAAAACATAATCTGTGCCTGGTTGATTCGCTCGTTCTCCTATTCCGGAAAGGAGAGATTATCGTTATGTTTTGATTTTTCTTGCATGTAACCATCAACTCCAGTTGGATGTTTCTCATTTTTCTCTATCACTAGGCCAAGACCTAAGACGCTATTGCGTGTACAAACTGCAATTATATTCCCATCTCCCGGATCCTTACTAGATTCGTTCAGTCCATTGTTATCTTGTATTTTTGATAACTTGATGGAAACAGCAGTTCTTTCTCGCTGCTTTTCGAAAAAAAATAGTTCAAAGTTCCTTTCCCTTTCCTTGATGTGGTGGCCATTTAGGCATCGATTTGGAAAGGGAAGTGATTTCCCACCAAATACGGTAAATAGCAACAGCAAGAAAACTTTGGTTTATGCAGGGCCAAGTAATACGTGTTGACAATTATCCTGCATAGTTTAAAGTGTCGAGACGCACGTACACTTGCTTAGATAGGGTCAAGCTTGTATAGAGGGTAAAAAATGAACTTGATTCTTAACTATTTCTCAAAGTACTAAATAGTAACACAAAAGTGTTTTACTTATGGCACTAAAAAATTTTTTGGGGGGGCAGGGCCCCCCCGTCCCCCCTATATCTCGATCCTGGCTCTCAGGGAGCTACAATTACCTTCCTACTGAAACATTCACTGGAAAAGCTGAACGGTATTTGGTCAAGTACACAGAGCAATTTGCCTAGTAACATCTTTAACTTTACCATCAAGTATCTTAACAACATCCTTCCAGCTCGTAAAAATCTGCTGAAATGGAACCTTAGTCAAACACCTGACTGTGAATTCTGTCTTCTTCCAGAAACACTTCTACACGTTGTTGCTGGATGCAACGTGTACCTTGAACAAGGCCGCTATACTTGGCCTCATAATTCTGCATTAAACTTTCTAGCCACTTCCTTCCAAGCAATAAACGGGTCTTCTCTCTACGCAGATTTACCAGGCTTTCTTTCCCCTTCTATCATAACTGGAGATCAACTACGCCCTGAATTACTTCTCAAACTAAGGAAAACTGTCTGCACGTTTTAGAGCTAACCATAGGCTTTGAAACAAATCTCAACTGCAATGCTGTCAGAAAGTCAGAGAAATATGCCACCCTCGTATCTGACTTAAAACGTCAGTTTAAGTCCCTCTCGTTTGTCAATCTTTCCATCAGTTCACCTGGTTTTTTTGGTAACTCCTGCAGCTCATTTATCGACATGTGTGACTCTTTGTCCATTGATCATCAACAGAAACGCTATCTCATCTCCAAACTTACAAGCATCTCCATTCGCACCATATACTTTATATTCTGCCGTAGAAACCAAACTTGGACTAATCCAGATCTATTCCCCTTTTAACATTTTTTTTCTTTTCTCATTACAACGATTGTAATAGCTTTTATTTTGTAAACACAGGCTAGCAAGTTACAAATTACCTTGTAATAGTTACTCTGTAAGATTTGTAATTGTAGTTTTAATTGGAATTCAAAATTAAAAGTTTCCATTATTATCATCTTCAGTTTGTTTTTTGTATTGTTCTCTTAAGAGGCCGAGACCAAACTATGGTTCTAAGGCTTAACAGTTCAGCTCTTTTTCAAGTTAGAGATAGAGCTCTCCTCAGGATATGTGATGTTCCTAGCAAGACTATCTTTTGGATTTCTTCGATGCTGATCTTTCCAGGAATCTTTGATACATGCTCATTCATACGTTTTCTGACGAGTCCAAGGGCTCCGATTATGACAGGAATAACAGTGTTTTCATCTGCCACATTTTGGCAACTTCTATCTCAAGATCTTTGTATTTTGATAACTTTTCTGTTTCTTTGCTTTCAACATTTCGCTCAGATGGGACAGACATGTCAATGAAAATGCATTTGTTTTCCTTCCTGCCTTTGATCACGATGTCAGCTCTGTTTGCAGTAATCTTCTTGTTAGTGGATTGGCATATCCCACAATATCACCACATCCTTCCCTTCAACGACCATGCTTGGTTTATGCTCATACCATCTAAAGGGTACCTCAACATTTTAATATTTACATATCTTCCAGTGCATGTAGAATAAAGCTTTGTCATGTCGTTCAAGGTATTCCCTTTTTGCCAGAACAGGGCATCCTAATGTGATGTGCTCTATGGCTTCATCATAGTCGTGGCAAAGTCTACACTTTGGGTTTGTTCCGTCCTTAATGATTTTTTTCCAGTAGTTGTTGGTGGCAAGGCTTTGGTCCTGTGCTGCAATAATAAATCCTTCTGTTTCCCCCTTTAGACTAGAACTTTTCAGCCATTTATAGGTGCTTTCTTTATCTATATCTGACTTGTTTTCTCTTTCAGAATATTGTCCATGCATAGGCTTTGCCTTCCAGTTCTCGCTAATGGTTTCCATTATTCTTTTTTTGGCGCATTCTTTTGTGTGTTTGCGCATTGTGTAGCTGACTCATTTTCCCCTGTTTCAGTATCTTGCATTTGGATGTCTTTCTTAAACCTAGTTGCTTCCTTTTGTACCGAATATAGTTTCTTACTCTTCTCGCGGTGGTAAACTTGTCTCAACAATTTATCTTTTTTCATTTTTAGGTATGTTTCTAGGCCTATGGTGGTAATCTTATAGGTACACTCTAATTGGATCAAGCCGCGTCCTCCTTCTTTTCTACTTATGTTAATTCGATCAACAACTGCTTTGGGATGGTTCATCCTGTATATAGTTAAAAGCTTTCTTGTTTTTCTGTCCATTTTCTTTATTTCTTGCAATTGGCAATCAATGATATTGAAACTGTAACTGAGGACTGGCACAGCTAACGTGTTTATAGCAATTATTTTGTAACCAGCATTCAGCTGACTTTTTAAAACCGATTTAATTCTCCGATAGTACTCTTTTCTGATTTTCTCTTTCATTGCAGAGTGTTGGATTCCATCTCCTTCATCTATTCCAAGGTATTTATAGGTGCCCTTTTGATCCAGTTCTTCAATGTTGGTATTTTCGTCTATTTTGATTGATGAAGTTTCCGCCAGTTTTCGCCTCTTGAATGTCGCCTTTGCGCATTTATCTAGTCCGAATCGCATATTAATACCATCACTAAACATCTTGACGGTGTGGAGCAGGCCTTCAAGGTCTCCGTCATTCTTTGCATAGAGCTTTAGATCGTCCATATAAAACAAATGATTTAATCTTTCTCTATAGACAGTGTATCCCAAATCTGTGGTGTTGAGAAAATTAGAAAGCGGTGCCAGGCCAGGCAGAATAAAAAAGGAGATAATGAATCTCCTTGAAATATTCCATTTCTGATATTTATAGGATTTGTTACAATTTTTCCAGTAGAGTAGTTTAAAACCATTGTTGTTTTCCATGAGTTCATATTGTGCTTTATAAAATTGATTAACGCTGGTGAGACTATATATTTGCATGGTTTTCAAAATCCACGTGTGAGGGACGCTCTCAAACGCTTTTCTGTAATCTATCCATGCACAGCTCATATTTTTATCATTATTATTATTATCATTAATGTTCTTATTATTATTATTACTAGTATTACATATAACGTCTAAAAACATTCGCCAGTGGCTTGATCTTCCCACAAGTGCTACTTTAACTAGTATAATTCTTTCTAAAAATCAATTTGGTCTCGATCTTCATCTACCTTCTGTCAAATTCACTCAATGCCAAACTGTTTCACGCAATGCCCTCCGAACCTCTCCTAACACAAACATCATATCATCATATTCCTGTCTTCTCATATCATCATATTCCCGACTATATCCAAACATTGATCTCTAGTCTCTACACCGATTTCAGAACATCTATCATCACAAATAGCTTCCAAACTCCATCTATTCCTGTGCATCGAGGAGTTCTTCAAGGTGACTGCCTTAGTCCTCTCATATTTAACATGTGTTTCATCACTTTCATCAGGGACGAAAACAAGTTGCTAATTTTGGGGGGGGGCGTGGAAGTATGAAAATTCCAACTTCAAGTGATAAATTTTTCATTCGACCAGTAGATCTGTTGTACCTACCAAATTGATATTTGTAGATAGCCCGAGCACCATAGTTCTATTTTCTTTATAATTACCAAATCTTTACTCAATAATTAGCCTAAAGCATAAAAGCCTAAATCTCTAAATTTTGATTAACATGAAACAAACATTAAACATACTGTAAGAAGTAAAGCAACATTTAAGCAAAACCAGTATTAGATATACTTAATGATTAGTAGTATTCTTTCAGATCAATTGATCAATTTTATCTAAAATACATTTTTCACGATATAGAAGCACCAAGAATTTGGGCCTTTTATTTTCGTTCTTGATCGAAGAAAACTACCTTTAAACTTTTCAGAGGGCCAAATGCCTTTTCATTCTTTACAATTGAAATGATGATTTGAGAACAAACTTGTGCATATGCCTGATTCGAAAGATGAAATACTCTTCTTTGATCAAATACTTCTACTGCAGTTTTTGCAATGTGTTCTTGCTCCACAGCAGTTTTGTCATAGGAATTTATGATAAGGACTCAAGGACATTAACAAATAACAGGGGGAGTTTAGCATAAACTCGTTTTTTATAAGAAGCGTTGAGAATTTTTAGTACTGAAAGATTCTTAATCTTTTATTGAATTAACTACTCGTAGTTTCTAAAAAAATTCCCACTCTAATATTTTCTGATCAATGCAAGTATTATTATTCCAAACTGTAAGTTTCAAGTTTCTTATCCGTAAGTTCACCTTGCCTGTTCGTAATTTGATTCAACTCCCGTCAGAAAGAAAGAAAAAGAAAACGGGGCAAGTGTGCAATTTGGATCCAGTGGAGACGGGATTCACAATAGAAAACGATTGGATGGGTCAGCATCAGCCTGTGAATTTTAATGTTTAGAATTTTTATATTTAAAATAAAAAAACTTCTTAAAATATAAAATTCACAAGTTTGGTCTTAAGAAAAAAATTCCAAGTCAACCGTTACGTTTTCCAACTGTAACTGGATTTTCCAAACTTTGGGGGGGCGTTACGCCCCCCACGCCCCCCTATTATTTACGTGCCTGACTTTCATTCAACACATAAAAGCTCAAAAATTCAGACAGCTCGGCTTTTCTTTTCATGACCAGACTAACCAAATGTTTCAACAAGTACACTGGTTCCAGTTTGCTGATGACGCAGCAGTCGTCACGAGTGGCGAAAAAGAAAACCAGCTATTGTTAAACTGCTTCAATGCCAATGGGCTTATATGACTATTAGGGTGGATAAATGTTCCACCTTCAGCATCAAAAAGTTCTCCACTCGATCAATGCAGTTCCAACCCAAACTCCACGTTAACCACGAGCCTGTTCCTTCTGTCGCTAAAGACGAGTCATTCAAATACCTCGGTAGGCATTTCAATCTTGAAATGAACAACCAAGATCATAAAGCAGAATCTTTATCACTAGTCACTGGCTTTCTCAAGGAAATAGATTCTTTGCCAATCCACCCTAGAAACAAACTCCGTCTCTATGACAACTATGGTCTCTCCAAGGTTTCATGGCATTTTACTGTGGCTGACCTTTCTAAGACATGGGTAATTGAGAACCTCGATAATGTTGTATCTAATTACATCCGTCAATGGCTCGAATTACCCATTAGTTCAACACTCAGCAGCATCATCCTCTCTAAAAAGTTTGATTTGGATTTAAAGCTTCCTTCCACAAGTTTCAAACAATGCCAAACTGTCTTGCGTAAAGCTCTAATGACTTCTCTAAATGAAAACATTCGCTCACTATGGAAAGCCACGAGTAACTGTAAAAATCTGCAATACGATCAGTACCAAAGAAGTCTTGAAAGCCATAAAAACCCAGCACAAAGAACGTCTTCACTTCAGAATGCCTTACCATCACAGGGTGCTACTCTCACATTCCTTTTCACTAACGCTCTTTCTAAACTGAACAAACTCTGATCTGACATGCAAAGTATTATGCCCAAGAACATTTTCAATTTTACTATTAAATACCTTAACAATTTTGCTTCTACCCATAAAAACCTCTACTTGTGGGGAATTAGGCAAACGTCTAATTGATCGTTTTGTTTACAACCAGAAACCTTACTCCATGTTGTTGTGGTTGTAAAACATATCTCGACGAAGGTCGTTATACATGGAGGCATAACTCTGCCCTGCTCTTCCTTGCAAACTCTTTACAAGCCATCGAAGGATAATCACTTTATGCTGATCTCAATACATTCTTCTGTCCTTCTGTCATCACTGGAGAACAATTCCGTCCCGACCTGCTTTTGATCACAAAAGACAAAAGTCTCCTTATCTCTGAACTTACTGTTGGTTTCGAAACAAATCTCGATAATATCGATATCGCAATAAGGCAATTATGCAGAGAGAATAAGGCAATTAATATCAATCAGACATATCTTCTTCATACAAATCCGTCATTTTTGTCAACCTTTCTATTGGTTGTCTTGGTATCTTTAGCCAATTATCCACTTCTTTCCTCGAAATGTGTCACCCACACTACACTTCGAAATGTGTCGAAGATGTTTAATCCCAATCAACAACACACACACTATATGATTCGTAAACTGTCAAACATCATCATTGGATCTACCTACTACATCTTTTGCCGGCGTAACAAAACATGGGACAACCCAAAGCTTCTTTCTTTTTAACGAATGTCTTGTTATTCTTATTGTCAGTTTATCTTTCTGTTGTTATGACTACGTGTAATATTCACTCAACTTATGTAACAGGCAAGCCATTTACAAAGTACCTTATCTTGTGAGCTTTGTAACTGTAATGTTTAAGATTTCAAAATGAAAATGTTTCCATTATTATTATTACTATTATTATTACTATTACCTGGATAAAAACGCTGCGCGTAAAGCTGAGAAATACATTTCCCTTCTAAAGGAACTGCGCCTTAAGTACAAATAAATGAAATTTGTCAATCTGTCCATCAACTGCCTCGGTATCTTTGGTAACTCGTGTGACTCTTTCATTGATATGTGTGACGAATTAAAACTAGACTATCAACACCGTAACTTTGTGATTAAAAAATTGTCAGCAATAATTATACGCACATCTTATTATATATTCTGCATATGCAAAAAGACTTGGACAAACACTGAACTGCTCTCCTTCTAAAAATACTACGAACTCCTGTGATTTTATTTATATGTTAAAACTTTTGTAAATTAGTATGTATTTGGGATTATTGAAGGTCGTATACGGGTGTCACTAGTAAGTTCTACTACAGTTTTTGATCTCAAGTCTATTGATTTCGGACCAGTTTCTATTATTGATCGCTTTGAAGGCAAGTTTAAAGATGTCAAATTCGCTTCTCTCAGCAATGATAACCCTCCAATTTTCATCAGCACAGCCAGGTAAGAATAAAAGCTACCAAACCATCAAAGAAAAAATCGAACTAGCTTTCTTTACACTATTTTCATTTATCGACTTTTAACTAACAGCCCTTGCGTGAATAAAACAACCACTTTTTCATGAACACAATAATGCTCATCAAACAATGACAAAGTGACAGAATATTTCAGTCTGATCCAAGGGTTATTGCACTATATGTAATTCAGATAAAGAACAGTGAAGAGCTCAGTTAATGGACCGAATCCTGCTCAGAGTTTCGCTATTTCAAAAAACCTTCTACATTTTTCAGAGTACCCATGATTTTTGCAAGAAGTTTCTTGCTTGAGCTCATCAAGGGAACTCGAGTTTTTCGTTTTTTTATCTAACTGATTCCATTCCCTGATGTAATTTCCGGTGTAAACAGGCCTGTCACTATAGGGGGGTGCGCGTAGGGCGTGACGCCCCCCTTGAAAAATAATTCCATTGCAAAAACGAGGAGCTTTTGCCATCTTTGGGTAATTTGTCGGCAAATTTCAAAACTTTTCGGCAAATACCGGATGGCTCACCAACCTTTAAGGTAAATGGGACATGGAAACCGCCCTTGAGCACAATATATAACGACGGGCCTGTGTACAATACTAACTTGCTTCGCTACCCTATGTTTGTTTATTGAATTGATCTCCTTTCCTGCAACACTTATATTAATAAACTTATATTTAAGCAGTTTTAAACTTTTGTAAATTTACTTGGAAGTGCATGTATGTTTACTAGTAACAATGTATGCAGTGGAATTTAAGGTAAAATTTAACTCAACTGCAAGTTTGAGTGTGTCAAGCTATAAAGGGTTGCATAATTGGGGAGTTTTTTCTAGTAATTAGCAACAATCGCCTTTACTGTCTTGTCTTGAAAGAAATTCCCAGCCAAGATTACAACCTTCAGTAGATATATCCCAACTTTCTAGTTTGTTTCATTTCTGGGTCCTACTTGTGATGAACTACGTCATCCGTCGTTGAGATGCGGACAAGCGTAAACGCTGGAGAGCCTATGCTGTGCTTTTCGAGTTTAATATTTTTGATGTATCAACTATAAATGATATATAAATCCTAGCCAAGCTGTTAAGTTTTTCGAATGATCTTTAAAATTCGTTTTGGAATCAAGGATTTTCTAAATGAGCTAATGCTTTTCTTTGCTTCATAAATGTCTTCATTGCTAACAAACAATTTTTGATGAACAAGTCTCTTTTGTTTGATGGAGAACATTTCCCTCAGTTTTATTTGCAATGAGCTCCGTTAGTCTTTCTTTAGCATTTCAGCGGTGGAATCAACATTTTTTCTATAGAAAAAGTGATATGCCATCCACAACAATTCAATATAAAAGGATATTTTCAACACGGCAATTACATGCACAATCAAGAAAAACGGGTTCAGAATCGGTCCTTGAAGAATGGTTGCAATAACAGCTTCCCATTTCGAGCTTTTGCAAATTATAGACACTGCTATGCACTAAGTATACACACAATACGCGCTGCTGCCTATTTTCAAGTCCCTGTGCATGAGATTGAGTACATTATCAATAAAGTTTAAGTTCAAAAAGACCTTCATGCCAAACAAATGCATTTAGAAGTTTGAGGAAAGCAGCGAGAGATTCTATACTAGGAATCAATTAAATTTGCACATATTGAGAGGAGTTGCTTGAAACTGCTTGCTTGAAAACCTTCATTTATTGGATCATTTCTGACACTGGCGGTGAGGATTGGGTGAACTGGTAGACTCCCATAGAGAAGGGACAACTTAGAAGGTCTGTAGGAGAAACGGCAGATTAATCTTATACACAAATAGGGAAAGCCCAATAGAGTCAAAAATCTATATGAATTTGGATCTCATTACCTGAAAGAACAACATGGATATGTTACGAATTAACTGACACGTGGCCACTTCAGGAAGGTAACAAATATGTTTTTCAGAAAAGCGGGAAACGCTCTTTTTGGGGTCAGAAATCGAGAAGTGGCAAATTTTTTCGAGTGGGATTCTGGAATCGATAACACCGGAATTCGGAAATTGATGGTTAGGAATCGGTAATTGGGCGAAAAATGTAGCGGAAATTTAAGAATCAGAGGATCTATTGGGTACTCTCCATGAGCAGAGGCTCATTCTCCATCCAACCTTTGTTATTTGGTCTCTATTCACAATATAATTAATAACAGTACCAAAAAAGCTACCAGGTAGCGAACATCAAATCTTTCATTAACCATATCCCACCTGATGTTTGACATGTCTAAAATCATGACTATTTTTCGTTTTTAGAACTATTTTTAGAAGTTATTTTGCGTTTGCGTCATGGTGTTCTTTCAGGATACGTAGTCAAAATTATGAATTCTAAAAATTGATATTTAGGACGTCACACATGAACTTTCTATGAATCAAGAAATGATCCAAGGAGAGGAGGAAATGTCTAAGGGCTAAAGCAAAATAAAATGGGGCTAAACCAAAAATGCAATTGTGTATATTATAATATGGAAACTTTTCATTTTCAATTCAATTAAAACTACAATTATAAATTTCACTATTACAAAAGTAATTTGCAATTTGCTAGCCTTAGTTTACAAAGTAAAAGACCATTACAAGCACAAACAAAAGAAATTAAAAAAAAGGAAAAAGTATGTTCGTCATTGTTTGCTTTAGAAGTTCTTAGTAGCAGAGATCGTTAGAATGAAATACGAGTCTTTCTCTCTTTATGATAAAAATAATATTAATATTTATAAATGAGAAATTATTTATTTACAGTTGGCAACAAGATCTAGCGTTCGGCTAATTTAGGCCAACTATTTACAATGAATAATAAAAGTGATTCTAGTAACAAAAAACATCGTCCTTTATGCTGGATTCAAGTTATTGACAGTTTTATATATCTCGATTAAGAGCAGTTGTAAATTTATCTGGTGAATAGACACTGATTTTGTTGCATGCGACAGCATGCCTCCTAACCTCAACAAAGTTTGAGATTCTAGTGCAACGTCAGCAAAATTTCCATTGTCTTTTGGGAACAGGATCCCTATCCTATGGCAACCGTAATTTTAGTGATCATCGCATTTTGATTTATAATCTTTTCTTGTGTCATACACTTCGCTGCAAAATGTAAGTGGTTGACTTTATGGGTTGAATGTGAGTGACTCACACACCTGAGTGACTCCTGAGGTATGACATTTTAAACCAATGAATTGTACATCACTGATTAGGAAGGCAGTGAAGCCTATCGATTTCCGCATTGCACGGCAAGAAGTGACTCAGTGTATTTACACGAGACGAATTTTTTCGTGCGAAGCGAATTTTTCGCCGCGAATGCGCGAAAAATATGCGCAGAAGTAGAAATTAGAAAATTCACAGCGAATTCGAAGCGAAAAATTCGCTGCGAAAAAGCAGAAACCATTCCTACTTTTTCGCCTTGTAAAATAAACCAATCAGAACAGCATTTGAAGACCCCTGACTTCTTTCAGATAGCCTACGTCTTTCCGCATTCTTTTTTTCAAACACTCTCGCCTATAAAACGTCAATGAAATAGGTTGGTAATTATTCATTTCCTGTTCCTCATACACAATCCATGTAAGTGGATTCATATCAGATTATTATTCAAACATTTGAATTTCAAATTGACAAAAACTGGCTTGAAAGTTTCATCGGTGTACCAAAATGTCAGAAATAAAAAAAAATAGGCAAGAATTTCTTCAATTTGCTGAATTGCTGGCTGCTAATTGGCCTGCTCAACAGCAGAAGTTTTAAGCAGATGCACTAACAGGATCTCGCATGCTTGTGCAAGCTTCGATAGCGACCTTTCGAAGTATTTGAAGAAGTTATTCTGGCCTTATAAATGGAAACGTAAACCTCTCTTACCGAAAGATGGAATTCCCTCTTCTGAAGACGTCCTGAATAAATTTTTCTAATCCAGTATCGTTTTTTTGAAATTATTTATTATATATTAATATTAAAATTATATATTAAAATTTTAAACTTGCTGATAAGAGCACTCTTCGGACAGTCGCTATATTCTTTTGTAATATTCGCAGAGAATTCGCATAAAAATTTCGCCAGTGTAAATCGCAGCTAAAAAATTCGTGGCGAAAAATTCGCTGGTATTTCGTGCGTTTTTGTGTGTAAGGATTGACAGACTGATAAGAAAAGGCAGTCTTTTAATAGGGTTGGAAGTAAAACCGATGCCTCCAGTATTTCTACGGATATAAGTGGTGATGGATCAATTTTACTTCACCGGTTTGTTTACACTTAGGCCTATCCATACCATTCTAGGTTCTTCAATATTGTCGCTTTTCTGTAAAATTTATAAATTTTTCCTAAAATTTTATTCCTTTGGTACTTGCTAGATTCCTTCTAGTTTCATGACCGATGACTTGCAGGGTAATCACTTGATACACCTCGTCAAAAATATCTGCTTCAAATATTTGACTGTTTGTTTGCGAAGGTCCACCAAGAAAAGATTAAGAAACAAGTCATAAATAAGAACAAACCAAATATTCGCCATCAGATCAATAAACTCATTTTTTTAAAAATGTTTAGGGACTGCAAAAGAGACCGTAGATCCTCCAAAAACAACGATCGGTACCATCACTATTAATGCCAAGAATTATGCATTACCTTCCCATTTTCCTTGAAATTCAATTATTCACGTTCGTAGGGGTTTTTCATATTTTACAGTTTAATCACTTAATTTTTGCCTGAATTCTTTGCTTAATTTCGCACGTTTCATAAAATTGTTTGTACAGCACCTCTCCGTTCTTGCCGTACAAATGATATTTTTCCCGGCTTCACTTCCTGTGGTCAAAGCTGCTCATACTTATTTATGACTGTTAATCATGCTTATTTATGACTATCAGGTCGAGCAGTATGGAAACTAGACAATTTCCAGGTAAAATTGTGAATAGATGGATAAATTTTAGTTTATGAAGAAGCAACTATCTCTTGAGGTGAATAATAGAAAATATAATAGCTAGGCCCATTTGTCATGGTTTTATTGCCATTTCTTTATTTGATATCTAGGTATTCGCTGTACACTTTGGAAAACTTCCTGAACCTAGTCTTCTGATTGTGCATGTTTCGAATAAATTTATTCATATGGCGAACCTAGCCTTCTGTATAAAGCATGAGAATTTTGAAAGCTTCTGTTTTATTACAGGCAAAAACTCCTAAAATCCTCAAAATATACTTTGTCTCTACACCTGGAGTTTGGCAGCTCTGATAGAAATCTATTCGTAATGATGGCAAAAACGGGAGCTCATTTGATGTTGCTAATACTTTTTCACTATAAGCTGTGTTACTAAGCTGTTTTGTTCTGTCATTGTTGATATCCTGGTGATAATCAAGTACTTCTTGTGTTTGTCTTTATCCATTTCTGTATACCGCCATCATACAACTTAACTCTGGCATTTTTCTTTTCCTCAAGCGCATGCATTTTATAACGTATCGTTTCTTCTAGTTTAAGTTAATAATTGATCAAAGTTGGAGGTGCTATCTTTGCATCTGATTCGGAGAGCTCGTTCATGAATCTTGTTTATTTTATTATTTATTCTTCTATCGTGGAACATCCATACAAGTGGTCAATAACTAAGATGAGAAATTATAAATGAGGTCATTGTTAGAGCTAGTTGAGGTGTACCATCAATGTTGATATGTGATTTAGAGCATGATGTTTTTGACTGGCTTTTTTGCAAAGGTTATCAGCATGAGATTGAAAACTTAACCTTTTTTAAAAGTTACCCCAAGAGGAGTAAATTCGGTACTTTCTTTTATTACAGACCCTCAGTTTCGTGTAGTTATTCTCAAACCATGGAGATAAAAAGCAAGTGTCTCTTTTGAGAGGTTCTAATACTACGTGAAGACCGGCTCTACATGAAAAGATTGTGGTATCATCCGCATAATTACATAAATTACTATCTATCACCAACGAATTTACACCAAAATCTTGATCTCTAGAAGTTTTCGTGGCTTAGTATAAAGTTGTTAGATTTATCTGTTATGGAGCTTCAGGCGTCTTTATTACGATCAGATTTGGTCATAATTTAATAAGAAGATACCAATAAAAGAAAATAGCACCCTAAGACTTATGCAGTGTGTTAAAAGGTTTCCTGGTTTACCAGTTGTTCAGTGTCATTGGTACGAAATTCATATTGTGTGGGGGGGGGGGGCTGCCCCTTGTATTCCTTCTCATTCAGTACACTGTTATAAAAGAACATACTCCCGTTTGACAATTATTGGGGGAGGGGCTCCAGCCCCCCGGTTACTTTATATGGCAAAATTTCAAGTTTGGCAGGTGCAGGGGAGCTTAGGGGACTGTAGCTCAACGTCATTGTTTAAATTTTTGTCAAGGTAACTAATGCCAAAAAACTTACAGTAAAACTAGAAAGAAATTTTGAGGCGATTCAAAGAGAATGGGAATAGGAAACTTGGTTGTAAATTTAATATTTGAGACCGTTAGTACAACGAGACTGAGATACACCAGGGACATCCAGCAACTGATAATTTTACCTTGTCTCACATAGTAGTTGTCTTACACTATTACTTCCCCCTTTTTTCAAAAGCATAGAAATTTTAGAATTATTTAATTTCCATCTTCAGTTTTGAATCAGTTCACTCTAAATGCCAAGAGAGCTTAGAATTACATCCCTTTTTAGTGTTACTCTGTGCTTATATTTTCACTTGTACATGAAAATTTATATGTGAAAACTCAAATTTTTTCCATTATTTAAACTAGAAATAGCTCTTGCTAGTACTGCCCGCAAACAATTAGTTCCTTGATAATGATTGTTTTGAAAATGTAGGTCAGGATATTCGAAGAAGACACCATCTTGGGTTTTCACAATTCTATAAAAACAGCTGCTCTAGTCGATGCTAAACTATTCTTTTAATCAAGAATTTTTGGTGTTCAGTTTGCCTTTGATTTGAGTCCAACGCCCTTTTGAAAATCATGAAGTTTTTCGAGGGTTTGACATTTATTTTTCGATAATCACGACAATCATAACTTTTGCTCGTACGGTCTCGAGTTTTTGGGAGAAAAGTGTGGCATTCGACTGGTTTTGATTCCCAAAACTTCGAATCAAAACTTCCATCCATTGCGGAGAACCGAGCTGTGATGCAGCACCGTTTTCGTGCCAAAAAAACCGAAGGCCTTTAACAGAGTCTTGGCAGAGCAACGCTCTGAAGATAATTCCCTTCCGCACAAAGAGGTGGCGGTTAACGACCTCCTCGACAAAGCCGATTGATTGACAATGAAATTGATTGACAGTTGTCATGGCAGCAGAAAAGTGACAAAATCTGCTGAAAAAGTGCTGACAACATGAACTGAAGCTTCCATATGCTACTTATACGCGGGGCAGACTATAAGCCCTTCACTCGCGCGCTATCGCGCGCGAGTTGCGGGCAATTACTAGCAAAAATTAATTTCTGCAATTTTTGGTAGTCTGAAAGATGTGGCTTGAATAATCTATCTAGTAAGTGATTCATTCCCAGAACCATGCATTTTCCAATCCATAGTTTCTTTGGTCTAATGCAGAATGTTGTAGTACTAGATATTATCATACCATAATATGTTCTCGATTCCAAACACATTTTCCATTTCAATGACATTTAAATTTGTTTGTCAGTTTTCATCATCTCGCTGAGTTTCAATATTTCTAAATCATTTTCTACTTAGTAGTTAATGGTGCTTTTGCAATGTTTTTTATAAAACCATGCCAAATCGTAAATTGGGCAAATTTTGATTCAAAAAACCAATACTTTATGTTGATCTTCAATTATTTGACACAAAGAATAATTTAAACAAAGTATAAAGAAACAGATTGCAAAAATGATTAGTTCTTTACTCTGTGTCTAACATGTAGGTCTATTACATAATTATCATGTTTAAAACAAAACTATTATAGTTAATATCTTTTATAAACCCTACTGTGATTAAAAACAAAATATGACTGAAAATTATATTTACATGTCTGACCAAGTACTAATTTACAGAAGTTGCTTAATTGTGCTATGTGTCTATGAAATTATAAAATTGTCATGCCTAAGTATGTAAAAGTTATATTTCTTGTGATGTTATAATCAAGACAGAAATGAAGGTTGGAACAAATCTTGTGCTTGTATTCACCCAGTTAGAAGATGTGAAGGCTCTTGAATTCATGTAAAGTTTTGATGTGTGGCAATCCTTTCAAAATCAAAACTCTGTTGCTATAAGGATTAGTTTCTGGTTGCCTAGGGCTTGCTCTTGCAATGATGAGGGCTTGCAGAGGTATTTGAGATGAGTGCAGGCCATGTTGAGTATGCTTTTCATCTTCAGGGAGCTTGCGCTTCATTTTTCAAAATATCTGCAAAAATGAAATTGCAGAGAAGGGCAGAATTAGTTAGTTGCAGAGTCTAAACATTAGACAATGAGCCTAAAAAACAGAAAGCACAAGGATACCAAGACCCACTGCCTTAAATACAGCAAAAATGGTTCTTATCAAGTGAAAATCTGTGAAAGAAGGTGCACCAAGTGAAAAATAAGTGTGAAAGTTTAACAAATCATTTTTAGATGCAATTTTGGCAGTTTGTATCAACTTTGCATTAGATAAACTTTCTTCCAATTAAATCTTTCGTTTTGAACCCCCCAATTCAGGCTTATCCACTTAAACTTTTACATATCAGAATAAGTGAAGTTGTGTATAACATTAATCTACTGAAAAAAAATTCCCCAGATTTAAAGAAACAAAATTAAACCCAAAATTGTATCTCTTTGAATAAAATTACTAACTTTGTCTAGAGGTGCAAGTTATTGAATATTAATCAAGGTAAAAAATCTATCTTCTAACCACATCGCTTACAAAGCCAACCATGCATTTATAAGATTGTTCTCCCGTCCTTTTGGGGCTACTGATTATCGATTAAAATTTATTTCTTATCAGGATGTTAAATTCTGGAATTCTCTTCCTCTTGAATTGCGTAATAAAAAAATAAACAAACGTTTAATAAGCACTTGAAAATATATCTCCAAAAAAATCAATGGGCCTTCAAATAGCATCTTATGATCAACTTTTGAATTGCACTCCCCTTCTCTTTAGTTCTCTACTTTCTTTTTATATCAATTTTTATTTTCTTACTTTCTTTAAGTTGTTTTCTTTATTATATATTCTTGCTGTTTTTGTTATTGATACAACTTCACATATATGTTTTTCCTTGAATCTGTTTCTTTAAATATATACAATGTAACCTGTAGAATCACAAAAGGGCACGTAGCTCGAAAGCTGAATTATTTCTACGTGTCCTTCAGTATTTAATTTTTTCTTGCTGACAATTTCATGCTTTTCAAATCTTCTAATCGTTTATGTTAGCACTATCGTATCACTTGTAATTATTTAAAATATACTGATAATGAAATGTTGAAGTTGAAGAAGTTAAGATAAATTATGCCTCATTAGAATTTCAACAACCAGGAGCCAAATCCACTAAGAAATCCACTAACAGGAAAGGTAACCATTGGGAGACTTGTTTTGCAACTTTTCAATTCTCTAAATTTTAAACACATTTCGGTTCAGGTATATTCCTTCATCGTTAATAATTGAAACATCCCCACCCGTAGCTACCCCACTTTACGTGCTTCTGAATTCGGTCCAATAAACAAAGTACGTTTTTGTAAATCTTTCGTGCACCGCTACCTGTCAGCTTCAATCTTCAATCTTCAATCGTTAACTCCTAAAGGCTATACAACCAATCTGGAGAATTTACTCAAGGAGCATTAAAAAAGGTAAAAATTAACTTAGGAGTAGGATTAATACAATTTCCACCCAGCGCTCCAGTTTGTTGACTATGCTTCGAAAATTGTAACGTTTTGCATATATTTCGGCATATAAAAACAAAAAACCGCACTTGAATCAAAATAGACATGAATTTTATTAACTGGAACAGGATTTAAAACGTTTTAGTGGTTTCAGTTCGGAAAAACTAGGTCTTTCTTCAAAAAGTCATTGATATATTCTAGAAAACTTGAAATCATTATTTAAAACAGCATCAAATGTAACTATAAGACGTGAATATCTATGAAAAATATTACCTGTCGCTTGTAAAATTTGAGCCAGCTTTTAGTTCTTCAAACAAATCAATGAGATCTCAGTTTTTGATTTGAGTGAGAACAGGAAGAAACGAGAACAAAAACAAAACAAATCCAAAGTTCACGAGGAAACCCATGTGCAAGATCGTTGCCTGGCCAATCAGAATATCTCAAAACCCTCCAGCGCAGTTCCAACTCACTGGGCCAATATCACCTGTCCGCGTTCGTAGGAGGGCACTGGGGTGAGAAATTCGTCATATACGAATTAATTCATTTCTCACACATTCGACTCATCTAATCTAAATCTTTTTTAAAAATTAATTTCTCACATTTTTCGATAATATTTTCTATTATGTATTTTGCTATGTTGGTTCTACTTGGCATAATGGTAGATAAAAAGGTAAACAATCTTTTGGTGGTACAAAACGTAGGGAGCTGTTACCGATCCAGGGTAGTTTTAGATAGACCGGGCACTTTTGAGGACCAAATTTTACGTCTGCCGAGAAATTTCCTATCTTCTTAATGTAAACTGAAATAATGTATGGCCTCCCTAAAATACTCAAGCCGAATGTTCCACTTAGACCCATTTTGTCTATGAATGGCTCAGCACAACACGAACTGGCTAAGTGGCTTTCTGAAGTTTTGGACCCTGTTCTTCAAAAATATTCAAAACATTGTATCAAGGACTCGTTCGCTGAGTTCATGCAAAACTTGAACTTCGAAAACGAAACATCTTTCATGTGTTCTTTTGACATTAGCAGTCTTTTCACTAATGTCCCTTTGAATGAGACCATCAAGATGTGTGCCGACGCTTTGTACCGGAGCGAGCTTAATAGCCCACCATTCCCAGAGGAAGTATTCATTGAACTGATGGAAACTGCAACACGTTCAGTTGAATTCAGCTTTAACAATGAAATGTACCAACAAAAGGATGGTGTTGCTATGGGTAGCCCTATGGGACCTGCCTTGGCCAATATCTTTGTTGGCTTTAATGAAGAGCTTTTGTTTGACTGCGACCAAAAGCCAGGTGTCTGTTTTCGGTATGTGGATGACACATATACTATTTTCAAAACAGAGGCTGAGTGTGATACTTTCCTAAAACGCCTTAATGGCCTTCACACAGCCCTAAATTTTACATTTGAAAAGGAAGAAAATACTCATTGCCATTTCTGGATGTTTTGATTGAAAAATCTGACACTGGATTTCTCACTAGTGTATACCGTACACCCACATTTTCGGGGTTATACACTCGATGGAGTTTGTTTTGTCAAAACAAAAAAAAATCAGCCTCATCAAAACGCTTACACACAGGGCACTAATGATTTGTTCCAAGTCTAAACTCGATTCGGAACTTGAAAAACTAACTAAGATTTTTCTGGAGAACGGCTATCCAGAAGATGTTATTTCAGTTTACATTAAGGAGAAGATAGGAAATTTCTCAGCTGACGTAAAATTTTGTCCTCAAAAGTGCCCGGTCTATCTAAAACTACCCTGGATCGGTAACAGCTCCCTACGTTTTGAAAGGCAAATAAAACAGGCCATAACAAATTGTTTCTTCGCGGTCAACCCACGTGTTGTTTATAGTACAAAAAAGGCCCTTCCGTCCATTCAAAAGGATTGCGTTCCTGCCACAAAAAAAGTTCTGTTGTATATGAATTTACGTGCCAGTGTGATTCTGGCTACGTAGGACGCACCACCCAAAGATTGGAGGATACGATAAAACAGCATGTTCCATCTATTATTAGGAACAAAACCCAACCCCAAAGAGAACAGCCACCTCGGTCTTGCAAATCTAAAATTACAGCTAAAACCTGCGATTCTGCTATCGGGCAGAATTTGCTAGAAAACCCAGATTGTGCAAAAAACTATAATGGCGACATGTTTCGGATTATTGGTAAAGCCCGATCGTCGTTCCACCTAGCAGTTTATTGGTAAAGCCTTGTGTACATCAGTCAGACCTAAGTAAATTTGTTCGGATGTTATACTACTTTCTATGTTAAAACGTTTGTTCAATGCAACCTCTTCATTTAAGAGAAACTTTACAGAAATTTCACACCAGAAGAACAAAGGACAAATGAAAAAAGGGATATGAATGATTGCATATAAAAATTAATAAGCGGGGGGATCCAAATAAGCTCCGGTGGGGTCAGAAAAAAATCGAAAAATTAATAAGCGTCCCCCCCTTCTATTAAGGACCTTAGAGTATGCTTGTAGCGCAATGTCCTGATCTTTCTTCTCGGTGTGACCACACCTCGCGATTCCTACGCATGAAATTAAAGGGAGCTTGCGACTCTCTTCACTCCAAGCCTCCGAAAAAGGAAGGCTGGGGGCAATGTCCCCTCAACATCTTGCTCGAACTGACTTCGGTACTGAGCTGAGGTGTGAAATCTTGAAATTGTCACCTACTCGAGGCACCCTTATCTTCAGATAAAAACGTCATAGAATATGTGCATGACACAAATTACATTACATTGGAAACCTCTGCAGCAGGGGGGAAGCCAAACAAATTCTTTTGATGGTAAAGAAGTAATTTTGCCGACAAAAAGGGTGTGGTCAAAAGAGAAATACCCTTATATGCTGCTTTTATGCGCTTGTGTTTCAAATTTCACACTTTAGTGCCATACTTTGATAACTACTACAGAAATGTTTATACGTTGCAATTGTTGCAAAAAGATTACAGGAAGAGTACAAAAATTTCTTCTTTTGACCGGCAAAAATCCTTAATGTGCCGACACACAAAGTGGTACCGCACCCCCCCAAACTCCCCCCTTGGCGACGCCCCTGCTCTGCAGAATCTTAAAATAAGTATCATCTAGATTACCACAAATGAAAACACACAAATTCTAAATGTGTTTGCCGCCTGGCTACTTTTAAGGTGTCAGTCTTCCATAATTATTCATTACCAACTGCTTCCGACTCGGGGGAGACCTAAAGGCAATGGAAAATGGTTTAAATAAGAAAGAATTCCAAAAATAATCTGAGTTTTGATGAAATAGATTGGGAAATTACTGATTGGAAATGTGACTTGATCTTCAAAGAATATGCAATTAAGCATCTGATTGAAAATAAAAAGTTGAATTAATATTTTCTTCTTTTATGAATAGATATATCATATCATTATCTCATATCTTTCGGTTTACATATAATTGCTGTTTCTTGGATGATCTTTTTAAAGATATAAATCATAAAATAACATGACAATCAGTAAGATTTATCAATGACTTGCCATACCCTTTTAACAAGAAAAGCACATCTCTTGCCATCATGGCTTCCATGTAAAGTAAGAGCACTCCACACTTTTACAAGTGACCTTGAAAAAGGAATTAGGATTCTTCAACATTTCATTACGATACATATATAAAAATACATGTGTGTATATAGATATATAAACCCACAATACTTGGCAAAAGATTTGGAACTCTAACGTCAACATTGAATTCTGGCAGCATGTTGCAAAAAACAACGAAAATGCAAAGGAAACAAAAACTTTTGCACAGATAATATTCAAAAATTTTTAAAATAATTTCAAAATTGCAAATGATGAATGATGAAACAAAGCAAAGATAACAGACAGTTTTAGATCAAAGCAAGTGAAAACTTTTGTAACCTACAAAGCAAATTTTGATTACGGTATCACTCCTAATAATAACAAAAATTTAGCTTTTTTGTATACAGTAAGTCCCCGCATATAAGAAATGTACATATAAGAAACTGCAGCCTGCCAGCACAGAGAATATTTTCTCCTCTATAAGAAACCAGTTAGCCTCATTTTTTTCCCAATTTCTTATAAATGATGCTAAATGGAGAAAATCTTTTAACAAAATTTAAACTTTTTCCGAGAAAACCAACTGAACAAAGTGAACAAAAACAGCAATACAAAAAACAAATAGCTTTTACTATATAAACCAGTTTTAAAAAGAATAGTCTGCAAAACCTTCTGGTTGGATTAAATTGTCATCACTGCCATCAGCAGTCATAAGTAGTCCTGTTCTCTGAAACAGTTTCTTTCTGTTACCAGGATATTCAGAGTTAATTAACCCCCATGCACTACCTAACCATTCAGTCAAAAGAATTCTCCTTTCACTTGCACTGAAAGAAGACTGCCATTTCTCCAAATTATCACTTTCTTCTAGATGTTTATCTAGTTCCTTTCCCATCAATTTCTTTATCAGAAATCCTTCTCCTTGATCAATAGGCTGGCACTTGTCAGTTTCCTCTGGAGGCAATGGGTAAACAACTGTTGATGCTAATTCTCTGCAAGTTGCATGAAATTCCTCTGTCATCTGACAACCAAGGTTATCCAAAAACAAAACATTTTCACTGCTTTTATCAACTGCTGGAGCAAATGTCTGCTTGATCCAGTTTAGTGCAACAGAACGATCCATCCAAGCATTCTTTTGCCAGTACACATGTACTCGCTTGTCATATGCATCCTTTTCTATTTGGGAAACATTGCCTTTTCCCCTGAAAATAATGGCAGGAGGAACATGTTGTTCATCTTCTGGACTTATACAAAGCTGCAGGGTACATTGTCTCTTGTCTAGTCCACTACCTGGTTGGGAGATCCATACACTATTGGTGCCTTTCTCATCATATGTACTTTGTTGGTCAATGACAAATGGACATGGTACTTGATCCATATTGTACCTTCTTGTGGGAACCCAACGGCCCCATTTGTCATCAAGCTGAATTGAATAATTATGTCGCTTTCTTGATTGGACATCTTTTCTTAACTGACGATGGAAGGATTGAATAATAGGAAGCTTTTCAGTGTTACCAATCTTCTTCTTATTTGTTCTGCGACGAAGTGAAATGAAATTCCTCTTAGAAAATCTGTGCAACCAATTTTTGGAGCCTTTGAAGTTGTCAGCCACTTCGTCACCATAAAATAATCGCAATGATTGTCTCATTTTTATCTTCAACCATCTTCCTCCTACTTTTAATCCTCTAGATCTGTGTTTTCTGAAGTCAGATAAAAGTTTCTGCTCTGCAACTGGGTACTTCTTCAAGTAATAATTCCTCAAACGCCGTCTTGTCCGCCCAGTCCCACTACTGTCTGCTCCAATTCTCTTTCTCTTAGCTCTTATTTTATCAGCCTCTTGTTTCAGATCTTGCTCCTGCTTACTCCATTTCCAGACCATGGACTTAGAAATTTGATATTTTCCAGAAACTTCTTTGTACTTATCCTTGGTGTTTTTACTCTTGGCAGCTGTCTCTAAGTCACGAAGGACATTCAACTTGAAATAAATGGTATATGATCGCCTTTTTGATGAAACTTTTGCTTTTCTGGTTTCCTTTGCAGGACTGTTCTGTTTTGGAAATTCTAAATTTATACCATCCTTTTTAGCTTGGTACACTAGTGATGACTGCGGCAGTTCCGACCATACAAAACTCTCTTTTACATTCGCAATAGCTTCTTTATCAGGATGTTTGTACTTAATGTGATTGTTCAAATATTGATTGCTGGTAAAAAATTTGCTTTCTCCACAAAAAGGGCATGTAATGCCATCAGTTTTCTTCTCACATTCAGGCACAAAGTCTTCCAGTTGAACTTTAAAACAGTTGCCTCGTGCTGTCTCAATCTTTTTCGTGAAACCGAATTTACCAAGAGTTGCTTGTTTGCTGGTGGAAGCAGGCTTCATCACTCAGGGATCAACGGATTGAATCAGTGGATTTATAACTTATGACCGTTTGACAGATGAACCGGCGAAACTTTAGGCCCTTCTTGACAGGCCAGTGTTTCAAAAATGCAGTGCATGCTAGTTAGTTTCAGAGTGAGGTCAAGTCAAAAGGGTTTCACAAACAACATCAGCGACACTATCTCTGGACACTAAGACTTTTGAAAATGGCGGATAATTTTGTGTTTTTCTTGGAAACTGTGGTTAGAGGTTATCATGCTTATTTGTCAACATATAAGCTGACACTAGGCGAGATTTTGGTAATCACGCCGGATCCAGATTCAGTAATGCATGATAAATATGTGATGAAGTATACAACAAAGGAAGAAGAGCACATTGTTGGGCATATTCCCAACATTTATCTCGACTTTGCTTCAAATTCACAGAAGATGGTGGGGAGCTAGATGCAGAAGTGATTGGTAAAAGGTTTAATGCTGGAAATGGCATGGGAGTTGAAGTACCAGTCGAATTAAGTTTTGTTGGAAACAAACAATACTTGGAGAAATTCAGGTCAAAAATGATCTCAGCCATAAGGGCAGAGGAAAAACTGAATTCAAGCACAAGCAATAAAGTTGTGGAAATTAAGTTGAAGATTAAATTTCCAACTGAAATTCAACTTTGGGGGGAGGACATGTGATTCAAGAACTACAATATATGTGTACAGACCTTGGTTGTGGCTTTTGTGTCACAAGAATTCTCAAGGGCTTTTTTAGGGAAATCAAAGTCAAGAATGGCATTTGACAATGGACGTCTCAAACTCTCGCAAATATATGACCATACTCTACTACACCACTAATTTGTTGTGTAGCTTCAGCACTAGATTTGTTCAAAGTAGATATACAGTATTTCATACTTATTTCATCCATACTCATCTATTAGGGTATCCTGTGTTATAATGAAACATGTTCCTTGAATTCAAAAAGATGTTTTTTTACACAAGAAAGCCTTCTGTAAAAAGAAAATTTCTTAATGAACATATAAGAAACCAGCCAGCCTGATTTGAAAATATTTTCTTACGTATAAGAAACTCAACAGCCTGATTTGAAAATGTGAGTTTCTTATATGCGGGGACTTACTGTACTGCGTTTAGCTGGCTGCATTTGGCTGCCAACCACAAAATATGTGGCTGCCAACCATTCAAAACAACTGGCAATATCTTGAAGGTGGATAGTCACAATTTACTCCCAAAATGAAACCACAGATGCTGGTGTAAAGTGTTTGCATTTGGTAACGATAGACAATGGATCAATAGAAACAATGTTACTTCTAAATAATATCCGAATTATGCCAGAGTTATGCTAGATTCCAAATTATGCTAGATTTTATGCTAAATAAAGTTACAAAACCTTTGTGAAAACTATTTTTTGGGTTTATGCTAAGGTAGATCAAATAGGCAGGCACGAAATAATAGGCATGCCTTTCTTATCACTAACTTAGCCTGGTAAAAATGAGATCTGAGTCTCATTTTGAGCAGCCTTTTAACACAAGGTATGTAAAAGTTGAAAACCAACTGGCCCCCGAAGAAAATATATATGTTTTTCTGGCCCGGTACTTAAAATAATAAACAACCCCTGATACATAGTAACAAAGGTTTTGTAACTTTATGTTTCTTGCACCAGGCTGAGTCAGAAAATCGTTCTAGGCTATTTTTAGGACAGAACGTTAATCGTTCGTTAGTCTCTTGTTGGGTCGGTTTGAAGCGCCTGAAGTCAGGGTCGAGGGACTGCACAGCGTATTTTAAAGAAAATCTTATATTTGTAGATGAATTTAATAAAGGCCGCCACCATGGTTGGCGCTAAAAATTTTTAGGTTATATTAATCTAGGAATGGCCAGAAACAGCACCTCAAATAGATTTTAACGGGAGAAAATTCAAAGCAATATTCTTATGGTTTTCATAACTAGATTCAGGGCCTAAAATAAGCGTGGATCTGACTCACTTTGTGGAGTCGTAAATTAAAATTGTGGAACTGTAATTGTAGAAAGTGTGGATTTGTAAATAATGCATGTTCTTAAAAGTGCAGCATAACATACCAATCGAAACGCCTAAGAAAGAGATGGGAACATTTTTCAACTCGAAGTGAATGCCCAAGCCCAGCCTTATGTATTGCACTCATTTTTTTAAAAGAAAATTGCGATAAGAAATAAGCAATGGATAATAAAGAAGAATTAAGAAACTTCAGAGCTCGAAGCTTCAGTACATTCGGAGAAAAATCAATTGCGCTTTACGATATTGTTGCGTGCTATTTTGAAGTAAGATGGACTCTGTATACAGCTTTAACTTCAAGACATCATTTCAATTCAGTTTGCTTCTATGACTTGCTTCAAAAAAGACACCGAGCCTTAAGACCACGACCGAGATTATGATTTTCAGTAGATTTCATAGAAAGTTATAAACCATTTCAACTAAGGTGTTTTAAATTGGAGATGCATTGGAAAAATTACCCTCAAGGCTACAGCAGCTGAACGATGATAAGCCTCTCGGTGGTAGCTGGAAGGAATATTCAATTGGGAATGTTGCATAACAGGGACAAAAGTCCTCCTCAGCTTTTTTGCAATAATAGGTTAGAAAATGTTTTGAAAGTTTACGCTAACGAACGCATTAGTAGCAGTTCTTCTGGGAACACGTTTTTGTTCTTTTTGATGATGCTTTATCTTGTGTGAACAAATTTGTATTTTATCTAACTCGGTTTTGTATTTTTATGTTAATTGAAATCTTTTATTAAATGGTTATGTTTATGAATAAGGACAGAAAAGAGCAAATATTTTCTGTAAGGAGTGGTTTCCGGTGTTTCAAAGGGCGTGGCTGTAAAAAAATTTAGGGGCAAGCCTGCTAGTCCCGTTTTAGCCACTCCCTTGTGGGCTGGTGCCAGTGTGACCTGATCTAGTGTAATATTAACATGAAATTGGCCAAAAATCGTCATTTAGCATAAAATCTAGCATAATTTGGAATCTAGCATAACTCTGGCATAATTCTGATATTATTTAGAAGTAACATTGTTTCCATTGATCCATTGCCTATCGTTACCAAATGCAAACACTTTACACCAGCATCTGTGGTTTCATTTTGGGAGAAAATTGTGACTTTCCACCTTTAGGATATTGCCAGTTGTTTTGAATGGTTGGCAGCCACATATTGTATGGTTGCAGCCAAATGCAGCCAGCTAAACGCAGTATACAAAAAAGCTAAATTTTTGCTAATTATTGGGAGTGATACCGTAATCAAAATTTGCTTTGTAGGTTACAAAAGTTTTTACTTGCTTTGATCTAAAACTGTCTGTTATCTTTGCTTTGTTTCATCATTCATCATTTGCAATTTTGAAATTATTTTAAAATTTTTGAATATTATATGTGCAAAAATTTTTGTTTCCTTTGCATTTTCGTTGTTTCTTGCAACATGCTGCCAGAATTCAGCCAAATGTTGCTTCTTCGGCCAAATAAATTTATGACGGCCAAGGGGTTTGATGGGCTGGATGCAGTTAAGAACTTTCCATAAGTAAACAAGACTTAAGAAAGCTTCACCCAGCTTTTGTCCCGGACGTCGCAGCAATCCCTTATTCTGTCGATGCAGAAAGGCTGATTCCCACCTATAACAAGATAGAAGCGGGTGGGGAAAGCAGCATAGCTCCAGAAAACTTATCAAATAGATAAATATTACAATTAATATGCTTGATCTCGCAAGTTTCGAGTTCCGAGAAAAGCTGCAAAGATATAGTTCCAAAAAACCAGAAAATACCAAAGTCTGGGAAGCAAGGCTGATTTAAGGGAGTTTTTGAAGGTGAAAGGAAAAAAATAACTTTGACAGAGACCCGAACAAACCAAGAAAAAGAGTTTTCTTTCGATAACTTTCCGCTCATATATCAAGACATCGCTATAAGTAGCTAATTTTCTTATTAACCCAATTCATATAATGTAAAGAATCAGCTTTTGCTACTTATACTTCATTCATTTAAGAATTTGCCCAATTAGGACATGCTATTTGCACTATGATGGCAGTTTCTATATTTGCCACCTCCATGATGCCAATCCCAGCAATGTACCACGCCCAATTTTTATAAAAAATGTGGATCTGTAAAAATTTCTTATTTTAAGCCCTGACTAGATTCCATAGTTTTATCTGTTGACATGAAAAAGGAAAAGTCTCGCAGGGTTTTAGAATGATCTTTGCATAACAGCGTGTAAGATTGAGAAAAGAAATAACTTAAAAAACAGTTAATTAAACGCTATAAAACGATCAATTGATTAAAAAAGCATTTCCTATTTCGGCACACTCTTGTGGACCAGAAACTGGCCACGGAACGCATTTAAAATTTACTAAAGAGAAAAAGAAAAATATCAAAGAGGACAAAAGAAACCAAAGATAAATAGGATTCCAAATGCTTGCAAAAAATATTTCGAGGTGAACAGCATTCTGCGGGCCGGATGAAATTTTGCTGCGGGTGACCCGCGGGCCGGAGTTGACCCGCGGGCCGGAGTTTAAGAATGGCTGCTGTATATAGAATACAATATTTTATGGAAAGAATTTTTTTCCGAAACGTATCAACATTCTATAAAAATGTGAAAACATCTACAATAAAAAAGACTGAGATGTCAAAAACATTCCAATTCACCATTTCTAACGCTCAAGTCGAATTAAATGCTCTTTGTTGGAACTTATACACACAGATCTACGCTTTGCCGAGGCAATTCATCGGAAAAATTTATGATGTAGCATGTAGTCAAGCATTAATCGTCTATAATAGAATGTTTGCTTTTTTCTTTTGTGGCATAATTTACCGAAAAACTGTTTATTTTCTTAGAAATTATTTGATTTTCTGAGAAAGTGTATTTTTCTCGTTAGCAAAATGGAGGGTTGTGTTTGTTCTTTCAAAATTCCCACAGCTAGAGCAGGTCGCATCCAAATGAAACTAGAAACTTATAAAAAAATCATCTGAACAAAATTCATCTTTGTTCATGGAAAAAAGTCTGCTGGTATTTCGCTCGTTCGCATTCCAAACAAGATAAATTTCACCAGCTGTAGTTTCAACGTCAGAAAGATACGCATACGGTAGATAAGGTGACAAACTACACATACAATAGTATATTTTCTTATTTTGCACAACAGGTTTTTCAAAAATGAATTATGAAAAATTTCCTGAAAGTGGGAGGTTAGATTTGAAATCAGGAGAAGAGGAGGAGAAATCCTAAATCAGGAGACTCCTGCCCAAATTCGGAGGGTTGGAACCTTTGCAAGTATTCTATGCTTTCCTTTAAGATTACACGGTCAAAATTAGGAAACTCTAAAACTAGATTTTCGATGATGTCACACTTAACTAATATTTTGGCTGAGATATACCCACATTAGCAGAGGCCCCTTCCCATAAAATCACTTTTAAACTCATGAACCTTAGTTGTCAAACTTAGGAACCAAGCAAAAATGTTGGTAGCTGTTAGCAAACTTCAAATCTGCTAACTGTCTAACTGCATTTCTGATGATTTGACAAGGGAAGCTGAATAGCCTTATCATCATTATCAGAATCATATTCAATACAAAAAGAATCTCACTTTTCAATGTTATGGAAAATATGTATTTTAGAAGAAGAACAGCCTTCACATACAAGGCCCACCAAAGCAGGATTAAAACCCTCTTGCAACAGTCTGCCTTTGTATTGCCAAATTGATTTCCTTTGTTTGGCACAAAACTATTACCAATCTTCATTCCCCAGTCAAAGAATATAATTTCCATTCTAAAACGATTCATTCTTCACACATTGCAAAACCATTACTATTTTTGTAGAAGTTACAGTAACATTAGGTTTTGTTTGTTTACGTCCATGGCCACATGGCATTACATATTCTGGCTGATATCAGCTGTCAATTGCAATACAACTTACATCAATTATGCAATAGTACCATTTCTGTGCATGCCTTGTGTTTATAAGAGGGAAGCTTGGAATGAACTACTGTCTAGTTGAGGTGTTGGCGAGCCAGAGGTAATAAATATGCATTTAATGTATGATTCAGATTCTTGTCATTTAAATTGGAGATGTCATTATACTGAGTTGGTCATTTTTCATTGCTAACTCAGCCTAGTATATATATGGGTGAGCAAAGTGCATTCTGGGTAAACTTGATATCCAACATAAGTTGACTTAACCTCATACCACTCTAGCCATAAAGTTAAATACTGATAATTGGCAATGATACTGATTTCTTTGAAAAAGCATCTAAAGGTGTGATAGATGTCTTACAAAAGAAAATATAAAAAAAGAAACTAGTAACTTACTCCTCTGGGCAAAGAAGAGTTGCTTCTAGATTCTGATCATCAAATTCTTGTATTTCCAATGGCACAGCAGCACAAACCTAAAGCCAAGTAATTTTATCACAAAACTTGCATATCATCAAGTATAATGAAAAAAGGCAAGAGATGCCTAAAACATAAATGGGAGACTCATCTCTAAACATGAATTGTGACCATTGATTTCATCATAGTTAGATACAATGAAAATGCAACAAAATAAGGCTTACAATAAATGACTCCTACCTGACCATGAAGTGATTTGATTGCTGCTTGTATGATATATGTAAAAATGTCTTCTGTTATATCATGATTTGTTTCTTCTTCCAATTCCCTGAACCACAAAAAAATATATTTCATATTTGAAAGATGTTATTTGATGAAACATATTTTTAATTTCAAAGACAAAAAACAGTTGATACAAAATTCATTTTTCATTTTCTTGAAGATGAACCTGACTATTTGGCCCCTCTTTCTATTGAACGATATAGTGTCTCTTTCCTTCTAACCCTGCTTAAAATCTAGACCAAGTTGCTTATTTTCTTCTTTTTCCAAAGCAATGTGTGCATTTAAGTTGTCAGATTCCTATAAAAATCAAGATAGGTACTTACATTCATATTTGAATATAAAGGCATTATGAAGCCAGATTAATTCACAAGGAATTTCACAGACAGACTTTTTAATCAAAAAAATTTTGATCATGCATGTGTAACAGTGTTTTCCCCCTAATAATAGGATCTGGTAGGTAATAATATGGCTGAAGGTTTTCCTTCCTCTCTTAACTGAAAACACTTGATCAGCAGCAGGCACCTGGTTTGACTTTTGTTTTGAATTGATGAAGTCATACTTGTCCATTGTTTGAGAAAACAATAACCAATTTCCAAAATGTTGAATTCCAAAATATCCAAATAACTTAAATGGTATGAAAGAGGAAAGGGATAACTTGTCCAGAATCAGCCTCTATATATGGGTTTGTAATGAAGACAATTTTTTGAAAAGGTATCGAGTTTTGATTGAAATCTGTAGACCTTACAAACTACTATTTGACAAAAATAGAAAAATAGCCATTTCAACTTCTGCCTCAAATGGACATTATAACGTACCCCAGCTAAACTCTCTAACGAAACTTATTATGCCGTTGTCAAAATTATCAAATCAAACTTTTCGTAAACTTCGCCTTTACCACACGAGAACTGATCACATGGTTTCGACATCGCTCTAAAGAGTTTTTTCCGTCTGTTAGTCTTATTAGTGTTGTATTTGTTGCTTTTATTAATAATCTAGTAAAACGTACTAGTAACTAGTAAAAAGTTCATAATCTGGTAAATAATAATTCATATAATGTAATTATTGTAATTAATAACTGATGCTGACAAAATTGTTTTGAGTTTGACGCTTCTCGATTTTCTCCACCGGCTTTGAAAAAGATTTTAACAATCAAAAATTTATACTAGTGTCCACTTTAAAGCTTACAGCTTTAAAAACAACGTGCGAATCCTGTTTCCACTCTTTTTTCTTTTCGATCCTTTCCTCCTTGGTTTCATGTTAAAAATCCTTATTCACGTGTCGATTGACAAGCAACCATCTTTGTTATTCTTAGAATCATTGTTGAAAACGAGGCTGTGTGAGGGTGTCAGACCCAGACTCCTTGATAAGTGAAGCTCTCGGCCTAAAACCAAACGAACGTGAAGTCAGAGAAAATCTGCTCTGTGCTTCCTGGCTTTGTAATAATCATGTCGACGAAAACCATGATTACGGAATTGGTTGACCAAAGCAGACAACTTGTCCGGCTTGGGAAACCATGGTAAGATATTTTTTGTCTTCACAGCTTTAGTTATTCCTGCGCTTCCATTCTCTCAGTTCCCTTTTCTCAAAAGCTAAGCTGTTGCCACCCCAAGCTTCTTTGGGCAACTAGAGGAAAGAAATTCAGCTTCAAACTTATATTATTTTTATTTTTTGCCTGTCTGAGAGTTAGAGGATTAGCACCTCGTGTACAAAATCCAGTTAACTGAACTCCTTCTCAATTTCTTTAGTATCAAAGACTACTTATTCAGCCTAAGCAGAGGTCAATGTTTAACTCTGGTACATTAATTATTTTGAAATAAAGATGATTCAGGCATTCCAGAGATACAGCCAGTCAAAAAAATGGCAGCTGTTTGGCATAAAAAATGGTTGTGTGACAGATTTTGCTAATCTTAATACTCTTTTATAAGACAAAGATTTTAACACGAAAGATATAAAAAGAGTCCTGAACTTTCAAAATATGTTTGGAAATTGAAAAAAACAAGGCAGATACCAACTATTTAATGGAGAATTGTCAAGAGAATAAAGAGCAAAGCTAGAAGTAACTTTTGTAAATTATGCCTGACAGAAAATTTTTATATAATTCAATCTTTACGGGACAATAAAATACTTAATAATAAAACAGAATTGATAAGCCAATGTAGACACCAGAGCAAACTTCTGATTAGCAATTTTCGATGTATATAGTTGTTCACGATTTATCACTCTTCACAATTAACTTCGTTTGATTATGTTCGATTATTTGTTTTTACCGTTATATCTTGCTTGCCGTTAATTTGTGTTCTTTTATACACCTGATGATTGTTTACACACACAATCGCTGTTACCAACTTTGGCCACAACGGTGTGAGCCAGGCCATTTATTATTATTAATATTATTAACTCTTTATTTGCAATGTTAGCATGAAAAAGGTATAAAATAGCTAAGCATAGCTAACAAAAGCCAACTATTTATAAAAACCAGCAATGGGCTCAAGAATAATGGAAACTGAATGATCAGAAAGTGGAGACATACGAAAATGGAGTAGTGGAAACAAGGATTCGATGTCCAACTTCCATTTCTAAAAAGAGTTTCTTAAGTGGATTGACCTATCAGCATTTGGTAATTGCTCTTCAAGAGAAATATTTATCACTGGGCACGTGACTAATCGCTCTCAAAGATAACCTTGGGCATGTGCCTGCACGCTCGCTTGCGCCCCCCATCAAAAGCCCTGTATATATATCAGGGGCAGCTAGGAGAGATTTTAAACTGCTATTAGAGAAAATCGTGGTATCAGGGCGTGGCTGTCACTGTTTTTTACTTCTAACCACACCCCAATGGTTGTTCTCAATATTGCACTGTTTTTTCTATGCTCTACCTCATCGATACATCTTGATTTTCTTGGCCGCAAGTCAAAAACACCTTGCCATTTTCTATTGTAACGCTCTCTTTCTCATAGTCATTAAGAGAAAAGCAAAAAAATCAGGGAGGGGGGGGGGGGCTATGGCTACGGTCGGAGGTTATTTGATCTCTAGAGCAATTTGGCCCATTGTCAGACTTGTCAGACTCATAATTTTGAATTTGATACTAATCCTAAAAAGATTGTAAAGTTGCAGCACGTTTCTTAGTTCTAAATAAAATTCAGAGACATTCTTTCAAATTTCTACTAAAACAACCTTCATTGGAATATATCTTCAGTTCCGAAGTCATGTCTACACATTCAGTCTTTCAATTACGACTGTAGGCTTTGGCTTCGACGGCCTGCGGGCCGCAGATGAATATCATCAGCTTACGATGAAAAGGCTCTCTGTTCGTAGCCGTAGCCTCTTTTTTTGTTGCTATTAAAGGCCCTCTTTTAATAGCAAAATCATATCGGCAAGTATCGTACATTGAAATACTCCTTAATAAGGACAAATATTTCTGATAAATGCTCATTGTTAACATAAAAAACCAAAGCACCATATTTTGCAATTCAATTTAAGTGCAGATTGAGATTTTTGATGAAAATGACGTAACAGCCTGAGAATAAACTACATATCGCTTCACCAAAATAATAAGAGAGCGCTATCTTTCATATATTTAAATGAAGTCGCCTTTGATGTGTTTATTGTTGTTGTGAAGAAAGTATTGTCTGTCAGTATGTCGTTAAAGCACCCAACGTAAACTAGAAATGCCCATATGATATATTTTAAACGCAATATACCACATGCACGGAAGAGTGAATTGGGGAATCTTGCTATTAGAAGTGACCCGGCTTAGCAAGTCCGCATATATTGGGTCTTTCACAACAGCATGATTGGCCACTTTACGTCACACAAGGAGATACAAACAAAGGTGGATATGAAAGTTGCTATTAGGATTCACAAACCTAATAGCACAATTTCAGGGCTGTGGCTGTAGTATTTGTTTGAGGCCGCCAGATGAATGCGTCACGATAAGTGTCGCTTTACCATGGCCATATCATGCCATATCATTGCAAAATGGCTGGTAAACAGTTAGCGGTCCAAATAAACTGTTTTTGCCAAGGATTTCCAGTACTAGTTTTATTTTAAAGATATATGACCAGTAGATTATGCGAGCCTTTGCTGAAAAAATTGCCATTAGACTAATAACGCTAATACCGCTCCCAGCCGTCCCTGATATATATCATATTTACCAGGCAGTTAAAAAGGGGAATTAAACTTGAATTGAATGGAATTAAAGTTTTCATTATAATTATTATTTTTTTTTCATTTTTTTATATTCATATTCATAGTCATCATTATCATCCCATTGCATCAATCTCCATAGCACCACCCACATCCCCTTACATCACCCACCACCCTTCCCTCCCCCTCTTCCATCATCCCATTTTTTTTCCACTGCGCTGCATTCACACCATTCAACATCCACCAATCCGGCACCACCATCTCACATTTCAAATTCATTCACTCGTTCGTTTCATTTACTCTGATGAAGCCCTGTATGCCGGGGCAAAATATTAGTATATTTCTTAAATTTAATTTATTTTGAAAATTTTACCTCCTGACATTGGATTCTTGTTGTCATATTGCTTTGTTCCTGTATATCTTTCGTAACAACACTCATTGCAAGATTCACAGAATCCGGCGGACAGCCTATCCTGCGGTTCTTCCTTCTTGCACAAAATTGAACTTGCCCTGTCTTGAATTTTGGTGAATTTTATCCCAAACATCACCTGTCTTATGACGATTAAAAGGCAACAGCGATTCTTGTGAGTCCAAAAGTTTGAATGGTGATAACTTCTGATCAAAGACCATTTTATTTGAAATAAGTTTTGAAAATAAGATTTCCACCCAGTCTTATTAAAAAATCTTCACTGACTCCCAAATCTTTTGTTTTTAGACTCAAATGCAATTAATTCGGTTTTTTTGTCATTTGTATAGGGCAAGACCATTAGCTATATGGGGCACTGCCTTCTCAATTGTTGGTTTATATCTAACAGACTGGCAAGTTGTTCTTGGGAAGGTGCCATTTATCAAGGGAAAATATGAGTGGGAAACGCCCAAGTAATATCAAAACAAATGCTTGAAGGTAAGATAAAATGATTTTTTGAAAATTAATCAATTTCAATTTGTTAAATATACATCTGTGGCTACAGGGGAGGGGGGGGCTTAGTTGTTTAGCCTGTTATAGCATGTAAGACCTCTGTTGGAATTGACAGGGGTAGCTGTACTAAATAAGATTGTATTTTTAAATCTTTTACACCCCATTCCCCTTATTGAAGGGGCCTTTCTCTCTATCTTAGAATTTCCTTTGCCAGCCCTTGCAGAGATCCTGAACTAGCAAGAACTGTTATTTCAGTTTTGCTAAGTTGATATCAAAAGAGTATTGTTATCAAACTAGGAAGCATTTGTCCAATATTGAGTAACCCAAATGCATTGATGTATTGCTGTGGCTTTTTATTTTATGCTCTGTATTTTCAATGTTAGATAAAGCCATTTTATACTAGGTTTGTTTTGTTTATTTTTGTTAATTGAGAAATGAAATATATTCTAGCAGCCTTTGTTTAATAGAGAAAATGAACAGCGACAAAGAAAAATGTATTTATTAATCAAACTTCTTGTTCATCAAGTCCTTATAGGACATGTCCTTTCAGCTTTCTTCCTTTGACATGCAAAACTTTAGACAATAATGCCATTGCTTCTTTTAGATGGATTTCCAATAAACCTGCTGGACAAATGTGCAGTTAACACTGAATTACATTTTGTGTGCTTGTTCTAAGGACAGTTAAGTTCATCAAGTTAAACATAGCTTCTTATATCAGTAAATATAATATGTCATTTAAAATTGTCTTGAATATGAAAAACTTATTTGTGCAAGATCAAGGAGTTATTGCATGGAATCAATTTCTGTTTCAACTTTTTTGCACCCTCTTTCGTGGTCAGTATTGGGAAATAGGAGACACTTAGATTTTTTTATGCCAGTTACACCATGAGTAAGTTTCTCTGATGTTTCACTCAAATGCCAAAAATCATGTTTTAAAAAGGGCTTCAAAGAAGGGAAAAATTTTGAGACATTTTGAGTCAAAAGCAAATCATATTATTAGTTTTTATCTATCCCATATAAAAGTTTACACTGATAAATTACTAACTAACAAACTAGTTTATAACACTGCGAGGGTGATACCAGGAGGAGTAAACTATCATAACTACCATCTGGCTTTTAACATGGACCTAAAAATCAACTACAAAATGCTACTTATTTCATACAGGAATGATCTTACAAAATAAACAAAAAATAGAATATTTAATGCGAGAGGAGAATAACGCTTGGGGCTGTGAATATAATCTAGTCTTTTTTTAAAAGATATTGCATTTGAATCAAGAGAAAATTGTTCATTGCCATACAGGATGACTTCAATAACTCAATATTTTAGAGCCTTATTAAACTATGATTAAATTATTAGTTCTGAAGGCAGAAAGTGTAAACCAGCTTTTGAATAATTTCCAATGCTCCAATACTCAATATTTTCACATATTGATCTCAAATGATTTGACTAAAGGTACTTATTGATCAATGAGTTTGTTTCATGTGCCAGCTCCACGTATTGGAATTTTTTTTGCCATTGTAGAGATAGTTCTCATTTGAGACGTTTCTAGCTCTCACTTGGTGAAAATGTGACCAAATATGTTGGGTTGAGGATTAATCTATCGTAGTGGGTCTTTTTTTAACTTTAGAGGTCCTAACGAATCAGCCCAACTATGCAATTTTTTGAATGTTCAGTTTGGCAATCTATCCACATGCAAATGATTGGATTTTGTTACCTAAAACCTTGTGTAAAGAAATCATGCATAGAACAGAGCTTCGTAATAAAAATAACAACGCTAGGAAAACTTTGACTTTCAAAAAAGAGCTATGTAAGGCCAAAACTGATTGCTGAAGAAATATTGATCTTCATGACCTAATCGATATTTATGGATTTGAAGAAAAAAAATTATAAGGCCATTGCTCTCAGAGGTGCAAGCAATCTCACGTGTAGATTTGATCGAAGATATAGCAACGCTAGAAGTTTTAATAATCATGATTTTAGAAAAACCAAGAGGCAATTGTTCTCAAAAAAGGTGCAAGTAAACTCGTGTAGCTTTGTGTGAAGATGGGTAAATTAGAGTTGTGAAGCTTAAGTAGCAACAATTTTCAAAACGTTTGCAACACGTGTAGCCAAAAGTTTAGGGACCGGATGAATCAATCTTGCAAATGACATTATAAATCCAAATGACGAATGTGTAAAGCAATTTGAATCACAGCCAAGTATATGTGAAATTAAAAGAGAATCTCAAGTTGCCTCACAAATTTTACTTTTGAGATGTCACATTTATGAAAATTTTGTTATTCAAACTGAAAGCTTGATTTGCTCAGTTTCTCGCTCTATCATGAAATGCTTGGGCTATAGGCAGAGCTGTACAAACTTTTGGTATATAAAACAAAACAGTTTTAAGTTGCTACTCTTGAGTTTCACCCTTAATGCGATCCTCGTGCAACTGTTAACTTATAGACAAGTATTGAAGTGTATTATATAACGATTACCAACCTGTAAAATGCTGTTTTATCTAAGGATAATTTTCCCAAAATGGAGGTAGGATCGCTATTTAAAAAAGTAGACGCAAAGATGAATCTAAGTCTTACAGACAGTATCAAAGATTTATGCAAAGTTGATAAAAAGTCAGATTGTTCCTCTTGTCCAAAGTATCCAGACCATACTTAATGTAGGTTTCAGGAAGACTATGGTTCACAGCCTGCACATCTTCGTCTAGTGGAAGCCTTGAAGAAACCTTTGGATAGCGGAGGAATTGCAGGGGCTGTTCTGGCAGACTTTTTGCAGACCTTTTATTGTTTAAACCATAAATCATAAATTGGAAAAATAAATAGAATGGCTTCGATCAATCTGCCTTGCTACTCACCGACAGGAAGCTTTAGGTAAAAGTCGAGTGTCAATTCAGCATGTGGAGAGAAACCGCCCTCGGTGTACTACAAGCTCTTGTCTTAGGGCCTCTTGTGTTTGAAATATGTATAAAATGACCTGTTTATGTTCCTAGAGCGGACTAAAAAAGATACAACTATTTTTTGCGCATGGTGCTAACATAGAAAATGTCATTGTAAATTGTACATGATGCCCTGAAATGTAATAAATTGGTTCCCAGGCAATTTCCTTTCCTCTTCAAATTATCATCGGTCATTGCAATGAGATATTCAGATGTCGGTGAACAAGATCAAATTTATTTCAAACTTTAAAGTAAGGGATGAATTTTTATAATCTTCCTCGGCTTTTGGGTTGAGCCAACTATCACGGTGTGTGTTTTGACAGTATCCAAAGAAAGCTCATTGCCCTGCAACAATTTCTCAAAGCAGGAAAATTCTGAATGGACAATATCTTCAATCGCAACTTCATCGGCCTACATAGTCGCTTGTACCCTGTGCAGTGCCAGGACAAAACAAACGGTCATCAATAAAATACATAGAAATCGAGGTGCAAGCAAATATCCTTGTGGCAATCCTACATTACTTGCTTCTGTATCGGATGATACACCGTTGATTTGCAGAACTACGTGCAATTATCTTGTGGAAAAATGGCTAAATCTTTGATGTTTTAGATTATCAGTTGGTTTACTGTATTAAACGTTTCCTTTAGATTGATGATGGTCATTGCAGTATGTTTTCCCCTGTCTTTATTTAAGTACCCATCATTGTTATATTTGAACATAGGTCTCAGCTGTATGTAAATGTCCAAAGCCTAAAACCATGTCAGAAGTACAAGTATTTGTTAGAAAAGAGGTGCTTCTAAAGTTGACTATAAATGTATTTTCCAAACAGTCAGGGAGGGGGGGGGGGGGGGACATATAAGATGGATCTTGGCCAATAGTTTGAGCGACCATCAGCCTCACAAGTTTAAAGATAACAGAAACACACGCTGCCTTCCAGTGGGGAACACTACAATCTCAATTGAAGGCCTATCAATTCTACCGAGAGATCTAGAGATGATGGGAAATGCGATTAAGATGAAATGGCTAGCAGTACCGTCCGATCCAGTGCCAAGTCATTATTAACTTAAAGTTCTTCTCTACACCAATTGGATTGACGGCTTCAAATCTGAATTGTGTGTCAAATTGATTACCAAGATACTAATCATTGGGTTAGGCTATCGCGCTATGCTTTTACAATTTATTTCCCCTACACTGCAGAAAAAAATAGTTATAAATAAGGCAGTTTCATCATCTTGACAATCTATCTTAGAACTTTATATATTTGTGTGATTTGATATTTTGTCCAGCAAAAATTTCATTGTCTCTGAAGAAATTCGTAAGATTTGAGTCACCGAGGCTTCTGCTTTAACAGATGGCTTTCAACGACAAAATATTACTTGTGGAGTAGCGATATGTGTGTCGTCGAATCTTCACATCTTCCGTTTTCTTCTTCAATGTTCCTTTTGTATTGAGTCTAAACTGCAACCCAACTCCCTCTTTATACATGTTATAAAAGGAAGGAAGTTTTGTTACCCAAGGGTCTGTGGTTGGGGAGTTTAGTCAGGAATTTGTGGGATAGATTCTTTACTCATCTTGATGCCCTGTTCATCTGGTTGAACCAAATTGCTCGTAGCGCCTCGCGGAATTCGTGCATTCTCCACGCGTAAATGAGTGCATTGATTCCGGAATTGGTCCATGCGAGAACTGCTGATATCGAGTGTGCAAATGCACAGTCAGTACAGTGTCCTAGCCCTGTCAACAAGTCGATTGTCGATTTTGGGGCCCACATTAGCACAAAACACAAACATACAACGTTTGTGGCGATCGCTCGCGTAAATTCGGACTTCCTCTGGCGCTTGATAACTGAAAATAGTCTGACAAAAGAAGCAAACGATGTTTTAGGCCCGCGCTTCTTCTTCTTCGTCGTGAGTGAATCAGGACTGTAGTAAACTTTTTTTCTGTCGATTTTGTTCCTTGTGATTTTCTGAAGGCGCAATGCTCTGGAGCCGAAGGCTGTCATGTTTTCATGCAGCGGTTTTGTGGAATCAACTGATCGCGGCTTTGGAGAATTTTCCTCTGATTCTCTTTCCACGCAGAAGATGTTATCAATGCTTTTTTGTCGCGTTGTTCTCCTTTCAGTCAAATTTTTCAATTTTGCCGTCCAGTCATTGCTACATTTTGTATTGTCCTCACTTTCCTCAACACATAATTGCAGTGCCGTTGCGCCCATATTTGCTATTTCATGGTTTCTTTCACACTTTCCCCCCTCACTTAACCTTTCCTCTACCCTCTCTGACAATGTAACACATTTCATGTTTTTATTTTTCTCCCCAGTATTCATTCTGTCCTGCCGTTCTACCGCTCGCTCCGCAATACCCGGTACTTTCAAACTTATATTTTTGTCTTTGATGAGCTTTTCGCTGTCTCCATTTGAATGTTTTCTTGAATCGCTTGGAGACAGCAAATCACACGCTTCTTTCTTGCCTAACTGGTTTGTCCTTCGGCCCTCCGAATCGACATCGTTTAGTTTTGTTTTCCTTCTGATATCATTTATAACTGACAGTTCCTTCGATAGCGCTCTCTCTACTGAAGAATGTCCGGACTGCTGTTCGCGCTGGCTTTCGGATTCGTCGTCTGCCAGTGCTGCATTTATATTGAACGATTCCTCAATTATAAAACTCGTAGCTGCCATTAGGCCATTCTTAACATCTCCTGGGTACGGCGTGGGTCGGATTCTTCGAATCTGTGCGCGTACAATCAAGTAAACTTTGAGCTGCATGAAAATCATTATACCACAAACAATGTAGAATATGACAAGAATAAGGACGAGGAACCAAGTGTCAATGTACTTGACAATGTCACACTCTCTGATGTCATTGTCAGATTTGTCTGTAGCCAAGAAGACAATCAGCATCCCGAATGACAATATCCAAGAAACTGCCAGCAAGCCACCGACCACTGACTGACTGGCGATTTGGTGATAATGCAGTGGTTTAAAAATCGCAATCCATCTTTCTGCTGAAACGGCGATGAGATTAAACAGAGAGGCGTGCGTGGTTAGAATCTCACACGATAACGCAGCTCGACACAAATCTTTGTTCTCGGGTAGATATCCCGAGGCAGTTGCTAGAGGGATCCAAAATAGTCCAACGAGAACATCAGCTGTTGCAAGACCGATTAGAGGTACATTCCTTAGCGTCTGCAGTCGACGCATGTTTAAGATCAACCAAAGCACTATCGAATTCGTAAACACGACGAAGATTAAAACAGGAACGGATATGTAAAGCCACATTTTAACAAGACATCGCCAAATCCTTCATTTGCCTTTATCAAGTCTACAGATCTCTTTTAGAAATCAGTTAAACGCAGCCCCATTTTCATCCAGTTTATTACATAACCAGTACCGATTGTTACCAGTGTCAATATTATGTTCTCGTCTCCATTAAACGTTGTGTATTCCAAGGAAGTTGCACCCTCGTCAAAGACTGTTATGCTTTAAACGCTTTCTGTATCGTCGTAGTTCATTAAGAATAAGGTGGTTTTAGTTGTTTTTCAGTTACTATTGCCGCCCTGTTAAAATATTCATGTCTGGTTAGAAATGACTACTGCAAACTCGAGTAACCATGTGGTTTCATAAGATTTGAGTTTTCGTATTCCTTATCAGTCCTTCGCCAAGGAAGCGCAGGGACACCGATTCGTATTTCGACAGACAGAATCACTTCCATGTGCTCTAAAGAATTTGATTGTTAAATCTTCTTTACTTTTCTTGTGCTATCCATGATACGACTCCCCTGTTCACTAGAAGAGGAAGTAAATCTCATTTTATTTCTTCTGTCAACCAGCAATACTTTTTGGTCAACAAGAGATGCTATCCACAACAACATAGTCGAAGGGGTCTAGGAAAGTGCACTGTAAGGTACATCTCTAGCTTTAAAGATGAATGAACAAACAGGCAAATTGGTTTTGATTTTGACTCGGTGACTCTTCGTTTAACTAGTGTATAATGTAGGGACGACTCACTGAAAGGCTTATTAGCTTTCCAAAACAAACAGACAACGTCCACGTGATATGAACGAGCTGTTTCATCGAAGCTAAACCTAAAAATAGACAAGCACGTGCTACTTATGGTTCTGAAGTCAAACTATTTCAAATGTAAGTCAACCAAATGCCATTTTTGAGAGACTTTATATTCGATAATCAGAACTGTGTCTTGGATAGTTCTGTCTGTTCTACACAATAAGTTTGATCTAGCACAGTTCCATTCGAGAGTGGTTAAAACAGATTTTAATAGCGATGAGTTTTGTAAAAAAAGATTTCCACTGGATTTGAATGAATATCACCCTGTATCTGAACTTTATATCGCTGTTTGGCCAAATGCGAAGAATTTAGCATCGATAGTTCAAATAAAGTTTTCTTTTGGCAGATATAAAGTGGCTACTACGACTGCTGATTTGTGAATGATTCTGTTTTAAGCCCAAAAATTGTCTTTAATGATTGTTAAAGAGTTAATGTGCTTTCCAAGTAAAAGCATATCAATTTCTTGTTTTCCTTTAATATGGTTAGGAACACACCCTGACATTAGATATCAACTTTAGCCTTAAAACTAAGAATTCTTGTAATCTTGATTAAAATTTCTGATGGTTTATAGTGCAGCTGTCTCCCTATCTTGCTTTGATGTTAGTCAAGCTGTATATTTGTTGCAAATTTCTATGCCAAGTAACAAATCGTCAACATATTGTTTCAAACCACTCATCAATACACCCTAGCTTGTTTTAGCTGTCATGAAAACATTTATAACTGAGAAAAGTCTTCTTCGGAATCTTACCTTCTTCCCTAAAGAAGCCTCTATAATAAGTTTAGAATCTCACCGCACAATTTCTTGCATTATCTGCTAACAGCGAAGACTTTCTTTGTGCGAGCTGGATCCTTTACAAATACATTCTCAATACGGCGTTCATAGTCTATATGGAATTCAATTATTGCTCTCCTGGCGTTGAGTATCTAAGATGTAGCAAGAGAAACGTTTTTTGCATTGGCTAAGCTTGATATGGTTTTGCTAGTGACTAACTCTGTGGTATCAGCTTTCATTTCGGCGATTATCCTTTGCATCATCTTATAGCTTGTTCGCGCAAAGGCTGACGTAGTTTCGTGAATGTCGTCTGTCTTTATTTTTGTTTGGCAAATCAATTACTTCAGCTCTATTAAGCATCTTATCATATTTCGAAGGCGTTGATAACGCTGCTTTAGAATGTCAGAAGTAATTTTGTAATTATGGAACGGTGTGTTTAAATCTGACACTGTATCAGCTGTAAATATCAGCAACGTGAGTCAAACATTATTTTTTGATGGCGAAACCACTACCTCTCATTCTATGTTGTCATCGCCATATTTCAATCCATTATTTATCATGTACCAAAAAGGACAGATGTTTGAACATACGAATTATGACAGGACAATATGGAGCTTATTACAAAAGCCTCTAAGACTGGAGTTTAAGGAAAACAATGAAAAGTTCTAATATCTCTTTATATCCAGATTAACCCTGAAGAGCAGTTTGTTTCGTAGGTTTACACTAGTTTCTTCAAATTTGGCGCAAATGCATTGTGTCCCATTATTCTTAGGACGGAAGCTGTTCCATGCATTAACTGATTTGACAAAATCAAGACAAAGCAGGCATTGCGTCCATTGAAATATGTCGCCTTATTTTGGGTTGCCAAATACTAATGCCAGATTTTCAACCAGAATCGCCTCAAATATCTTATCTGAATTGAGCCATTGTTTAGCTCTTGCATGTTATATCATAATATGACAGCGAGTGACATCATAATACAACATAGACCACCTTGCAATTCTTTACTTCAAAGTTTCAAACAGTTATGAACAATAGACTAAAGTTATCAAGGGTAGATAATCCATTTTTTGTCTTTTTGTTGCAAAAAAGTTCTTTTATTAAAATATATATCTAATTTACCTTGCCATTTGAAACACTATACCAAGATGAAGCATTATTACACGGGTTAAGGCTAAAATATCGCACATTTTTGTAATTCAGACTCAAGCATTACAGCTCAAAGTGACGGTTCATTGGTCATTCTTGGTACAATTTCTGATGCCTCAAGTAGCTCCAAATGAGTACTTTGGTGGATCAATTGTTAACTTATGAAAATTTTATTTCATGCAACCTACTTTGTTTTATTACGTAACAGAACTGCAAAATCGGTTGAAACAAAACCAGGAAGCTACAATTGGTGGCACAATACATTTTTATGTACGAAGAACGAGTTCATAAATTGAAACTGGCCTCTACGTATGTGCTCCGGGCATAGCTTTCAGTACGTATAACTATGATTTGTAAAAGACATACATAGAGATCGTCAGTACTGGCTTTTTATCCGAATGCATTAATTCCTATCACAGTTTATGTTCAGCTGCATTCTGATTTGCTAATCGTATGTTTTATCTTCCATTGTATAATTACGCTGGTCTGGAACTCAGTTACGCAACACGATAAGACATGGTAATTAAATCAGATGCATCTATGCCTCTGCGCAGGCTTAACTTCGTCAGAATTTAAGTCCTGTTAGTGAAGGCCCTGAATGTTGCAGTATTTAGTCAATTCTGCAGCGCATTATCGAAGTTTAATGAGAAGTTTTAGTGCCTCATGAGCAAACGAGAATTTCCGAGCGTCCTTTTTACTGATTTTTCACAAATTTCATACAATAAGTGAATACACCTAAAGATGAATATTTAATAAATCGTGAATCCTAAATCTTTGTCTTTCTTATCAGTGCTTCAAAATGTGAAATGTGGCTTTGCAGCTAGCATTTTGGTTGTCTATCGGCTGAATTTTCAGACTATGGTGGTTTGCGTAAATACGACCGTGTGCGCTAATGACGTTTGGATGAAATAGAGAGACTCAATGAAACCAGTTTGTCTGCAGCGAGTTTATTTGAACGTTTTGCAATTGTGATAAATGAATTTTGATTACCTCTGGTTTTCATTGTCTCTTTTACCGTTTGACTTTGAAAGCCATAATTTGAGCGCAAAGAGAGACACATTTTTTGAGATTAACATATATTGCCTTTATTCATATTTTATGCAATCATTACATACAGTGTGTCGAAAGGAAACATGCATGCAATCGTCTCCTCTTTTAAACAAGTAAAATATAACTTGATAATAATGTTTACAATCAAACACTTTTCATACGCAAATCGTAGAACCGCAAGTCGCAATCAGAAACCAAATTTAGAGCTTGCGTAGTGTAAAAAAACGCGGTAATCTTTACTTTACACTAAGAGGTAATCTTAGTGCATCCCACAATTAAAGTTTGTTTACATATCATGATTATTTCTAGCATCGTGATATAATTTGGTGATTGACTGGTTTAGTGACTATGTGGTCAGTTTACAGTGACGTCTTCCTAAGTTTAATTCATTCTACGTGGGTACTACTGCAAATTACAAGGATGGCAGCCCAAGCCATGGCCTGCTCCTTGTATTGCAGGTAAACAATGTGCGATGCACCAAAGACATCTATTCAAACTACAACAGGAATCAAATGCTTCGACAATCATTCGTATCTTTTGCCTGAATTCATGTCACTTCTCTTAAAGCAGCAGGTGAAGATATTTACACGGAGGATAGGAACAATCCTGATCATGAGAGTGTTACCAAATACCATTATCGGAGAGGAGTGTCTCTCTTTGTCACTTTGATTCGAGCTCTGCTTCACTACATCTACTATTGAATCACTACCTCTTCATTCTGCACATGGCTTGCTCGCTTTATTTTGTAACCTGTGTGTTTTGCCAATCTTGTTCTAGAACCGTAAGTTCAAGGTGCTGCAAAGCAAAATAATATTTGCATATTAAAGAGAAACAAATTACTGTCCTTAGGGCTTTGACTGTTCCAAATATGTGGCAGTTTTTGTTCCAAGCTGAGACTGGTGAAGCTACGATACACGGATAATGGCCTACCTGAGAAAGTAAGGTGCTTTTGCAAGTACTTGCTCGAATTCGTAGAAGTCCAAAACATCATCACCATTCCAGTTTGATTCTTCAAATATCTGTCAATTGAATTCGAATCTTAGTCAGCTATGGACTCAAATTAATACAACTCAACTGACGGGGACTATCTGTTATAAAATTTTTTGAAATGAAGCAATTGCTAATTGAACTGAGAGGAAATGGCTGGCGCAGTCCTACTGGCTGCTCCAAGTGCTGCTTTCACAACAACCAAGCAAATTGCTCGCAGCATGGCAATCAGTGATAAATATTCTTTCATCCAATTCATCACAGTAGCCTTTTACTTTTGTAACGAAAGGTATCTTGGTGGGTTTGTTAGAGCATTGTGTACGAAACATTTCTGGAATCTGATGAGAAAAGGTAGAAAAATTGCTTTACTTGTTTTTCGAGTCAAGCGTTGAAATGAAGATTAACCGTAACTCAACAGATGCAGGTGAAACTCTTATCAATTTTGCCACTTCTTACCCGGGAAGTTTGCAAATCATCTGCCGACTAGATAAACTTCCAAGAGATAAATCTACTTAAAAAAATCAGTTTTCACGCAAAGAATGCTCGAACATTTTTGGATATGGTAAAGATTCCGCGCTTTATCAAAGTCGGTTTTGTCTTCAGTAAAGAAGATGTAAAATATACATAAATATCTTTTGAACCAGCATCTGATATTTTCAATCGCTTGTTCTACATAAAAACGGGTACCTAGCACCACGTTAGAAAATCAAATTAAAATTCTTCTTGAATATTTCAATTCCGATGAAATCTGTTAATCTGCACAAATTGAACAGATGCACATTTTGTCAGCAAGTTTTATGTGTACTTCGTAGAGCTGGGTCATTTCCAGATAAAAAAGACATTGGCATAGCAAAGATTGCTGAGAAAAATCTGGATTTGTGTTTTTTTCAGACAGTGCGCTTTTACAGTGATCTTTGTCTATCGTTTATTTCAAGAAATAAGATAGGAGTCAAATCGATTTATATCCTTGCTTTTTTACCCTATGAAAAAGGGATTGTGATTCCACAGAGGAAAATCAAACGTAAAAGAACCCCAAAACTGACACATCTCCAAACAATTGGTTCATGAACTTTGTTAAATGTCTTATAAACACAACATTAGAAAGTAGAGTTCGGTTACTGGATGCGCTAAGATTGTGGGCCTTTCACTATTTTATACTTGTGCTTGCAAGAAAACTGTTTTCATAATGAGCTTTGCTTCATTCAAGTATCAAGCTCGTGTAAGGTTGAAGCAACCAGTAAAACCAAGGTACCTACAGTTATTATTGGCGGTATTATAGCATGTTATAGGATAAAAGATCGAGAGAAGTGAATAAAATGACTGAAGCAGAACTTGATTCATTGTTGCCTCACCTTGTCAATAATTTCGTTCCTCTCTGAAGTTTCTAAGCTGCTGTCTGTAATTCTGTCAAGAACTGCTAGGAGATCATTTCTTCCCAACTTGGAATCATTGTCCATATCTGCAAAGAATAAAGGCTTTGTATTGATAATCAACTGAAAATAATCAAACCCTTGTTGTCAGAATTCTTTCTAATGTTTGTTTAGAGAAATGTAAAGTGTTTGTAAATCAAATGCTGCTTCCTATTTTGAATACATGGACATTGTAAAGAAACAGAACATGAAAAAGGGTGTTTTTTCTTTCTTAGGTGTGCCTAAATGAAAGTGCAACCAATTCTTTGGCTTCACCATTCTTGTTACATTGCCACATATATCCTCGCACTCTTAAGAATGTACAGGTAGAATACTGATAATGTTTGCATGATTACATGAATTTGATAGAGACTGAACTCCAAGTTTCTACGCGTTGATATACACGTGGACTTTGGGCGACATCATTTAGACATAAGATACAAGAGATAAGATAAAACCAGCTTTAGTAAGCACATGAATGTATAGTGCTCTAAGATTGTAAAACACAAAAATTCTAAAGTGCCGCTGCATTGCATACTTAAATCCATCATGATTTACATTTCTGGGTACTCGAAACTCCAAGGGGAGAATGAAATTGCATGTGTAAATTTCCAGCAACCAGAAGCTCTAGCATATTTGGGGGGGAGAGGGGGGAATGAAAGGAAAATGCAAAGACAGTTCGAGTTATGGGAGACCTGAAATATTTGTAGCCTTCAAGTATTACTAGTACGGCCTATATCGTATGCGATTAAGATCATAATTCTGATCATTGTCTTTCTCGAAGGAGATATTTTCAATTCAATGTTTACTGCAACAGAGCAGCTACAAAATTTTACAACACAACATAAGATCGAGCTGTTCTTGTAAACGTTACTTACCATAAATTTTGAATAAATAAGCGATCTTGATGCCAGACGGCGCCTAAGCAGATAAAGCTGTGCATATTAATTGCATTACATTACTACAGAACCTAACTGGCAATTTTTGTGAAAAAATACTTTATTAATGAGTATGACGACCCTTCCTGACACAGCAATAAGGGCAGCTTTCGCAAAGGTAATCTTTAGTAGGCTGGTTTGCAATTTTGAGTTATCTTTTCATTTACTCTGTTCCAAATTGTGTATGCATGATCGCAAATCAATAAAAGAACTAAGAACAATTATGCAGTGGAAATAAGTAGGACTTGAGACAAAAGCAAGAAAGACTTGAGACGAAAGGTTAAAGCAAGGTTCGTCAAAGAAGAGTGATATAATACCTTCCTTGTTAATTTTGTTTGTTCATCATGTTTTCTGCTTGTTCATTTGATACATTTTTGTTTTTGCTCAAGTGTTGAAATTTAACAAAATTGGTTCTTTTCAAAGTAGGTTTACTTATAATCTAAAGGCAAGTAAATGTTTGACGAGAAGAGGCTTAATTTCAAGATTGTTGCTCATCCTTAGTACTGTACGTTCTATACTTTTTGATTGCTTCACGGTTGGAAAGTCTGTGGCAGTTTGTATCTGTTACCCTATCTTGTTCCTTTTCTACCTGTCCAGTAAACGAGTTCGGCAAAAGATTGTGTACAACAGGATTAAGCAAAGAAGCAAGATGTCACCTGACTATTGAAGACAGAATGCATATCCAGAAATTCGTCAAAGTTTAAGCTGTCAACTTGATCTGTAGAGAAAACATGGTAGATTCTGTCTCTGAAGGGGTTTTCCTAAAGGGAAAAATGAAGGTCACAAATGATATTGATGAAAGTGTTTTTCCTACTTCCGTGGACTAAGACAGTGGCAAAGCAAGTACACGAGAGCAGGCATTAAGGCACGATTATTGTTGGCATTGAGACACTAAATGATGCCGCATTCAGTACAATATGGCCTTGCCACATGTCTTTTTTCCTCAAACATCTTATCTGATATCTGAACCGCTATTAGTACGCAATACTGAGGAGCTTAATTCTTTAGGCCATCTTTTCTTTGGTTTGACGAGTGTAGTGCAATTGAAACCACATGGAACTCACAATCTCAAAAGTTGTAGGACGAAGTGACAATTTTTCACTTCATAAGCTGACCCTCCGGCGTTTACTCTTTTGCACTTGCGATTCATCCCATCTAGTAACCCATTGCCTGTTTTTCTTTCATAATACTGAGCAACGCCTAAAAATTGGTCTTGAAGAGATTTAGCACTTAATGTTACTTTGTAGCATTGTAACACTTTATATTACTTTTGACAAGAGTAATGCATACTAAGTGAATGAGTAAATCTTCAAATTGGTCAAAAGTTCTAAAGTTTTGCCTCTCACGTACCTCCAGCTCCTTCATTTTCCACAGTTTCTCCTTTGGTATTCGATAAGCCTTGCTGTACTTGTCTGGAACTGAGTCATCCAAGCTCTTGAATTTTCTATATATTCTATAAAAAGTCAAAAGTAAGTAACTGGTTTTGTGGAAAAGCAATCTAGAGTAACGTCGCCTTTTTTGGAACGATTTTAGTAAAAATTGTTTCCTCAGCTTTTTCGTACTTCTTAGTAAAATCAACGCATTAGAAACACATTATTTGTTGTATAATCTACATGCTTGAGTAAAGACAGTCTTATCAGCTTTTCTCTCTTTCTACACGTGCAACATTACTGCAGGCCACTTTTCTTCGTGAAAAACTTAGGCCATCGCCCTTTCTGGAACGACTCAAATTTAGGCATGCAGAAAAGCGCACAACAGAGAAAAACCGGGAATTATCATCTGCCTTCTTTCCTTCTACCTTTATCATTCGTCAATATCAAATCAGACTTTCGTTGAGCCATTTGTTTTCAAATTCAGAGTTAAAAGAGAATAAAGTTATCATCCCCCAGTTTGGTTCTCTTATTTGAATGAGACTTTAGCACGTGTCACACGTTTAGCCACTCATAAATTGTTGAGCATCACAACAGGGAACCCGCACTGATCTAAAAAAGGCTGGATCGAACAACCTATTGACTATTGTTCTCCTATATCAGCAAGAGGAAGCGATCGAAACTCTCCATCTTGAGACATCTCGCGTCTAAAGCTTTGGGCTGGCATTTGTTAAAATGGTGCACACACAGTGCTGCGCTTTAAATTGTGCATTAATCATTAAATTCTTAAATATTTTAAGAGACAACAGGCCCAGGAAAATTAGTGAACAGTGGATTCTTCGTTGCATAAGCAAAAACATTCACGGCAAAACTGTTTAACATCACTTCCGAATGCTGCAAGTTTGTGTTTCAACGGTCACTTTGAATTTTGCTATGAGAAGCAAGTTGAACTAAAACCAATATGATTGCACTCTAGACTGATACAACACGGCAAGGTCTCAGGATTGACGCTGCTATGTGGATTCATCGCTGGGCTGGAGAAGCTCGATCCAGTCTTTTTTATATCAGTGGGAACCCGCCGTTCCATCGAAGAAGCCACAAGGCCAATGGAACTTTTCCTAATAAATTTCTAAATGTTGTTTCCTCACTATACTCTAAGGTGAAATCTAGTGTAAGAGGTGATAATATACTATCTGACTTTTTTGTTTTTTCTCGTGGTGTAAGACAAGGCTGTTTGTTGAGTCCTGTTTTATTTGCTCTTTTCTTGAATGATCTGGATTGGTGAAGCCTCCTCCGGCATGTCCTGGGTGACGTTAAAATCAGCACGTTACTTTATGCTGATGATTTAGTTTTACTCTCTGACACAGCAGATGGTTTGCAAGCTCAGCTGACTGAAATCGATCGTGACACAAATAAATTTAAATTGTCTGTAGATGTTGATAAACAAAATTTTGGTTGTTGGTAGGAAAACTAGTAAATCGGTATCATCACACGCATGGAAAATCGGTAAATGTGTGGTAAAATAGCTCTTTTGGTGATCATGTTAAAACAGTTAAAGAAAAGGCTCAGAAATCGTATTACGCACTTTTATCGAGAAGTGGGGATTGGGATGGTTTTAATCCGAGGCTTTATATCTTCTTGTTCGACAAATTGATCATTGCTATTATGAATTATTCGTGTGAGGTTAGGGGCCAAAAGGAGTGGCCAACTCTGAAAAAACTACACTCGCAAGCCTGCAAATATGCTCTTGGGGTCAAATCGTCAACGACCTCCGATGCAATTTACGTGATATTAGGCAGACTTAATATATTAGCTATTAGGCATATTGCCATAATTAAATTTTACTTCAGACTATGTAATTTAAGTCTGGAACGCTTCGCAAAACTCGCTTTCCTTATGTTTCAGATGATGCTTTGACTAGTGCTTAAATCTGGATTTCAGATACCAAGGAACTGATCTCATTCTACAACAATAATGTCTCTGATAGTGTACCTGCTATTAAATCTAAGGTAATGCTTCATATCAAGCATCATGAAAAAATTAAGGCCACATCATTAACGAAAAGAAGCTACGGACCTATGCGCTATTCAAAACCACTTTTACGTTTGAAAAGTATCTTGATATTATTCCAGATTTTAAAACAAGAAGCATGCTTTGCAGATTAAGACTTAGTTCTCACAACTTGCATTTCGCGACTGGCAGATATGGCAACAAGCCTCCCACCCAAGGATGAAAGATTCTGCAGATATTGCGATTCGATCTCCACCCACGCTATTCAAGACGAATTCTTTTTGCAATGGTTTGCCTCCTTTACTCTAAAGAAAGGAATGAAGTGTTGGTGGAAATTGAATTCCCTATATAAAAATCTTAGTCATGAAAACAAGTTTATTTGGATGATGAGTCAAGAAGATAATGATTTGATTCCATTTCTTGCGATAGCAGTAAGGCGAGCACTCCAAAAGCGTGAAATGTAAGGCGAGCTATTGTTTGGGTTTCAACGAATATTAGTTTTTGAAAGATGAAGAGACAAATTGCGGGGGTTTTTTTTGTTTTAGCTAAAAAACCGACCGAGGGAATGCCCAAAAAAGTTGAGGTGCTGAACAAAAAGAAGAGTCGAAGGTCTACTGACAACTTTTTCAAGTACATTCCGCTTACTTTTAAAAGATTCTCCAAGCTTTTATGAACAAAATGAAACGACGATAATTAGCAAAAAGTACAAGTAATGTCGTCAGCAAAATAATTTCGCGCGTTTTTTGAAGATAAACAAAACCAATTCCTTCATATTAATATTTATCATTGCACAGTCAGAAATCATGAAAAAATCGAATCTTTCCATTAGGGGCGACGTGACTCTATATTAAAAAGGAGATAACGTTACCTTCAAAGTTGGAAGGGAAAGAGGTATGTTACTTTCTCACATGATTGCCCTGTGGCCTTCAAGCATGTGCTATTACTGCTCTTCTTTTTAATTTTTTTTGTAATCGGCGGTAAGAGTACCGAAGTGTGACGTCATCAAAAAGCTATTTTTAGAATTTCTCAAATTTGGCCACAAAATCTGAAAGAACGGTATAAAATGCCTCTCAATGTGGAAATTTAGCTAGATTTGTTCCAAATTGGGCAAGATACGGTCAATGAAAGATTTCAAGTTTGCTAACGGATTATTGTTATTCTGGCCTGGTTCATAAAGTTATGAACCAAGACCCAAATTACAGAGGTTTGATGGGGCAAGTGCCTGTACTAATGTGGCCATATCTCAGCCAATTCATATAAGGCCCTCAACTGATTTTGCATATTTAGAGGTATTTTATGTTGCTCTTCTAGGTTCTGGGATCAAAATTCAGAAATTCTAAAAATAGATTTTTATGACGTCATCACTTCGGTACTCCATGCTGCTAGCTATTATAAAGTTGAGATAAATATTGAAGACTCGTTACATTCTCACAAGCAGTCCTTCTTTGAGGGTTAAATAAAATCATTCTAGACAAGATATAGTTTATGGCTTATTCAATGCAGTTCGATATGCAAGACTATCCAATTTGTACCATATTACCTACAAAAAACGGTATTATCATCTACAAAAAGAAAGAGATTTATGCGGGAGAAGATAGTTCATCTATTAGAGAGCTCCTCCTTAGACAAATATATTTAAATACATAATGTCTTGTAATGTTCTATGTTTAAGTTATATGTTGTAATGTTATGTTAATAAATTTTATTCTGTATTGAAATGTATTTAGGCATATTTGTCAATGAAATTGAATTGAATTGAATTGATAGAAAACAGGTGCCATTATAGAAATGATCTATCTCTAGCCTCGATTTGAATAGACTACCTGCCACATCGTTACGCATTGCTAAGAAACAAGCTGGTAACAAGCCCGATGGAGTAGGAAGAATATACTTTCTACAATCAATAGTTTAATCACAAAAGAAAATAAGATTTTTCAAACATGAAAAAATTGAAATCTCAAATGCTTTACCTCAAGATGTCATTTTTTGAGAAAAATGTACATTCCTGTAATAGAGTGATAGGCATAAATACAGGAATGTTGCAATAAATCCTGTAATAGAGTGATAGGCATAAATAAAGGAATATTGCAATAAAAGATTTCAGGAGCATTCAGTTACCGAAATAAGTAAAATAGAATTGCTTTGGTTATTTTCTTTATTCCTCAAACTGTCATTCAATAAAAATAGTGGAAGACGTATGCAAGATGGCGGTTGCAAGAGGAGAAGGAAAACGTGTTTCTACGTTTATGCAGCCAAGCATTTTTGACACTCACTGCACGGATAAATTGTGTGACGATTAATGATTCCAAAGCTTGATACTTTTAATCGTTTAAGGAGGTAAAATGAATCCTACTTGTTGGTTTCTTTGGCTGAAAATTGGGCGCAATGCTAGTGATTTGACTGGCAGAAGCAAGCAATTTGTCCTCATTTTGACCTATTCATTCCTCATTAGGCCTACATGAAGAATTTTTTCTTTATTCTAAATTTCATACTTATATATAGATGCTCAAGCAGACAAATATTTTCTTCACAAGAACTCGATTTGTTAGGCATCGAAAAAATTCCAGCAAATACTAGTTCGTATATAAAAAGTTTCTTCCAAAATTGTTTGGTTTCTATAACCAACAAAGTCACAAGTAAAAAAATCGAAGATTCATAATCATCCTCAAATGTAGCAAGTAGCATGAAAGCAATTCACAGATTAATACCTTATGGTAGTATTCAAGCTTTTCGTCTGAGAAATGCGTCTGAGAATTCCCCATTATCAAATCACTTCACGTCTTGCATTCTCTTTCCACCATCTTGTCTCATTAAATATTGACAATTTTATGTTTAATGGCAGTAAATCAATTGTATTTATAGAAACATCCTCCTTCCAAGCACTCTTTCAATTGCAAAACCCTCAATTCCCTGTTCCCGAGGCCGTAGGTAGAAACATTTTTGGTAGCGAGAAAGGCGGGTGTTGTCAGAACGTTATAGAGGGAGGTCTTTAGCAAAAAAATGTTCAAATATAGTGAATTTTAAAGCATCACATAAAGTTTGTACAGTGCAATCGGCACAAGTCTCTGTCAGTTTTTGTCTTTTGTGATTGAAAAGAATAAACAGACCTTCAAATCTTATTTATCTGCATATCAAGACAAACACACGATTCACTCGTTACCTGAGGTAACACATAGTTACTGCAGAAGGGTGGAGAAATGTATTAATTTTGATGCTTCGAGTTTGCTTGAAAATGTAATCTGCGAAACAACCTTTCTCTTTCGATGAATTTTTACAGGCGGAAAGCTTTGAAGGTTTTATTCAATTTTTTGTTTTATTCCTTTGCTTTTGCAGCATATTTGGATAGATATTCTTCAGTTTGGGACAAAATCTCTCAGATCGGGTGGTTGGAAGAAATTCCTAATATTGGACCATTCGGGTAGGTTGGAAGCTATGAATGAAAAATAAGTCGAATAATTGAAATTGAATCACGTCTTAGGCCAGCATTACCATTAATTACAGTGCATTCGAGGGTTTCGGAAAGAGCTTGGTAACGTAATGCTGGAGTTGTTTCTAGCCTAAAGCTTGGTCTGGTAGGACATAACTTATAACTTTGGTACAAAAGTTTTTGTGCAGACCTGGACATGAACATTTGAACATTGCCTCAAAGACCTCCTCAACCGTATCATCAGTATTGTCATATTTTTTCTCTTTTTCTGTTGACAGACTTGGCAATTTCATCCTCTCTAATTGTTGTAATGTCTTTCAATTTTCCCAGAAACCTTATTTTTTTCCCAATGAAATCATAGGCCAAAACCTCAAGGAAATGGAATCAATTGTTAATCATGAGCTGACTAAAGTATCATATGGCTAAAGTATATAAAGCATGACTAAAGTATAAAGTATCACTATACGGAGTAATCATAGACTCTCATCTAAATTGGAGAGGACATAAAAAAAGTTAAATTAAAATTATGTAAAAGCATTTAACTACTCTCAAAACTATGAAATTACATAGCACAAAACATTCTCAAAACTTATATAACGCACTAATCATACCCAATGTTAATTATGGGCTTACGTGCTGGGGCTTAAGTGCCTACTCCTCAAATCTAGAACCTATTGGTATCACCTTACGCAAAGCAGTAAGGGCAATTAAGTTTGCAAAAAGCTATCATTCCAAGCCAATCTTTGAAAAACTTAATTTAAGTGATTTTGATAATGCATATAAATGTGAGCTAGGAAAATTCATGTTCGGCGTTAATACGAAAAGTTTTTCTTCTCTGTTCAGTAGTCTCTTCAAAAAACTGGCGATGCACATATAGATACATGGATGCACACAACCACTAAATTCGTCAATCCTCTTTGGGTTTGTTCTCCCTTTTTTTGGAGCTACAGACTATCGTCTAAAATTTATTTCTTATCGGGGTGTTAAATTTTTTATTTCTCTTCCTCTTGAATTGCGTAATGCAAGAAAGAAACAAGCGTTGAATAAGAACCTAAAGAAATATATCTCAAAAAAAGATCATAGGCCTTTAAATTGCATTGTATGATCAACTTTTGAATTGCACTCCCCTATTCTTTCTCTCTCTCTCTATTTCTTTTCAGTTCATTTCCTTTCTTGAACTTTACTTCATTTTTACTTTCTTTACGTTTTTTCCTTTCTTTTATCTATTCTTGCTGTGATTGTTATTGATTCAACTTCATATAGGAGTTCATCTTTAAATATGCACTATGTAACTTTCAGAATCACAAAAGGGCACATAGCTCGAAAGCTCTTCGAGTTATTTCTACGTGTCCTTCAGTGTTCATTTTTTCTTACTGACAATTTCATGTAAAATATGCTTTTAATCTTTTAATCGTTTATGTTAGTATTATCCTATCACTTTTAATAATTTAAAATTTACTGATAATAGAATGATGTAGGTTGAAGTTGAGGTTGAAGCCTAAAGGTATCTTGTAATATTTACTTTTCTTCCTAACAAAGTTTTTGGTTAAACATTTTTGCTAACATGTTAGATGCGGACCAAAGCAATTCTAGCGTATGGTGCTGTATTAAAAAGACTCACAATTAACATTGTTGCAAATTGTTTATGAAAAATATTTTGTTGTCTTTGCGTAAGTGTTAAAAAGTGCTTTCGGAAGAGAGAAAAAACCATAGAGATTTCTCCATGAGAAAAACAAAAGAAGGTATAAGCCAATCAGAGCGTGCCAACATCAACCTCGTTCTTACAAAGACCAACGTGTGCCTTCGTCACCCTCTCTCTCTTCACTGAATGATACCGAAGTAAAGGGGCATCAAAATGTTGCTTTGTTACGGGTCATTCGTTTTCTTCTTAGCTGTAGCTTCGGCAAGTGATGTACTTGAGTACACAGACTCGAATTTTGATTCCGAAATTAAAGATAAAGAAATCGCACTCGTGGAGTTCTTTGCACCATGGTACGTGGTACTTTAATTTAGGCCCAATAACAAGGCCCCCTTGTCAGAAATCAGATTGTTTAACTATAGAACTTGACGGGAGATTGGTTTGTTGGGCAAATTTTACTCTTGTTTCATTTAGAAATTTTTTTAGTATCTGATTGTTTTTGAGCATTGCAGGGTAAAAAAATATTATCAACGCGAGAAACAGTTTCCCTATTACCCATCACTTACATTTGTTTGTAATTTGTCACTCCTTTGTCCGTATGGTATATTGTTAATATGTTTCTTACTGCCGCTATGTTGTTGGAAACGTCATAAGCAGGGTCGATGGGTTGTAAATATGCTGAACAAACTTTGGACTGGTTTGTGTGCCTAATTGAGCATTGAGTTGACGAGAGGTACTTTAATTTTAGTTGAGCCTCGATTTCTCAAAACTGGTGATATTTAGCCTAAATTTCTTGAATCATTCTAAAGCTAAAATCTTTGCTGCTGTCTTCATCCAAAAAACATTGCAGGTAATGAAATATTATAGCATGTGGCTGTACCTTGATATAATATACAAAGTTTTTCAGCTGCAGCAGTTATTAATTATTATATATACTTGTTTTTGATTTCACCAACAAGGTGTGGACACTGCAAAAGATTAGCCCCAGAATATGAAACTGCTGCAACCAAACTTAAGAAGAATGATCCACCAGTTCCTCTTATTAAGGTGAGTTTAAAGGTTAATCCTTGCAAGACTTTCAGATCAACAATTGTTGCTGACTTTAGATATTTATGTTGTTAAAAGCCAGTAACTGGTATAGGTTCAATGTTATCGACAAAAAGTTGACACAGCAACCAAATGTTTTCTACTTGCATTTTATGCTAATACTAGTATTCTGACAAAACATACTAGTTTTATGATGGCCAAAGGTGAATGGTGATTTTTGTATTGTTGTAAAGAAAGAGGATAATTTTAGAAGATTTTGGCTCCTTGTTTTTAGCAGATTGTTATGATCAACCTATGTAACCTGCTGCAAATATTTGTAAGACTCAATAAAATCCATGTAAATAAGTTTCATAATTTGCCTTTTGCATCTGTTTTTAGGTTGATTGTACTGAGGGAGGCAAAGAAACCTGTGGAAAGCATGGAGTTAGTGGGTATCCAACTCTAAAAATTTTCAAAAATGGGAAGATGACACAGGACTATGAAGGTCCAAGGCAAGCCGGTAATATTGATGCTTTTATCATTTTTAAATAAAAAAATTGTTGGCCTTTTAGACAATTTTTGCTGGAATATATACTTAAGTTTCAAATCTCATTCAGCAGAATAACTTTTTCAGTTGGACTTCCTAATATATCAATTGACTTTTGAGAATGAAATAATAAGAGCAGAGAACTCAATTTGATAGATGTGTGAGTACTATTAGAGTCATCAATTAGATATATTCAGGTATATATGTTTATACCACTGGATTTATGACCTTCTGCAACCAGATTTCCACATCACATTACCTGTTTTACTTTGCAATTTGGGCCTGACTTTGTTTTATTATTTATTAGAGAAATCATTTTAGGGACTGTTTGCAAAAAGTTCTAATTTTTGTTTCAAGTGCCTCCTTAATGTCAGCAGGAGTTGAAAAAGAAACATTTAAACTTGACAAATATATTAAATGACAATAGAAAAAGTCAGTAAAAAAACAACTGTGTGCTGTTAACAACAGATACTCTGTCAGTCTGTAAGCCAAAGACATTCTTTAAAAGGCAACTTGACCACTCATTGTAATAAAGTAAGAATGCCCTTTTGAATTTCCAAAGCTCTAACAGGAAGATTAAGCTAATTCTTAAAAGGATTAAAACATTTTATCAATGTATATATTGAAATACAATGTTTTTGACTTTTATATCAAGTTTTCAAGAATAATTCCCACCGATTTATAGATCTTTTTTTGAATGACTCACTACCTGGATTTTAATCAAGGCATTCATTTGAATTCCTTTTGCTCAAAACAATGCCAAGTCATCTTCAGTGCACAGGGCACTTAGGATTCGTTTCAAGTCTAAACTCCTCTCAGAACTAGATCATTTGAAAATATTTTTCTGGTCTGTGGCTATCCAGAAAAAGCTGTTTGATCATATTATTGCGAACAAGTAAAGGGAAGGTTTTTTGGCTGACAAGAGATGTGGTCCACTATAAGTGCCCATTTTATTCTAAACTATCAAGATATGTAAGATTTCCTTATGATTTGAAGGTCAGATTTAAATTTGCTAACATTATGTCAACATTTTAAACTCTCAGGAGTCTCAGAAGAGAATTTTCAAACTTTTAAATCTAGTAGGTTATTGGGCAAGACCTTGGATTGCTGTTGTAGATGAGGGTGGCCATAATAACATTGAGCAACAATGCTGAACATGGTTTTGTTATTATAATGTCCCAATTTTATTTTTAGATGGTATTGTTGGATACATGAAAAAACATTCAGGACCTGCTTCTAAAGAATACAAAGACTTAGACAAGCTGCAGAATCGTTTAGCAGATGCAGAGGACAACCTCATTGTTGGTAAGGGTCAACCCTTTTTGCATCCAAATTTCTGTTGATCAAATTGCAGATATTTTTGAACAATAAGTAATGCACCTATCATTTTATTGCCCTGACCTCCCACCCCAGGATAGGCAGGTTAATGTGGGGTCATTCACGTTTTTCTTATGGGAAAGTGAGCAATGCCTCCCACCCCCTGGGGCAATATTTTTTGCGAATGGGAGGCAATAGCTCGCGTTTGAACCCGCTCAAAGCCCCAGTATGTTATGCAAAGACAGATAGAAATCATAGTGTTTGCTGTAAAGAATAACTAAAAACTATAAGGATGCCATGTGTTAGAAATTTCACGTTGAATCCAAGTCTTCTTTCTCAACATGTAACTGCGAACAGAGAATGACAAACAACATAAAAAACTAGATTAATTTTGTATAACAGAAAATTCAGTTTTCCCAAACTGCTTTCCCCACATCTCACCAGTGCCTAAAATCACAAGTGTTGTCCTTTTTCCAATATCAAGCAATTTCTCCCAATCATCCACTTCTGTGCCATGTTCTTTGAAACAAATCCGCAAATTTCCTGTGTTTTGAGGTTCAAACCCTAACTTCATTGCAGCTATAGATGAAAATTTTAAAAATAAACCAACTAGTCATTAAATGAGGACCAAAGCAACATGTTTGTATATCATTTATTGGTCATATCAATTAATGAATAAAATTCCAAAATGATAATCCCATCAGACTCATAGACTTACAGTACCTCTTCATTCCCTGAGTTCAAATTTTTCAAAACTTTGTAGAAAAGATTTGAAAGCTTACAAAAATACAAATATCTGCCAAGGTACAAAGATCTATGCACTTAGTTAAAAGAATTGCAAGCACGATAGCATTATAACACCTGGAATGCTGTACATGTTCTTATAAAGGTAAATACCCTAGGACGCAGACTGGATTCTTTGGCAATTGCAGTCTAGAGGAAAATTTTGAAAAAATGAAAGTCCATCTTACCTATCTAATAGTGGGCATGCCATGAAATCCAGACTGGCCAAGGCCTAAGCTGGATTGGTTTCTACGGCAATTGCACTCCAAGGAAGATTTTTTAAAAACGAAACTGCTCTCTCACACATCTGAATCTTTAGAAAAAAGCCTTTTTCCTTTTGTTCAACCAATGTTTAAGCCTTCACAATATTCTTCTTTGTTCTGGAATGATCCCAAATGTGAAAAGTGCACAAAGACACCTTTTTTCATTGAAAAAACGCTACTGCACATGCACAGATGTGAGCTTTGGAACAAGCGAATTGACCTGGGTGTCCCCGCTCTCCAGGGACAAAAATTTCCAGGCAAATGGCCCTACATGGGTCAAGAGGCAAATGGCCCTACATGGGCTGCGCCTATCCCTGGACAGGGGATCAGGGCAATGAAGTGATAGCTACATTAGCATTAACCATATCTTCTTTACTCATATCATCTTTATAGCTGTTAAGATCATTTCTTCTTTAAGCCTTAAATCATTGATGAACAAACAAGTTCTCAAAGCATTTTACATGTGTTATACCCAGAGGTGGCTGGGATTAGAAAAGTATTAGTATTAGCCTCTGAAATTAAGATATAAGAAGGATACGTTCTAATCAAGGAAGGTGGGAAAAATGACCTTTTTGATTTGATGGTTTAAAATAGCTTTTGGCAATACCATATCTTTTCAGGGCACTGGCCCACATTGTCTCGACCCCCCCTCAGAAACTGATGACCCTTTGGTAATGTATTTCATCCAACTAGTTTTGGGTGACGGAAGGATGGGAAATTAAAAATTGTTTTTGGTCCAGTAGTTTGCCTTGGATTATGGCTAGGGCAAACTACTGGACCAAAATTGTAATTTGATTAAGCAGTTCTTTGAAAATAGACTAATACCTTTAATCCCAACCCAAGCAGCCCCTGGTTACACCAGTTTTGTAAGCCAAAAATGTATAATGAAAAGACTGATTTCTCACTTAATTTAGGTAGTCCTATAAAGTTACTGATTTCCTGAAGAGATAATGGTATTTGTATTTGTTTCTACCTAGCATCTAAAGGTAGTGTTTAGGACACTGAGAAGCTTATGCTTATTGAGCAGTTTCCTGGTCCTTCCTCTCAATGTGAACACACTTTGTGATTCCTATGCCTGGAATTACAGAGAGCTAGCGACTTACCTCACTCTGGGTGAAAGTTTGGTCATGCCAGGGACTTGAACCAGAGACCCTTGGGTCTGTAGTCATATCCTCTAACAACTGAGCCATCCTCGCCTAGTATATTAAGGTATTTTTGTTTTGTTTAAAGGTTTCTTTTCTGAAGAGGATAACACAATGCACAAAAGGTTTGCCAAAGCTGCAGACAACAAGAGGAACGATTTTGATTTTGCGCACACCTTTGCACCAGAGATCCTGAAGCACTACAATTATGAAAATGCAATTGTCATATTTAGGCCATCTCATTTGCATGCCAAATTTGAAGACCCTTTTGTTGCCATCACGGATCCAGAGGAAAGTGTGTTAAATATTGAAAGATTCATTGATGATAACCAGTAAGTGAAAATTTTTATCCTTGACACAATGTTTTATTTTCAATGTAAGATAAACTATTTTAAGAGAGACATTCATTCTTGTTTGAGTCAAGAATGTATGTTAGTGTACTAACAACCTTTGTTCTTCAGTACAGATTATTTCTTTGAGTAAATATTCACAAAAACTGCTTCCTAGGTTTGGAATGGTTGGTCAGGTGAGAGGAAATAATGAAGCAAAATTCATGAAACCAGTTATTATTGCCTACTACAACGTTGACTGGAGGAGAAATAAAAAAGGAACCCAGTACTGGAGAAACAGAGTTGCAAGGATTGCAAAGAAATTCAAGGGGAAACCAATTTCCTTTGCTATTGCAAACAAAGGGGAATACACCAGGCAGATTGATGACTGGAAATTAGACCAAACCCAAGATGTTCTGGTGGCAGCGAAAAATGCACAAGGGGAAGTTTTCTTATTGAAAGATGAGCCATTTAGGTATTTTTCTAATTTTGTATAGTTATATATAGTTGTTTTTTATTTTCGTTTTATAGGCTTCATTTTATTCAGGAACCACTATATTTGCATACTATGATTGCATAGTTTTCTCGTCATGCATTAACCATTGCTCTATTTTTAACACCACATCCTAATATTGTTGCTTGTTACATTTACACCATTGTTAGGGTAATTGGCCTACATCATTATGTGGCTTGCTATGCTTCATGCTTTTTCAAATATAGATCAAGTTTGAAAAATTCTTTAGTTTCTCAGCACTAGCATTCTGCAGTTTATTGACATTGCTGATTTTAAGATTTGTTTTGTTGGATTCTGTAAACAATAACATGAAATAGTCCAAATTTTCATAGGACTTGAGTCTAGCAATGTTTAGTCTATTTTTCTAGAATTTCTCTGAAATATGATAGACCATAAGGTATAGCAGGGAAAAATTGAAGATTTGGCTGTCTCAATCTTTCAATAACCTACAAGATGAAATGATCATAGTTTTACAAAATTTTATACACTTTCTTTTAGTGTAGCAAATTTGGAAAAATTTGTCAATGACTTTGTTGATGGTAAATTGAAACCATACATAAAATCAGAGCCAATTCCAGAAAATAATGATGGTCCTGTGAAGGTAATTTTTCAATACTTTTGATCTTTTTGCGATTACCGTGAGTTTATTGCTACAAATATGTTTACAAGAAAGTAGTAGCAATGCAGGTTTTAGCTATATAAAGTGTTGAATACAACTTTTGTTTTGCATGTAACATGTAATACTTAACATGGACTAATCACTTCCAGTATACTGCAAGAGAACATTGAAAAAATTCCCTAATTATATTTCACTGATTAAATCTTATTAGATAGGGCTGAAAGTGTTTCCAATAACACTATCATGCTATTTCCATGTGTTAGGTTGTCGTCGGTGAGACTTTCAAGGATATTGTGCTTGATGAAACTAAAGATGTTTTGATTGAGATGTATGCACCATGGTGTGGACATTGTAAAAGTTTGGAGCCAAAATACAACGAGCTTGGTGAAAAGGTAGGCCTATTTAATCAAGAATTGTTTATTCATGAAAATTTTATAGTTGCATTTATTTGTTCCCTTCATATTTCTTTGGACTAACTTTGTTGTCTTTGAGCTACTCACTAAGAGTCCTACTCTTTTTTATCACAATAATATCATCATACAAGGTGCAGGAATTTGTTATTTAGTGTCTGTTAGTTTGTTTTTATAAAAATGTCTATTTACTTGCTCTCAAAAGTAAAAGAACTTAGGGTTTAATAGGCCTTTCAAAGGAAACTTTGTTTTTTAAAAATTTTGAAATGAATTGTTCTTATATTGATTAATTGTGCCTATTTTGAATTTTGTAAAGATGAAGGATGTAAAGGACATCGTGATCGCCAAGATGGATGCAACTGCCAACAGCAGCCCTCCTAATTTCTCAGTAGGCGGGTAAGTCGCATTTTGACATTCAATAATCATTATAATCTGCATTAAACTCTCACTGTTATGACAAAAACTTTTAATTTTATTGCTTTTTTACTTTTATCTAATGAAATGTAAATTTCATCTGACACGGTCCGAAATTTGTATCCGGACCCGGATTCAAAATTCACGTGAAAAAAGAATGGCGAATTTGATTAGTTGCTGGTATTTGACCAATCAGCGATGGCCAACCTCTCACAATCATTGTGCCAGATTGGTTTATTTTCTGCGCCCAATTTTTTAAGTTATTGATAAAGTTCTTTGTGACTTTTTTAACAACATTTTGTTTAACCAAGAAAAAGTTGCTATTGTCTCTACCTTCAGTTCCTAGTAGATTTCCCATCCTCTGATTTTATTCAAATTTGCAGCTTCCCGACTATCTTCTGGGCTCCCATGGGAAAGAAGGCAAACCCTCAAAAGTACCAAGGTGGCCGCGAAGTCTCTGATTTTATCGACTTTTTGAAACGTGAATCGACCAACCCCTTTGAGATTACCGAGAAAAAGAAGAAGAAGAAGAAGGATTCTAAGGAGGAGCTTTAGATTTGTGAAGAAGTAGACAGATTTGAAATCAGACTTGTAGTAAAGTTATGTATTTGCTAGAAAATTATCAGTTTGAAAACACTATGAAATGACCTCGAGATTCCCCATGTACCAAGTATCAGGGATCGCTGTCGGCAACATTGTGTTAAGCTTGGTTGTATTTCACAGGTAATGTAAATTTCGGTGGAAGATTCGTAATATTGCCGACATTGGCATTATCCTTGTCATTATTCTTATTATTCTTGGCATTATTATTTTCCATTTCTAAACTTTCTTTACTAAGCCAAATCATGGTTCAATTGTGAATGCCACTAACAACGAGGTGTTGCAAACTACAAATCCTTAGGGAATATTTTTCTAATGTCAATCTTTGATAAAGAGTATCACCGATAAAGCGAAGAAAGCAGTCGCAGCTATGAATTGCAGTTATCTGTTGTATTTTGTCAATTGACATACAATGAAGAATTCTTACTCTTTGCAGTCTTTTATATCGTGTTCAACGTCTCTTTACATTTGCACTTTCTGATCCACTCTGGCCTCACCACTGGGTGAACGCACTTCTGAGCATGCGAAGGCACAACCCATCCTTTGCTTTAAATGCGAGACCAGTCTCTGAGAAGCTCAGCCCAGTTTGCCGTTTTGTCGAAAGTAGGCCTAATTTATTTAGACATTTTATATGTAAGATGATGATAAAATGGACTAGGTTTGGCTCTGAGTATACGGTATAGTAGCAAGGAAGGTACTGGTTGAAAGCTTTGTTTCTGTAGGTCATGAATCTTCAATGAAAACGGTTGATATCCTAGAAATCTTCGTCTCTAAACATGGCACTAGTGTCTCATTCTGCGTTCTACAGTGCCTGAATAATTGCATTCGACTTTTGGTAAAATATGTAGAATGGGCCCGTGATACTAAGAAAGTATAAGCAGCGGGCTAGAAGCGGCATGCTAACTTTTAGTTTGACACCACTGAAAGATTTTTACTCGACTCATTTAAGCACCATGTAAGATCCGTTAGAGGCAAGACGACAGAGAAAACATAATGATATTCTCATAGATGTTTTTTGATAACGGAGAAAACAATGACAGTGAACAATGCTAAATGTAATTGATTATAGCAAATCATTGCTAATTCTTAGTTTTGTGCCTGCGAACTGCATACACAGATAGTGAACCTTTCTTTCCAGTACATGGACAGTTTGTTTTACGCCTGCATCTCTTGATTGACGTATTGATGCAGCCTGTTGATGGACCCCCTTTGCTGAAGTTAGAATGTGCGTATGGACCACTCCAACATTCGCCGTAGTTTCCAATTCCAAATGCCCGATATCCCAGCTTCAAGGCTCGCTTTGCACATCTGCATATGAATCTTGTGAAAAGAAGAGAAACAGATTTTAATTTTTTTGATTAATTATAGAAACAGTTTGAAGATAGTTGACGGTGCTTAGATTTTAATCAATAACCTCAATTTCAAATATCAAAGGTATAATCGTGCGTGGTTCGATGTGGCCGATGGGCCATAAACCGGCACTACTCTTATTAAAGTGGCCTGTTTCTTGGTAGCTGAACTGGCGTCAATGCTGGATCTAACGATCCAATCCCCGTGGCCGTATGTAGGACTAAAAGCAGTAGCCGTCAATGGGTAGGCGAGCTCTTGGTGAATTTCTTGTAATAATAAAAATTTCAATTATTTAGAGGAGGTAGCCCTCTTGGTAAAATTCTTTAACGGTAAATATTTATACAATTGTTGCAATATTAATAGAATTAATTCAATGATTTATAAGTAAAATGTTCAAAAGGCCGTTCCAAGAACTTGTACCCCTTTAAGAGAAACCCTTTTGGAGAAACCCTTTTGGCCAGTGATTGTTCATTTCTAGGGGTATATTTAGATTCTCTCGTAGGTTCCTTAGGACCCTTTCCGGACTTCCTCTAATTTAAAGATTTTGCAAATGGTTAGGTGCAAGGGCCTTTAGGGATATGCAGACCTTAAGTTTTGTGCCTGTATATATTCTGGTCAATGTAAATGCCAAGATACTTGATAGAAATTTTAAAATCCAAATGGCTGAGCGGAGACTTTTGTTTTTAATAGTTCGCAATTATCATGGAATGTGTGTGTTAAAGATAGTGTACTCCCCGAAGACACACTTATATACAGCCTCGATTAGATGCGCCAAGCTTTTAGTGTGCATGGCAAGACTTGTATCATCGGCAAGCATGGTAACATTTTCAACAGCTTGTGATAAATCATTTATATAATCCAGGAAGAGCAGAGAGCCGAGGTGGTACTCTTATATCGATTTTTTCAACTTCAGAGTCTTATACCATTTATCCATCGAAAATTGCTTTTTATTTGCAAGGTAGGACCAAACTTTTCACGCCGTTATGCGCAAGATTCTTACAAACGATTTACTGTGTCATTTTTATCACAGTGTTTAAAGTTGCGCCTAAACCAGTAACTATGGTGATATTCCGGATAATATATCACTGCAGTAACAAATTTTTGTCAAACTTTAAAAACGTAGTAACTCGTGTCTAAACAGTCCGATTGATATATGAAGCCTCCGGTATAGTCTTATTTCAACACGAAGATTTGAAATCTGAGGTCCCTGCTTGAACCATCTGGACGGGATGATTAAGCATTAATTATACCTACACCTACTCTGTAAGTCAAGCTGATTAAGAAAATACGAAAGAGACAAAAATAGGGGGAACATAAGTGAGGCGTTTATGTACCGGAAAGAAAGAGGATTCTAGAATCCACCATTATAGAGAATGGAGATATGGAGGGGAATAAACTAGATGGAATGATAGGACGAACCTTGGTCAAAAATGTCGGTGAGTGTTTCCAAAAGAGTCATTTCACTTATATGAATTCAATTCTTTAGCCTCAATTGTCATACCCTCGATTATTTTTAAAATAGCTGTTTTTATAATATTGTGAAAACCCAAGATGGTGTCTTCTTCGAATGTCCTGACCTAAATTTTCAAAACAATCATTATCAAGGAACTAATTGTTTGCGGGCAGTACTAGCAAGAGCTATTTCTAGTTTTTAATATTTTTTCGATCAATGGCATGCCTTGTCGAAAATTGTTACTCCAATCACTGGGATATAGATTATCCCCCTACCAACTGCCCCTCTTTAAAGTTTACTCTGGATCCGCCCCTGGTTCTGTTGTAAAATATTGTCGCCTGCTTAAATCTTTTCACCGTCTCCTTTCTAAGTAGAATTACGTACAACTCTCCTTCCCCTCTTCCGCAACCACTCCTTCTTTGCCACCGCAGTTGTCTATCGTATTTATTCCCGGTTTCTCGAGTCTCCGATACCAAACTTTTCGCAGCGCAAATCTCGATATTGCCTTTTTACAACTTTCCTTTATTGTCATCAAAGTGAACGATGAGCTAATTAACTTATTCGTTTTTATAATACGTTAGAAATATTTCACCAGAATCGGATTTGTGCTGAGTCCCTGCATAGAACAATTCAGAATACTAACCGCTCTCCGAATGCTTTTTCCTGCTTTTAGCAGACTTAAAGTCTTAACGTTCTAATTCATCATTGAGACTACTTTATTGTTGAAAATAATGAGATGAATTTCAGACCTTACAAGCACTCCGAGAAAGGGTTATTCGGTCTTCGCTTGTACATGGCTTTCTATGGGATATTGTCAACAGTTTTTCAAATTATACTCACACTGACAATGCTTTTTTGAAGTTAGTACGTCTGACGACGAAACCAGAAAAGAATCTGCTCGATTTTGACCTCATGGTTTCCAGCAATCTTGGCATGGTCCTTCTATGTCGTCTGCTCCTATCGCGGAAACAGGCTCTGTATCTCAGACTTATTCCTTTGCACAGTCCTCCTAAAAGAAAACATGGTCGAAAATCAAGAGTTTATATACGACGCAGGAATTTTTGTTGGGGATACGAGTATAAATTCCTGCTGTCTAGGACTACATTTCTAGCCATCCTATCTATGAGGTGAGCTGAGTTGTCTGAACCAATGAGAAAGTACTTCATATGGGCATGCGCATTAGGCAAATTTTACACCTCATGACGCCTCGCAGCATTAAAGCAAAACTGTTTTATATCATAGTTACAATTAGATCAGAATTTGATTCCAGGGTTGCCAAATGATTGGAATGGTTGGCGGTCAAATACTTTAAGGTTGACGGCCAAATACTTTACGGTTGACGGCCAAAAAAGGCCAGCCAAAAATATTTACAAAAAAGCTACATTTTTGCTAATCCTGTGAAGTAATTGTGTAATCAAAATTTGCTTTGTTTGTTACAAAAGCTCCCACTTGCTTTCAATTTAAATTTTCTACTATCTTTTACTTTGTTTCTGCTTCATTATTTGCAATTTTGAGAGCATTTTAACAAAAAGTTGAAAATAGTCTGTACTAAAGTTGCCGTTTTCTTTGTATTTTTGTGGCTTTCGACATGCGACCAAAATTCGGCTAACTTTCGCTTTTTCGGCCAAATCAGTTTTCGACGGCTAACAGCTTTGAAAAACGGCCAGAATGGAGGAATTTGGCCGTCAAAACGTCAACCCTCTTTGATTCTTCTCGTGACACCCTTCTCTTTAAATTTTCTTCATCTTTCGATTCGAGACTGGCTTACTCCTATAGCAGCCACGCATGTTCCTACCACAAAATATACTATGCGATGTGAAAATGACGTCATCGATTGTAACAGCGTATGTGCATATGATGCGAAATTGTGAAAGCAAACGGACCTTCACACAAATGCTGGTTCGTCTCCCCAACAATATTGGTAGAAGACGATGGAATGGTGATCTTAGCTGAACTGGAAGATAACTTCATTTTTATTGATATTTTCACTATTTTTCATGTCAGTTCGTCATTATTTTTTGCAATTCTGTATGCAATGATGCCTACCTGCAAACTGAGGTTGCTTTTGCAAATTAAGACTAGATCAACATATTTTGACCAAGATTGAAAAAGACAGCAAATGTCTTGGTTAGCCCTGTCTTGGTTAGCTATATTGACAGTTGTGGTAATGGTATGCTTCATACCATCAGATGCGGTATTAGCTTTTAAAAGCTTCCATACAGTGTATTCTTATAACTTATTCGAAGATCATGTCATGGACATCCTCTTGTTTGTGTGAATAAAGAAAAGGTAACGATAGCAGTCTGCTCCACCGACTCTAAATACTTCTTGTGGCGAAAAATCGATTTCATAAACAAAAGGTTTAATGATTCTTACCATTCTGTTTCTTACAGTAAAGGCATAAAGACACTAACCACAGGAATTTTGCGTTCCACCGTTCGGCTTTGGTTTAGCTGGCGGCGGTGGAGGTTTAATCAATGGCGGTGTAGGCGTAGCTGGTGATTTTGCAGGTTTCGTCGGTGGTGATGGAGGTTTGACTGGCGGTGGTGCAGGTTTAGCTGGTGGTGGTGACGGTTTAGCTGGCGGTTGTGGTGCAGGTTTAGCTGGCGGTGGTGACGGTTTAGCTGGCGGTTGTGGTGCAGGTTTAGCTGGCGGTGGTGACGGTTTAGATGGAGGTGGTGACGGTCTAGATGGAGGTGACGGTTTTGTAGGAGGCTTTAGGGGTTTGGTTACTTCCGAGCAGTTATTAACAAATATTTTCTTTGGTTTACATTTTGTTTTCACATAAACCTTCTTTTCAATAACTTTAGGATTTTTTACTCTACTGGTACATGCGGGGCAATTTTTGGTGAGGTAATAATTGACGCTCTCGTGATAGAATGTCAGCATTTTGGTGAAGCCAACTGTGTCTTTTCTTCGTTGTGCAGCCTCTGTCCAATCGTACTCTTCTTCTTGCTCTGTAAGATTATCAACTTGTGCATCAGTCGGGTCGAGCTTGTTATGCAGCTCCTCGGGGTCTCTTGCACCATTTTCACGCCTGTCCAGCTCTTCAAAGAAGTCTTCAAATGTCAGGCCTGCAAGAAAAAAGTTTCAAATTCAATCCTACTCATGGCGGCGAAGCGGCAAAGGGGAAAAGCGGCGAAGCGGCGAAGGAGAGAAGCATAAACATGATTTGCTACCAGCGCTGACATTAGGAACCTCACTCCAGATGAGAGATTTTCAATTCTTGTGCGTGACGTAAACAACTACAGATATTCAACTGTCGTGGTTTTCCTTAACGAGTTTAGGTTGTTTTTTAATTTAATGGATTTTTTACAAATCTCTAAAAACCGCATTGCTAAGGAAGAAGTGAGGCCGTGATTTAGTAGTGATTTTAGAACCCAATTATCTGAGTAATATCGAAGCTTGCTTCTTGTAGTTCATTTAAATTGTCAAAGCCTTTTGGAGCACTAGTAAAGCTCTTGCCTTGCTTTCATGAGGTACAAATGACAGAACAGTAATCATGATTACAAAGACAGTGATGATGTCAAAATCAATTGTAAAATATGATGTCGCATTATGGTTTTTGAAACGAAGTTTTTGTTTCACGCAGGAAAGACTTGCATTCTGAAGCTCAGCGTTACCAACGCAACGCATAAGTGACCTCATTTGTGGCCGGCTTCAAAAGCAGGCCAAATTTTTGGCCGACCAAATATTCGGCCGACCCCGTGTAAACGCAGCCTAAAGCAATATATACATAAAGAACATCACCTCATTAACACTATACAAGTTCAATTTATGTACCGATTACCTTTAGAATATGTCACCAAAGACGTGAACAGTGCCAAAAGTAAGAGAGTTATGATCCCTTGCTCCATCCCAAACGCGGTCATCGAAAGCTCATCCAGAAGTTTCATAGGGTTTTGCGCTTCAAGGTTGGCTGGTGTCGAAAAGGGTATTAGAATAGATTTATTGTTTGATAAGGTTTACCGTGACAATGCCGATATTCCTGAATATATAACTGAAAACCGACTTTTGCAAAATAAGATCTGGTTGGGGGGCTTTTCAAAGAAGAAAAGAAAAGTGGTGTGTTTCCTGCAATTGCGTGCCGTAGAGCTATGTGATTGATAACACAGGCCTCCAAATGTTTTGGCCATTGAAAATTGTTCTGCTTTTAACATCATTTCTTACATCAGTTTCTTAAGCTGATCTAAAAAATGCAATCAGTTCTTTTGTATCACGTCGAATCTGTTTTTAAAAAGGCTTTTGAGAAATTGAGCAATTGTGTTAAATTTCTGTGCATTTCTGATTTTTCAAGTATGACATAGCTGTTTCTATTTCCTTTGCGAATCGAAGAAAGTCGCTGCAAAAGATGTTTTATGAGCATTTCCGAACAGAATAAAAGCTAGATACATAAGAGTACAGTAGATACATGAAAGAAATATTTTGCAGAGATCTATCAAATATTAAAATATTTCTAATGCTAAATAGAAAGTTATGTTCATCATTTGGCCTAAAAAAGGATCACATCGTCACAAAAATGGAAGAAACTTCTGCTTCTTTGATCTTCTTGAATGATTCAAACAAGGAACATCTCTCTCCAGGCTCCAGCAGAAGTCGGCCATCATGCAGGCGCGGTTTGGCCCGCGTGGCAAAGTGGCGATCGCCACCCGGGCCTTTGCTTCTAAAAGAAAAAGATGATCACGGGGCCTTTTCTTAAAAAGTGTGAGAATATGAATGTTGCTAACTGCTAATAAATTTATTCTCTCTTTACCTAAATATCTACTTAAGTTCCAGAACAAATAATAAAAATCCCTCAAATAATAACAAATATGAATAATAAATTGAGGGTCACTGCATCAAGTCACCAAACACTACAATATCATAGCAAAATGATATGAATAACAACAGTACAGTCGTGACGTAGCCTGTGTTCCAGACTCCTAACGTGAGACCTCTACTTTCAAGTTAGGGGCCTGGAGCACAAACCATGGTGAAGCTGTGCATCACGTTTACTCACGTTATAAGCAGTTCAATTCCGTGCGCTAGACAATTAAGCAATCGTGGGCCTAACATAAATCCCTCTCATACACCGGTCTTGCATCTTATCGTATTTTTTTCTACCTATGCTTTTAGCATATATAGCATTCGAGTATTTGAACTGGAACGATGATAATACAGGAAAACTTTTTGTCTGGAAGTGTTTTCAGTTTACGTATCTTTTTCAAAAAATTTTCTAGGTTATATACACAATATTTTTATTGTCACGTAATCATATCAGTCGACTATTCATAACGCTTCCTGCATATATTTGCAAAGAAGTGTTTCTCTGTATTTCGATCTAACTATTTCCCAACACCTTTCAAATGTTAAGTCTTTTACACCTAAGCTCCACAGTTATGATAATCAAAATGAATAAAGAAGACTGTTCAAAAATTCTGATTTACACAGAATATAGTAATTAGAAGTAAAAAAGACACAGCTTGGACGCTTAACGAATTCACACAAAGTACAAAATGTGCAAAAACTTTATCACAAATACTACCAGCACATCAATTAACTGGTAACTTGCTTTCAAATGTTACTTCTGTGAGTGTGGTCGCTCAACCACACCCTCATCGGTGCGGCTTGAGAGCCACCCTGCAATTATGATACCAGAACGCCTCTACCATCATGTGAATGTCCCAATGTCCTTGGAAACGTTCTTCAATAACCCTTATATCCTAGAAGCGCTCTCCTTGCTCATTGCTTACATCACCAAGGTTTGCAGGAAACTACTGAAGGTGGCTGAATAAGAACATAACTTTTTCGATCTACACAAATAACTCAGTTATGGTGGTCGTATTTCATCAGCGACAAGATCTCCTTTCCACGTATGGGTTTCCACTAGCATACGTTTGTTTGGCAGGAACAGAATGTCCTATTGGATCAGAGGCATATTTAATGCCGTTATGAAACAATACGCACTTGAGGCTTTGTGTAGCGCTAGCGAGCAATGAACACCAATCATTTGGATCGTAGGATTCTACACCAAGCTATTCTAGTGCATCAAAGTATTCCAGCAAAGGACAATTCTTCTTTCTTTCAGAAGACTGGCATACTTCCTTGTCTCTTTCACAACAGTATATGATCCGTGTACCAGAATGGAGAAGATTTAATCTAGAGGCCAGGAGCTCGGCAGATTCTTTAAACAGACCAAGATCTCGAACCAAGTTGTCAAGTTCTGATCATCGTTCTTTAAACAGGCCAGAAAGCACTGTCGACTTCTTGATGAAGTAGAAGTAGCACTAATTTCAGTAATATTCAGATATCTAGTTCTGGCATATCATCGGCTTCTGATGTGGACGATTCTGAATCATTTCAATTTTGGAATTAAGCAAATACGGGACAGGAATTTCATTCGAATGTGATACTGGCAAGATGGCTGAATTTAGATTAGGGTATTGGATTCTGTGTGTGCTTTTTCTGCTGAATCCCAGGGCCTAAGTAATGCAGAATAACTGTCATTTACATGTTTTTAGGTTCTTTCCAAACCATTGCAATCCCAAAGTCCATAGCTTTTTTGCCATGTGTCCGCTGATGAAGAATTCTCAATTTATCAAAGGCAATTAGCAGACTATTTTAAACATATCCTCTTCACAACATGTTAGCAGATTAATCAAATTTATATATCTTGTAAGGCAAGCAATTTTGGAAGAGCAAGTGAAATTAGGGATATGCCGTTTGTGAAATTAACCAAAGTCATTTCTAATCTTGTTTACCCAAAATCTTTGCAGTATCTTTTAGGTGTTTAAAGAGAGATTTATTTAAAGTTTGCACTGAAGTCAGTGCTTTGAAATTAATGAAATCGCTCATTTTACTAACAGAATAACTTCACTATAAAACAGAACCCTGGCGTGTGACCAAATAATCCGATATCATTTCTGAAATCAGCGCAGAAAACTGATGCGGAAAGTGATGTTGAATGCAAAACAATGTTCAATGGCCAAAAAATTGTAGGACTGTGTAATTATAAGGCAACAGTCGACATTATTGAAAGCATGCAAGTAACGAACGCTAAAAGTCCGTGAAGCGGGAACGAAATTGATCTCATATCTTGAATATTGAAATGCCATGAACAAAAGTACAGTTCAAGCAAATATCTTAATTTAATGTGATTAGAAAAGTAGTTCTTTATACTCCATTGAGATAGGAGTTGAGTTAAGATACAATGTAGAGTGTGGATACAATCCCTTTCTTTGTACCAAAACTGGCATTTAAATATTGTTGGGTTTTGTTTCCTTGAGCAAACTGATTCTCTGTAAGAGCATGACTACAAGGCTGAATTTAAGCATTTTGTCGTGTATAGAAGCACAAAAAGAGGCCATTTAGGTCACTCATATTGTCGTGTAATATGAACATCAACCATTTTTGGCGTTATTTCTCCTTGCTTGACACTCAACAAACATCAACAAAGACATGGACCATTGCGAGGCAGCAATATAGAAGGCAGGTGACCATGACACTCTGGTGAATTCCACGTCTCCTCTTTGGCTCAGTGAGAGATAACAAAATAAAATATGTATTTAAAGAATATCTAAGTTTTGAAGACAGTTTTGAACTTTTTTGCTATCTTTCAATTGGTAAATTATTAGTTCTGCAAAATATTTTTGTGACGTTATTCTTAACTTTGCAATGATACTTCTTAAAATTGTTATTTTTAGCCAGTTCATAAACAACCTTAACAAATTTGAAAAACTGTTATGTTATCATAATTGCTTTTATCGTGGCAAACCCAATATCACCACTATACGTCCGAAATCTCATGGCAACCAAAAATATGAAAAATGGAAGTTGAATTCAGTCACAGATTTTACGAATCCCTGTGAGATAGGAGGGTGCAGAAAGTCTTTATCAATCGTTTCTGTCCACTGCCATGACCTTATCTTCTTCGATTAAATTACTATCTTCAGAATTTATCTGTGGAGTGTCGTTCTCCAGGAATTTTCTACCTATGAATGGTCCTTGTCCTCTTCATCGTCTACGGCGTGGCTGCTATTCCAGCGAAACTCACAGGTGATCTATTCAATCAATACGTTTTATGACATTGTCGATTCTCTTTCAATTTAAATTCTTTACCGGCCAAACATTAGACCGCAAAATCCAAAGTTTCTTCAAAAATAAATAGTCTCGCCACTATAGAAAAAAACCTTCAAAACAACATAATAAATCTTTATTTTTCATGACTTGTTTCTTTGGAGTGAGATATTGTGATAGCATTTTTTAAACGTTGATTTTCATCTGACATGAATTCTTTCCACCTTGTTGATTTCTAGCAAAGTTATTCTGAACAATAATTATTTGTTTGTAAAGAAATAAAGCTACGACATTTTACGAGACACAATATTATTAATCGAAAATTGAAAATTGACAAAATAAATTTGGCTTTGACCAATATAATTTTTGATGGTAAAGTGATATAAATGAAGATGAAACTAGTTTTGGAGCTTAATTCACAAGGACACGACCAAAATAATTCTTGATGACAGAAATTTTTTTTGCAATCCCAAAATCTTTAATTTTTGAAAACAGAAGACGTTTAACGAAGAATTAATTTTCAATACATACGTTTGTTACTAAAAAGTGAGATAGTTTAAAACAATTTCAAAGTTGATTTAGTGTAAAAACAACCCCTGTAGTGCTGCCAATTTTAAAATAATGGGCGTCATTGCTTGTAGAGTTGATTAAGTGTTGAAAACGTTTGAACAAAAATGCTTCTCGATGGCAAGATAGTTTTTCAAAGCCTAAAGCATTTCCTTTATTTCTTAAAGAGGTATCCAAAAATTTTCATACTCTGCATTGAATTCTATGAAATAAGATAGATAAGAATGTTGTTTAAAGTTGATGAGCAGAATCAAAACACAAAGTTCAACCAAATTAATTTTTGACTGCAAATTTTTATGTATTTAAACCTATAGTCTTCATTTTTGGCAAAAAGAGGCATTTCAAAATTGTAAATTAATCCAAAACTTAACTTGCAATTTAATTGTTCTTTATTTGGCTACATGTGATGTGATATGAAAATAGCATATGTGAAATTGTTTTGAATTTAAAAAAGCTTTCGACTAAAGTTTTTAATGGTTAATATGAATTTAGAGCCTATAACCTTCATCTTTTAACAAGAGGCATATAAAAACATTTAATAGTATTGGTTTTTATAAAATGAAATATTGTCACAACATTTTACAGTTGATTTAAAATTTGATTCAGCAAAGAGCTATACTAAAAATGTTTGAAATGAAAGTGTATATTTTTAAAATTCATCGTTTTGCCTTTTGAAAAAAGAGGAATTCTAAAACAAACTTCCATTTATACATTGAGTTTTTTAAAATGAGATTTATAATAGTGTTATGATATAAAGTCCTAAAACAACATTCTGACCAAATTAACATCATGGCAATATGGCAAAATTGGAAAGGACATAAGTTTATAAAAAACTACTCAATTTAACTTTCCTTATTTGTTTTCATTAAATGAAAATAACTTTTGTAAAGTTGACTTGGGGCTGAAAACAAAAAAATTTCGTGACAATATGTTATATTTCTAAAGTTCTATTTTTGACAAATTAAGCAATTGAAAAGCATAAATTTTTCATCATAGATATTGTTTTGGTTATGGTGATAAAGAAAAGAGCATTTCTAAATTCGATTATATATTTTAAACTGCAAAGTTGAGTGGCGCTGAGAATCAATTTTGATTTTTCACACAGACATATGTAGCTATATATCTCCCGACAATTTTTGCGAGACAAAATTTCAAATACATTTAATTATTTCAGAAAATTCGAAAAGAAACGAGAAACCAAGTACAATTCTTTTCATGGATAAAGGAACGCTACCTGTAGAAGAGATAATAAAAAAGCCCCATTACAAAAGTATTTAACTGCTAAAAATTCAATTTTAATCAAAAAAATAAACAGAAAGTGAATGTTGTACACCAGTGCAGCGACAATCCTTTTTGGTGTTGCATGTTTTAAATGAAGTGTTGATGCATCTTTTAGTTTTGCCGTCTCTCTTGTAATGCAAATGCGCTTTAGGTCCACTCCAGCATTCTCCAAAGTACTCGATACCAAATGCTTTGTATCCATGCTTCTTTGCGCGCTTGGCGCATCTACAGATAAACCTTAATAAAGAGAAAAGACAACATCAGAGTGAGGGAATCTTCTCTTAATGAAAGTTTATTCGGGATATGAAGGTAGTAGTCTATGAAGAGGATATGCTACTGTTTTACTACTTAATAACTAAAAAATCATCTTTCTTATAGTTATTTTCACGAGATATTAAAGACATTTGCGCAACCGGCATGCCTTCCGAAACTGGCCTAATATCATACTGCATGAAAATACAAAACACAGTCAATTTCTCGAGACAACTGCCTCTAAACATGCCGATTGCACAAGAATATGCTTCTAAGATTGGAAAACTGGAAAAAATTTATTTGCAGGACCTGCAATCATGAAGCCAAGAGGAGAAATTGACATATTTTAATGACTTTTAGAAAGTGAATTCGAGAAAGGCCTTTGATACTCTTTTTCATAAACTATATCAACTATGCGGCAAAGTATATTGAGAAATACGCAATGGATTTATGTATTCTATTCGTACAGTTGAAAAAGCTGTCAGGCTAGACTCTAAAATTGAGAAGAGTGAACCAAAAGCCTTGACTGCTTCGTAAGGTTTGCAGCTTGTTGCATGTTAAAATTTGTTATGATGCTTAATTGATAGCGTCAAGTTTTGAGCGCTTGTAAAACAATAGTTTTTCAACCAAAATTGCAATGAAAGAATTCAAGGTGTTATCAGGGGCGCCTACGCAGCGGGGCTGGAGGAGCTCTTTGAAGAGGGGCAGAGGGTGCTAGAAGTGCCCTGAAATATAAGAAAACACTATAGGATCTTATCGATAATGACCACTTTGACCACTCTCGTTATGTTAATATCTATTAGAAAATATTAGAAAGATGTTAACAGCAGCACAAAAACGCAAAGGATAAAAAGTTTGTCCGTGACATGGTCAACCACAAGATGGAGAGCGACGAAGATAATAGATGATAAACAAACGACGTGTTCCCTCAGAAGTACTTCAGGAACTTAAGGAGGATGAATTGGTATAAAACTTAGCGGGCAATCAAAATTTCACAACCAGCCCAATTATAACAGCCATGATTTATTATAAAACCAAATGTTGTGAATAGTGACAAGGCCATTTGATACCCATTTTTGATACAACATTTTCTCTATGTTTAGAATCTTTGATGGTGTAATAGAACTAAATTTAGCGAATCTTCTTGAATCTAACTAACTACGTATATTTATGTGTACAAGGAAAGTACCAGAAAAGCATAACCAAGCATAAAATGTTACCCAATATAACTAATGACTACGCAACATGATGTAATCCTAATGAGGGGTAATCCTACGGAAAGGAATAGTGAAGCCGCTCGCAAGTAACCGCTATTCTTTAAAGTATCAGTCTTCGGATCATCTCTCGTGATGTTGAACCTCCATTTTATAATGGTAAAAAACCCAGCTGTATGGGTGGCACTGTATTCAAGTTTATATTACCCCAACCTCGCCCCCCTCCCACCTAGGAATGCTCGATTATGTTAATAGAAAAATTCTGCCTCTCCTGCCCTTATCTTTTGCAGGCGTCCCTGGGTGTTATCACGACCTCAGACCAATTTGCTTCCAGTAAAGAGCTCTAGCTTTTGCTTAAATTGCGCAACGAGCAAAAAAGACTTTGGGAACATTTTCGTGGATACTGAGCAAAGTCAAACTCCCAGAACAGTTTAATGAAAAAATTATCTTGCTTGCTTTATGGTTTTTATACGATCTGCCATATCATTAGCCCATTCTGAAGTCTGAAGTGAATTTTGGCATGTGGCAAACAGTTTCCTTCCTGGAAAATAACCTGTTTATCCTAAAATGCCTAAATGCCTACAGTAGAGGAAGACATTCATTTTGATATTGCCTCGGGCATTTTATTTTAAGCCAAATCTTTCTATGAAAAGCGTAGCATGTGATACCCTGGGTTCCAGAGCGTCAAGCGTCAAAACGAATGGGGCGTAGAGGAAATAGGGCGTTGCAGGAGAGTGCGGAGGAGGAGAGAAGAGAGGAAGCTATCATATGCTTACTCGCAAAGCATGTCGGTTGCCAAAGAGCCTTCAAGGGCCTGGAGTCACGTTATGCTAATTTTTATAAAAAACTTCGACTCACGTTGACAAAGACTCTTCATACTTCTTCCACTTGAGCATAAATCCAAAATACACCTTGCTTTTTTTGGATCTCATCGACTCGAGCAACCTTGGCATTGGTCTTTTGTGTCGCACGTGTCTGTCGTGATAGCAGCCTCTGTGACTCAGTTTAAATCCTTCACAAATGTCTCCTATAACGGCAAATATGGATAAGAACAGAAATCATCATCTTGCGGCTTCCTAATTGAAATTGTCGAAATACGAACTCAAGCAAAATCATCTTATTATCGATAAACCAGCTGGGCATTGCTGGAGTGGCCCTTTCAAAACTGAGCAATCGAATGTGCTTTTTCTCAGATGAAATATTATGATTATGTAACATTGTTGAAATGACAACAGGGCGACACTTCCCATTCCGCCTAATCTGGCCACGACCCCGAGGCTTACAACTATCACGGAGCCCAACAAATGAAAGTTTTTCAGAACTTAATGATGCTATAAATGATTAAATTTTTTTATTATATGCTGTTTGATTTTGTGGAAAAGAATAGTCAAATGCACATTTAGAAAAATTTCATATGACGCAAAATTTGAGCAAGTGGAGATTTGGTTTTATCGCAGAACTAAAATCTATAAAATTTCTATAGACTTAATAAAATTTATATGATATCAGAATTTGTCTGAAAATGCTTACCGCAGGGCCCCAAAGTCCTTCCTCCTTGCTCAAGTTTCTTTGCTGGCGGCGGTGGTGCAGGTTTTGCAGGCGGTGGTGGTGCAGGTTTTGCAGGTGGTGGTGGTGCCGGTTTTGCTGGCGGTGGTGGTGCAGGTTTAGCTGGCGGTGGTGGTGCCGGTTTTGCAGGCGGTGGTGGTGCCGGTTTTGCAGGCGGTGGTGGTGCCGGTTTTGCTGGCGGTGGTGGTGCAGGTTTAGCTGGCGGCGGTGGTGCAGGTTTAGATGGGAGCTTCGGAGATGAGCCTGGCTTTGTACAGTTGTTGACAAATATTTTCTTCACTTTGCATGCTTGCTTTACGTAAACCTTTTTCTTGATCACCTTAAGCCTAGGCTTCATCTTTTGAACGCAGACTGGACAATTCTTGGAGAGGAAGTAGTTGATACTCTGTTGATAAAATGTCATCATTTTGTGGTAGCCAACCCAGTCTTTCCGTTGCTGTGCTGTCCTTGGTCCATCGTACTCTTTCTCTGGGTCAGCCATATAATCAGTTCGCCCATCATTTCGGTCTAGCTCTTCAAAGAAGTCTTCAAAAGTCAAACCTGCAAAGAAATCAATGCAAGCACATGCATAAAACCTTCGTATCACGTAATTGATTAAAACTAATTGCTAACATCTGATCAGAAGCTCACTGCACAAATTTTCAGACTTAGGTGACGGAAGAAAATATTTCATTCATACTTCTGTGCAAAATGTTTACTTGACGAAGCAAGCTAATTATCCATGTGAGTTGTAATACTAAATGAATGTAACTTTATAAAAGTTTACCTTTTGAAAGTGTAGCCAAACAAGAGAAGACCGCGAGAAAAACAAAAACTCGAACTTGCAACACCATATTGTTTGCCAAGTACTGCTGTTTTTTCGCGTTTCTCTGATAGAATGAAAATGGTTGGCTGCTTTACGCCTTTTTACATTTCAGAAGCAAATTTAAAGCTTCACTGGCATCGAACAATGGCTTCCAAAAGTGCTTAGACATAAAAACAAAATGACACAACAATAGAATCCTTGACCGGTTCACCCCTTGATTAGATATATAATTGAAAGTTAAGCGCCGTTTAAGCCGCCAATAATTTAACTAAACTTTGACAGAAATATTGTTATTCAAATTATAATTTTTCCATAAGTTTTGTTTTGATAATAAGTTTCGAAATTCATCTGTCGCTCTTCTGTCATTTTTCATAACATTCACCAAAATCTTGGCCCAGTTGTCTGTATGCGATTCCTTCGTTCCCTTGTTCAAACTATAGTAAGATTTCTTTGAAAACGACTATCAATTAGATATCCTTGGCCTCAATGAAACCAGATTGTCAAAAGACACATGTGACAATGAGGTTTCAATAGAGGGATATGATATCTAGAGGCATGATAGGGACAGCTCAGGCGGTGGCGTAGCTGTTTATGTAAAAGATAGCCTTGCCCATCATAAAATAGCAGAGCAGACAAGAGATGACATAAAAGACCCAAACCTAGAAATTATAGGTATTAAAATTGTCCCCAAACATGCTAAGAGTTACATCGTGCTATGTTGGTATCGCCCGCCTACCGAGAATACAGACGTTACTACCTTTGAAGCTTTAACCAGAATGACAAAAGAGCTGGATGCAGAAGGCAAGAAATTATTCCCACTGGCGATACCAACTCTGATTATAAAAAACTAGAAGACTGTTACACAAGAAAGCTGAAACTTCTTTACTCAGAATTTCAGTTCGAACAGCTGATCACAGATTTTACAAGGGTAGCAACTAAAACAAGCTCTAATGGAGAAACAAATACAACTAAAATGGTAATTGATCATTTCTCAAGAAACAGACCTAATTTTTTTCCTGCTCTGGCGTATAGAAATTGGCATGACAGACCATTGCATGGTCTTTGGCATCAGAAGACTTAATGCCAATCTCTTGCTCATAAGGAAACAAACTAAGACTGAATCTCGCAACACGAAAAACTATAACAGGGAAGACTTTCTTCTCGACCTGCAAAGTATCGATTGGGAAATGGCTATATCCACTGCCTGTGATGACCCTGATATCATGGCAAACAAATTTTGCGAACTTTTCAACTCGATCTTAGATATGCATGCACCTTTTAAAATACGAAAAATACATTGAGACATGCACCCTCGCCCTGGATAACTCCCCGTATCAGAAATATGATACAGGGGAGAGACCGGACTAAGAAACGAGCTGGAAAAGATCGATCTCTATGGCCTCTGTACAAGCGCTTAAGAAACAGGGTGACTAGTGAACTCCGAAGAGCTGTCGAGAACTGCTTCTGCAATCTGATTGATGAAATTTCAAATAGCCCTTAGGAGATGTGGAAAACGATTAACAAAGTTTTAACCAAAAGTCAGTGCTCCACGACTCACAGATCCGTCATATATGAAGGTCAACTAATTGAAAAGCAGAAGGGAATTGCGGAAGCATTTAATAACCATTTCACAATGATAGGCCCTAAACTTGCGGAAAAAATCGTAACGAAAGAATCAGATAACCCACTAAAATACCTCGCTAACAAAGATGCATCCGCAGCCCCATATTTTGAATTTCAAGCAATTACTTTAGACCTGATAAAAATTGAAATCAAAAAATTGAAATGCAGTAAATCTGCGGGTTTTGATAAGATTTCAGTTCAGTTTGTGAAAGACGCAGCAGAAATTTGATGCAAGCCACTAGCTGTTACATTCAACTCTTCATTCAAAATGGGTATTTTTCCAGACACATGGAAAATAGCGAGGGAAACCTCTATTTTCAAGTCTGTTTCTGAAAGTGAAATGGGTGATTATAGGCCTATATCCGTGCTATCTGTATTCTCGAGGTTACTGGAAAAATTTGGGCACGACCAAGTCTCAACTTACATGAAAGAGCAAAAGAAATTTGCTGGAAGTCAACATGCATTCTTTAAGATGCATAGCACCCTGACTTCGCTATTAAGCATAACAGATTCATGGTTTTATAATATTGACAAGCATAGAATTAATATAAGCGTATTTCTCGACCTTAAAAAAAGCGTTTGATACGGTGGACCACGGGATTCTTCTATCGAAACTAACCAAATACGGAGTGGAAGGGACATCTCTTCGGTGGTTCACATCGTATTTAACCGGCAGAAGACAATACTGTCAAATAAATGGCCATAGATACTGTTCACTGGCATCCCCCAGGGATCGTGCTTGGGGCCGCTCCTCTTCATCCTGTATGTCAATGATGCACCTCAAACACGTATGCGGATGATACCAGTGCAACCTGTTCTGCCGAGGATATCTACGATCTCTGTAATGATCTAAAAGCTGAGATCTCCAATATTGCAGAATGGCTACGTCAGAATAAGCCTAGTTTGAATACTGAAAAAACAGAATATATGGTTATTGGTCATAAACGACAAACCAACCGTATCCTTTGCCCACTAGAAGTAAATGTAAAGGGAGAGCTCAAAAGGTAAAATACCTAGGAATTACCGTCGACGAAAACCTGACATTGAATGAGCAATATAAAAACCTTAAAGGTAAAATAAAAAATACACTCTCGTCCCTGTGGAAACTAAAGAACATACTCCCGCAATCGAAACTGGATCAGGCCTACAAGGCGCTGCTCGAGAGCCATTTGAGATACAGTGATGAACTATGGGGCAAATTGTCAATCACAAAGCTCGATCATCTTCAGCGTTTACAAAACAGAGCGCACACGCTAATAGAAGGCTCAAGATTAAAGGACGGGTGGGGCTGCAATTGGCTTTCGGTCTCAAATTTGATAAAATTTGACAGGGCAGTAATGATCTACAAAATAATAAATGGTCTCTGCCCTGAAAATTTGAAAGGAAAACTTGTCATAAGATCCCAAATATCTAACTATTCAACAAGAAATTGCCTTCACCTAGACATCCCAAGGCAAAACCTAGAATTCTCCAAAAGGAGTTTTTTCTATTGTGGTGCACAGACGTGGAACGAAATTCCATTACAGATAAGGATCAGCTCCACGATTACCACGTTAAAAAACAAATTAAAGGAACTCCTGCAAAATTAGCATCCTTTCCCGAAGCACGATCCCTAGGAAGACCAGCATTATATGTAAATTAATCTTCACTTTTTCTTTTTTCACTTAGTAGCTGATAGGGTTTCTGTGTATAAATATAATGAAATGAAATCCTTCAACGTTTGCAGAAATTGGTTTCAGGCGGCGTAAACCAGGCGGCTTACACCAGGCGGAGTGCACCAGGCGGCTTGCACCAGGCGGAGTGCACCAGGCGGCTTGATCTAGAACTATCCCAACCACCCTTGATCTGGAACTTCCCGGTGGGCATTTTTAAATAATGAATTGGCATTTTTAATAGATGTTGCCCTTAATAAAAAGTGCTGCTTCAACGGGCCCAAGCCAGAAGAAATCAACCAAGAGAGTTTATATGACCTATTTGGTCAAACTAATAAGTATAAGATTCTGCAACCTTGGTAAAAAGTATAAGGGTCTATGCCATCAAGATTAAATAAGAGATCTTAGTACCATTTAAGGAACGGGATTGACAGGGTCAGGTGTTGCTATGTAAGGGATTGGTTCGAGAAGTTGAGAGAAGGCATGGAGAGACATGGGGTTTCCATAACATTTTGTTTCTTTTACTCGGCAAATAATGTTGCTAATTTACTGTGTTTGCTCCAAGTTTGTATTGTATATTTCTAGTGTCAAAAAGATTTACTTTTACGTTGGATTCACTTTATTGACAGCTTCATATATATCGATTCGATCACTCAACAGCAGTTTTAAGTTTCTCTGCTAAACAGAATGACAAGGGGAGGTTTTTTCTTTTCTTATTGATCCGAAGTGCATTTTCATGAATCTTGTTCATTTTATTATGCGATTTTCAATCATGGAGCATCCATGATTAAAATGAGACATTAAATGAAGTCAATGCTAGAGCTAGTTGAGGTGCATCCATGAATGTTGATATTCGATTTGGGGCCTGACGTTTTTGACTGGCTTTTGCAGAGGTTATCAAAATTCGATGCAAATATTAACCTTTCGTCTAGTTTTTCGTCCACTTTTATCTTTTGTCCAATGTTTAGTGAAATGTTCCTTCGGTTCTCTCTTTTATCATAGGCTCACAGATATTTTCAGAGACAATCACCGAACAGTGAAGTAGGGGATATTTCAGTTCTGCAAACCCGTATTGATGTCCAGTGGTTGAAAAATTCTCAAATTGACAAAATTTGAAACGAAGAGAACCCAAAACTGGAAGTTTACCGTTTAAGTAAGTCAATTTTCGCTAAAAGTATCTTCACGAGAAACAAACTGACACCTTTTTGTTCAATTCTTAATTTCTACTGTTTAATTCTGACACTAGCGGTTGTAGTTGTCTTGTCTTCAAAGTGTAATTCATAGTCAAACAAAGTGTAAATGTCTTTATAAATTTATGTTTATAGTAATGTGCGTACTAAATTTCATAAATAATTTTTCCGAAGGTCAACGATGACAAGCTAAAAACAAATAGAGACTACGAAGTTTTATGTTGCATTAATGTACTTGGAATTTCTAATATGAACAATCATACTTTAAATTTCTACAAAAAAGCCACTCAGCTGAAAAATTCTATAAGTTTTCTTTTAATAGCTTTGAATATAGACAGAATCTAAAGGCTTATAGCCCTCAACATTCCGATTCTGATTGAAATTGGAGAAGAGTTTACCGCAAAATTTGATGGTCATTACAGGTAAAATTTAACCTGGTAATGAGGCACAGAACTCCACTATCTATCTTATTCCCGCTACACCGAACTACACTATTTTATAAGGATGAGTAATGATTTGTGTAGATGAACTGATAAAGTCGGTTCGGGGCCATCTCTCGGTCAATGTCAACTATTTCAACCCTGTCTGATTTCAACCCTGTCTGATTTCATCCCTGCTGGGTGTCAATAGCATGCAATAAAGGCGTTAATGGCGGACGCTTAACACTACGCTCTAGCCAAAGCGCCACAATATATTTCGCTTAGATTTACAAATGTAATAAATGGATACTACTCGTTGGTTTGTTGGGTATGTTGGGGATGTAGGACGGTTTTTTGTTTGCATCATCAGAAATAGCCGTTTATTTTTTTGGATTAAGCCATGTCTAGGCCACGTCGTGGTAAGAAATGTCCGTCATTCAGCTTTCCTGTTGCTATATCGCCTAAGTCATTGGAAGACAACGATTGCGATGAAAGGCATGGATAGGGAAAAATTTGAAAGCCTCGAAGATAGGGTGGCCACAAAAGGCTGCATTTCTAATCTCATCAAAGATGCTAATTTCATCAAAATGATTGATGTGCAATCCAAGAAAATTTCGCAACTTGAGGACAAGGTTGCTGTACTGGAAAAGCACGTCGCTGTTTTGCAAAAATCAAATGATGATGATGAACAATATCAACGTAGACTTTGTCACGTATTAGCGGTATTGATCTGCCAACATCAGGGAAAAGCGAATCAAGCGAAGAATTTCTTCAAAAGGTAAGGGAGGTTTTCAATGAGATTGTCGTCGACGTACCAGACTCTGTGCTTGATTGTGCTCATAGAATTGGGAAATTGGTCACAATTGAAGGTAAGCGCACGAAGCAGATGATTGTGCGTGAAGCAGAAGACCACAAGGTATAGCATCAAGTTAGACCTGGCAAGGAGAAGAAGGGAAATCATTAGAAGGAAAAATGAGATTCTAAAAGACGAAAATGAATCGTTTGCATTTGCAGACACTAATTGCAATTTGTGCTGGTTTAGGAGGGGAGAATGGGTTTATTTTAATGATGTGGAAGATCTTGAGAGGCTGAGAAACAATGATTTTAGATAAGGTATACTCGTTTCCTTAGACATGGCTGTCTTTTCTCGTTGTTTTTTCAATTGTTGTTCAAAACCGTAATCCTCGAGAGGGCTTAGAAAATTGTATATCAATGAATTGCTGCGATTGCTTCATTAAGCTGCCACCTTCCGTTTTGTGCCTTATTTTAAATCACGATTCAAGAAGCCTTGGGACATTTCGATTAAAACTGACGAACTGATGCAGTAACATATCTATTGTCAACAGCACGCCCTTTTTGTTAAAACGCCTAGATTCAGTTTAAATGACTAACGCCGCTCGGCTTGACTGCTAGGATTAAAAATCCAATTGCCAAACCGAAATTGTGCGCCACCTTAGTGGTCACCTTTTCTCGTTTAATTACTTTTTAATTTTATATTCTATATGCTTGAGGTAGAGAACCATGAAGAGCCCTCATAAATCGCCGGACTGCCAAATTTTCAGTATTCTTCGAATTTAACTGGGGTACCATACTTGAGTGACTAGGACATTGATGAGCAACTGCCTCAAACTATTGACTCACCCTATTTTACTGTATCCGAACTTAGTTCCCGCAGATACGATTCTCGCGATCTTTTCATTTTTCATTTAAATAAAAGGAGTCTTTCTTTACACCATGACGAACTTATTAACCTATGTTCTCAGGCTAAAATTAATTTTGACATCATAGGAGTTTTTGAGACATGGAATCAAACTCAAAATGAAATTTTTAACAAATGACAGCATCGAAGGATGTAATCATTATGACACTAAATCGGCAAGCCAAAATTACGACTATATGTCAAGAAGTCTTTGAACTCTTAATTATGGGTGATTTATAGAAGGCAAGAAGTTGTACGAAAAGAAAGTATTGACAAAATCATTGGTAGGAGCGTGAGAATCGAAATTTACAAGGTTTATATTGAAATCGCCCATCATAAATACCTTTTTACTGTTTAGTTTTGGAAGAGTAGCTTTAAGATATTCAGTAAATTTCTCATTTCAGAACCAGGATGTCTATAGATGCAGCAGAATAAAAAAAAATTTCAAGTTTATTATCTATTTCGATCCAAACTGCTTCAAATTCATCACAGTTTACATCACAGCCAAAGTAATTCCTGTTTTTAAAAAGGGGGACACCGAAACTAAGTCTAACTATAGACCTATATCGCTGTTGCCAGTCTTCAGCAAACTATATAAAAATTTAATGTACAAACGACTCTATTCGTTTATTACCCATAACAAAGTAGTCTACCCTTTACAATTTGATTTTCAGGAAAATCATTCGATTGACCATGCTTTGATCAGTATGGCTGAAGCAATAAGAAATACTCTTGACAACAGGAAATATGGATGTGGAATATTTATCGACCTGCAAAAAGCCTTTGATACTGTTAACCACGATACTTTGATTAACAAACTTGAACATTATGGTATCGGAGGAGATGCCCTGGCTTTGGTCCTACCTTTCGGAAAGACATCAATTTGTTTCAGTCAATGATGTATATTCTGAATAAATAAAAATCACATGTGGTGTGTCACAGGGATCTGTACTAGGACCGTTGCTTTTTAATTTTTATCAATGACTTGCCAAATGTCTCAAAAAACTGGACTATTTTCTTTTTTGCAGACGATACAAACATTTATTACGAATCCAAATCAGGATATGATCTTGTTAGAAACATAAATACAGAATTAAAAATGTGCAAAAATGGCTTGATGCTAATAGACTTTTATTGAATGTAAGTAAAACTAATTACATAATTTTTCACTCTTCCAGCAAAACTATCCCATCCGACATCCTAATTAAAATTGGTGAACAACATATCACCAGGGTAAATCATGTAAGATTTTTGGGACTTCTTCTGTATGAACATCTTAGTTGGAAAGTTCATCAAAGTGAACTCTCCAAAAAACTGGCAAGAACATGCGAAGTTTTTTTCAATCAGACATTATCTATCAATTGATTTTTTAATATGCATCTACAATTCTCTATTTATGTCATTTCTTCAGTACGGTACTATTGTTTGGGGTCAAACATGTTCCTCATACGTTGACCCTATTTTCAAACTGCAAAAAAGAGCTTTTAGAGAAATTTCACATGAAAAGGCCTTTTCCCTTTCAACACCGATCTTTAGAAATCTGAAGCTACTCAGACTTCATGACATATTCAAACTCCAGTTATTGACATTTGACAGCTACGACCAGTCTCAGTGCTGTCTGTTTTCTCAAAAATCTTAGAAAGGGCTTTCTACAATCAGCTTTATCTGAGTACCTAGAGAGTAACAAATTTCTTTTATCTCAACAGTTTGGATTTAAAAGAATTTGTTCAACATCTTCCGCAGTTGTCTACCTTACTGATATTGTGAGGAATAACATGGACAAGGGTCAACTTACAGGTGCCCTGTTTATAGACCCAAGAAAAGCTTTTGTCACTGTAGACCACTGCACTCTGGTTCCAAAGCTTCCTCTCTATGGAATTGAGAATGCAGAGCAAAGATGAGTTCAAAATTATCTTGCACAGAGATCACAAATTATTTGTTTTGAAGGATTACTATCGAGAAAAGAAAACGTCAAATTTGGAGTTCCCCAGGGCTCAATACTAGGTCCTCTGCTGTTCCTCATCCATATTAATGATATATTGAACATTGCAAAACTCATAACGACACAGCTCTTTTGTTTTCGGACAAGTCACATGCTAAAATAGAAAGGGTAATCAACCATGATTCCAATCTTATGCATACTTGGCTCTGCAATAATGGTCTAATCTTAAATTCGAATCAAGGCACAACCGAATTTATGATGTTTGGCACCGTAGCAAGGAGGAAGCGGATAGAGTACTGATAATTACAAATATCTGGGTATTCATCTAGATCAATCACTATCAATGTGCAACCATATTCACAAAGTCTACAAAAAAGAGCCAAGTAGACTAGGCCTGTTGAGATGTATTGAGTTATCAAACTAAATAGAGTGAAACAGATTGATGCATAAATTTAACAAATGGGTATACTGATAATGGTAAATGGGTGGCATGTTATCGGTGGGCCTCTGTTTTAAACATAATATGGCCCAACGCAAGAACGTTATTCAAGGTTTGGTTTTAGAAAGCGTTTCAAATGACATGGTTTTCTTTTGAATGGTGCTCGACCGTTTCAAATTGGGGCAAATTATGTTTTAGGAATGTGAGCATTTATCGCATCGAACTAGAAAATGCATTTTGTCCTCAACATCTTCTGAGTCGCGGTGTTTTCACAATCTTTATCAAGGCTCTAATTTGTATCTCCTTGTTTCAATACGTAGATCATTATCCAATGAACTGAATTTGGATAGGTCCTTCCGTTTTTCTTCAAATTGGGTATTTAGCTAAGGTTTTCATCCAGTTTAAAATCTGCCTTGAAGGGTATGAGGAAGCGTTGTTTTCTATTTCCGTGAAAGATTTTAGTTTTCCATTTGTCAATATAATCAAATTTAGGTTTTTTCTTGGTTCCATGGGGGCATTTTAGAGGGGGCTTATTCAAGGGGGCTTAGGGGTCATCCATAAAGTACGTACGCACTAAGGGGGAAGGGGGAGTCGACCAAAAATCGTACGCTTGCGTACAAGGGGGGAGGGGGTGTAATGGGTATTAAGTACGTACGCTCAAGAAATTCCTAAACGTAAAATTTGAGTCTTGCAAGCTTGCTTTGCGAACACCGGGTTGCATGAAAAATCAAATTGCAAAACGAATAATATCAAAACGGAGGCTAGGTGAAAAAAATTATTTTAATGACTCCACGATATTCCTTGTTTATTGCATAGGATGTCATAAAATTAGAAACTATTATTTCACGAATAGGTGACATATACTAGTGTAAAAAGGCTTTACTTTCTTCGTACTGTTAAAACCACAACCCAACATAGAGACAAGCAAATGGATTTAAGTATCTTGTACAGTTAGATAAGCTTTCATGCAAGACTTTCCAAACTATAAGGATGAACGAAAAAATTTGATTGCCGCGCAAGGCAACATTGTTTCCAGCTTGTTCTTTGTTAAAACTAGACTTGGTTCTCACTTGATAGCGTTAAGGTTTAGTTCTAAGCAAACATACCATTAGAACAATTGTTTTCAGTCAAAAATTCAATCAAGTATTCCAGGTTTTATCATGGCCTCGGAGCAATTTGTTCCCAGATAACAGCTCCTGTTTTGCTTAATGTTGCGGAAAAACGCAAACCTCTTGCACCAAACTCGTGGTTTCTCTTTTCACCAAACATGCGTTTGAGTACATTACGTTGGGCACTGACCATAAGGCAAACTGTCATTAATAGCAACGTGTGGATCGAAGGTAACATGGAGAAAGGATGGCATGGAATGGGACTGGTTCCTTCTTTCTGGCCAATCTGCGACTGCTTACATCTTTCAAAATGGAAGTCAAACAATAGAAATAGTCGCAGTTCTAGAGAATTTTTCCATTTGCTTTGTAAAGTTTTGCTGTCCCATGTTGAATTCTTTTGTAACAGTCTGTAGCATGTGGTAGACAAAATGAGAGAGACTTCTAAGCCGACAGAGATAACAGAACGAACGCCTTGGTAGTAATAACAGAACGAACGCCTTTGTAGTACAACAAGCTTCCCACGCTTTCAGTTGTTGTTAGGTTTGGTGCCATTCAATAAATTAAACTGTGACAAAAAAAATTTGATTTCTTCTGTTCACCAATTTGAACCTTGCTATTAAATGTTTGTAGCTAGTTAAATATGTTTCCAGAAGTGAAAGGCGCTTGCTGCTAAATCGCTAGAGATTAAAAACCTTAACTGAACCAAAAAGAAATTACTTTGCTCATCTATTCCTTCTGTTTATGAATACATGTCTACTCAAATTTGCTCAAACGTAAAGGGGGAAAGTGATAATTGCAAAATGGAGCTACAGTAATGCTTATTCCAGGTTATAGTTTATTGTTGACATATCTTTTTTGTTAAGGTATGACAATGCTAATTGCCGAGTTCTTTTGAATGAATCTATTTATTATTCATATGGATTTCGTGTAACTAAGGTAATATGCAGAGCAGATAAAGGTAGAAGATTTTTACCCTGAAAAAGAAAGAGACCAGGAACACAGAGAGATTGGTGGGCAAGTTATAAAAGAGTTTCATCTGAAATTTAAAACATCTGAAAAAGAACATATCTAAGGTAAAATTGATCCCGAACAGCTCAAATTTGCAAAAACTGGTGTGACACTTGTCCATCTGGCCTGCGCCGCAAACCTCTTTGGAGGATTGGGTCTGAGGGACAGGCTATTGTCCATCCTGTCCCTTAACAGTTAAAATTCTGACTGTGAAAGTAAAACCTTCCTGTCTTTTCAAAAGCCTGGACTTTCCTTATTTAAATAAAAAACTTAGACTCACGTTGACAAAGACTCTATACTTCTTCCAGTTCACCACACAACCAAAATACTTCGGGCTTTCTTTGTCTCTCATCGTCTCGAGTAACCTCGGCATTGGTCTTTCATGTATCGGGTTTCTGTCTTGATAGCAGCCTGTGAATCTCAGATTGAACCCATCACAAATGTCTCCTATGGTGGCAAACGTTATTTAAAGGATGTTAATAATTTCATCATTAACTCGGTAAATTGTCAAAATGCAGACCCTGCTAGCTGAAAATATACAAACTCGTGAAAAATGGGCCAAGTTCTAGTAAGTAAGAGAGTAAAAGGCCATAGCTGAAGGATACTTCAGTCAATAGATAGTCGTTGAATAAAATCCCAGTCTTAATATTTGCTCTCAAACATAATCATTTTCCATTAAAGGCAAGTCTTATCAACATACTCAAGGCACCTCAATGAGGAAACCCTTTGGCAAAACAATAGCAAAATAAAGAGAGTTGCAGCCAACCCACCCCCAATCAAAACCAAGTAAAAAAACTTTCAGCGAATGCCTACACAAATGGCTTGCTCAAAGTCACTGAAATGATCACTAAGCACTCAAATTAATAGAAAAATGTATCTACCTTTGTACCTTTGTTCCTTTGAATCTACAAACAACATTCTCATAAGTATATCTGAAAAGCAGATGCGAAAAGCACTGTGATGTGATAAGATCGTGATATCACTGTTTTAAAGAATTTTTGTCCAATTAGTGTCCTCTAATCACCATCAATGGTTTTCGAGCGTCTACAGGCATACCATATAGTGAAAAGAGACTTTTGTCGAACCTTTGTACTTTTAGAAAAGGGCACAGTATTTAGCATGCTCCTTTTCGTGGTGTTGAATTGGTTACTAGCTGTATCGACAAGGGGGCATCATTGGGATGGTACTCATGGACCTCTCAAAGGCGTACGACTATATGCGCGATGATCTACTTATTGCTAAGCTTGAAACTTATGGCTTAGGAAAAGGAGAGAAAGCAGAGTGTCAAAGTTAAGAGTACTTTTAGCAGCTAGAGAAACATCAAAAAGAGTTCCACAAGGATCCATACTTGGCTCCCTCTTATTTATCATTTTTATCAATGACCTTTCATGCTATAGAGCACTCTCAGGTTTGCAATTTTGCTGGTAGCTGGTATAAACTTAACGAAATGGTTGCAAACACGGACAAATTCCAGTTAATTTTCTTTGGGCTCATCGAATACCTGGAGTTGTGCATTAATATTCATGACAATACCATAAAGGTGTCTGAAACGGTAAAACTTTTAGATGTCACCATTGACTCAAAACTCTCTCCAAAAAGATTAAAAACAAGGTTCTTCGCATTCAGCCAATAAAAGAATCTGATAATTAGGGTGTTACATTGCCCTAAATATTTATAGAATTGTTTGTGTTATCATAACCTCAAGAATGTGTTTATTCAAAGAGCAATCCAAATCTTCATAAAATCATATTCCACATGGCCTGAATACCATTATACTTCAAATCCTGTACCTTTCCTATTCTAATCCGAATTTGAAAGACAAGAAAAGAAACAACGGACCGTCGACACCGAATATGCAATTTTTTGCTATCACTTTTGGAGAATAAGATGTACATCAAAAGGCAAACGGTTGAGTGTTAGCCCTGGGCCTTCTTTTATTTCCATGCTTAGATCCATATCCTCTATTTTCTACTTTGATTTAGAAACATGCCTTAAAGTTTGAGCAAAAGACGGGAACAAAACGGCTAATCTTTGCAAACAATTTTGGTTTATCTAAAAATGTTAATAAAACCACTACTTCAGTTTCTGACTACCTGGAGCCATTCGGTCTGAAAGCTTGATAATTCTATTTAAATCATAGTGTTTCAACTAAAAGATAGTATCTCGCGGCTACTTGAATGAAAGAGCCCCTGTCCCTGAGCCTGGTTAAACCCATGATTAATTCCACCACTATCTACAGTATTCTTATAGACGGTATGATCTAAATTGAAAGGCTCCAACTCCATTAAATCCAATGAACTGTTGATTTAAAACTAAACTTTGAACTGAAACTATAAAGCTGATTTGCCTTATGACGTAATTTAGAACCCACATCTTCCTTATTAAGTTCCATATCAAAGGCAAAAGTATTGATGGATGCCCATTGATTTCCACCAGCAGCAATCCTTTTTGCGATTATCATTTCGATTTCTGTTATTTTCATCCATCTGCTCAAACTACCAACTCAGGTTTACCTTTGCCTGCTTCTGCTTCTTCTTCCATTGATCTTCCTTGTCATCAACAGCTTCTCCATACCTACTCCTCTCGTGACATGCCCAGAGAATCCCATTTGCCTTTTACGAACGTGACATGCCCAGAGAACATCATAGAAAAACTTCGAACAATATCTTTACAGCAATGAGTTTTATTCATGTAATGACGGGGAGGGCCTGGACCCTTTTGGCCATAAATGAAACCAAAATCGATCACAAAATTGATGACAAGCTTATTTCATTAGATGATTTTTCTCTTTGTAGATATGACAGGAGTAGGCAAGGAGGTGGCGTTGCTCTCTATGTCAGAAATACAGTCAGGTTTAAACCCCGGGTAGATCTTCCAAATAAATCGCTTGAATTGATTTGGAGTGCTTAAGATTAGTTTTATTGACCATTATCTTGTATATTGTGATAGAAAGCTGCGTGGTGGTGTTAAACACCAGCACAAATATATTACATCTCGTCAGTTGAAGAATTTTAATCATGAGGCTTTCCTCTCAGATCATTCTGAGGTTAATTGGGAGGCACTCGTAGCAGATGCTCAAGACATTGATGATGCAGTACGCAAGTGGACCCAAATATTTTCGCTTATTCTAGAAAAGCATGCGCCTACATTAAGAAGACGCGTGTCTCATCGATATAAGTCTTTGCTGAATGCTGATTATTTCAAATTGGCTAAAGCGAGAGATAAGTTAAAAACTCGAGCTGTAAAAACCAACTCAAAATTGTTGATGGAGTCCTACAGGCAAATTCGTAACAGGTTAAATGACTTGAATACAAAACTTAAACGCGAGTATTTCTCTGAAAAAATCACGCAGTTTCAAGGTGACCTCATAAAAACTTGGAAAACCATCAACCAAATCATTAACAAAAAGTCGAACACTACAGTTGTGCCTAACCTTACTGTAGACAGGCAAACAATTAGGGGTAACAAAGCAATTGCATCTTCAATGAATGAGTACTTCTGCAGCATTGGGAATAAACTTAGTTAGAAAATTTCAAATAAAGTCAATCCACTCTTGTCTGGTGAATACCCGTTTGAAACTCCTCCATTAAGTTTCTCTTTTTCTGCCATCATGACAGATAAATTATCATCGACCTTAAATAAGATGAAGACATCGCATGGTTCAGGTCACGATGGCATTGCGAGCTTTTATTTGAAGATTGCTTTGCCAGTTGTTGGTGGGTCCTTGTGTGATCTCTTCAATAAATCATTGTTTGCAGGAAAATTTCCGGAGGACTGGAAAATAGTGCGTATTGCACCCATCTTCAAGAGTGGCGCAAAGGATGACAGGTCGATTTATAGACCAATATCAGTTCTTCCTTTCATATCTAGGCTATTTGAGAAATTAATTTTCAATCAGTTTTATGAATACCTGGATGCAAATAAATCATTATATGAGCATCAGTCTGGTTTTCGACTCTTACACTCGGTAACCACAGCCCTGGCTAGCACCAATGATTGGTACCTGAATATAGATAAGGAAAATAGAATGGTCTTATCTTTATTGAATTGAAGAAGGCTTTCGACACGGTCGATCATGAAATCCTACTGAAAAAACTGAAAATTTACGGAGTGACCGGCCTGGAACATGACTGGTTCACATCATACTTGGATAACTGTAAACAATTCTGCAGGGTAGATGGCACCTCCTCTGATGTGAGAGGAATAAATTGTGGAGTTCCTCAAGGCTCTTGTCTTGGTCCACTCTTGTTCCTGATTTACATCAATGATTTGCCTTTTTCCTTGCAGAAATCTCATGTCAGCATTATGCTGATGACACGGCTATTTTCCTCTCTTCAAAAAGTATTGATGACCTGCAAAATGACCTAAACTTAGATCTTTTGAAGCTACAGGTTGCATGCAAACAAACTTTCCCTGAACGTTGTACTCATTTCCATCTAAGGCCTGGTTCAAACGTCGCGCTTCTCATGTGCCGAACCTAACTCGAGAATTAAGTACATGAGGGGCGCGACGTTTGAATCAATTTGGTACGGCCGATTTAGTTAGGAGCGACAGACTAGTTTGGATCGGCAGAGCTTGCCGAGCTGCACGGCTCCAGCACGGCACGGTTTCAAGCGTCGAACTTGTCATGTACCGAACTCAATGCATAATTATATTTAATTTATTTTCCTTCCCAGAATTCATTTCTTTCTTGGAGGGTGCATGCGTTTCAAACAAATATTTGAGATTGCGCGCCTTAACCAAGGTACTTCATGTAACAATCCTATAACCCATTTGGCGCGACATAATTAAGTTCGACGTTTGAAACGGGAGTCGCGCTAAACATGCTCAAGTGTCGCTCCAAACAGAGTTAGGTTCGGCACATGAGAAGTGCGACGTTTGAATCAGGCCTAACAAACTTTCAATCTGACATACTCAATAAAATGTATAGAGGAATTGTTGAGCCCCATTTGAGCTACTGTTGTTCCGTTTGGTGCTGCTGTAGTGAATCAAAGCTTGACGTCTTGCAAAAAAATCCAAAATAGAGCTGCCAGAATTGTAACTAGCAGCCCATACAATGCGTCTGCTGCTCCGATAATTCAGAATCTTGGCTGGCCAACTATCAGTAATTTTTTAAGAAAGGAGACAGTCACACTAACTTACAAATCTTCAAATTTGCTTGCACCAGACTACTTGAGAAAATTATTCGCAAAATGTTCGGACGATGGAGAACGGTTTCTGCGTTCATCAGAAACTGATCTTAAGATACCGCTAGTAAAAAACGATAAACAGCCAGAAGGCTTTTTCTTATCGCGGTCCAAAACTGTGGAACAGTCTAGAAAGAGCTACTAAATTGCCCCCTCCCTGAAAACCTTCAAAGAACAGCTATAGTCAGGGACAACTTTAATTTCATCTTTACGTTCTCTTTTTATAGCCTCAGTTTTATATAGTATTGTAAATTAGGTTAGGTTAGTAAATTTCTTTGATTGTATGAACCTTTAACCTGTATAAATACTATAAAATGAAAAAATGAAATACGAATGAATGGCATAATTTTGCGTTACCTTTCTGCCCTTCCAAGCACTTCTTCCTTTGTTATTCTCCGATTCCATGATATTCGCAACATTCTTCCCAGAATCTACATCTTTACTGCTTTTTGTCTCGTCTCAATTTCTTTTGAGAAAGTCCACGCTTCATGACTATATGCGATGATTGATAAAACACAACAGTTTACGTACTCTAAGCTTGGTTTCCATTGAAAACTTCCTATCTTTCAATTTTGCACAACGTTTCTCAAATGCTTCCTTTGCTATCCCAGTTCACTTCTAATCGCAGTGCCGTACTTCACTTCCTCTGTTATCAAACATCCTAGATACTTGAGTGAATCATTACCATCTCTCATTCTTTGACTGGAAATTTTGGTATTATTTTCGTCTTGCTAATAACACATTCTGTTTTCTTACATTTGATTGACGAACCCCATACTGTACCATGTAAACTTGGAGCTTTTTTATCCGGTGTAGCAAATAAAGCAGTATCATCAGCAAAGAGTACATTATTGGTGTTATGACTCCCAACTATGCTCATCAAGTTTCTTTGATCACTCTGAGAAGGTTTGCAGTGTAGAAGTTGAACGAATCAGAACTTAACGTGGTTCCTTGTCTAACACCTCTTTTTATTTCTGCAAAATGAAAAAAAACAAAACCTCAACGAATGGTACAATTGCTTCTGAAACAAACCCCAGACCTGTTTAAAGCATTTGCCCGGGTGCTTGTGAGGTTACTGGTAACAGAATCAATTGCGATTTTATCCGCATCGTGGCATATCTCGTGGAGATCATCATAACGTTTTAAGAATACCGGCTGAAGAGCTTGTTGTGAAGTTTAAATTAAGGTATAAGTCCTTGCGTAAAATAAGAAGAATATTAGCAAGTGATTAGTGCAAAAAGTGACAGATTAGCCTCGTAAAGAAAACAACGCATACACGTGATAGGTCATTGGCCAAGGTCATTATGTCATATAAGGTAATAACGGAAGCACACACATGGGCGTAATATATCAGATAGCCTATTGACATAAACAGAAAGGTTGTAGGCTCTAAACGAATATTACGTACAGAAGCTATTTGTGAAGGCCAACGTTATGATAAGTGAGAGAGGCATATTTTTTGCGAAAGCAAAGGTTTTATGATTCGCACGAATTGTTTCTTGCTATTCTTATTATAGTTATTATAAGAATAGGGGTCTTGATAAAGTATGTTTTACACCTCTAATCCATCAAATTAGAATTCAATTTGCGTTTGATCTTAGTTTTTAGATTGTATGTTTAATTTATATACAAAGAAAGAAGGGTTTTCTTCAATGAAGCAAAAACTATCAAAGAAGCAGAGTTACTTTTGCAAACTGCAACTGCAGGTCTGGAAAAGGTGTTCTGTAAGCAGGTTGCTGTAATTTTGTAAATTCTTTGGTATTATTTGATATTGAGGCTCAAAACTGTTCCTGATGACCTCACCTGCTAGTGACGGACCTGTTTTCTGACTTGTTAACAAGGTGTTTTCTGTTATTGCATATTCTTGTTTGACTTTTCTGAAATAATTCCAAAGGATGCAACGTACTTCGTCAGTGTTCTTAGATTCAAATCAATTGCGTTGCGTCACTTTTTCATTTTGTGCCATGGTACTTTTCCTAAAACGACACTTTGAGGTTTAGGATTTGCCTGATGCCGATGAAACATTGGTGATATTGGGCAAGATTGATACAGCCGTCAGAAATATTTGGATGAAACACTTATATAAAATACCATATTCAGAAACGGTTAACAGACTTCTTCTATCCATGTAGCCTATACAAATTAAGCTGAAAGTGTGGTTTTTAAAAAGTAACATTGTTTACAACTTGGTTTTAGTCAATTTTTACTTACCCCTGTTACAACGTACTTCGGATTTAGAGTACTTAATCCGCCAGTCGCTTAAGGTACGTTCTAACCGGGGTTCGCTGAATTTTCTTTTGCATTTTAAATTGTAAAGATTTTCTTAAAAACTCATTTACAGTTGGCAGCGAGATCTGGCATTAAGCCAACTATGTACAATGAACATGAAAGTCATTATTTATAAAAAGGCTAAATGTGCAATAAATGTTTTACACAATTTACAGCTGCACTTGATGTTTTTTAAAGATTTTATGTTTTGTTTAGAAATATGTAGCGATTGAGACCTTCACGTCATGAATTCTCTGTTCAAAGGATTCTTCCTTTTCTTACATAAAAATTAGACTTTGATTTCACATTGCTATGATTCGTCCTGCATCTCTTCGTCTTGTGACTGCTCAACATTCTCAATCTCTGCATTGTCAAAAATAGTGCTCATCTCAAAAAAGGCTTGTCTTCTCTTTCCGGATGAAGAATGTTAGACATGACTTTTAGGCCCAATCAGGGTTATTCAAATAAGTCCTCTTGCCATCAACAAAGTGAGCAAAACAAACTCTGCGTTCATGTTCATTCTAGAGATCTTGCGTAGCCACATTCTTCTCAGTGTTTTGTCATGTAAATCCATCTCGTGTAGTGTAAAAGGCAATAAATTTCAAAGTAAGTATGGTCAGAATTCAACAACCTTTCACCATCAAAACAACCAAAACACAACGAGGAAAAGATCACTTTATGCTACCATTCCCAGAATGCATTGTGCGCGCGGCCTAAATTACGCCAGCGAGTAAATCGCCTATTTGAAGTTATTGCTCCAGCAAACAATGACGGGAACACTTTCGAGAACGAAAAACTGAATTCAGAAATATTTAAAGTATAATATGTTCTCTTAGTGCTACAAGATCACATTTCAAAAACGCTATTTGTGATCGCTGTAGAATCTTAAATCCGACTACATGTCAACTTCCTCAAAAAATCAAAGTATACTAGAAGTAACGATACGTTATGAAATGCATGCGCTTGAGGAAAGGAAAAATGCCAAAGTTAAGTTGTATGATGGCGGTACACAGAAATAAACAAAGACAAACAGAAGAAGTACTTGATTATCACCAGGATATCAACAATAACAGAACAAAACAGCTTAGTAACACAACTTATAGTGAAAAAGTATTAGCATCATCAAATGAGCTCCCGTTTTTGCCATCATTACGAATAGATTTCTATCAAAGCTGCCAAACTCCAGGTGTAGAGACAAAATATATTTTGAGGATTTTAGGAATTTTTGCCTGTAATAGATTCCAGAAGCTTTCAAAATTCTCATGCTTTATACAGAAGGTTAGGTTCGCCATATGAATAAATTTATTCGCCACATGCACAATCAGAAGACTAGGTTCAGGAAGTTTTCCAAAGTGTACAGCGAATACCTAGATATCAAATAAAGAAATGGCAATAAAACCATGACAAATGGGCCTAGCTATTTTCTATTATTCACCTCAAGAGATAGTTGCTACTTCATAAACTAAAAGTTCTGCATCTATTCACAATTTTACCTGGGCCAGACCATCGCAATCGCGTCAGTCAACTCGAGGCAGCTTTGACTACAGGAAGTGACGCCGGGAAAAATATCATTTGTACGGCAAGAACGGAGATGTGCTGTACAAACAATGTTATGAAACGTGCAAAATTAAGCAAAGAATTCCGGCGAAAATTAAGTTATAAGTGATTAAACTGTAAAAAATGAAAAACCCCTACGAACGTGAATAATTGAATTTCAAGGAAAATGGGAAGGTAATGCATAATTCTTGGCATTAATAGTGATGGTACCGATCGTTGTTTTTGGAGGATCTACAGTCTTTTTTGCAGTCCCTAAACATTTTTAAACAAAATGAGTTTATTGATCTGATGGCGAATATTTGGTTTGTTCTTATTTATGACTCGCTTTTTAATCTTTTCTTGGTGGACCTTCGCAAACAAACAGTCAAATATTTGAAGCAGATATTTTTGACGAGGTGTATCAAGTGATCACCTTGCAAGTCATCGGTCATGAAACTAGAAGGAATCTAGCAAGTACCAAAGGAATAAGATTTAAGGAAAAATTTATAAATTTTACAGAAAGCGACAATATTGAAGAACCTAAAATGGTATTGATAGGCCTCATTGTAAACAAACCGGTGAAGTAAAATTGATCCATCACCACTTACATCCGTAGAAATACTGGAGGCATCGGTTTTACTTCCAACCCTATTAAAAGACTGCCTTTTTCTATCAGTCTGTCAATCCTTACACCAAAAAACACACACGAAAAAACCAGCCTAATAGCGAGATGCAATAGAACGCCATACACTGAGTCACTTCTTGCCGTGTAATGCGGAAATCGATAGGCTTCACTGCCTTCCTAATCAGTGATGTACGATTCATTGGTTTAAAATGTCATACCTCAAGAGTCGCTCAGGTGTGTGAGTCACTCGCATTCAACCCATAGAGTCAGCCACCTACATTTCGCAGCGAAGTGTATGACACAAGAAAAAAATATAAATCAAAATGCGATGATCACTAAAATCACTGTTGCCAAAGTGATCCTGTTCCCAAAAGACAATGGAAATTTTGCTGACGTTGCACTAAAATCTCAAACTTTGTCAAGAATAGGAAGCATGCTGTCGCATGCAATAATAGCTAAACCAAGAATAATTGTCCTTATATTTGAATACATATTTCTAATTTAAATGTAAAAATATTTAGACAAGAAATTGTTCATTAAGTGCTAACACTGTTAGTTATCCACCCAGGAACCATGTAGGGGTTGGTCAGCTGACCACGCCTTCTTCGCTTTGCGTTTCGTGCTTCAAGCTGCCGTTTGACGTCACACATCAGGTGATCGTGTGTCTTGCGCACCAGATCGCGAAGACTGTCGTCTTTCAGTTCAGAACTGTAATCAAACAGCACATCGTAGTGAAACGCTCCGATCGCGTAAGAGTAGGCCGCTTGCTCCTGCAAATTCAATATGAAATAATCACGCATCTAAGCCACGCATCTTAGCAATATTTTCTGTTTATCGTTTCGAATACTTGATGATATCCTTGGTACCATAGCAACCAATTTCGAGCAAAGGGATAGAAGATCAATAGTGGAGAAGAGAAGGAGCATCTATCTAAGACAATGACTTTTCCTTTTTCCAAGATAAAAGCTTCTCCGCTTCGCCGCTACTATCTTTTTTTTCCACGCTAGAATATTTGCGCTACTGTTAATAAGCGTAATGTGATACTGCCTTGAAAAGTAATTCCTCGTTACTGTTAGTTTAACAATAGTGTGAACACTGATAAACACCAACATGAAGCAATTTAAGAGATTGCATTATGGAAGTCATAGACTGCAAGCGTTACAGGCGCATTGATTTTCGAGATACCAACCTTTAATAAGAACTTTGAATTGATTTGCACTTTTTGATGATTTTATTTCATTTGGAAGACAATTTCAAATCTTTGGACTCAAAAAGCCTATATATTTTATACAAAAACTTGTAGTTTTAATTTTAAGAACAGATTCCAATTCTTCGAAAATTATAATTATTGGGCTTTTAGAGAAAGTAGTCTTTCATAAAAACTGGATTCAAGTTGCGCAAACTTCTAGTGGTAGCAGCCTAATAGAGTGAATATGAAATGTAGCAGATTCAGTGTCGACTAGAAGTTTAGAACACGATGAAATGAAATCTGAGAGGGCTAATCGTAGGGCCCTCTCGTTTACTTTCTATAACCTCTTTTGGCTTGCATTAATGCAGTATACTCAGATGAGGGTGCAGTAATTGACGGTTTTTTTATTGCGTTTAGCTGTATGGCAGCTTTTTTGCAGAAGTTTAGCTGTATGGCTGCATTTGATTTTAATTAAGACAGTCAATGCATTTGTTGGTGTTATGCTGTACTAATTTATGAAGTTCGTCAGCTTTCACAGCCAATATTGAAATCGTATCATCGTCTGCAAAGTTACACAAGGAGCCCTCCTCTATGAAGAGAAATATGTCATTTATAAAGAGGTCGAAAGGAATGGTCCCAGTATTGATCCCTGAGGTACTCCTTGATTAAATTGTCTCCATAAGCTAAATTATCCACTGACTTTAAACATTCGTTTTCTGTCAGCAAGAAAGCTCTGAAGCAGTTTGGGTGAATTTATACCAACTCCATAAGCTGCTAGATTTTGCAATTAATAGATTTGTGAGGAAGCTGACAAAGACTCTGCGTAAATCCAAAAGAGTATAGCTGCAGTGTGTTTCTTAACTTTAAGGCTAGTTTTTCACTCCTCTATCAATATGATTAAAGCATGCTGGCATGAAAAGTGTTTTCTGTAGACCTTTCATCATAATGGTAATAATATAAAACGAATGATTTGTTTACAGTTGGCGACGAGATCTCGCTATGTATTTAGACAATTAAAGCTTGTTTCCGACATTTCGTTCCCCTTCCTGATTATGTGACGTTCTGTTTTCTGTGACATCGTATCTAAGCAGTCTTCTGCTAATCTTAGAAAGGACATCAATTTCCAATCGCATTGAAACCGATTATTACAAATCTACAATCTTCTCGGTTCCCACTAACTATACCGGTCTTGTGCTTGCGTTTTTCTGATTGGCCTATTTCGATCCACAACTGGGTATATATTTTTCATCGTGTTCTTTCGGACCCTGATTCTGACGTTTTATGTTCTGAGGAGTGTCAGACGAAAAAGCTTTAGTTAATATGTTGTGAAATGTTTGCTTATTTCAAAGCCATTTTCAAGTTATGTACCGCCAAAAAACTGTTCAAAAAGAAAATTGAATACGGAGTGCCACAGGTTTCATGTCTTGGTCCACTCCTATTCAGCGGTGTAGGGGAGGGGTAACGCGGCATAACGCCGTTACGCTTTCTAAAACGTTTGTGTTGCAGTTTTTTACTATCTACCCAAGCAAAAAGTAGCGTTATGCTTCTTAAATATTAGTATAATACTCGATATAAGTACAAATATCAAATGTTTCTATTAGGCGTATCCGATTGTGATTCAAATCAAAAGAGAGTTTATCCGCAAAAATTTGATGGTCATTTACAGTAAAATGTAACTAGGCAATGAAACAGAGATTCCATCTACAATGAACCACACTTTCTTAATTGAATTGATAATGATTCTCTTAAAAAATCTGATAAAATCGGTTTGGAGCCACTTTTTGGTCAATGTAAACTATTTTAGAACCTTTCTAAACAAAGAGAGTTTTCCATTTGGTCATTTCAGTTTTAATTCTGTAAAGGACATATTTGAAGTTCATAAGCAAAGGCTGTGTAACTTGTAGAATGGGTTTGGCAAGATAGAATATCGTTATATTAGGCCCTGACAACAGTTCTAGTTGCAAAAGCTTGAATCAATAACGTATTTTGCAAAGTATTGTTAAAAAGATAAAAGGCCAACTATGATGATTTCATTTTGAAAAATTAGATTAAGTGTTGCACTTTGGATTAAAAATAGTGTAACGATGAAAAAGTTTGCATCACTGACCTCTGAACAACAGAATTAAACTTCTACTATAACGGGTTCGATTGCAACCTGTACTGTTCATTTATGAACCTTTCTGAGCTGCTTTGACAGAAGCAAACTGTTTGCATACCTAAATTTAGCTTTGCATTGCTCAGGTTAGTAGAAATTATGAATGTGATTCTCAAGAAAAGTTTCTGCATAAAGAAAAGGAATGGAATTCTAAATTATAGACTCTGTTTATTAGTAGGAAAATGCTTTTGGCGTCAATATCATCGTTTTTGTCCCCTCGCTGGTTTCCCACTCTACAATGTCTCAAACCTGTCTTCTTTTGCCCTGAGCAGTAAAAAGCACAGCATTGTCTACCCTCCCTATCCTTCTTGTTGTGTTATACAAGAACTAGCAAGTGCTCTATCGTGACTTCTTAAAAGATGTGTATTTTCTTTGATCAACAGCCTCTGCTTGAAAGGCTGGTCAATATTGCAAAGAGAGTGGACATATAGGATGCCATTGCTTTTTCAAACATGAACTTTGCAGTAAGCCGGCCATGTTCGCAAACGCTAGTTAAGTCATGTGCTCGCATAGTACGATAAAATACTTGATATATAAACTTCCTAGCTTAGAGTTTTCGATCTTTGTTCTAGCCGTTTATACTCTGAAGAGCGTCAGAAAAACGAAATGTTTCAAAAATTTTGTTTTCAAAGCAATTTTTGATATCATGACTCTTAGATAGCTGCTGTTACCCTCATTCAGAAGCTGAATTCACGCCTAACGCGTCACGATGCTTTGCACCACAATGTGTAACTTCGAATAACAAGACGCGTCACGACGCGTCACGACAGTCTATTCTCACCGTCTGGTTGGTGACAAAGGTAAAAATTTGTTACCTTAATTGATATCAAATTCTTGAACCAAATACCAGAAGAAATTCGCTCCAAACCAAGCAAAAATTTATTCAGTAAATTTCTTTTCAACTTGTTACTTTACCAATATTAGTATAAATACAACCGACCACTCTGCTTCACTCATTTTAATGAATTCTGAAAATCTCTATTTCATCTCTCCTCATAAAACTCACCTTCAATTAGAAGCTGCCGTGTCCCCCTTCTTTTCCACTTTCGTGTCATTTTTCTATTCTTTCTTGTAATTTTGTTCTGTTACTGTTGCTTATAATTTTTTGAAATTCAGACTGTTTAATATTAATGTATATCACAAGCGTATTTAATAGGGCACTGGGCTCGATAACCTTTCAGGTTTATCTCAGTGTCCTAGCCAACACTCACGGACATTCTCTTTATAATTCTTTAATTCCTCTTCATGTTTAAGACAATAAGTTAATATATTTTTAATAAACACGCTGTAAGAATGTTGCTTAATGGAAAGAAATTTGGATTTGAATATACTCTGCTTGTTCTGGTATTCCAAACTCAATCTGCAAGCTGCTTTTTATAGGAAGCCTCAAAGGCTCCAGAGGACTATAGAGCTAATGGTCGAATAAAAACCCAGTCATAATATTTCTTTATCATAATATATCCTTAACGTAACTCACTTAATATTACCCTCTCCAGACTGTTTATAGTTGCTGTATGAGTGTTTACAGTCTTCACACCAAACACACCAACTCGTCTAAATATTCCTCCCTCTTTGAATCGCATAAGCACGGATTTTTCCAAACTTCTTGGATCACAATTCCTTGCTAATATCTTCCCAACCATTTTTACGCAGTCGGCTATTGTTCTGAAGCGTCAAAGTCGGATTTAAGAAACTCTGACATATCATGACACAGCGCTGAAAAACGCTTTGCGCACGCATTGCGTCAACAAGAGGGAAGCCAAAAGGGCAGAGTCAAAAAACTGCAAAATCTACCTTTCAGCCAAATTTGACGTTTTATACTAAAGAAATCAGTAGACTATGGGGAGTCTCTTCCAACTCAGTATTTTTGGGTTGTAAACAACATTCCAAACAATCCCAAAGATGACCGAGGTCGATTTGCAAACCACATTCTCCTCTAAGGATGATTTGCAAACCACATTCTCCTCTAAGGATGATTTGCAAACCACATTCACAACCAGTTGATTGGAGTCGTAGCAAATGGTCTCAGTTTGATTAACTGGTGAAATAGGCTTTTCTTTCTTTGTCTTTGACCTTCAAAATTATTTTTGAATGAAAATGCAAATTCGAAGCTTTTTCCACAACTCATCTCCGCCTCTAATCAAAGCTATGCAGAGTAGAAACACCATTCTTATATTAAGTACTAATTCTTATTACAGAAAAAGCCTTGCATAACCTAGCAATTTTCGTTTCAAGAAAAACCTATGTTGATTATTTGAAAAGAAATTCCTTGAAACAAAAAATAATCCAGCCAATTAGGTCCCTTTTCCTGGCTGCTGCTTAGTACCCTTCAGTCAGAAAATACGGATATTCTCAGAAAAAGAACCTAACTTGTGTCAATGGTCTTAAAATACAAAAATATACCAAGGGCACAACTTGCGTTTAACTGTTAACCAACTTACCTGTCACGTGATTTGTATTATCTTGAAAATGGTTATAATTACTTCGTTTTATTATGTTCGTCTTTAACAAAATTACATGAGAACAAATTTATAATGCCTGCGCAACGCCTTGATAAACAACCTTTGACCGTTCTCGGTAGCATCTCCCTCTCCCTCTCGAAACATTAGAAATTTCTACATTTAAAACTTGCCCTTTATGGCCTAGATATCTTGATTAAAAGGAAATTCCACTCACGTAAGCTGCTCGAGGACCAGCTATCATGTGAATATATTTGCGTTCGCGTAAAGCTCGAACACTGGCATACAGCTTTGAAGGATAAACGGGTGCCAAAGATCCATAATCACCAATTGCGTTTTTCAATGCTCCGTTTTGAACAATTACCCAGAGAGTTTCAGATACGAGCTTCTCAAGCTGCTCCCTCGAAGTGAACGTTCCAGGTAGCCCTTTCACCTTGAGCAGAAGCGGAAAAAATTTTGCAGTCATTGGCCAGGAATAAAGGTAAAGTAATACTTGGAAGTATATAAAGATTTCTGCATAAAGGCTCTTGTTTAAAAGAAGCTGTATCTCATGTTATTAATTTCGTATTTTTTTTTAAGATGTATAAAACATTTTGGTGATAAACAAAGAGAACGCCATCAATTTCTGACTGCGCTAGATAACAAAGAAAGATTGCAGAATGACTAACCATGCCTAGGCCATCATTTGGAGGTATCTTGCCATTACTTGACAGTTCATTGATGAAATTCTGCATTTCAAAGTCATCTTTGACATCGTCATCATTTTCGTAGTATCTTGAAAACAAAAAACGATATAACATCATAGAGATGGGCTTTCGAATTGAAAATACACAATGAAGGGAAGGGAGGTGTATACCAACCCTGGTGAATTTTTGTGAAATAAGCGACAACAAAGATTCAACTTTGAGGAAAATTAACATTAACACAAAATGAAAATCGTAAATGCTTTGCATGCACAACTCACAAATGAACCCAACTTTCCTTCAAATGATTCACATTATACGACTATTTGGAGGTCGTGAAGAATGCGTTTGGTGGACCTCTTAGGCATCAAAATATGCTACGCACTTTAAGGGATCTCTCCTTCACAAGCAAAATGGCTCTTTATCGTCAAATAGGGCAAATAGGGCAAAGACAAGGTTTTGAGGTGTAATGGTCCATTTTCAAAGGAAAGTTTCGGATATTTAATTGTTTATAGTATATAGTATAATTATGCTGGAAAAAGGGAGCTTTAATAAATTTCTCATACATACAGAGACACGAATTCTTTTGCAAACTTTTTCAATACAGCGTTCAAAACTTTGCCATCATCACGATAGGGGTAATATGGGACTTTCTTGATGTCATCCATTCCACGATTCTGCAATATTGCTAAATCATTTATAATTTGCAAACAATTAAAATAATCATAATAGGCATTATAACAGCGTTCGATTAAAAAAATGTGTGAAAGAGGTACGTATCAACAAATATGCGAGTAATAAAATATGTGAAAGAGGTTAATTTGTTCAATAAGTAAATTACTGTTATCAACCAAAGACCTGTATGTTACAAAGTAAAGCTTACACACGTAAGAGTTAAAGATTTACATGGATAAAAGCTGAAATATTTACAGTATTAAAGATATGTTGAATGTCAGTCATGCTGTGGAATCATTATGCATTTTTAAGATGACAGAATCGATGTGAATGTTTGGTGACATGGCTCTCAAAAAATTATTTCTTCTTAATTAACGTGAATTATCTTCTAAGTCCGAATAAAAATTCACAATTCTTTATTATACATTGGGTTCGGAGATTTTTTATATCTGAAATCCCACAAGCAGCCACAATAATTTTGCGCAGCTTTAACTTTGCACGCACGCTTGAAGTTTTGTAAAAGTTTAAAGTGAAGTCAAAAACATGACAAAAATTAGAGTTGAGTCTGAGGTTGAAAATGTTTTAATCCATTTTCGATGCAACTTCACGCAAAACAATAGGCCTGTAATAATAATAATGATAATAATAATAATAATGGTACAATCGAGCATATCCACCACAAGTGTGGCTCTTCAACTCTTAAAATCAAAAGCAAAGTTAAATTAAAAGTTCAAATGTTAAGAACAGTTACACAATTATAAAAACAAATAATGTTCTTAGTCAAATTTGTTGTTTGCTCTTTCAAATAAATGCTTCTTTAAGTTGGAACAGAACGGCCTGTATCGCGTTTCAGTTATTTCCAAGTCAAGATATCTTATCAGGGTGGTAAACCAGAAGATAAGACAAATATTTCTGTCGTTTATTGAAGATTGACTATCAAGGGAGACTCTAGACTACTATTGAAACACTGAAATTAAGAATGTGACCAACAATTATTCAAAGGTCAGGAAGTCAAGTGTGCCACACTGATGTCTAACATCACAAACAAAAAGGAAACTGAACATGTAGAAGTTGAAATTTCAGACTCAATGAGATAGATATCATAGTAGGTTGCCTCAGTAACTTTTGCTTTGGTTGGACGAAATCTGTGTTGGCAACCCTTTATCATACTTAACATTCCTCATGAATGAGCAACTTCTTATCAGTCATTTCGTGTCATCGTGTAGTTTTAATGATTTCTACACACAACGTAGAGTCTTTAACACAAATGCAAGTATATTGAGTATGGTAAGGGCGTTGTAAGGGTGTGGTCATGGGTGTGGTCTGTTGAATTTGCCTACAGCACAGTCCCTCCTTTTTAACTTTTTGGAACAGCACCCCTTTTCATCAATTTCAAAATTTTAACTCCAAGCTTTCCCAAATTTCATCACCAGGGAGAAAATTATTTATGAAAATAGAAATTGTTTAGAGTTATTTTACCTCAATATCATTGTCAAGATCCATGTCATTCCATCGAGCTTCTTTTAGGCCACGGGCCATCATTTTAAGAATGCCTTCTACTCCTACAGGAAACAGATTATCTAGCAGAGGGTTGTTTGCAAACATTTCGTCGATTCTCTTCATGGTGATGGGTATAGTCCCACGACAATGGAACTTCATCACCTGATGGAACGGGTGGATTTCTGACACATGTCGATTCAGGGAGATGCAAAACGGCATCATTCGCAGGTTGGTCTGCACAAAGCTGCGGTGGAACAGGCTGAAGAACAAGTCAGCAGCTTGCAATCTTGCCTTCGCAGCATCCCAGAACAAACCATCTCTTGGAGTGTACACCCTTGAGCCTGTAAAGAGCAAGCTACGAGTTGACGCTCGGAAATACTCAACAACGTTCAATAAATAGGCATGTTGCTAAAAGATTTTGAAGGGAAGGAAGTAAAACGAGCAGCCTTCCCAGCTCAAAGAGTATCTCATACGGCAAAATGTAAAACGTAATTTAAGACAAGACGGTATGGAAATTGTCTTTCAGTTTACAAAAATTGAGAAAATTGGCTTGGATGACTAAACCAAAAGAATGCACCCACGTTTATTTGAATTGATCTGTATTGCAACAATTTCTAATTCATATCGCCTCTCTTCTCGGTTGTATGTTGATACTAAAACTGCAATGGGGCTCGTAAGCTTTAAAAGTTGTGAATTTTTCTGAATTTCACTCTTGACAGACTGTTTGGGAGATCCAAGTCCTTTTAAAAAAGGATACTGCAACACGTATACTAGATGCGACGAAATCGACTGTAAGAAAAAAAAACTGACATGGATCAAAGAATTATAGAATAAAGCTGAAAGTGATTGAAAATTGTAATTTAATAAAAGTCTCGCTTACATGATTCACTAAGATTTATCTACAAAAAATATCTTCAATAAGCAAACAAAAAATGTTGCTCTAAACACGACGTTTCCAATCATAATTGCTGCAACTCCAGCAATATTTATTTGATTAAATCTACAGCAATGAGTGAATTTATTCCTGTTTAATCTTTTAAAGTATTTTGTATCAGTTCTTAGCCTTAAATTGCATTACGTAATCAGGCAACTGCGCACAATTCAGCAGGCTAAAGTAGCCTCTGATTGATGGTACCTATGTGCGTTTGTCACTTATCAGCTTACCTTAATAAGGCTTTTTCCTGTCAGCCTCGATATCAATTTCTCCCATCTGAAATTATGGTTCAGTTTTCGATAGAGACTGTGGAAAGATGTTCCAGTATTGTCTGTTTGAAGCAAAAACATTTCTTATCAACGAGTACTTCAAGACATGTAAATGCAGTGCTTAACAGAAAGTTTTATAAAGGAAAGACAAACGTAAAGCCGTTAAAATGCCATTAAAGACACTGATGATAATTCGAAAATTATTTTGGAAAGTCTCAGTTTAAAACTCCGAAGAATGTTACGTTGGTCAGGGAAGACCCTAAAGATACCATGGTGCCTTTTTCATGTCTTGCGGTGCCTCTGAAATTGTGCCTTTCTCATGCCTTGCGTTAACTCCCTAGAAGTAGCAAACATCTTTGGCAGCGTGCATTAACTTGTTATTATCTAGATAATCTAGCTCAAGAGATGTCTTTTAAGAAATTTCCTCTCGAGTAGCTACATAGCAGTCTGTTTTTGTAAAATTTGATAGTTAATACGTTCGGCTCTTGATTGATGACTGCTTGTATGCTTAATGAAGAAACATGTCGTTTTCTGTTATGTATACTTATGTTTTGAATAGCCCGCGCCTCCCTATTTCTTATAGTTGCCAAGAAACTACGAAATTTACAGAACCATGAGTGTTGCGTAACGAATCATCACACTACATCATCACTGAATCGTCGTACATTGCATTGATTTTTTTGCCTTATCTTGCGACACTTGGTGGCTAACAATTTGATATCTCTTTCGATAGCAAGGGTTCTGACTGATTGATAAGTTGCGGACCATTCTCACACAAAACAGTGCAAGAACAGCGCTTCTATGCAATACCCGTGCCAGACTACAGTTTGATAGGGCATGTAGGTAGCTGCCCATGTCTGGACGGTAACAATGTGAACAGTTCCCCACACAGGCAAAAAAGTAACTGTTCTTTCAGCTTTTCTCTTTGATTCGCTGTTAATAATCCTTAAAAACTAGTTGTCAAATTTTACTCCTTATCTAATGACCCTCATAACTTAATCATGACTTTTCTCAGGTAGGCAGTACTCCGTGTACTCTGCTTCCATGAGAAGAATTCTAGAAAATTAGATTGGCTACATAGGTCATTTTCAATATATCCACATGCTGATAGCAGTTTTTATCAAGCAGAAATTTGTATATCCTTTTAAGGTATTTGTTTTGATCGACTATCTGTTATTTGAATTGTCAGTGTAGGTAGGCCAAAGTCTTCTAGGGCAGTGGGTAGCCATGAAGGTATAACAGCTATTTGGTATTTCAAGCATTTTTCATGTAGGCCGGCAATTGACTATACAGCCAACTTATCATGCTGGCAATTATGCGTTAACATAACTCTCGGATTCCTCTACAAGCTAGGACGTCATAGTAAAACTCATCGATTCAATCCCCCATGCTAATCGGAGAAACATAATCACACTTTGTGAAATAAGTAAGACGTCATCAAGAAATCACCTCAAAGAGAAGCCTATTGACACATGTAGAAGGCTGATACAACATATTGTCTTACTATCTTGTACTATATTGTCTTACTATATTGTCTTACTATATTGTCTTACTATATTGTCTTACTATATTGTCTTACTATATTGTCTTACTATATTGTCTTACTATATTGTCTTACTATATTGTCTTACTATATTGTCTTACTATATTGTCTTACTAATAACCAACATTAAAAACACAAGATACAACTGCACGTTACCTTCGATGGTCACTCTGCTGATCGATAAAGGGTTCACTCCAACCAACCTTTCGTGAACGAAGTACTTGTCATCCATACATATTTCTCGTGCAGATACTTCAGTTAACTGTTGATAACTCCTCCTAGGAAGCTTCACATAATTTTGCAGAATGGGAACTCCGATTTGTAACTGGAAGAGGAAAGCAAAAGAGGGAAAGATAATCATTCAACAACCAAACAACCTCAGATTTTTTTAAGAGCAACTATCGTACATTTATGAAAAATCTCTTGGACACGCTTTTCCTTGCAAGAAAGCATCAGTAACCTGTTCAAAGAAGTACTTAGACTTGACATGAAAAACATGAAAAAGAGACGTAACAGTTAAATGTCACGAATAAATCAATGCATGGTGGCTGTATTGATCCCATTTTTACTTTGTCACGTACCCGATAAGCTGCATCACCTCAGTGCACTAACTATCAAAGCTACTAATGTCCCTAACTAAACTTCCTATTTGACAGCAACCAAAGATCTGGAATGGGGCTACACAGGATAGAATCTATGAGGCGTTTGCAGTAAATCATATAAAGTGCAAAATTCAGTGAGAAATATTTAATATAAATAAATTTTCAAATAAAATATATTCTCTTATATTGAAATACCGAAATGACTTCTATAAAATTTATATAAAACATAGCTCATTTCTCATTTCATCAATGTGAGTTCATAAAGATTAGATTTCACCATACCTTCATTTTCTTCTCTAGAAACTCTGCTAGGGCAAAATAATCTTTGAATGATTCCAATTCGTTTCCCTGCAACTCATGAATTACCTCTGGTAGCCATTTTTGAGTAAGTGTCTTTCTAAATAGAGACATATATAAGGTGACGTAATGTGAAGAAAATCTGAACAACTTGAACAATTCTAGAGTTGTTGTGACTGACTGGTTCAAAGTTGTAACCAACAGCCTTGATTCAACCAATGGTTGGAAAAACATCTTAATGGTAGCCAAAACATTGCCTCTGTGTGACGCACAAGCTGACGATGAGTGTTGAGGGAGACATACGTTGCAGTACGAGGCTGAAATGAGAAACGAGATTCGTACTAATCAAATAATATCTTAAAATCTAGCATCTTGAAGAGCTAGATCGGACACATACCAAACAATAGGAAAGGTAAGAAATAACGCTAACAAATACATAAAACTAACATCAGCATGCTGGCAATAAATGAGTTTAAGAATACTCACGACATTCAACTTTTTCTAAAACTGTTGGCATTTCAGTGACAATTTTCGTAACAGGCTCAACCGTTGTTGTCTTTAGTTCCTTTGTAACAGGCCTTTTTGTTGTAACCGGTGCCTTTGTAAACTTTGTTGTTTCTTTGCCAGTGGACATTTCAAGTGACTTTGTAACCGGCCTTTCCGTAGTTACGGGTTCCTTGGTTCTTGCTTCAACCTTTGTAGTTTCCAGTTTTGAGACAGTCACAATTTTACACGTTGTTGTTTCTAGTTCCTTAGTCACCGGCCCTTTGGTTGTTTCTAGTTCCTTAGTCACCGGCCGTTTGGTTGTTTCTGGCTCCTTTGTTGTTGCTGCAAGCTTTGTAGTTTCCACTTTCGAGACAGTTACAATTTTGCCCGTTGTTGCTTCTAGTTCCTTAGTCACCGGCCTTTTGGTTGTTTCTAGTTCCTTAGTCACCGGCCCTTTGGTTGTTTCTGGCTCCTTTGTTGTTGCTGCAAGCTTTGTAGTTTCCAGTTTTGAGACAGTTACAATTTTACCCGTTGTTGTTTCTAGTTCCTTAGTCACCGGCCCTTTGGTTGTTTCTAGTTCCTTAGTCACCGGCCCTTTGGTTGTTTCTGGCTCCTTTGTTGTTGCTGCAAGCTTTGTAGTTTCCAGTTTTGAGACAGTTACAATTTTGCCCGTTGTTGTTTCTAGTTCCTCAGTCACCGGCCCTTCGGTTGTTTCTGGCTCCTTTGTTGTTGCTGCAAGCTGTGTAGTTTCCAGTTTTGAGACAGTTACAATTTTACCCGTTGTTGTTTCTAGTTCCTCAGTCACCGGCCCTTTGGTTGTTTCTGGCTCCTTTGTTGTTGCTGCAAGCTTTGTAGTTTCCAGTTTTGAGACAGTTACAATTTTGCCCGTTGTTGTTTCTAGTTCCTCAGTCACCGGCCCTTCGGTTGTTTCTGGCTCCTTTGTTGTTGCTGCAAGCTGTGTAGTTTCCAGTTTTGAGACAGTTACAATTTTACCCGTTGTTGTTTCTAGTTCCTCAGTCACCGGCCCTTTGGTTGTTTCTGGCTCCTTTGTTGTTGCTGCAAGCTGTGTAGTTTCCAGTTTTGAGACAGTTACAATTTTACCCGTTGTTGTTTCTAGTTCCTCAGTCACCGGCCCTTTGGTTGTTTCTGGCTCCTTTGTTGTTGCTGCAAGCTTTGTAGTTTCCGCTTTCGAGACAGTTACAATTTTGCCCGTTGTTGCTTCTAGTTCCTTAGTCACCGGCCTTTTGGTTGTTTCTAGTTCCTTAGTCACCGGCCCTTTGGTTCTTTCTGGCTCCTTTGTTGTTGCTGCAAGCTTTGTAGTTTCCAGTTTTGAGACAGTTACAATTTTGCCCGTTGTTCCTTCTAGTTCCTTAGTCACCGGCCTTTTGGTTGTTTCTAGTTCCTTAGTCACCGGCCCTTTGGTTGTTTCTGGCTCCTTTGTTGTTGCTGCAAGCTTTGTAGTTTCCACTTTCGAGACAGTTACAATTTTGCCCGTTGTTGCTTCTAGTTCCTTAGTCACCGGCCTTTTGGTTGTTTCTAGTTCCTTAGTCACCGGCCCTTTGGTTGTTTCTGGCTCCTTTGTTGTTGCTGCAAGCTTTGTAGTTTCCAGTTTTGAGACAGTTACAATTTTACCCGTTGTTGTTTCTAGTTCCTCAGTCACCGGCCCTTTGGTTGTTTCTGGCTCCTTTGTTGTTGCTGCAAGCTTTGTAGTTTCCATTTTTGAGACAGTTACAATTTTACCCGTTGTTGTTTCTAGTTCCTTAGTCACCGGCCCTTTGGTGGTTTCTAGTTCCTTAGTCACCGGCCCTTTGGTTGTTTCTGGCTCCTTTGTTGTTGCTGCAAGCTTTGTAGTTTCCACTTTCGAGACAGTTACAATTTTGCCCGTTGTTGCTTCTAGTTCCTTAGTCACCGGCCTTTTGGTTATTTCTAGTTCCTTAGTCACCGGCCCTTTGGTTGTTTCTGGCTCCTTTGTTGTTGCTGCAAGCTTTGTAGTTTCCAGTTTTGAGACAGTTATAATTTTACCCGTTGTTGTTTCTAGTTCCTTAGTCACCGGCCCTTTGGTTGTTTCTAGTTCCTTAGTCACTGGCCCTTTGGTTGTTTCTAGTTCCTTAGTCACCGGCCGTTTGGCTGTTTCTGGCTCCTTTGTTGTTGCTGCAAGCTTTGTAGTTTCCAGTTTTGAGACAGTTACAATTTTACCCGTTGTTGTTTCTAGTTCCTTAGTCACCGGCCCTTTGGTTGTTTCTAGTTCCTTAGTCACCGGCCCTTTGGTTGTTTCTGGCTCCTTTGTTGTTGCTGCAAGCTTTGTAGTTTCCAGTTTTGAGACAGTTACAATTTTGCCCGTTGTTGTTTCTAGTTCCTCAGTCACCGGCCCTTCGGTTGTTTCTGGCTCCTTTGTTGTTGCTGCAAGCTTTGTAGTTTCCAGTTTTGAGACAGTTATAATTTTACCCTTTGTTGTTTCTAGTTCCTTAGTCACCGGCCCTTTGGTTGTTTCTGGCTCCTTTGTATTTATTTCAACTTTTTCTGTTACAGAAGTTGTGAACGTTACGTTTTTCACTGGTATTATGGTAGGCGTAATGGGGTGGATTGTTCGCTCTTCGCAAACGTTCACAATAACAGTTTTTGGAGAGCAATGTTTCTTTATATACACCTTTTTCACAACAACTTTTGGCTTTTGTTTAGGCACCAGCACTTCTATTGGAACTTTGAGTAACTGCTTAACTTTCTCTTTTTTTGTTTTTCCCTCGCAACGTGGGCACTTTTTTTCGATAAAGACAGTAATACTAATGGTATAAAATATCTTCATTTTAACGAAGACTTTGTATTCTTGTTTCGATAAGTCGCAAGCACATTTATTTCTTGTCTTCCTGTATTTATTTACACTATGGGCGTCTCTTCTATAATCTCTGACGTAGTCTTGCGAAGAATACTCCTCCATTTGATCATCCTCTGACTCCACTCGGGATAAAATTTCGAAAAACCTTTTGCTGCTCATGCCTAGGAAAAGATAGATCCGAAATCATTAGTGATGCGTTTTGATAAGCGAAAATGTTTTTACTATTTGCTAAGGGTTCAAAAAATTGCGCTGACTGTTTGAAATGAACAAGCAAAAAAACTTAGAACATATTGCTGTCAATTCACAAGCTTGCGTTAAGTGGAGCTAACAGCACAAATAAACAACTTTTATAAAAAAATGCCATCGTTCCTAATACGGCAATGGTCCTTAATGGAACTTGCATTGTACGAAGCAACAGATCCACATCACCAGCCTAATAGTTTCACAATGTGCAAACTTCACGAATACCAATTGCTTGCTGCCGAGCAATTGGAAATAAAAGGAAATAGAGATAAAAGGAAAAGATTCTGAAAATTCAGAAAATTAAACTTCTTACGAAAATTATAATGCCATGGCTTTTCTGGAAAATATGGGAACTGATCTTGATGACAAGAGACACAAACAAGAGTTTTGATGACTTGTGACAAAAAGAGACACAAAGCTCTTTTGAAAAGAAAACGCGCTTCCTACCTTACAAATGCGAAAGAAGAGCTTTGGCTGCTTAAAAATGAATGTCCAAAGCAGTTTTGGAAAAATCTTTCAATGTCATCTTCCAGTAAATCGTCAATAGATTTTTCAAATGAGCAAATCTGTCTTTTTTAATGATCTTCTTAGTAAAAATACTCCTGTTTCTCCCCCTAAAAACCCAAGTCACTTTGCGGCTGCTGATGATTCCGATAACGACTTATTCACTCTTATACATTCTAAACTAAATGAACAAATTGATTTATTAGAAGTGAAGAATATGGTTGAAAAAATCAAATCTGGCAAAGCACCGGGTCTTGATTTGTTGAATGCTGAACTCTTCAAACATTTAAATGACCGTTATTTCACTCTCTTTGTTAAACTTTTCAATAAAATTCTAGATTCTGGTGACTTCCCAGAAGAATGGTCTGTAGATGTCATTGTTTTGCTTTTTAAAGGTGGTGACAAAAAATATCTTGACAACTATAGAGGGGTTACCTTGCTTAGCATTTTCGGAAAGCTTTTCTTGGGTATTCTTCTAAACCGCCTGAATCAGACAGTGGAAGAGTTTAACATTCTCAAGGAGAATCAAATTGCTTATAGAAAATCATATCGAACCTCCGATCACATTTTTATATTACCAACTTTGCAAGATAAGATCCAACTTTGCAAAACTACGTCTCAGTGCTCACAACCTCAGGATTGAAACAGGTAGATACGGGAAGAATCCTATTCCTAGGATTGATTAAAAAATGTCCGTATTGTCAATATTTTAATAAAACTGCTGTGGAGGACAAAATTCATTTTTCATTAGTTTGTCCCCATTAGTTTGTAACCTAAGTTTTTAAAGTTTAAATCATAAGAGAAAAGACAACCGATCATTTTAAGCCTTAGAAACATTCTGGTCCTATACAGCTGTTGAAACTTTTCGTTTTGTCAAACAACTTTCTTTCTGAAGTTTCATTACTATGGTTGGTACAGACGCATAGCAGTAAAGTTGTGCATGTTATGATAACAGCATGAAGTTTGGTACAAGTACACAATCCGATATGCTGAGATAGATTATATATATATCAAGCGTCAAAAATACCTTAAAAAGTTGTTCTTAGACTGGGGTACTGGTACCCAGTCCGCTTTTAGGTATAGCACTACAACAATTTAACTTTGCAAGTTGTAAAACTGGACTCTATTTCTCTGACATTATTTGACGTGCTGAATAAAATGGGATGCACAAACAGCTATAAAAATTCCAAAAAGCAATTTTTAGATTACTATACCTGTTCCCAGTCCTATACTGGTGGGTCTTTCACTTAAACTTTGTAACTATAGGGGTTATAGGTCTGCAACTTTGTTTCCTGGCATAATCTGAAATGCTAGATATAATCAAATGTAAAACTTCACCAAAGACTTTATTCAGGCTGAGGTACTAATACCTAGTCCATTGATGGTTTTTGCAATAAAACTTTCAACAGCCATAACTTTTTGCTTATATGTCAGATCACATAGCTCTTTTTGCATCTTTTGCTCAGTTTTGCAAGCTCTTTCTGATGGTATTGTCAAATTTGTAAAATTTGAAATTCAAAATTTTGCTGACCGTGCATTTTTCATGCTTCCGGAAACGCAACTTCCGGTCTATTGCCAGAATGTTACCAAGACTTATAATGATCAGTTGTCTTTCTCTTATGATTTAAACTTTAAAAACTTAGGTTAGGCAGGTTGCTAGATTTTTATGCAAAATTCCCTGTCTAATAGGTAAAAGGCTGCAAAATACCTCGAAATAGATGGAGACAAATGCTGTTATCGACATTTAATTTCAGCCTTCATTTTTCGAAATAATATTCTCCAGAGCTTAATGGCAGCAGCACGGGCGGAACTTGAGGGACACCTCTTTCCTCCCCCACCCCGTTCTTGGCACGATTAATTTTGCATTTCGTCTAAAATGGAGGGGTGATATTTTTGCAATCTGGAAACTGCCTCCTCGTAACCAAAAGTGGCAATTAAATCTTTCAAGTGTTTTGCTAAATTTTGGTCAGAAGCATCTCAATAGCATGAACTTTAGATTATAACGCGCCAGTTATCAATCTGTTATGGCCTCATCTATACCAAGGTCTTTGAGCACCCCTTGACAAACGAAAGTGTAACAAAATAGGTCGACATCAAAATCAAAAGCTTTAAACTGTCTTACCGTTTGCAGCGCGAACTAGAAATACAGCTATCACAAGGCAACATGGTGTAAACAAAATCCATTTCATGGTGGCTCAAAAATCGCAAAAAGCGAGCCGATCTGAGACAGGAAGTCTTCATATCATCGGGGTAGAACGTCTCTGGTCTGTAACCCTTAACAAAAGGGAAGATTTATTAATCATCAATTTGTGGTCTTGACTCAAAGAGTTTTCACTTTAGTTTTTAACAACAAAAAAGCCATGTCAAGCATGAAAATTTCCAGAAGAACTATTTGGGAATTAAGAACTGGACACAAAATATATTACAACTTAAGAATCTCCGTGACAACAGCTCGTAGCTCGTTAAGGTAGAAAGAAACTGAGACATGAAATAAAAGTGAATGGCGAAAGATAATTGTTTACTGTTTGTGCATAAAATTCATCATTGCGCTGAATATTGAATGCAGAAATTTCTTGCCTTCCTTTGCCCCTCCTCACGTTCACAAGGAAAACCGCAATGAAAACATTTGAACATTGGTAACAGAGGTAGAAATAAAGAGAAGTGTATTAATTTTAGAGTAACGAATGTGGTTGAAGGGGTTTTCTACAAAAATCTCAAAAGATAAGCAGTACAAAAACAGCTTTAAAGATTCATATTTCCAGCTCACTTAAAATACTAAACTAATTAATGGATGAGATGAGCTGAAGCTGGTTCAAAAATCTGGATCAAATATTGTTAGATATGGCATCATATTTCTTTTGTAATATCGACATAATATAGAATGTGCTATGCAATATTATCAACCAAGAAAAGCAGCCATGCGCGAATCCTAAAAGATTTTATTCTGACGTAAAAATAATCATGAGGGATATTTTAATATTTCGCGTGAAATATACAGTATGATTTCATGATGATGTCAGGGAGTGATCCTCGGTTAGAAATCCATCATCTGCACCCAGGGAGAGTGCAAACAATATTTACACATGAATTGTAGAGAACCATGCAAGCTAGTGTTGCAGTTTCTGCTTCGTTCGGACTAGTTTCCAGATTTTTCATAAGATACTGCCAACGTCCTTTTACTTGGCCATATGCACCCTCCACAATCAACGGAAACAAGAGGAGGAAAAGTAACATGTTTTCCATTTGATTGAGCTTGAGCGCAAAATCACCACTTTGTACTTCATGGTGTGGATTTTCCTTGAAGGTCCCCCCGCTCCCCCCGTCTGGAAACTAAGTGGGGATTTGGCAATACCCCTTTGAAGGAAAATTACTAGAACCCCTCGCGGTCCAAGACTTTACTTTTGAAGCCATATGGTTATTTTGGCATGTATGTAGTCAGGCACCCGTTCCACATGCACGAAACTAGTGCTTCGGTTACATATTTGACAATGGTCGACACACACGACTGACCAAGCCTGGCCATTTCTTCGATGATGGCACAGTAATCACCGCGGCCTATGCAGTACAAGCATAGCCCGATCTCGGGTAGGATTAGGTCTTCGGGTATGGATTCATGTTCTAGTTTGCGAGGAATTCGACAAAAAAAATTGTTCTTGTAAGATTCACAAATTGTCTTTTTGAGCCTCTCATCCGAATTATTGTCCCAAAAACGACCCCACAAACAACAGTTCCATGGTAACCTTCTACATAAAAGAATATTTTCCTTTCTATTCTGCGAAGCCAGTAACATATATTACAACCATGCACCTCACTATTGTGTTTTTAGTATAACCAAATTACATCTCTTATTAAACCAACCAAATATTATTAGATATTCTTTCCTTTTTATTTTTCATTCACATTCTTCTCTTTTAATCGCTATCAAAGTGTTCTTAGCCTTTATTTCATCACCTATACACGTCAAATCGGGCATATGACCTAGATAGCTCCTTGGGAGTTCTTTTCATATGTCCGACAGCAAAAAAAATAAAATATCCAGCTACCTACTGTATGTAGTTTTCCTTTTTGTAAAAAAATAATTGTTCTTTGTGGTTCATGTATTAAATAAAAATAAAGTAGTTAATTATTGCTGTGGATGAAACGTTTGGGTTTGTTTGAGTTGAATGACTAGAAGGCAGCAAGCTAGAATCAATTGCCTTCTTCTTGACATGGCTATTGCAAGGAAGTCAAACAATCTCAATTTATTATTTCGTTCTAAAATGTTCTTAATAATAAATGTTTTGTTGAATCAGTGCATGGAGGTGCCATTTTGATACAAGGAGTTGCACTGAAAACCGCGTCAGTTTCCAGTACTTCAGGTAGTATAATTGGTTCGACTTATTTAGTTCGAAATTTGATTCAGTAATTGATTCGATCTCCTCAGCACGTGTGGTGATGCTTGCTACAGTCGACTATGAGCTACAGCACACGGCAGGTTCCATGTTTGATATTGACCTAAGATTCTAGAAATTTCAGACATTCGCTGAAATGAAGCAAATTAGCCTATCAACTGCTACATGATGGTTGCTAAATGGTTTCCCTGTCAAGAACCATATATGCAAATAACCAATCATATTAAAGATCAAGATATCTATTTAATTTCTGAAAGAAGGAAGGTGATAACAATCTTCGAAGAAAGAAGTGGGTGAAGCGTTCCAAAGCTGAACAGCGTTTGTGAATTTGGCGATGAAGACGAAAGGGTGATCACGGGGAGAGTTTCTCATGTTTCCAACAGATCTTAAAGGAACAGGAATAACATCTCTAATTTATTGGGGGTAATTTCAATACAACATCATGCGTTCACAAGAATCCCAATGTAACCCGACGCGCTACAAGGCAATTTTATCTCACCCAGAGCGTACCGCATGAGAATGGCCTTAAACTGGCGAATACTGAGATCAGTCTTGGCCATCAACTTTGCGAATAAGCAAAAAAACATCATCAAAGTTTAAAACGGACTAGAAAATGAACATTTACACAGGCTTCTGTTCAAGTGTACAAACTTAATTTTCTAGTGTATCAAAGAATATTCGATGACACGTGTACCAAAAATCTAGCACATAAATTGGTCTGTCTTGGATTAGACACACGAGCTTCGGTCCTTGTCTCTGTTTCCCATTTGCCAGCCCCACGTTTAGTGGAACATAAGGTACTGACTCAAAATCTGAATTGTCTCATCGACTTGTATTTCACCATGCTCAAGCCTAAAAAAGATAGGAACAGCAAGATGATAGGAACAGCAAAGATAGGAACGAATTCTGCAGGGTTAAGATGATCGGGCAGGGTGTGAAAGTTAACAATTCGCGGCTTGAAGTAAAACCTTTCATATAATGGCCTGAAAAAAGCAAATATTCGGAAATAGGTGTAACATTTTCTTCTGAAACTCTTCAAAGTATTGTTAATTTTGGTACCACCAAAAACCTTTCTAATAATCTAAACCTATCAATGAAACGAAAAATTTCAAAATAATTAGGATTCCAGCACGACTTGTCAACTGTGACAAAATCTCATAAAATATGGAGAAAAACACAAAGGAAATTGCAGATACAAATTCTACTTAAACATTTTCAATATGCCTTTCAATAGATAACTCTACTTTGCTACAATTTATCAACATCGACACTTCTTCCTTACTCCCACGCCTCCTACCCCTACTCCCTCACCCCCTACTCCCTCACTCTCTTCTCCCTCACCCCATTCTCCCTTATCTCTACTCCCTCATCCTCAAATTCCGCACCCCTACTCCCTCATGCCCTATTCCCTCACCCCCTATACCCTCACCCCCTATTCCCTCATGCCCTACTCCCTCATCTCCTACTCCCACACACGCTACTCCCGCCCCTACTCCATCACCCACTTCTCCCTAACCCCCAACTCCCCCACCCCTACTCTCTCACACCCTACTCTCTCAAGATCGAATATTTGTTTGGCAGTGAAGCGTAACAAAGCTTGGACAACCTATTATCTTTTTCAGCATTAACATTGCATACCTTTTGGCATATTGGCTGGAAAAAAGTTTGATCTTCACTTGGACGAGTGGATAAACTGCTGAATAAATGATTTACCTTGCAAAGTCAATTTTCAGTTTTTTCAACTGTTCTTTTTCGGCGGGTGCAATTAACTCGTCCAGTTCTTCAAGAATTGCGTCCTGATTTTCTTCATTTTGACCAATGGCTGACAAAATTCTCTCAATCCTTTCATTTTTCTCTAATAAACGCCTTTAAATTTAAAGAATATCTATTAAATTGATTATTCAAAAACATTTCTTAATTAACATTGGTATAAATATCTGCATCCAAAAAGGCAAATCCTAGTTGCCATATAAAACGTAAGGTTTCGGCATAATTTCATCACACTTCAAAAAGAGAGAATACGTATAACGAAAGGAACACATCACAACTGCTGGATTCGTTGATAATAAGTTATCAACAGGAGTCTGTCTACCTTGCAAAATGCACATAACATTAATCATTTCATTCTTTCTCTTCGTATTTCACTTCTATCATTTCATTCCATGATTCATCCTTTCAACTGTTTGCTTACCGAGTCTTTAATTAAAAATGCATCAATTTCTTTTATTGTCCGTTGCATCTAATACATTTCACTGCAATTTATATCGATCGGCCCTAAAAGTCTAAATATCTTAAAACCGGCATCCTACTTTAATTTTTAAGTTCAAATGATTTATAATTGATATCAATTCAATAACACATACTTGTTTTCTGCCATCAGACTTTCTCTCTTCACGATCAAATTTGAAATTGCCTATGAGAATAAAATTCGTGCTGTTTAATAAAAAAACCAAAATAGAAACAAGCGTGTTGTAAAAAAGATTCAGCATTGGAGAATAGCTATGCAAATCAAAAAAGAGTAACGAACAAGTTGAAACAGTTTGTTTACATCCAGAAAACTTATGGTTGCCAAAAAGCCAAAACAGTTAAATAGATGCACATTGCAATACAATCATTAACAAAGATTTAAAAAAAATTTAAAATAGTAAAGATCTAAATGATTGCTGGGAACAATGCTGTAGGATGAGGGGAGCTTAAGAAAGGGGTAATACCTGGTAGGATCTGTTGAGAAGAAGTCTAGCAACTTGCGGTAAGTCAACAGAAAACAAATAGAACGTCCGCGAAGGAGCATAATCATTGTTTTTGGAAAGTTCCTGGAAAAGAGAGATTTGAAAGAACGCTTAAAATATAGAAGAAGAAAACAACTTTGGGCTTCTTCGTAGCGCATGACCCAAAATCCATAAAGAATTTTGATGATATAATATTATTCTAAGGACATATAAAGTTGTTTATGAACTTTTATGGACAGTAAATTTGACAGAATATTCATATATACAATTCAAAATAATTCCAAAATTTTTCAGACAAGGACAGAAAATAAATCGACAACGGATTAGGGTATCAAAGTAAACAGTTTTTTTAAAAATATTACAACATTAGATTATTGATGAGTCACCATTTAGCATACGATTAGAAGCAATGCCATTCTTTTCGATGTGAAAGGAATCTTCAGTCATTCCTTGAGGCCTAGCACTGGATAGGTTGATGTTGGTCAATAGCTCAAAAGCATCAAAACTATCGAGTTTGAAACACAGGAGACCGATTTCAAAAGAGGTCATTGTCTGTTACTGGATAAGAAAGGCTAAGTGTGATAGGGCAACGATTGTTACCTGAAGGCAAACCAGTTTCTCTTGAAACATTTTATACAGCAGTTCTTTCGTTTCTTTGAAAGGAATCATTGCAAGCTCTTCAATCTAAAATAAGAGTAAATTGGGTACAGCTGAATTCAACCAGGTGATTCCTGCTGATGGTCCGAAGACCATCACCATTTGCAATGTGATGAACACATTGCCACAATGCATTGCCACAATGCATTGCCACATTAGTAGGTAATAGTGATATCTTTCAAGTCCTCAAAGAAAGCAAATGCCTCCTTCGACTGCTAGTTTTAAACAAAACTGCCCGAAAATAATAATTAAGAAAGCTTTATGACATCCATATGAGATGAAAATTTCAAGGTATCTTGTGAATACATGTGATCAATAAAGATGTGATCAATTTCTGGTTCGTAGCCACCTGGCACGGAAAACCATCTTACACAACAATTGAAGGGTTTAGAAGATTAAGCGACTATCTTTATTAAAGGAATACTGTTACACAATGTATCATAAAACAACTTTCATAAAGGAGAAAATTTTTGAGAAAAGAACTTTTTTAATAGCAAGAATGAAATATTTCTCATTGACATTCACCATCAATTCTATCGTCAACATGTACCAAATTTAGAATTGCGAATGAAGGACTGTCGCAGCACAAAACTCACTTGCTTCTGTTCCAAGTTCTTCTTCATGAGTAGCAGACGAAATATTCTACAAGCTTTGCTTCCAAGTCTATCAAAATAGATCGAAATACTGAAGTGTGCATTTTGGATATTGCTATGCAGGAAAATAGATTTTGAATGTCACCATACTAATCAAAAGGAAAGTTGAAATGCATAAAAAAATATGTTCCCGTTTCAATTGGCTTGTATGCAATGCCTGTAACCCGTTTCAATTGGCATAAGATGTTCGTTTTGGAAAATAAAACGACTCACCTTTCTTGCACCACTGTTTCAATCGTGTATTGACACAGGGTGTCAACACTCTTTTTCAAATCTGTCTTTGGGTTAAGGAGACTGAGCAGATACATGACAGCATGAGCGCAAGCGGTACTTTAGGAGCTATTTCGGGTCCAGACCAAAAGATTTCGCTTAAAGGCGGTCTGTCCCCCATTTTTCTCAGAATCTCTTTTTAATGGCCATGATATTTATGCATCATTGGTTGAATGTACAAATAACCAAGTTGAATGAAGAACCACCATAGTGTACTTTCCCTGAGCGAGTTGCTGTGAATTTTGTTTTGGTTTTAAACGTCTAAGTCAGTTTCGATTTCATAAAGATTAGGCATTTTTGTCGTGTTCACCAACAAAAACTAATGTCGGGTGCTAAAAAGGCAGAGGAGGACCCTCTTTTAAGGCGAGGCTTTAAAGTTAGGATTAGCCAATCACGGAGGAGACAGATTGTCTTTAATAAGGTTAGTTTTGCATTGCACAACATGCAACCAAAAATAACAATCAAAGTAACCAGTGGCGGCTGGCACGAAAATAAGACGGTACTAGTAAAGCAAAATAAATTTTAGCAGAGCGAACCAGCTAGAGGCGGGGTGGCACAAGGGCGTGGTCTCTGGAAAATATTTGATTTTATACCTAATATGGCTAAATTGTCTTTTGATGGCGGGTCAGAAGCTTTCATACAATACCTCCGTTTGTTTTACGTCATGTGATATTGCCAGCTGCATGGGTTAAATGGTCTCGCAGCATTTTATCACTAGAAATAGGAATCTAGTACTGCGAGCGACTTTTTCATTGTTGGATTGTCGAAAGACAAACGGTTTTACGTCACGTTGAGTCACAAATGACAATGAAACAGACTTATGCAGTATTGGATGAATGAGGTCTAGTACCGTGGTGTACATAAAGGGCTTATTCAATGCCAATCTATCAATGAGAATTAAGATAAGGAGGGTCAGAATTAAGATATGGTGTATTCCGCTGCTCTTCGCTTTTTTGTCATTAATTCAAAACATTTCAAGCTTTCCAAATAAAATAATTCTAGATAGTACCGCTAGTACCGCTGCAAGCCGCCAGTGAAAGTAACTGATGAAAAAAACATTTGTGCCTGAGTTGCCCTAAAAGATATGTAAACAAAAAATCATGCAATTATGGAAGTACAAGGGTGCCTTTCTGAGCTCCATTGAAAACGTTTAAACGTGAAAGTCAAGGCTGTATTTAGACCATAAAATTTAAGCTACAAGTAGTATAGGTGTTTCCAATCATTAAAAAATGCCATCTTATAATACTAATAATCTTACTTTACAACGCAGATAGCAACGTTATATAAATATATATAGAAAACGTGAAGCTGGTTTCAAAATTGAGCGTCTAAAAAGACAGTTTAGTTGCCAAGATTTATCCTTGTCAAAACTCACCCAAAACGACTTTTTCTATGTGGAATTATTTTTATTTTTGTGATCTAATGAATTTTGGGTATGCTAAAAATTTAAAACGTTTTGTGACGCGGTGCTAGTAAGCAAGACTTGCACAAATTGAAGCTGATAAAACATAAAATAAAAAGAAGATGATCAATGGTTCATGCGATACGAACGTCATTGGAATCTCGCTTTCTTCACGAAATTCCCATGGGACTCTGTTTCCTGACATTTGCTGCAGGACTAAACATATGAAAGGATACCAACACAGTAAGTGCCGCCTCCACTGTCGTCAGTCTTTGTAACAAATCCACCCCGCTACAATCAAAAAGGGTAATTTTTCATACCTTTTTCATGCTAACGAAATAAGTCATAGATTTGTCAGTCGTAGATTTGTCAGTTCATATTTGAAGATAAAAGATCAGGATTGCCACAATAAGAAACAATAACATGATAAACCTCGTTTTTAATCCCATCTCTCTTAGAATCACATCCCAAAGACATCAAATAAGAATGTTTATGAATCTATTCATGGCATGAAATAGCTGAAACACGAAATATTACGCTTGTTTAACAGTACTCCAATACAAAACAATACATTACGATACAATATGATATAATACGATACGATACGATAAGATACGATACAAGACGACAGAACACAACACCACACAACACAACACACACAACACAAAACAACACAACACAACACAACACAGCACAACACAACACAACACAACACAACACAACACAATACACTACAACACAACACAACACAACACAACACAACACAACAAAACACAACACAGCACAACACCACACAACACAACACACACAACACAAAACAACACAACACAACACAACACCACACAACACAACACAAAACAACACAACACCACACAACACAACACAACACAACACAACACAACAAAACACAACACAACACAGCACAACACCACACAACACAACACACACAACCCAAAACAACACAACACAACACAACACAACACAACACAACACAACACCACACAACACAAAACAACACAACACCACACAACACAACACAACACAACAAAACACAACACCACACAACACAACACACACAACACAAAACAACACAACACCACACAACACAACACAACACAACACAACACAGTACAACACAACACAACACAACACAACACAACACAACACAACACAACACAACACAACACAACACAACAAAACACATCTTCTTTAGATAGCATTGTAAAAGATGACATACCTTCTTATCGGACAACAGTTGTAAATACTGTGACAGCTCCTGTTGCGTCATCACGGGCAATGCTGGGAGCTTTCTTTCGATCTGACAAGAGAAGCTCATTAGCTTGTGCAGACATGAATTTACAGACATTCAAAACTTGGTTTGCCTAAGGAAATTTTGCCATAGCTTTATTTACTCTTTTGTCTAGAGCACGATGGGCCTCATTGAGACTGCTGCTGCCGATGCAATTAAATTCCATAAAGAAACATGGCTTACCTCATAAACAGGAAAACTTTTTGTCGAGTCTGCCGATAAATTTCTATCCATTTCTGATTCCTTTAACATTGTTCTAATAACTGAACCTGCACTCTGAAAAATTATAAAAATTATATCTTTTTGTAGCCAATGTTTATTCTGTAATAGATAAAGATTTTAGCCATAAAAAATAGCAAAATGATTTTTCTATAAAAATCTCGAAGCAAAACCTAGAAAATCGTCAGATAATCCAAAAATGCCAGTCCGGCATAAATGCAAAACCGGTTTAAGGTTTGACTTAAATCATTGCTTTAATTTTTCCTTCAATAAAAATTCAACATGACGTGAAAATCTTCGTACATAGATTTTTGAAAATTACTATTTCATGCCCTGTTAAATTGAAATAGATTACCTGGTCTATTTTTTCTGCAATGGCTGATTGGAGAAGCTACAAAAAATACGAGCGCTTAAAATAGACATCGAATGAAAATTTTGAATGAATGGATGAATTCTAGCATGAATGAAAAGTGTGGGTGTTCATAGATTTAATACAGCCCATATTGGCATCGAATTTTCGTTAATTCATCTAGCGAATTTTAAAATCATAACATTTATATGTATACTTTTAAAAATTGTTGAATGTATCTAAGTGCATAACGTCAATGTACAAAAACACCCACCTGATCGAACATGTGCTGGTGGAATCGTTCAAAATTCACATGCCAATATATTCCATCGTCAGGATATTTTTCCTTAAAATAATAAAATAATGGTTCAGTAATGAAAAGAATAGATTTCAGGCTAAAGATTACCTAAAATAGATTTTCGGCCTTCGTATGTTTCTTTCATGGGTCCAAGTTACTGGTATTCTTTTCCAATTCTTTCACCTTAGCGCGTTTTCTAAAAACGCATTCCTTCTGTCTATCAGCGCTATCAAACTATCTTTACTGTTCATCTTGCTTTATACCCATTCACTTGCTTTCTCCGTACCCATGTGGCATGAAATATTCGATGGTATCACAAGTTCGATCCCATTGATTTTAGTTTCATCTCCATTTGCAAGTACAATAAATTTGGTACAAAGCTGACAATATTTAATGCCAATGGGTGACATCATATCTTTTGTTGACAAAGAAACACTTTCCTCTCTCCAAACATAATCGAAGGAAATCATAGCAAATTTAGCGATATTCAGTCTTCTTTTTATCATCGTTATCACTTGTTATCAAAGACCAAAGCTTTACAAAATCTTTAAAAAGGTCGATCTTTTATGTGACCATTCATTGTTATATGTTTATTCGTTATAGGTTGTGTTTCAGCAGATCTTCGCAGAAAATTGTCTTCACTGGAGTTTCACAGGCATTAAGTGTACTCCCGTACGTATTAGGCATCATTTACTCTGTACATCGAATCCTGGTATTCTGCCATACCCGAAGCTATGTGATAATTCTCCCCCCAACTTTGTCACTACCAACAAAATCTACACTCTAAACTATTTGTGCGTAGTAGATATTAAGAAGGCTATTACTTGTCTAACACCATGTGCATGATAGCGGCAGGCTATGTATCGTTCCTACTACTCTACTGTCCATTGTGCAGTTAACTATGTTTAACAATGTCTAAAATCCCAGATCAGAAGTTCGTGTGGTATATTTCCTTCTACTTCCATTTTAAGTTCACAGGCGATTATCAAAAGATTACTTTTCTGTGGTGACGAATAAATGCCTTCCCCAACTGCTGCTGCTGCCTTGTTACAAATCGCCCTTTTTCGGTATTAGAATAAAATTTATTTGATCCACCCATACAGCCATGGATTTTATTCCATTGATAGTGCAGAACTTGTGAAAATAGGACTAAATATCCTCCTGTGTTAATATAATCAAGAACTAGCGTTAACATAATTAATAAAGAGACAAAGTGTATGACAAACTAAATTACATACTTACATTTCCCATACTTTCAATTTCGCTGAAAAAAACACAGCAATAGTATAAAAAAGTAAATATCGAAATTTGCTCAAAAAAATTAATCCTGCTTCCTGGAGGTGAAAACAGTTGCATAAAATAAAGAGTATCTAAAGAAAAACGATAGAAAATATTCTAATGAAGAAGTACTTTGAAACAAGACATAAGGAACTGTAACACTGACTCGCTGATCTCAAAATAAGAAGGTTGTAGGCGTAATAAGAAGAAATGATTAGGCATAATGAAGGATCAGCTAGTTTTCTAGCTCACCTCGATTCTGATTTGTGTTTTTTGGATGGAGGCTCGTCTGCAGCATCTTTAGTTTCCTTCCTTTTTGAGCCAATACCTAAAAGAATGGAACTTGAATTCCTAAAAATCCATCTAGCATTGAAAATTATTGATTTTATGCAGTATTTTGAAAAATCTGCATTACAACTCTTCTGTCAAATCTCAACTCGTCTTGTCATTAACTATGACACGCAATTCGGTTTAAAAGATAAAATACTCTATGCGATGTTAAAACTGACTAGCACACTATGAGCAGGTATAGTGCATCTACCTAATAAATACAGCAGCAAAAATATGAGTATACGAATAAAAGATGGTCAAAAAATATTCATTCTAACATACTTAGTAAAATACCGGGAGGAACAGAATAGGCTTCTGTTTCAGTTATTATCTGCCTTCTTTCTTCATCTTCAGAGCTTTCATTTGAATCGCGTGGCAATGCTAGTCTTTTTAAAAAACGGCCTTTTATCAGTTCAACGCATTTTTGATAAACTAAATTTGTATCTGGTTTCTTCCCTGCCTGCTCATTATCGGACAACAGTCTTTCAGCAACTTTTGATACAACTTTACTAAGAATTTCTGCACCATCCATTAACATTGTTTCCACTATCAATTCCGCGGCATCCCCATACAAAATCTTCGCATTATAAACAAACTTTGAAAACCGTGATCTCAAAAGAATGACATCTACATCTGCTTTGTATGTAGTGGGCATCTTTTTATTCTCCTCAAAAGTGATCAGTTTATGTTTGATACCAATACTAAGACACTGTTTTACCTGCAAGAAAAACTGTTGTTTAAATAGACAGAAAGCTTACCTAATAAAAAGGGTGGATGGGGGTGGCTAAAAGAAGACAATCACTTGCAAAGGGAAGCTTAGACAATGAAATGCCTTCCCTTGGCAAAAGGAAAGATTACATTCTATACCAAATCAAACCAGGTTTTAGAAAAAAAAATATTATTTCTTGAAGAAAAAATGTATTAACAGGAAACATAGAAGTATTTCTGGTCATGTAAGTGTGACCCTCTTACCAAAAGATGAAACTCCCCCTTTGTAAGACATTCTTTATAAATTTTTAACCCAGTATCGCTTTCGAATTGGCTTAAAAAAATTTGCCTGGTGGAAATCAAAATTTGAATTTGAGAGAAAAATTTGCAACCAAAAAAATTGTGGTGAAAAATTTGCTGATTCAGGAAACTAAAGGAATTTTGTAGGAAACATAAAACATAGATGACAGATTTGATTCAATTTCACCAACTTTATAACATCTTTATATAATAATTTCCATGTCTACAAACAGGTAGATAATTATTCATATAACAAGATGCTTAACTAATAGCTAAACGTCTGATTATCTACTTTCCCAGCACACTTCTTAACACACTTTGCATCATGGTTTTTCATACTCTGATAAGGTTGAGGGTGCTAATTTCACATTGCTCTTGCAATATGCCACAGCATCAATATAAAGTTCTCAACAGTCATACCACTGTTGAATTCTAGTATAGAGGAGGCAATGATGGCACCATTAAGATCGTTTCTTACAAACATAAAATATGCAAAAGATGACAAACATGCATGTTTTTTCCTAATGAAGATCTGTTTTTTGCATAAATCAATGTAAATAGTCCCTGCGGTGAACTTGCTGTATATGAAAACAAAATTATTTCAGCTACAGGTCAGGTGGAGAATTTAAAAAAGAATCTAGAGTTGTAAAAATAGTTTACTTCTTCAAGAACTGTTTCATCAAAAACAACACATCCTTCCTTTGATCATAGATGACAAAATTGTCTTCGAAAACTGTCTTTTGCAAGAGTCCTAAGGAGTTAACCTTTTCAACCAAATCATAATACAATGTGATTTCTTATAGAATCTTGAAACATTTTGCTGCTAGCATGTTCTTCTCTTTCAATGCGTTTTTGCCCTTCTCACAATTTTCTACAAGACTTTACTTTACAGTTTTTTTGCATGGGGAACACCAGACTCAAATTTGCAGAAAGCAAAGGTTTTGTGAGAAATTGTGTGCAGAATTGGTAGCAAAGGCTTCAAGGAATTGATGGAATCAGAAAGGAATCATGGCAGAGTAATTTTGCCTCAAAGCAAAAATAAATGATTGAAAATTAAATCTAAGCTTTCCTACAACTGCAATCAGTTTATGTATTCAAATTCCTATGGGTTTAGCAAGCAAAGGAATAATTTTAGAAGAATTTCCAAAAAGCTACAAACATTATAATCCTTATTGATGATCTCAAGCAGGGTCACCAAAAGGGGGACAGGGTGCAAAGCACCCCAGGACCTTAGGTCTAGAGAGCCCCTAAAAGGGCTTGTTTAAAATGGTAAATCGATTCAGAGGAATGCAAGAAAATGACTGTAAGAATTATTCTGAACTTTAAGCTAAATTCAAAGCAAGGTTGCAAAAATTTCTGCTCCCTTCACTTGCAGAACCACATCTTCCAGCTTTGCTCTTGGGCTCAGAACCTTCTTGACAGTTCTGATCTCAAGAGGATCACTTGAATCAGACACAATTTCAATCACTTTGTAAACAAAGTTAGATAATATTTTACGACCTATAACAAAATCTGTGAAAAATTAAGCCACATGCAAAGCCATGCCCAAGCCATGCCCAAGCCATGCCCAAGCCATGCCCAAGCCATGCCCAAGCCATGCCCAAGCCATGCCCAAGCCATGCCCAAGCCATGCCCAGCGCTTTGATGTGCAAGAGATTAATCATAATTTTACAAAACTTTCTCAGGAGTAGGGTCACATCGCCCTGATTGAGTATACTTAGATACAAATTAAAAATTTTCTATTTCGCATAGACTTAGACACAAAACTTGGCACTGACAAAATCCTTCAGGCTCTTCAGATATATATTTCAAAAGATCAGGAAATTGGTTTTACAAAGTTTCTTGAAAAAGCTGCCATACTTCTTAGTTGTCTCGATGGCCTAAATTTCTGGCGTCGCCCTGATTGGGCATGTTTCCCAAATGTAAATATTAGCACGCACGAAAAAAAAATTGAAAAGAAAATAAATGATTTAACACTTGCAAACATCTTTAAAACATCCTTGCATGCCAATGTTTCACTGAATTTTTTTTATCCGCCGATCTGGTGCATACAAGATTGCCGCTTTCGCAAGAGTCAAAACAAGGGGAAAATTAACAGCTTTGACAAAGTGCAATATTTTAGCTGAAAATTGTATTCAACATGTATCAAATTTGCTCTAGAGTATTTTTGTTTAAAGATATTTGACAATTTGAAATTTACAGGTTTCTTTTTTAAAAGTAATGCGAAACAACTACCAAACTAAAATAGCCGTTCCCTTAGACCAAGTCAGTCAGCTTTATTTCACTCCTCTCTGTGGCAAAACAAATTGAGAACTGAGTGATTTATGCCAAGATCCTTACTCCTCATGCATGATATGTGCCTAAGAAAAATGGCAGACATTTACTCATTGTTTCAGGTGAGTCATTTTCTTGTCCAATTATTCATTCGTCGATTGAGTAATTGAGTGCAAAATTTTTTCTTAACTTTGATAAGTGGTTTCGCGCTTTCGCCTTTTATACACATGATTTCGCTTTTTTTTGTCATAATCTCCCAATTTTTCTTGCAATAGCTTAAGCGATGTAAATATCACGTTTCTAGGTACATACTTAATCAGGGCGACGCAACCCTAGATGCCATAATACACTTATGTGACAAAAGTATTAGGATGATGAATAACAAAATGGTGTCTCCAAAACTAGCATTCTAACATTGATTAAACAAATCTTGCTGTTTTGATGGGGTTCTAGAAATGGCGTCAGCAAAAACACAATTCCTAGCAAATTCAGTTTATTTCCAATTTTTCTATGATAGAAAAGTAACAAAATGTAAGGGAGAAATGGAAGCGAAAATGGTAGCGACAAAAAAGGAAACGAGAAGCAATGGAATATTTGGGTCTAGCGTTTCATTTGTTTGCTGAAACTGCAATAAAGTTTGGTTGCAGCAAGTATACAACGCATATTACTTACAAGAACAGTAAGTTAACAAGACTGACTAAAATTCAAAAATGGTAGGCCAGGACAGGCAAACTATTGGTTGGGCATAATGGCATCGGCAACCTGGCATTGTGTGTGAAGACAATCAAAGCTGAATAATTTGTCCAATTATTTGTGGAAAGTCCCCTGGCAAGTACAAAAACAAGTAATGGTTCTTTGCAAAGACCATTTATATTTAAGCAAAACAACAAACCTAGTTTACTGCAATTGTGACAAAAATTTCAAAAATTAATAGCATCATGGTCTTTCAATAACCCCTTCAAAGTCAAAACCTTAATGTAATTGAAAACAACTGGTTTTCTTTAAAAAAAATACAGAAATGGAATCTTTTTTAAATGGCTTAAAAAATGACTTAAATATGCCACTTTCCACCAAATACAAGGCCATCTATCATCGACTTGGTTCTCCAACGCCTAAATGTGATCTTTCAAATGTTTTTCTGAACTTATCATGTCTCGATTAACAGAACCTGCTACTAAACTTTTTGATAAAGTTTTAGCAAGTCTCACAAAGGTTTCAAAGCTGAAAGGCTGTCAAATAAAAAGTTAAATTTTTTTATTTTTAAAAAGGTAACTTTTTTAAACTTTTAAATTAAAAGTGCTGTCAATGGTTTGAAGTTTGGTTTGGTTGGTTATTAACTATAAAAAGACGCCTTACGGCTTCACAAAAGTGGTTTCAATATCGACCGCCTTGCTGTTGACAATGCGGTCGCCATAACTCCTTTGTCGAACCTGTGCAATACTTTTGCTCACTAAGTGTATGGAGTGGAGTCCAAACTAAGATGTGAAATAAAAAAACACTTAGCTTACCATATTTCTCTCCATGTTTGTACCTAGAACAATATCTTTTAAATTTCTACGACCTTTATGAAGAAGGTAAATAATAATCCTCTCAACATTTTCGCCAAAATGGTCTCTAATTATGAGCCCTGCTAGGCAAACCTGTATGCCCGACATTTTGTTTTCGTTCACGTTTTGCCATCCGTGCATGTTGAATTGAATTATTCTCCCTTTCAAGTAGCCTCCCATTTTGGAGCTGAGAAATAATGGCCTCAGAAGTGAAAGCTGTGGGAATAATCATATTTCGTTGTTTAACAAAAAATAACACCTTTCAATACCTACTGCTCCGGCATTCTTATGGTGAAAAGCATTGGACGCCACCCAAAGGACATGTTGATCCCGGAGAAGATGAAATAACTGCTGCTATTAGGGAAACTCAAGAAGAATGTGGACTGGGCCCCAAAGAGTATACTTTCGTTGATGGTTTCAAACATACGCTGTTTTATCAAGCTTGGGGTAGAAATAAGGCAGTTCATTATTGGTTGGCTAAAGTTAATGATAATGACTGTACTATAAAGTTGTCACATGAGCATCAGGACTTTAAATGGCTGGCACTCAGTGATGCATGTGACCTTGTTGGTTACAAAGACACACAGAGCCTTTTAATGACTGCAGAGTCTTTCCTACTTAAGGAGAAGTAATCTAATGTATTTAGAAAAGGGTGCAATTTCAATCATTTCATCAAGTTGATTTATAACAGTGAAATCAAAATGCAAGTAGAAGAATGTTTTAGTGTTGAGAAAATTTCAAATGATTTGTTCCTAATTAGGGAAACCTTGTATTTTTCTGGTAATATTTGCAATATCTGGCTGTCAAAAGGATCCCATTTGGATGTTGTAATTGACACAGGTCTTGGAGTTTGGGATCTGCCATGGTTCTTAAAATCACAGAATCTTATTGGAGAGAAACCAGTAATGACAGTAGCAACACATGTTCATTTTGATCACATAGGAGGGTTGCATCAGTTTGCCAATACAGCTATTCATGCAGATGAATTTGATGATATGACTGAAGCAAATGGAGTCAGCATGGTGACATATTTGAAAGACTGTCAAGTGATGCCTGAAGCACAAGGATATTTTGATGTTAGATGTTTCAAAGTAAAAGCAGTGACTCCAACAAAAGCTTTAAATGATGGTGATCTCATTGATCAAGGAGATAAACAGTTAGAAATCTTGCATCTCCCAGGTCATTCCAAGGGGAGCATTGCTCTTTTTGATAGAAAGAATGGTCATTTGTTCTCTGGTGATGTAATTTATGATGGAATGCTGATTGATTTTTTGCCAGGAAGTTCAGTCAGTGATTATGTGCTCTCCTGTCTGCGTTTGAAAGAAATTGCCCCAAAGGTAAACAGGGTCTTTCCAGGCCATTTCAGGCCTCTAAGCAGTGAAGAGATGGTGTCATTAGCAGACAGTTATCTTATTTATGCTGAAAGATCCTTGTATAAGTGGAAGCAAAGCTGCTTGCAAGGTGTCCTTACAGCTGCATTCAAAGGAAGAGAGACAAGAAATAAACTGTATAACTCTCTATATTATGGCTGTTGCTGTTTCTTTGTGATTTAACAACTGTGATATAAACATTATTTGTTCTAAGTTCAAAATAAACCTTTATGGATAGGTTTGGAGGTGTCTCTTAATGACAATTATCTGTAAAGTACTATTATTTGCTTCTGATTTTTTGTGTTAGAAATACTGTTGAATTATTGGTCAAAACGGTGCTTCAAAGTTTTTTATTTTTCTTAAAGACATTGTTGATTGTTGTTTCAATTCTTTTTACATCTCATTGTTACCTATCTTGAGATCATAAACAAACAATTAGTGTTTCAGCCTGTTATTTTGTTCATACTTTCTTCCCGAGTATAAGCCATTTCTCAATAATTTGTGGTGAATTTTGATCATTTAATGCATTCTTGGAGGCTGCAGCCCTTGTTCTCCTTCTCCCAGTAGGCTTATGGTCTGTATTTTACTCATGATAAACAGCAAAAACCATTGCAACTGCAAACAATTCTTTATTTTGGAAACTCTCACTAACATAAGTGTCTATTTGGTTGTTCCATAATGACCTACTCACAACTCTTACATCTTGTCCCAAATTCTGTCCAATATTTACAATGCATGCAAACTTGTATCTTTCGTAATCTAATATTTTCAACTGATACAAAATGTAATCTGAAAGGTTTTTGCTCAAATTCCTACACCTATTCACATCATAACTCTCTGATTCAAGGAAATGAAAACTGTCTCTCGAAATTCTTTTAACTTCAGTCACATCAATCTTCCTATCAGGATCAAGTGACGGTGTTTGAAGGCCTGGTATGTAATGCTGTGCAAATTCTGGTGTCACACTTGCTGGAACTAAAGAAGAACGTCTACTGCTGCTTGGTGATAGTGCAAATTTTCCAACACTTATCAAAGAGCTTGGGGTGGGGGAGGCAGATCTATAAATACTGTCTATTACTGGTTCATCAAAATGGGACAAAGTGAAAAGTCCAGGATCTTCCAACTCTTTTTTGTATTGCTCAATGTCAAAAATACTGTTTTTGAAGTCATGAGGCTTTTCTTTTCCATGAAAAATGGGGCTAGATGTTTTGAGCTCATACGGTGATTTCTGATTGATTGGAAGCTCAACTGGATCATTGTTGGACTCGATGTCAAATATGCTTTTGAAGCTTTCTCCGTCTGCTCTTGAATGGGAAGAATCTGGTTGGACAAATCGTGGTTTTGTTAGCGCCATTGATGTGCTTTTTAACAAACAAACTTCTAATGCGGAGTTGTCTGTAAAATATCCTAAAATTTGCTGATTAATCGAGTTTTTTGAACTTTTGACTTGAAAAGGTTTCCCAGTATCTGACCTCTTGTGTATTTGGGCAGATAAAACAGTCTCAAATTCAGTGTGCTTTTCTCCAGGTTTCTGCAATGGATACTCAAATAAGACTGGTACCACTTCCTTCTTAATGATTATCCACTTCAGCCGATATCCAAATCAAACGTTTTGCAGCAATATGAACATCAATTTCCAATGTTTTTTATTCATTGATTTTACGCTAATAATGTTCTGCAGTTCTTGCTGTAATGAAACTATGCATTGATGTGATATCAGTCAGTAGCTATGCAGAATTCTTATTTGCTTACAACAATACATAGAAACTAGCTAGATAAAAAGGCGATATCCGACTCCCCCGGCAAAAAATCGAGTATCTGCTACACAGCTTTGCCATTTAGAAGAACACCCATTCCCTAGCAATGGATAAAACGGGTGTCATTTCAACAGAATGACTTCTAAAAACAGCTATTGTCTACATTGAAGTGTTTTGGGGTGTATTTCTATGGCGAGAAGAATCTACAAAGAATATAAATTCAGAAATTCACCAGGTACCTGCAATGACCGTTAGTGAAATGATTCAACAGCGAGTAAAAACGCCTTGGTCAAACAAGCAATATGGTTAACATACGGAGATAAGCTGTCAAATTAAGCTAACGTTCTTCAAACAGATGGCGTTTTGTTTCGCAACAGTTCAGTGGTTCTATGTGAAACATCTAGCAGAACCTGCCAAATTTAAGACTGATGGCAACCATTAGACTGCACGGTAGAAATAATTTGAATCTAATCGCCACACAGCAAAATGTTTCCCGCTTCTATTTTAGAGTAAATAGCTGCTCCAGTTAGAAGATAATGCATATTTGACATAGGCTTGTTACAAATGAGAGATTTGAATACCAAAGATGTTTGAAATTGAGCATTTAGACAACTGAAAATTAAAAATTTATGAGCTAATGGTTTTTGTAAATGAATTATACTTTGCTGATGATGTTGCTCTCCTAAAATCCCGTAAAGAGGAATTTAATTAAAAAACCTGCGAAAAAGTCAGAGTTTTTTTTATAGAAAACAGCTTTTATTATTCAAACATTCGAATATTCACAGCAAAGTTTCTTTGTGAATATAGAATGCTTATTATAATAATTCTCAAGCTGCTGGAAGACTCAGTATTCAGACCAATTCAAATGGCTTTATTTATCATAGCTAAGCACAGAAAACTAAACATTGACGCTGCCTCGATAATGAGCAAGCTGCTTCCATGTACGGCAACATGGCCTTTCGTCACCTTGGTCCAACCAACCGTCAAGAATAAAGTCTTCAGTATTGGGGCACCAAGAGATATATTAGCATTTCATTTATAAAATCATTTCATTAAAGAAAGTGATTTTGAAATGATAGAATACCTCAAACCAGAATTTTTCACACAGAGTAAAAAATCCTCAAAAATTCAAACTAGATCAACCATACTGAACCCATCAATTTTGATATCTCCTCTCTTAGTACAAAACAATTAATGGGAGACACACTAAGAATACGATAACATGATACAATACGTCACATCGAGCGCGAATAAAGAAAAATATTTACACAGCTTAGTATCTACAAAGAAATTCTTCGAGTTTCTCTTAACTGTTTGCTTTTTCTGCAGGCTCTCTCACCAAACTCAGCAGCTTTTCCATCTTAGCAACCTCGTTTTCCGGCCCTTTTGCTTTTTCCTGATTAATTAATACCAAAAAATGAATTAAAGGCCTCGTATGAAAAACAGATATTACTTGGAAAATTGACAGAATAACGCCCTTCAAACAAAACTGCAAAATGTCAAACTAAATGGTAAATAATGATGAAAAATGATTCTTTAATGCTGACAAAAAAATCAAGTGGTGAGTGTGTAGAGTTGCCTTTGTTACCACTATGAAAGAGTGCCGATAACAGATTTCAACACAGCAATAACAAATACTGAAGATTTGATTGTTTAAAAGCAAAATATATTTTTACCTTGGGGTGTGTGGCTTTTCTCAAATTTGGCGACAACTTCAGAGATGTGACGTAGCCCCTATAAAGAATGACGCTGCATTAAGCTGTGTTGGCAAAAAAATTGAAAACAGGTTTTGGCAATATGGTCAAAGATTATGTCAGTCGATGTAAAAGAACTAGTTAAAAGGTTAAAAACAGATTTTGAAGGGTAACAGAAAGCTAAACAGTTGAAATTTGAGATGGCAGGCTTTTGCAATATGGTCAAAGATTATGTCAGTCGATGTAAAAGAACTAGTTAAAAGGTTAAAAACAGATTTTGAAGGGTAACAGAAAGCTAAACAGTTGAAATTTGAGATGGCAGGCTTTTGCAATATGGTCAAAGATTATGTCAGTCGATGTAAAAGAACTAGTTAAAAGGTTAAAAACAGATTTTGAAGGGTATCAGAAAGCTAAACAGTTGAAATTTGAGATGGCAGGCTTTTGCAATATGGTCAAAGATTATGTCAGTCGATGTAAAAGAACTAGTTAAAAGGTTAAAAACAGATTTTGAAGGGTAACAGAAAGCTAAACAGTTGAAATTTGAGATGGCAGGCTTTTGCAATATGGTCAAAGATTATGTCAGTCGATGTAAAAGAACTAGTTAAAAGGTTAAAAACAGATTTTGAAGGGTAACAGAAAGCTAAACAGTTGAAATTTGAGATGGCAGGCTTTTGCAATATGGTCAAAGATTATGTCAGTCGATGTAAAAGAACTAGTTAAAAGGTTAAAAACAGATTTTGAAGGGTAACAGAAAGCTAAACAGTTGAAATTTGAGATGGCAGGCTTTTGCAATATGGTCAAAGATTATGTCAGTCGATGTAAAAGAACTAGTTAAAAGGTTAAAAACAGATTTTGAAGGGTAACAGAAAGCTAAACAGTTGAAATTTGAGATGGCAGGCTTTTGCAATATGGTCAAAGATTATGTCAGTCGATGTAAAAGAACTAGTTAAAAGGTTAAAAACAGATTTTGAAGGGTAACAGAAAGCTAAACAGTTGAAATTTGAGATAGAAGGTTTTTGCAATATGGCCAAAGATTAGGTCAGTCAAATGATTAAAGAAATGCAAATAGACAGTCTTAAGGAACCAATTGAAAAATTAATCACGGATTCTGAAGGAAGATATAAATAATTTCCGTACCTGTCATCTCCAATTATGATCATTGGGTGAACAGGGTTGAATTCAATGTGTGTCAATTTTGTCTTCTTCTTGTGTACAACTTCAAAAAGAAAAATCAACAATTAGCAAGAAACATTTTCGGATAAATTAAAAGTAGACGAAAATCAAAAACAGATTTACGATTTGGTGTAAACTTAAATTTGATTGCATGAAACACTAACGTATAAAATATATCTTTTACTATGGAAAGAATTCATTCAATTGGAAATTATTTACTTACCAAATTGCTCACATACAGGCTCATACTTGTTAAGACTCAAATCATAGACCACAACCTAAAAACCAAACTTTAGGTTTTTTCAATCTGTTAATAATGATATGATGAGAAGCTATTAATAAATCAAAAATAGTTTCTCAACTGCAGAACCCTGGAGTAACGCACGAGTTTGCCCTCCCTTTTTAAGCACAGTTCCGACACACTAAGGATTCTCTTTTAAGAACAATATAACGTTCAGTAATCAGCATCGCCCGCAAAACAGCATATGAAGTAATGTTTTAAGATATTGCAGATCTTTGTTACTTTTGATTTCTTTAAGTTTCTTTAAATAAAAATAGTAAATATGTCAATCTTGGTTAATTTAAAATGCATATACCATCTATTGCACTGGATCTTAGGACCTAATTACATTGCAGCAGGCTAGCCAAGAAGACGGCCTGGCTCATCTGCTGAGATAGAATTCAGGTTGGCATTATACTTGAAAAGAGCTGTCTCGACAAGCGGATCAACACAGCTGCAACCCCATTTGCCAACCCAACCCATTTGCCGACCTAACCCATTTGCCGACCCAACACATTTGCCGACTCAACACAGTTGCCGACCCAACCCATTTGCCGACCCAACACATTTGCCGACCCAACACATTTGCCGACCCAACCCATTTGCCGACTCAACCCATTTGCCGACTCAAAACAGTTGCTGACCCAACCCATTTGCCGACCCAACCCATTTGCCGACCCAACACATTTGCCGACCCAACCCATTTGCCGACCCAACCCATTTGCCGACCCAACCCATTTGCCGACTCAACCCATTTGCCGACCCAACCCATTTGCCGACCCAACCCATTTGCCGACTCAACACAGTTGCTGACCCAACCCATTTGCCGACCCAACACATTTGCCGACCCAACCCACTTGCCGACCCAACCCATTTGCCGACCCAACCCATTTGCCGACTCAACCCATTTGCCGACCCAACCCATTTGCCGACCCAACCCATTTGCCGACTCAACACAGTTGCTGACCCAACCCATTTGCCGACCCAACCCATTTGCCGACCCAACCCATTTGCCGACCCAACACATTTGCCGACCCAACCCATTTGCCGACCCAACACATTTGCCGACAACACATTTGTTGGAGCGATCGAGTCCTGGGAATAGGGTGGTGCCCAGTCTTTCTCCCGTCGACCACTGCGTTGACATGTCTTTCGTGATAAATCGCTTCGGCACATGACCTCAAGGGTTAGTTATTGGCTATTGTGGCTGAGTGTGTAGTAAGCACAATTTTGTTACGAAAATCACGTACATAATCTCACAAATGGATTTTCTCTATGCTCCGACCTAGACTTTACAACAACATTTACCGACCCTACACATTTTCCGGACAAGACCGTTTGCCGAGCCATCTTATTTTCCCATTAAACGCGTCTCACATGAACAGAACTTTTATCAACTTTGGATAGGAAAGGGATACCTACCGTGCCAGATGACGTCACAGCAGCAAATACAGTGGATGAATATGGCGCCCAGGCAACATCTCCAACTGCACTATTCAAATCGAAGGTGAAAATTGGCTCCCTGGGAAAGACGTCACCGATGAAAATAATTAGTGGCAATAAAAAAGTACAGGCTTTATTTATGAAAGTAATATAAACAAAAAAGCAAATAAACACCATACGATGTCATATAGAAAAGAATTTGATATTACCAAAAAGTTTTATGAAAACAAAAAATACAAGAACAGTTAAGATACAAAAGATACAAAAAGAAACTGAGTGGTATAATATAAAAAATAAATTCAGGGTTTTACCAGACGATTCTTTTGCAATCAGCCCAAATATTGACGTAAAAATAAAGAGCAGATGGTAGAAAGCCTCATATATAGAAACTTACTGCAATGTGTGATCCCAGATTTTGACTGTCCAATCGGCACTGCATGAGATAAAAATCTTTGAGTGGAAAGGATTCCACTTGACAGAATAAACTGCCATATGATGAGCCTGTGGAGTCAAGAAGATTCGTATAATTTTGTCATTACTCGCTATCTATCACTGAATTTAACCTGACGATAAGAAAACATACATGCATTACAATGGCAGTAAACTGGCGACGATCCAAACAATGGCAGTAAACTTCTGCGGATTAACCAACATTGATTTCAGACTGTCTAAAAATGCATTATGGGATGCTTGCGTAGCGCAATGGCTCATTGTTAGCAATGAGTCTTTAAATACGCTTTGAATGAAATTCAGAATACGTTTTCGTCAGGATGGAATTGTCTGAGCCTGAAATTCCTATTCCTGATAATATGCGCGACATTAAGATATTTTAGTATTCAGCATTACTTTTATTGTAATTAAACGCAGAAAATGTAATTGAATTATTGAGTTATTATATTACACAACATATTAAATATGCTATCATATCAATAGCATTTGGTAGCAGTGGTTATATCAAGAAAGGATATAACTTAATACAGAAAATTCACCAGTAAAAACATATCATGCTTCAATTAACACGAAATAAATACAATTGCTGGTAAAAAAATATTCAAACATAGGAGAGGGAAAAAAGTTGCTAAATCAAGACAATAATTTGATACAGGATACAGGAACAATACTTACATTATAAGTAGCAATGAATACTTACATTATAAGTCGTAAGATACTGGGTCGAATATGCTTTAGAGCATTTGTGAATTTTGCCCTCTTCAGTTCCAACAAGGAAGAGGTAATCAATTGACTCATGAAAATCGAATGCAGTTCCGCAGCCTTGAACGAAAATATTAATCACTAGTTAAGTACAAATGCCATTTTTGACAATTTTTCTATGCAAGACTTACATTTTACGAAATATCATGCATCGAGCAAAATCGTCTAGGTGACACTAATAGTAACTGCAAGTAACTGCAAGTAACACAACATAGTAATAAGTGCTAAAGGCTGCCAGGCCTTTTCCTAACATTACCAACAAAAAAAGTAGTTCCGTAAGAAATATGATATACAAAAATACCAGAAGAAAGCATCTTGAAAGACCTAGAAAGCCCTTTAAGTTTTCATTGAAAGCGTAAAAACATTAAAAACCAACCAAGTGTTGTCAGTTGAGTTCCTTCTGGACCATCTGATGTTACGTCATCCATTTTCAGTCGAATGACGTCAGTAAAATGCAGCTCGCTCTGTGAAAGAGGCAAAGATTTAGTAAAGCGAGATTAAATAAAATGAGGAGCAGGGGAATGAGAATTCGAAACATTTGGGATGCGTTTCTGCATGAAGATTTTTCAACTGTTTCTTTCCAGTGTACAGATGACATTCATTCTGAATCGAGTTTCCATTTCTCTTATCCTCAGCAATAATGCTAAATCCTTCATAGAAAACACAATTAATCATCCACTTCTTCTACAGCTAATATATCAAATGAAGTATACATTAAGGATTTTGTTGCGAAAAAGGAAAGACTAGGGCCTCTATGACTGCACGGTAACATTCATAACCTAGTATTACTAAAGTGCAATTATCTTCATTTGTAGAATCAAATGGAAGTCTTTCTAAACCTTGACAATGATCCACTGAACAACTCTGCCATCAGCAGAAACAGAGAAAAAGTTCAAGTTGCCATCGAGATCGTCTTTTTGCCATTTCACTTGCCAAACAGGATCAGTATGCTTTCCGCTTTTTGCAGTCGACAAATACAATGGTCGTGCTTTCTTTTCAGCCACATTGTACACACCTACGCTGCCTGTTGGGTGAAAAATTAAAGGCACGATGAAAAAAAATCGTTTGTTGCATGTGCACGTCACGTGGCACTTTCCTTGTGTATTTTAAGAAATCGAATGTACAGTACAAAGTATATTTCATGTCACTGGATACACTCATTTTGTATTAGAACCAGATACTTTTTGCCAAGTTTCTGTGTACTTGCTCATTGGACATCTTGAGGCTTGGGTTTTCTTAATATTGTTTTATTTCAAAATTGATACTTCAACAACTAATTGTCATGGATTGGTCAGAAGTAAGAAAACTAAACTAAAGTTTGCATGGAATTTTAAGCACATCGTTGATTAGCTTTTAAAAGCTTGTCCGTTTTTCACACGAGAAAACATTTTTACAAACATTGCTGCTTTACGATTTACTACTTATTTTTTTGGCAAATCGAGCCTCAATATTCTCAAAAAAGCTTTTCTTAGATGAAAAAGCGTTTTATCAGTAAATTCCCTGCTTTTGCTTCCAATTTTTCAATTATTGAAATGGCTATCCTTTCACCATACAACAAACAATAGCATTAATGAAAAGTAATAAGTTAACAAATACTAAATTTGTTACAATACGTAAAAGAAATTTAGGATTAAGAAGAACCAGCAAATAAATCTTCAGATGAGAAAGGCTTACCATCATAAAAGCCAACACAAAAGAGATTCCCGTGTTCCGCATGAACATCCAATGACATCACGCCACTTTCTGTTGGGTATATGTATCTGAAGCGGAAAAGCAAAACCAATCTCTCAACTTAAGGATCGCAGCTCTCAGATAGGCACATTCAGGCAACATTGAGCGACAGCAGAAAAAGCTTGAAAAAGGCAGTCAAATGATGTAAAAGGCTAGATTCCAAATTCATTGAGGGCGCTATTCCCCCATGTGCAACCCTAATCTCTTTTGCCTATGTATCTAAATACACAGAAAGGCTATAGCATTTCTAATACAAAACGCGTTGAGATATTCACGGCAGAGATGAAGCAGCTATTGCAGTAAAGAAAATTTGAATGCTATCGCAGTGAATAAATCTTAAATTTGAATGCTGAATTTGTCAGTTAAACAAGCTATGAAACGTGTAAAGAAAGACGAGATCAACAAGTGAGTCGATATCTTACTCGGGATAGGTTGGGTTCTTCAAGGAATACAAGCAAACCATTCCTGCACCTTGCTTCAGAAAATCATCTGAAAGTGAAATCGCATTGGTTCTATGCAATCAATATGGAGGAAAGAAACTACAAAGCAGTCAACACGGGAAAACAAACCTATGGCGCCATAAAGAACATCATCCAGGGTTTTCATTCATGTCTATCTATTTCTAAGTTAGCAATATAATTTACACAGCTTTAAAGGACGTAAGAATAACTCAAAGGTGCTCTGAGGTAACAACCCAACAACCAGAGCAATTAGAATCAATCACTGTGAAAATTTGGAAGGCCTTCTGAAGACTTTCACTGTGAATTCTGCATTGATGAATATAAAATTTATCATTAAATTAATGGTTTATTGAAAAATCCACTTAAGCTCACTCTGAAGGTATTTCTCGTAAATTTCTAAAAAAATATTCGGTACAATTTTCCGAGATTAAGTCTAAAGGTATAAGATACACGTTGTCTGTCAACCTTACAAACGTGACTGCTATCAAAAGTTTCATGGGGCCAAAAACAATCAAAATGACCCTTACATGTACAAAAAATTCCAAAGTGTAAAAAAATTAAAAAATGGAAAAAATCTCACAAGAGCCGTGCCCAACCGCCAGCAAATCTTGGTACTTCGGGCTCCTGAAAAAATGAAAATAAAATTTTGCAGTAGTCATCCAGTGAATTTGTATTAAACAAGTAATCTAGAGTAAACGTGAACTTGATTAAGAGAATAATATATATAGAAAAAGGATATGCATTGATCGACATAAATTCCGGCACATAAGTAGAGATGTTATTCATTTTAAAATGGCTTTGAAAAAAGCAAACATTTCAGTAACTGCAGTATACTAAAGCTTTTTCGTCTGACACTCTTCAGAGTATCAAACTTCAGAACTTTTCAAAGCCATTTTCTAAGTTTTGAACCACCAAAAGATTCTTAGCATTATTTATTCTCTTATTCTTTTCTTTGGATCGAAATCGCATTTAAAATCATCTAAAAGGCTGCCTGGAAGTATTTCTGAAAATAATTCTGAAAAATGGAGAATTTTTTCTAATAAAGATAACTTGTCCTTTCATGATTAAAGATATCATTATATAACATACAAACGCTCGATTAGTAAGTTATTTTACGATGCAAATGATATAAACTCAGTTCTTTCTCTAGACATCACTCGCAAATGAAAAAGAATAAAAACATGTAAAGCAAAGACAAGAAAGCACGTGTTCTCACCAGCACAACGAAGTTACGGTCATGCGCTTTGCTTTCTCGTATGAAAATTTCCACAAGGGTAAAAGGGTGCCTTCCAGATCTCTGAATTCATCTGACTCATCTTCCCAATATTTGAAGTCTATAAAAACAATTCGAAGTGACGTAAGCAGATCTGATGTACATTGGATAGCAAAGAGTGAGGGTAAACTGCGGTGAAATTTGATTGGTGAGCGCTGGAAACCCTCGCGTAAAAAGGGTGAATGGGAAAGGTGGTAACAACGAAATGTAGATAACAAAGCAGATGACTCCGAAACTAGACACGATTTTGAGGAGGCAGGATATGGAAAAATAGCTCATTTTTAGAGTTTTCGTATACATTCTGAAGTTTAGATACTGTTTTCAAGCCCAAAGGAAAAACGTTTACTAGTTTTGGGTCAGTAATGCCTATTTCTCTAAAACAAGTAGTGTAAAACCCTTTTGTCAACTCTTTTTGCTATAATGCAGGCAGAGAAAAAATGTAAACGACTACTTCGGTTGCTGGTCATTTTAAAATGATGTCATGCAAATCATCCACCTTTCCAAAACGACCACCTATCCGAAACGATCACAATGCAAAACGACCACCCTTGTTAAAGGAACACGTCGCCTGACATTAGGGTTTATTGCTTAATATACTTGTCCTAGCATGTAAACATATTAATTTTTAAATTCTAGGTTACGTACCATGTGCTATTTCGTCAAAAGTATTCTGGTTCACCATTCTTTCAACGATCTTCGCAGCTCTTCCTACTCTGCTAATGTCATCGCTCTGCAAACAGATTTTCAATGAGTTTAGATCTCCTAGTCCAACTTGCTTTAGGGGCAAAATTGTATCAAAGTATAATATAAATAGTATAATAGTAAGTATAATAATATATAGAACAAAATGGCATTGAAAGACAGAGATAAATCTTTGTGTGAGCTGCGACAGGGTGTTATTCCCAACACAAGGGAAAACCTCGCTAGTGTGTTTCATCGTGTTTCAGGAATCAGTCCTTATCAGAACAACAATGCGACGATCATCAGACACCTCAACGTGGAATTCCACACACACACACTTGCTATTTAAAAACCTTTTGTGTATTATGTAAATAATAGATGAAACGATAGTCTAAAGCAGGGGTAGGCAACCTACGGCCCGCGGGTCAGAATCCGGCCCGGGAAGAGAGTTTTTGTGACCCCGCGAGATCAAATATATCATATCATAATTTTTTTGGTTGACAAGGATGATTTTCTAAGGGGTCGCAAATATTGAGTTAAACATTTCGATTGAAAATTAGATTATCTAATGTTTTCATAAAACTTGGGAATCATGAAAAGATTAGTTTACTATCCGTTATCAAGAATTCATCCTGCTTAAAGATAGTACGGCAGAATCTCTGAAGGACTAGGCGAAAGTTCACAAATGCATCAAGAACGAATCGCACTGGGTGCACTCGTAGTCTCAGTTGTACCGTGGGCCAATATTGAGCTGTCCGTGGGAAGTAGTGTCAGCGGATCTGCCTTTTAGCTCAGACCATTCACTTAAACATACATGAACACCAAATTATCCAATAAAGAAAGTACGCATTAGTTTTTGAGAGTCGACTGTCTCTAATCGCCAAGAATCGCACCGTAAAGCAGCGCTGAAGTCCTAATGCGTATTTCTTTCCTTTCCACTAGAAAGGTTGGGTGATTGGTGATTTTGTCAAAGAGACTGTCGAGTTTCTAAAACTCATGCATACTTTCTATATTAGATAATTTGGTTTTTACGTGTATAAAAAGTTAATGGTCTGAGCTAAAAGGCCGATGCTAAACGTTGATTGGTGGATAATTCAGTATTTCCTTCCTAGGATGATTTTTGAAACCCTGAATCACATCTTTTTCAATTTTGGTTGGTTTTCTCAGTTTTCCCTTTTGAACTTACGACTGTAACAGTACTTTCTATGTAAAAGAGAGGTTTGTACTTGTAGTGAAGCTGAGTTCAAATGAAAGTTTTACATTATTATTATTATTATCGTTTTATTACAACTATCGATTTCGTTTTTCTTATTACCTTTGGCCCGCTAAAAAAAGGCTTGAAGGATCTGGCTCAGTCCTCAAAGAGATTGCTCACCCCTGGTCTAAAGTAAGACCTAGTGTACTCCAGTAAGACCAGTTTGTCAATTTCCTCAAATATACAAAACAACAGGCTTCTACTATGAGCAAACATGCATTTATCTGCCTCATAGCATATCTATTTTTTCTAAGTGAAAAGATAGCAAAATAGCGTATTTGCAAACTCGGCTCACCTGAATCTCAGAGTGGTTGGATTTCTTTTTCTTGTCGTCATCTCTTTTGCCCCCTGTACCTTGCTTTTTCGATTCTTTCTCTTTATTCTTTTCCTATTTCAAGATTTTGAGAAAAAAATTAAGCTGTGAATGTGAAGGCCAGCAAAGTTGAGAAATATAAAGAGTTGCAGCTGCAATGGATTGCAAAAACGAACAGCATTTTGAGTGTTATTGTATTAAAAACTATCTTTAAAATCAATGCAATTTTTTGAAATGATAGGTAGGACCACCGTAAAACGACAAAATGTTAAAATTAAATTATAAAAAAACTACATCGTCAGAGTGAACTTATAAACAACTTGAAACTCAAACAACTAACAAAACAAAAAGTTTTTGATATTGCCTTAAAAGATTGAATAGAGAAAGAAATGAATCGAGTAAGGCGGAGTGCAAGTCCATTACCTGTCTCTCTAGATCCTCGACATATGCGTCATAGATTTCCCACTACGGAGAAGAAAATGCTGCATAAAAAAATTTGGTATTTGAAAGATTAGTGTGGGGTCAATCGTGACAATGTCAACTCAAACTTGACTTTAGTGAATTTAGTGAATTTCATTTTCTTATGATGCCTGTTCATTGCTGACTAGTGCATCCGAATATTGACCTTCATCACATCGGCCCTGGAGGTCTGCGTTATGATTAAAAACAAACTGTACCTTGAAAACCTAATCTTGATTTACATTTACACAATTGTTCAAAAGTTTAGCTTCTCTGTTAGACTATGTTTGAGCAGGCAACACCAACCTGATTCGCAGTGGCGGAAAAATTTACTCTAGGAGGTGGCTCTGTCATCGTTCCTCGCTCCTAAAAAAGAAATACAGAGAATGGGTTTAGAAGTTGATTTCATACCAGTTTGTTGTAGGTCTTTCCTGAATTCTGCACATTAACAAAATATCAAGGTAATAATGTATTCTCTTGCTGTATTAGTAGTGAAAGAAATGAAAAGTAAAGAAAACAGAAAGCATTTGTTCTTACTCTGTAAGGATTATTATAAGTTTGGGATGCTCTCTCGCAGAAGTTAAACTGGTTTGTGAGCTTCTGGTCTTTGACGGCAGGAGTTGGTGTCATGTCTTCCCTATCCCCCTGAAATTAAGAGCAAATGGTCAGTCAAAAGAGGAATATTTACAACAAGTTAAGTAGGTTAGAGACTATGCAGCCTGCTTATAAAAAGGTAAAAGGAAAACAAAGCAAGATATAAAGTTACGCCAAATATAGTGGGTGAAAAATCAATGCACCTTTTCTTCAACTTTCTCCTCTGCAGTTTCATCTTCCCCAGGCTCTGTAAACTCATCTTAAAATGATAAAGACAAGTTTCAGAAAATAAAGAAATTGATTCTATTCCAAAGAATACTATGAAAAATTTTGATGGAAGCATATCTAAATCAATGTATAAGACAATGGCGTATTGTGAGCTGTTGAAGTGGGTATGTGGCAATGGGCGTGGTCAACAGGTAACGTCCCTGTGGGAGACCAGGGGGTAAACCCCGAAAGCTGCAGTTTTTTAACGCCAGTTTATTGTTTTTATGTATCGTGTTTTTGTACAGGAATTTCTATCATTTCAAAAAAGAACACTTGAAACACAATCCTAAATGATGATTATGCTAATGAAAATATGATCATTTTCTTCACAGTCACCGTGTTACGTATGTTATGAAATATATCTATTCGTTTAATACCTGAAGGCAAGGCTGGCGGCAGAAATGGAGTCGGAGGTCAGACCTGGTTTTGTTTTGTTTCAATCTAGCTGTTAAAAAGTGCTGATGTTGGAAATGATGCTATGAGTCCCCGCAATAAATTATTGGTGGTATCGACTCGCATATAAATTTCAAAAACTTAATGACCGCACGAATAATCTACTTGTACTTCAGCTCAGGATGTATTTTTTATTTAAGAAACAATAACTGCAGTATAAAAATGGCCTCTTATATAATCTATCCTGTCTCCCCTGCCATCTCATGTTCACAGCAGAGTACAATTTCTGAACTAAAGAACTATCCCGGTTCCTTTATAACGATTTAATGTTGCCAAATATATGAATATTTGATAGACCATTTCAAGGCAAAATGAGTACTCTGACAAGGCAGAACCCCGTATTATCCCTGTTTGAGCGCCTTCTCTCCAGTTTTGATGCTAAGGTTGAAATGATAAAAAATGCCATTTATAATTTTTCATTTGCTTCTCTACAATCTACACAATGCACTTGTTCTAATCCAAATCTCAATAAATTGCGCCGAGATACATCAACATACATCTAGGGCATGTGTTCGCCGAACCTCATGCCCTAGCATGCCTTGATGCTACGCCACTAAAATAAGACTCCAAAATTTTCTGAGTTGAAAAGTTCACAAAACAGAATAACAATAAGTAAAGACTTCTTTTTTATTGTTGGGTTTACAAATATGATGGAAACCACCCACAAGAATATTTGGCTTGTACAACTACGAATAGACTAAAGGCATAGCCAAAGCAAGTCAGAAATATTGGATTAATCACATTTGGGTTGTTGCACTATGCTAACTCATATTTTCAAGTGTGTTTAACCTAAAAGTGTGACTAAATTTAAGACATTTAACACATAAGATTAATATTGATGTAAAAACTAAGTATCTATCCATTTTTCTGATAAACTTCAACTGAATGTTTATAAAGTAGAACTTGCTATGCATCTTACCATCACCAATTCCATCATATTTTACCAACTGTCTTCTTGCTTCATCAGACTCTTTGTGTAATAAATTTCTAATTTAAGATATATACAATTAATGACGTAAGTAACTAATGATATGAATATTTAAGATTTTAGTGAAGTTTATTAATTTCATTAAATTTGATTCGAATTTTGAATGATTAAAACTTTAATTTTAATAAAAAAACTGCTCAATGAATAAAATCTTGTGCCTTCTTATTCTTAGAGGTTAAAAAAATATCCAAAAGATTAAAAGTCATTCAATTCAAATAATTGGTAAAAATGCCTCCTTTAAGAAGATAAGCTTTGGGAAAAGATTCAAGGCATAAACAGATTTTTTTTCAACCATATAAAGAACAGCTAATTGCAAAAACATGAATATTTAGGGATAAAAGAAATAAAAGAAATAAATATGTCCTTTGAAGCAAAGTTGGAAATTTTGGTTTAAAAAGAATGCATTGAAATTGATTTACTTACCCATCAAGACTAAAATGCACTGCCAGCTGATCAACATTGGGTATCTGCCTGTAGCTGTTTTCCTAATTGTAAAATTTTCAAATGAGACATTAAATTTTTGATAGCTCACAATTCCAAATAACTCAAAAAGCTGTCAAAGAAAGTTATAATATACACTTTCACAACAAAGTCTTAAAGTGATAGTCAAAATATACATACCTTGAAGCTGTATCTAACAATATTACTGGGGGCATGTGGGTTATTTGCAGTCAAAATTCTTGTGAATTCTTCTTTCAATTCTGTCTCACTTAAATCTAGTTGATCATCTGGCTTTATAAGTTGTTTTGGCTGTAAAAAGGAACATAAATTGTTGTATAAAAATCATAAATAGTAGTTTACTTTGCATTGATTTATATCTTATTTGAAAAAATATAATATTTTGATTAGGCTGCTTCTTAGACACACAGACTCTTGTAATGAATCCATGTGACTGTATAAAAACTTTGAATAATCAAATACAAAGAGAATTGATTTTCCAATGCAAAAAATCATGAATGAAATAAACATAAAATGTTAACATAATATCTTGCCCTGTATTAAACATTAGTTCAATTAATATCTATTTTAGCTCACAATGTTAAATGACAATACTTCTCTGTTCATCTAATTGCTCTTTGTCATTTTGTGCTGCTTCTGTTAAATTTTTATAAACTTATTTTTGCTATGCTGCTGGTTTATTGTGCAAAAAATTGAAATCAACACAACACTTTTGTCAATAAATACCACAGTTTGCACTTATATATGTAAGAAGTTATGACTTATGGATTGGAAAATCAATGCTGATTGGTAGAAAACAGCATGTGTTAGCCTACCTGCATCCAATCATCTGGATCATCAAATCCTCTGTTCAGTGCATTCTCATCATCCTGCATAACAAATGAAATTGAAACTTAAACGCCAGTAGTAAACAGCAAAATGATAAAGACAATCATGCCATTTCTAGTGTCCAAATAACTAAATGCATAACTGTGTTGCTTCGGTGAATAAACAATTTCAACTTTGATAGCACCTATCTAATATAGCTTTATTAGCTTTAGCATAACATTAAGCAAATTAGCAAGGATCCTAAAAGAACAATGTGTTGTTTCCAATACCAATCTTTTCCCTTTGCTTTTTGCAATTTCTGGCTTATTAGTAGTTTTCTGATTCTCAGCAACCCCAGCTGGAGCAGTTTTACGTTCCTTAAAAGAAAGAAAGAAAAACCAAATCAACTGCAAAATCAGGAAAAGCTACAAAATTGGACAAACCAAAGCAATAATTCACTGATACATTTTGATTATCAATACAAACAATGAAGAAGCAATAAATGCTCTAAAATAAATCATACGTTATTTAAGATAACAAGAACATTTAATGTCTTTCTGCATTCCCATCAAGAGAAAAATGTTCAAGAGCAAAATTATTTACCTTTCCTTGTTTGATTGATTTTCTCATGCTGACGTTATGTGAATTAGCCACTTGGCTTTTGATTTTAGAAATTAGGCCAACTTCGCAAACGTTTTGGAAGCCTGTCCTGTATATCACGTCTAGTTGTCTAGGCAACTAGATTGGCCTCCGCAGCGTTGACGTTTGTTTTGCATTGAACTGTCGTCGTTGCTGTTGCCGAGAAGTTGATAACTCGTGACGCAAAAAGACGGTTTTTAAGATGGCGTCTGTTTATTTGCTTATGTTGATATTTTCTACGTTGGGTTTCTTAGAGGTGGCCTATTCAGGTCATCTTCTGCAGGATTTGGGAGGCAACGAGACATTAAACACATCGACAACCGAACACCCAACTACTACAAACGCAACCACGAAACTACCCACTACGAAACTACCCAGCACAACAACCAGAGTTACACCAACTTCCTCGAAAAACGCCACTAGCACCGCCGGACCAAAGAAGGATTGTAGCAAACATACGTCGTGCGATAGCTGTGCTGATAGCTATAAGTGCTACTGGTGTGCACCGTCGAAAAGCTGCGAAAAATGGCCAGAACATAAGATAACGCCAGGGTCCTGCTCTGGGAATAAATGGTATTGGAAGCAATGTACCATCCCCGGTAAGTTGTGTAAATGACAAAATCTACGTATCAGCTTGATTGGCTTTATTGAAATTCAGGCATCAAATACAGGAATAACAGAAACATGCAATGTTTTTGAAGAATTTGAGAATCATTTCCAAGATGATTTACTGCGATGTGACACGACCACCAATGTCGGTCGTTTGGTTGTTAAAGCCATGCTATACTTTCATATATGATCATGGAGTGCAAATTCCATGCCTTTTTGCCCTATTTTGTCAAAATATAGATTCAACACAACTTTTAGCGAAGCCTGGCAGCCATTTTTTCTTTAATTTTTTACCTTGACATTAATTTTAACTGTTGAAGAGTAAACTTTGCTACGCACCTGCAATATAATTTCCCATCCTCGCACTTGTGCCTTCTAGTATTTCAAAACCCCTCAGATTTTAAGATAGACACACAGAGGAGCTGGAAGCTTTGTGATGCAGCAGCGGCAGGAACTGCGGAAAGGGCACCTTGGGGGAATCAAAGTTTGTTGATGAAATAGATCAGGAATCATTGTTTAGCCAATGACGAAGCCTGGTTAAAAGTGAAGGCGCTGTTAAGGGGAACAGGGTTGGTCTGGGGGCAAAGCCTTAAGGGAAATTTTGCGTTGTTACGCCCTAAAGACTCTTAGAAACAGGGGTAACACACAAATAATACATTTGAATGAGGACAGTCAAACTTTTATTCTCAAAATTTCTTTCACCCCAACATCAACCATCAAGGGAGGCTGGACTCAATCCTACCTTACATAGGAATTAAAATTTGTTTTGATGACCTTCTACATTGATATAACTTTTGGATATAACTCCTCTAAACATACTGTTTTTTCTTTCTTTTTTTAAAGTTGATACAATCTGTAGCTATATTGAAGCCCTTCCCAAGTGAATCGAGCAGAAAGATTCTGGCGACCATGTCCTTTCATCATCATCAGGTACCATCTTCTATCGGAAGGTTGGCTACCATGACCCTCCAACTATCCCTATCCTCAGAATATCGTTTAGCTCTCCCACTTACACCTGCTCATTCCTTGACATTGTCTCCCCGTGTTCTTCTTTGTCTTCCCCTGTCTCTTTTCCGTCAAGCATACCTTCCTGAACAAACCTTGCCAAGAACCTGGATGATCCCCCTCATAATAAGGCCAGCAAATCTCATTTTTCTTTTTATCATTTTGTTGACTAAAACTCTCTGATGTCCATGTCCTTTAGATTAGCTAAAAATCCATTTCAAAATAATTTTTGCAGTCATTTTTTTGCAATCGTTTAGAAAGCTGTACACTTTTGTAATGTCTTAATAATTGCTTTCACAAGCTGGAAACCCAGAGGGCCCCCTAAACCTCAATGCCCAAGGCCAATTTTCCATTGCCACCACCTTTTGGTAACCCTGGTTGTGATCTTGTTTCTAAAAGCAGATCGAATAGAAACATTTTAGATCTTGGCTCTAAAAGGTCACCCTTTTGCTCATTTTATATGTCACCTTAGCAATGCAAGGTCACTTGTTGATTATGCAGTTGGCAAAAATGGCAACTAGGTGAGCTGCAAAGGGGCAGGTAACCTGAATTTTTGAAAAGGGGCATGTACCCACTGCGCCCCGGTCTCTACATATTTGCTTGAATTTAAGACATCATTAATGCCTTGCTTGATATATTGAGCATTTGCAAACAAACATTGGTAGCAATCTGAGAATCTTGATCATGAAAATTAAAGAGAACATATCAACGGAAAGGTTTTTTGAGGTCAAATTGCTTGGCAAATTAAGAGAGCCATTTAAATCAAAATTTACCAGTATTTTGATGTTGTTACAAAAGTCTGACTGTGTGATGATAGTTTCAAAACAGACTTAAAACTCTAAGTTTGCAAATTTTCCACAACAGAATCTTACTTGATCATGAAAATTTATACTAAATTTTACTAATATTTATGCTAAATTTGCTAGGACCATGGATTTTTTGTCTGAGTTATGAATATTATATAATATATCTATATATAAATAGCATAGAGTTGGAGAAAATAAAACTACATATTTTATCTCTACAAGCCTGTTTCGTGAATAACTCACTCTCCTGAAGAGCCTTTTTCCTGAATAACTCACTCACGCTTTACCTGCAAATGTATTGAGCAATCTTACTTTATCTTTATCTTTCAAATCTATTAGCATTTTAAAAGTTAAAATAATCTTCTTTCCTCAGGTTACATTTTGGTAATTGTTGTTCCTGTTCTTGGGGTATTGATTCTACTGACATGTGGCTGTTGCATATATTGCAAGTGTTGCAGGGTTAAGAGCAAAAACAAGGAGCGGGAGAGAATTGAAAGGCGACGAGAGGATATGAAAGATAAACACGAAGAAAGAAAAAGAGAGAGGCAAAGCAGAACAGATTTGATAAGGCAGAAATATGGATTATTGAAGACAGAAGATGAGGAGCCTTTGCTGTAAATGGCCATGGATTTCAGGAGCTTCTGCAAAATAATTGTTACTGTACAGTGGCTGGTTCTTTTTTATGATTCTAATCAGCTTTTTGATCATTTAAGACTATTCTTACAATAGGAGAAGGCTAATAAGATAGCCAGTGCAGCAAAAGAAGAAATTTTGGCCATGTGAAGAAATAACACTCAGTAAATTATGTTGTTCGCTTTGTGACATTGTTTTATGACTATGAAAATATTAATTTTTGAAAGATTTAGAAGACAGAGATGCACTGACTTATGGTTCAAGCACATAATGCCTTGATTATAGTTGGCAATTTCTGTGATAATATAATAGAATAAAGATTTATCATTAATCAAAGCTAATGACTAAAGAATAGGAAAGAAATATAAAATCCACTGAAACTTATTTCATTATATGAAGACAAATTACAGTTGCTTCTAAAGGTGTCAGTTGCAGTACATTTTTACAAGTGAGGCATTTCGTTTTTCAATCAATTTTTATGTCCATTTGAAAAGCTCTGTGCTCCATTTAAAGAACTACGTAATTTGTGTATTAAACTATAAAATGTTTAATTAATTTTTTTTGCACAAAGTCACATTGCTTTATCCAATAAACTTGGTGTTACAGTTTTTAGAGGAAGAAAATATGACCTAAAATTGCAAGTTTGCATTTCTTGACATGTTTAGATTTACTACATGTCACTGAATACACTAAATACATAATATGGACAATTGGTTTCCCACCTAAACTCATACCATTACTGGCTTTGGTTGGCCTAGCTGCAGTAGTGAATTCATAAATCTATGTAGGGCGCTTATTTTCATGAAGGAGAGAAAAAGGAAGGGCGATGATAACATTTAGGAACATGATGCTGGCTTAATGTTAGAGGGATTGGCTCAATGTGCAATACCCGACGGATTTACACGCGCAAGGCCAGGGAAGGCCAGAATCTGCATCTAAAATAAAATTTGACGGGAGAAAAGCTAACGGTTCCATAGCTTTATCTATTTTAATGTTGACATGAAAAAAAGGGTCTTCCAAAATTTTGAAATTGTAGCAGCGTAACAGCATAGCATAACAGCGAATAATCGACTTTTTTACAAATGAATGAAACCAAAATAAGATGGAGAGAAAAAATAAATAAAAGACAGTTTGGCAATAAAGCATTAGCCATTGCCCTCTAGTCCACACACGCTGCCTCATACACATACGATAATAATCAAGAACTTCATGAACTAAAGATTAAGTTTGGCATTGGGCCTGGGATCTCAGAAAGTGGAAAAAGGGGTGAGGTCATGGTGAGTTTATCAACGACCTATTGAATTCAATGAAAGCAGTAAAATATTTTGCTATAAAACGTTTAAATGATTAAATATAGCATTTCCTATTTTTTTACTCCCTTTCGGACCAATTTCTGGTCAACGGGAAGCGCATTATAATTTACTGTAGAGAAAAAGAAAATATTAGAGCAGTCCAAAAACAAAACTAAATCGGATTCAAAATTTTCAAAGCGTCAGCCAAAAATTTATAATTATTATCATTACTCTCAATGTTTCCATATCAATGTCTTTTTTCAATTTTTCTATTTTCATTTTGTATTTTTTACCACCATTGTCACCATTATTATCATTATCCAAAATTCTAAGAACTTTTTATTATTATCATCACTGCCCACCCTCATAATACTTTCATCCCATCACCAACACCCACACTCCCTCACATCACTCGCCACCCTTGCAGCTTCTACTTTCATTACCTGTTCTTCTTCGCTGCGCTGCATTCACATCATTTCACATCAACCAATCCGACACCACCATCCCCTGTTTTAAACTTGTGTACTTTTTAGTCCGTTTACTTTTGCTCTGATGAAGCCCTGTATGCTGGGGTGAAATCTTAGCCACACTTAATTTAGGTTTGTTTATTGATGTTTGTTCTCGGCGTGTTGCGGTGCTCCTTATTTGCTACATTTTAATCGACTTTTCGCCGCAAGAATTCCATCGATCGAAGTCCGTCGAGCAGTTTGTTATCGCGACCTTTCTTTTATTTACTCAAATGTTCCACGATTCTTTGCTGATGTCAAATGAGCACATAAATAATATGGGCTTGCAAATCCAGGTTTGGTTTTAAACTCTGTTAATATCAAGCAATCTTTAAACATATCATTGTGGCATGTTGTCCTTGTTATATTTGTCCCACTTGTGCAAGGTCATCATGAACTCCTAGGCTGAATCCTTTCTATGCATTACCAACAAGGATAAAAACATTTAGCAAACTAAGTAGAGATACGTCATCAGCACCAACAATGCCCCTGTCAGCCACATCAAGGCACAGATCAAGGCCACTAATGATCTCTATTGACTCGTTAAGCTAACATGTTTACAAAGTACAAGATATTCCAAACATCTTGCAAGAAATCATGTATCGTACACATTAGTGAGATCACAAATCCTTTGGAAAAGAGCAGCTTGCATCCTTTCTAGATACGACCCATGCTTTAAAAGATATCTGTATTTATAAAATCGATTGTATTTCCGGTAGTCTGAGAAGGGTAGACAAATATCTATTGGTTGTGAGCGAGATCCCCTTTATGGGAATCTGAACAATGTGACTACTTGATTTCCTGGGGATTCTTATGAAGGGAATCTTGCTAACAACCAATCAAGATCTGTCTACTATTCTTTGAGTCTGTGCATATCTACAAAAACGGTTTTCGTTAAGGATGCATCACACATAACACTCTTACTGTGAAAGTGCACCAACAAGTATTTTAAACAGTTTGTTCCATGAATTTCGTAGTAAACATGTCGAAATTGACATTAAATCATCAAACATCTTATTTACGGTATTTGGTGTTCCACACGGATCTATCCTTGGATCAATGATTTCAATCTCTGCATTAATGATCCAAACACAGTATCTATGTCGGTTTACTGCGTAAACAATTAAAGTGCATTAGAGCCTCATGTGTGAGGTGAGGTAATAAAAGATAAAAATGATTGCTTGCTCCGTTCGATTTTTTTTCTTTCAATCCTTTTAATATTACATTACATATTGGTAAAATTTCTCATTTTTATTTCGAACGGAAATTCCCCACTACAATGATAATGTGTGGAGCTACTGCATGCTTCCCATACAAGAAACCAAAGCACTTATCAGCCCTGCTGATTCACTCGGAAAAACTTTGACATGCACTCCTTCCCAAACAATCGGGTTGATCATCTTTGGCTCTGCCACATAAAACAAATGACCCTCGCCCCAAAGACTTTGGAAAACAATACCTATATTCTATCCAAGAAAAGGAAATTTTGCTGGCTTGTGGCCCTCGTGTGTGATAACATGAAATAAGGAACCAATCGAGTCTGCCTTGGTAATTTTTGGCATTCCCTCTTCAGTGAAAAGCGTTCTCATCCATTGTCTTAGAGCAAATTTAGTACCAGATGAAAGTCTTTCGAAGTCCTGATCTTCGTGGGTAACATCCACAGGAGCCGAAGCCATGAGCTTTGACTGACATAAGTCTTGGGGCTTCTGCAAGCCATCAACAATAACTGTGGCGCTGAAAGGGGAATTGAATCAATATTATCACCTTGAATTGAATATCTTGGATTTCAGGTCATTCACCTTGAATTGAATATTTCGGATTTCAGGTCATCAGGCTATGGAACTCAAACAAAAACGAGGGAAGTCGCTTGGAAATTAGAGTTAAAAAATACGACTGGAAGCAGGAAATAGCAAAAAGGGCGTAATTTAGAAAGGGAACTGAATTCTAAATGAAAGTATGTAAATCCAGTGATCTCACTAAATATATCAGGAAAAAAAAGCTAAAATTTGTTGGCATTGTTTTGAAATCTTCGAAGAATTACCGAAAGGAAACCTCTTATCTCAAAGAAAGCGGTAACAGTCCGTTCCGATTAGGGCATATGGCAAAAGTTTCTGACAAACACGCATTGGCTGACAAACATTGAGACGTTAGCATCAGGAGATGACAAGTTGCTAAAGAAATTATCGAATCAAGCCGGAGGATTTTAAAAAACTGAACAGACAGACATCATCATCATCATATGCAGACTGCACAGCAACTGTAAAGCAAACATACTTGAAATATTGTCGCGGCGTTTTGATGGCCTGCCCGTGGGCATCACTCTGGCTTATTTGACGCACAAGCCCTTCATCAAGCCAAGCCGCTGCATCAACCTCGTTTTCATCTAGCTTTAAATCGCTGTCAAGTTGCGAAGATGATTTCTTTGATTTCGCCAGCAGATAAACAACAACATGATGTCTTTTGGGTAGACCCATGGAGAAAAGCGGCGGGTAGACGGACTACAATAAAATGAAGAGTTACTACTAACATAACATGCACATTACAGTAGGGGGGGGGGGGGAAAAAAAGGAAACAAAAGGCTGAAGGAAAGAAGCAGAAGAATATTAGCAACTTAAATTACAACCTACCCTACAAAACGTGATATCAGTAGCCCTTTTAAAACTAATGAGATTGTCCATCTGGGGATATGGCTAGGCTGTCAAAACACGAGCCATGCATCAGATAGTTAAATAGATAGATAATTAAATCAAGCAAATATCGTTTCTTCAGTTTTGCGTGATAAATAGAGAAAGCGTGTTTCAGGTTTTCTCTTGAAAGGTAACATACCTCCCACAGCCCAAGTACAAGCCCTTCTCCGTATTGAGCCTTTTCTACGGTTAACCCAGTTTCTTCTTCTAGCTCACGCAAAGCAGCTTCTTCCAACTATGAATGAACAGTAATTCGGGTTGGACTAATTTTTAAAAGGATAAAAGCCTGAATGAAAAATGATAATATAATAGTAAGTGCTGCTGTGATCGAGATAAAGTTACAAGTTTCGCCTAGACGGCAAAAATAAATAACAAAAGATTTCTAGGTTTTTAACTAGGTCTTTTCATTTTCACTAGGTCTTTCAAAAACAAAGCTAAAAATACGAGCATTAGTGAAGATAACATAAAATGCTCTTCAGAATAAGTGACAATAAAAATGCGTTTACTAAATAGGGATGGCGTTTCATACAAAATATATAAAATAATCAGATGCCAACATAAAATATAACTTTCATGGGCAGGCATAGGTTGTGGCCCTGGGTATGGTTTCTGCGGTGTTGCGGAAGGCAGCAGATGCACTTCAACAACCCTAACCCAAAAGGGAGGAAGTAGGCGTGACAGTACAAAAAGGTTTACCACTTAGTCCCAAGATAAATCCTTAATGTCAATTTCAATGAGACATAAACTGATAGATGAAATTATGAAAAATTAGTTATTCGACAGGAGAATATATCGGAGGAAGTGGAGAAATCGTTTTCTTAATTGAGATGATTTGGAATGGTAAATATTTAAAATACAATGCAATCTACATCAACAACTGGTAATGGATATTCTCTCATGACCATGAGATGCTTTCAAAAATGCAAATACCACATTTGTTTGATTATAACCAGCCGTCAACATAATTGAAAAAAACTCAGAGAATACAACTCACAGTTTCCCCCTCTTCAAGGTGTCCACCTAGCGACAAAAAGCGAAGTTTTGCACCATCATAATCATGCAATACAAAACAAATAGTTGGCATTGAGCATTCAGACAGAACAGAAGTGAGATGAATATCTTATAGAGAAAGAAAATGTTCTCTTTTTATTAAGCTAAATTTCAGTCACCGATAACTTTTTTCAGTGATATGAAACGAGACATATGCAACTGAAAACATTGATTGTTCGATCCAGAGCTGAAAAAACAGCAGTTGGGCACTGACAATAACAACCTGGCAGCAAAAAACTCCGCATTTTAACTTCTGTTGTAGGCCATACATGTTTGTTCTAGAAAGATAGAGGATTGCCAACATTGTTTTGTTACTGTAGCTTTATTATGGAGCTGTAACTTGGTAAATAGTATCAATTCACTGATACTGTTAATGATAGGACTCAAATTAGATGATAGAACAACAGCTTTACCATTCAAATCCGAAAAGGAATCGCAACAGAAAATAAGGTAAAACTACATGTATGAAAAATATGAGTAGTAGAAATACAGATTATATCAGGACATGATAATATGCTAACACACTGCTGTTGGTGTCATGAACTCTAAAGAAGTCTCAAGGCAAAAAAGCTTTGCACAAGTAAAATTTCAGATACACTTTGCTGGTATTTCAAATTTGTCCCCATTACTACAGACTTAAAAGTTTTAATGATTGGTTCACAGAAAGCTTGCTACAAATTCTAACAAATTTTTCGACAGCAGTTCCACTGAAAAACTTGCATGTTAGATCAATAAAAATGTTCCATTGGATACACCTCAAGTTTAGAATAAACAAATAAAATATAAAAGATTGGGAAAGCTTTTTGAACTTTAATGGAACCATTCTCAGGGAGGGTAATGCTATCCAGTTGGGATTAAGGAACTGAGTAACAAGCAGATGTGCCAGCATAGAGCATTCTTTTTCCAACAATTATCACAAATAAGGTGCTTACTCAAACAGATACTGTTATTGCTATAATGTATTTTGCTTAGTCCTAATTGTATACACAAATGCAAAAATTATAAGAAAAAAATAAGCACTTGAATAGAATACAAGGTTACCTGGAGGAACCCATACACCAGGGAATGTTCTCAGGTGCTTTGATCTTCTTGTGATTAGAACTCTCTTGTCTGAAGATTGGATTAAAACGGAGACACCAACCCTCACTCCACCATCTTTATGAGCTTGCGATATATTTTCAGTATCGTTTGCTGTCAAAAAGCAACAAGGACAACCAGGAGGGTGCTGAGAACAAAGTGAAGAATTGTTTAACTAATAATACATAAGGTTCCAAGCTATGTATGAATAATAAATTCAGGTGAAATACCAAGTTTAAAAAGACATTATAACAACTATCGTCTCAGAAGCTACTCCAGAACCATCTTCTATGAGCTGCCCCAACCTCAACCAAGCACAACATATAGTTTAAAGATTTCTTTGTTTAAGATGGGCTTGGGTCCCTGTGCTTTCTGGTGCCAGGCCTGCCCTTTAACCCTGGTACCTCAAGCTTAATCAGAATAGAAAGCCAGGTCAAGCATAAAAAGGGTTGCAATTTATCTCTTTGACACCCTGTCCTGTGTAGCTCAATAGCTTCCCATAAAACCTTTGCCACTTGTCACTAAACTAAATTTTTATGTCTTTAGCTGTCTCTCTTTCATGCAAGAGACCTACTAACTAATTTTTTCAATTCTTTCATCCTAGCACTTTCCCTCATAACTCAACCTTGCTGTTTATTAACCTTCAACAGCCTTTCTTACTACCCTTTTTGCTTAAAACCCATTCAAGTGTTCTCTTTATACCCAACCAATAAATAAGTAATAATTTAAATGAATTAGCTTGGTTTCATCAGTACTGGCATATACCAAAAATTCTTATCCATATGTTGTGATTCAGTTGCAATTCAATCGGGGATCATAATGAATTATAAACTGCAGTGGGATACTTTTTAAGAAATGAGGCAAGAGCATCCTACCACATTTCTACAAAGCCAAGAAATTATTTAAACTTGAGCTTCTCCCTATGAAAGCCTGGCTCTGCCAAAAAACACTTGAGACAAGTGCGTTTTTCTACAGAATTGTTACCTCAAATCTGACACCCTCTTCTGCTGGGAAAATTGTTAATCTCCCATGGTTGTACTGAAAACCAACTGTCATTTTGAGTTCCTTGCATCCAAATCTCCTTAGAATGCACTGAAACAAAAAGAGGGACACTGAAACAAACAAAAAAATCAAAGATTGAGATAACACAAATCAATTATTGAAACAATATCAATTAACATGCATTTGATTTGAAATTAATTGTTCCATGCACCATATAGCACAGGAAATAATTAAAGGGATATTTTGTTGTTGTATACTTTCATAATAAGTTCTATGCTAATTGTTGCACAGCATGAATTTTGTGGAAAAAACTGATGCATAATATATTTTGCCATGTATAAGATGCATTTGAGGGTGTCCTATAAATGGTAATCAACTTTTTTATTAATACCAGGACTCTGGTCTGGTCTCTTAAATAAAAGAACCACAATTTTGAAGAATACTGACTGGTGAGAGTACATCCCTGTACAATAGTTACAAATTGAACCTTTTGAAAGTAACAAGGAATGTTACATTCAATGTTACTACTACTTTTCATTCAAAGTACAATGTACAAAACTAGAAATGAGCTAAACCTTGTCCCTTCTTGATCATTGACACAGACTTTTCCAGGAAGGGGGAGGGGGGGGGGCTCAAAATTAAGTGCAATTGCTAATGGAGGCTGCAGAGGGCAGAGGGTAGAAAGAGGCCTAGCTGAGGGTTCTAATTGTGATCATTTTTCATCATTGCTACTATCTGCTCTTTTTCAAATCTCTTGAGATGTTTTGTATCGTCAAACCAAGGATATAGAAAATTAGTCTAACAAATTAATAAAAAAACTTCCCTATTTCATGCTGAGCTCCCCCCTTCCCCCCCAATTTTTTCCGCACAGGCTCAAGCCAGGGAGCCCCCTAAGTGTGTGCCTATGAGTTTGATCAATATCATTGATAAAAAATCTTTGTTTGATTTATAGATGATACATATATTAGCTATCTTTTGATTTTGTATAATCTGTTATATTATGTATTATAAAATAAAAGCCCCTCGAATGAAATAAAACAAACAGATGTACATAGGCCAGAAAATCTGTCACTGTTAACTTGCTTGTTTTTCTACAGTGTGTCGTAAACATAGCAGCTTTTCTGTTGATATGGAAAAGGATTATAATACTAACTTAGTGTTTAAACAAGCTTTGATACTTGATACTTCAGTCGTTTGCGGTAAATAGGGATGGATAGTACTAGAGCTCCTCGGTTTGTTTCTGCAAATTAGCATTATTATGTTGAAATCAATAAATCGATGTAGCATTTCCCCATTTATATCACCTATTTCAGCATTACATGTATCTTTTTGCTAGTTACCAAAACTTTTGAATTAAGAAAATGAAAAAGGGCTGAACTTTGCACAACCACACTCGTAGCGAAGTTCCGAAAAAAACATCCGGATAAACAATCTAAAGTTTTCTGAAACAAAAGAACTTTTCTTTACCTTTTCAAAGACTGCAGATCTTTCCTGGCAATCGGTGGCAGTTTCTTTTAAAAACACTTTGCTTCTGAACGAAGATGCCATATTTGCGCTGAAGAAGTGGCCTAAGATCACTGAAGTGGCATTGGCGACGTGAAATAGCTGGAAGTTCTTTCCTTTACAAAAGTACGTGTTGCCAAAGATGGTTCCAATATGCCAACGTTTCATAAAGTAGAATATATACTTACAAGTAACGATCCGTGCGAATTGTCTCCATTCCTCCACTTAGGCCTTCAGTCACTTCAACCTCTCCGTTGGTAAACAGTGGGAAACGTTCGTAACCTCTCGTAACCTCTCGTAACCTCTCGTAACCTGTCCCAAATCGAAGCATTCAAATAATTGACCTTCCCTACGAAACACTGGTGGACCAGAATCGCGTTTTTATATTTCAATTAAATGTTTTATCAAAAATAATAGAATAAATTCTTATTTCACATCCACTTTTTGGCTTCTTTGCTCTTCCACTAAATTTTGGCTTCCATGTTCTCATCCTGTAAATGAAATTACAATATTTTAATTAACAATAAATCCTGGAAAAAATGCCCCTTTGCCCTTTCTGTCCCTAAACAAGCGGTCTCTGTGCACGCATATTTTACGCACAACAACGGCAGTTTACCCAAACCTTCCCCTGATTTAATTATGGGTCGAAATTAACAAATACAAGAAATCTACTAATCTGGAAAAGCTATATCGATGAAATTTGTTAAATATTTTAAAGACTTGTGCTAGGTTCCTCTATAATGATGAACTGTTGACAATGGTAAGTATTCTGGAGGCAATAAACTTTCCAATATGCTAAGTAACATACAATTATTTTAATGAAGATACGATTTAGGGATTGTAGAAGTTATTCTGAAAAATCTGAAAGACAGTGTTTGTTAAGAACTCATTAGTTTCTATTATGATCACCGCTATATACTTGTCGCTAATCACGCGGTTCACTATTGTTTTGTTATATTCCTACTGCGTAGTTCCGGTCTTATGACTCTCACGCTTGCTGTACGATTTATCTACCTCTAGAATTTGTATCGTTATTGATTGCTTCTTCATGTTATGTTCGGATACAAGTTGTGTTTTCTTTACACTGTTATCTTAATAGTGTTGATGTTAGTGCGGTACATAGCTGCGGAAAGGGACTACAATTTTCAGAGATGCCATCTTCGATGAAAGAAATGCGCAAATCATGGCAACTACAAATGACTCTCAAGCAGTGCCTTATAGACCTGAGCCAGTTTCGATTGCGGGAGTATGTTCTTTAGCTCCCACAGGAAAGAGAGAGCATTTTATATTTTACCTTCAAGGTTTTTATATTGCTCATTTCATGTCAGGTTTTCGTCGACCGTAATTCCAAGGTATTTCACCTTTAGAGCTCGTTTGATTGGCTCTCCATTTTAATTTACTTCTAGTGGACCAAGGATACGGTCAGTTTGTCGTTTATGGCTAATAACCATATATTCTGTTTGTTCAGTATTCAAGCTAAACTAATTCTGACGTAACCATTCTGCAATATTATCGATCTCAGCTTTTAGATCATTACAGAGATCGTAGATATCCTCGGCAGAACAGGTTCCACTGGTATCGTCCGCATACGTGTTTGAGGTGCATCATTGACATACAGGATGAAGAGGAGCGGCCCCAAGCACGATCCCTGGGGGATGCCAGTGAACCGTATCTATGGCCATTTATTTGAAAGTATTGTCTTCTGCCGGTTAAATACGATGTGAACCACCGAAGAGATGTCCCTTCCACTCCGTATTTGGTTAGTTTCCATAGAAGAATCCCGTGGTCCACCGTATCAAACGCTTTTTTAGGGTCGAGAAATACGCTTATATTAATTCTATGCTTGTCAATATTATAAAACCATGAATCTGTTATGTTTAATAGCAAGGTCAGGGTGCTATGCATCTTAAAGAATGCATGTTGACTTCCAGAAAATTTCTTTTGCTCTTTCATGTAAGTTGAGACTTGGTCGTGCCCAAATTTTTCCAGTAACCTCGAGAATACAGATAGCACGGATATAGGCCTATAATCACCCATTTCACTTTCAGAACCAGACTTGAAAATAGAGGTTACCCTCGCTATTTTCCATGTGTCTGGAAAAATAGCCATTTTGAATGAAGAGTTGAATGTAACAGCTAGTGGCTTGCATAAAATTTCTGCTGCGTCTTTCACAAACTGAACTGAAATCTTATCATAACCCGCAGATTTATTGCATTTCAATCTTTTGATTTCAATTTTTATGAGGTCTAAAGTAATTGCTTGAAATTCAAAATATGGGGCTGTGGATGCATCTTTGTTAGCGAGGTATTTTAGTGGGTTATCAAATTCTTTAGTTACAATTTCTCCGCAAGTTTAGGACCTATCGTTGTGAAATGGTTATTAAATGCTTCCGCAATTCCCTTCTGCTTTTAAATTAGTTCACCTTTATACATGACGGATCTGTGAGTCGTGGAGCACTTACTTTTGGTTAAAACGTTGTTAATCGTTTTCCACATCTCCTAAGGGCTATTTGAAATTTCATCAATCAGATTGCAGAAGTAGCTTTTGACAGCTCTTCGGAGTTCACTGGTCACCCTGTTTCTTAAGTATGCCCCGCCATATAGGACAAAAGTCTATTTTACAAAATATAGGATGTCATTGTAAATATATTGTTTAAATCTATTATAAATCTGTTCTACAATTCATATCGACTATTCGACTTTATTTCCTCTTACTTTATGCGTGTCCACTTGACATTTATAAATTGTTGTCGGAAATTTCAGATATATAAGGGTCTGAATTTGCTTGCAAATATATAAGGTCTGAATTTGTTTGCAAATATAGTGGTCTGAATTTGCTTGCAAATATGTAAGGTGTGGAACTTAACACAGAACAGCATTGAAAGCCTTGTTTGTAGAGAGGAGACACCTTCACCATATTGCCAACTGGCTTTGGAAAGTCTCTGATATTTCAGGCTGTGCCTCTCATGCAAAGAAATTAGGCCTTGTAGTGAAATGCATTAAATAAGAAACACCGCAAGGCGCCGAGAACAAAAAACAACAAACACAAGTAACTCAGTTATAGCTAATATTTCACCCGGCATACGGGGCTTCGCTTGTCGTATTGGCCATTTTTGCTGTGATGAACTTCCAACGTGATGATTCTAACCGCCGCGGTGTCTAAAAGCACGCTGCCTTCACAGTGAGGAAGTAGACTTTAAAAGTACACACAATTTATGAGGAAAATTACAAAAGACTTATTTTAAGTTGTATACGAAATTTAATAATGATTAACATTTAATAACTGCATTGTGCTAACTTTAATTTCATGCTTCGCATGTGTTTTTTGCTGCCAAATGGCGTTTTACATCTGATTTGATTAAATAGGCGTATTAAAGCCACATGGCGTATTAATAATGTCGACTTTACAGAACTGTATAAAATACATTTGCTTTAAGATTTCCCAAAACTCCTCTGAATCTGACTACTGAGTATCTTTGTTATTTATCCGACAGTCTTGTTTCACAAGGCCTAGTCTGTTAAATAGACTACAGTTCTTTCAAGTAAGTTCACCAGAACAAGAATGGGGCGCACTAGACCAGAGTCTGGTACCCAGGGTAGGGTGCATGTCTCACTGTATTTTTTCGTATTTTTACATATGCATGCATATCTAAGATCAAGTGGAAAAGTTCGCAAAATTTGTTTGCCATGATATTATGGTTATCCTAGGCAGTGGATATAGCCATTTCCCAATCAACACTTTGCAGGTCGAGAAGAAAGGTTTCTGATGCCAAAAACCGTGTAATGGTCTGTCATGCCAATTTCTATACGCCAGAGCAGGAAATAAAATTAGGTCTGTTCCTTGAGAAATGATCAATTACCATTTTGGTTGTATTTGTTTCTCCATTAGAGCTTGTTTTAGTTGCTACCCTTGTAAAATCTGTGATCAGCTGTTCGAACTGAAATTCTGAGTAAAGAAGTTTCAGCTTTCTTGTGTAACAGTCTTTTGGTTTTTTATAATCAGAGTTGGTCTCGCCAGTGAGAATAATCAGAGTTTCTTGCTATCTGCATCCAGCTCTTTTATTATTCTGGTTAAATCTTCAAAGGTAGTAACGTCTGTATTCTCGGTAGGCGGGCGATACCAACATAGCACGATGTAACTGTTTGGGGACAATTTCAATACCTATAATTTCTAGGTTTGGGTCTTTTATGTCATCTCTTTTATGATGGGCAAGGCTATCTTTTACATAAACAGCTACGCCACCGCCTGAGCTGTCCCTATCGTGCCTCTAGATATCATATCCCTCTATTGAAACCTCATTGTCACATGTGTCTTTTGACAATCTTTTGACAATTAGCATTTCCCTGTAGTCCCTAGCAATATCTAATGTATTTACTATAATTTGATGCTAGAATTTTAACACCCCCCTCGTAAACATGAAGACCAATTTGAAAGGAAGACTTGTCACTAGATCCCAAATATCTAACTATTCAATAAGAAATTGCCTTCACCTAGACACAGAATAGGAAATAGGTAATTCCTATTCTGTGAACTAGACATCCCAAGGCAAAACCTAGGATTCTCCAAAGGCAGTTTTTTCTATTGTGGTGCACAGACGTGGAACGAAATCCCATTACAAATAAGAATGAGCACGATTACCACGTTCAAAAATCAAATAAAGGAGTTCCTGCAAAATTAGCATCCTTTCCCGAAGCACGATCCCTATGAAGACCAGCATTATATGTAATTTTATCTGATAGTGTTTCTGTGTATAAATATGATAAATAAAATTAAATATAAAACTATAAAAATCAAGCATTGTCTGAAAGCTTTTATGATAACTTTGATGACCACAGACATCCTTCCTCAATTTTGATCCGATGGTTTTTCTGTGGGTTGCGTCAACATTTACCTCAAACCAGAGGTCAGTAGGTAATCCACTTTCATTTTCGACTGACCTGAATAGGCTTTAATGTAAAAGTTTTTAGTGTAATTTTGCTGATGACAAAACAATATTTATCATGACAGCCAAAAAACGACGGATTTTAGAAGCAAGGATTGGGGTGTGTTAGATGGCGATCAGATATTGGTGCTGCACCCTATTTCACAACAACTGACTTTGCGATAAAGAAGGAAAGATGACGAATGAATTAAAAAAGCTGGCGAGAAAAAGTCTTTTAAGATAAAAGATTCCCTCAAGAAGTTAAATACCTCTCGAGCAGCGAGCAGTGAATTACATTTATTATCATAATAGTATAAATCGTTGGCAGAGCATGCACTTGCCATGTTAAAGAGCATTGTTAAGATGTATTTTCTTGTCCTCAGCTTTTTCTTAACATGATTAAATCTTCATCTTTTTTAGGCTGTTTTATTTCCAGATCATTCTCGAACTTTTCCTCAGTAAAATCAAAAAATTGACATTGCCGGCGTTCTTCTCAGGTTTTCTCTGTAATTTCATAGCATTGACTGTACTTTAAGTTCTCTGGTTCGTTTTCTCTCTTGGACTCCAGTGGCAATGTTTGCCAATTCCGAGTCCTGTCTAATTGTAACATTTTACTCTTGCCGGCGTTCGAAATGCTATTTCGATCTTTTCATCATTTGACTTTATGCTCTTCTCAGCAAATGTTCTTTTCTCTCGTTTGAAGGCTTTCTGCTTCTTCTTTGCTTTCCAATGGAAATCTGGGTCATCATTCAGATGCTATGTCAAAGAATGTCCCAGCAAGAAGATCACCTTATGATGATCCTCTATTGGTTTCATAGCTTAAGGATCGTGCTTTGCTATAATTATACTTGATATGGTGATGTTTCATGATAAAAGCCTGCACACCCTTTGTTGTGTCGGTGCCCCGGGGGGGATGCAGCCCGGCTTGTTTAACTTGGATACAGCCAAGCGGGGTTGGGTTTGGATACAGCCAAGAATCTTGTAACGCAAAGAAAGCTTCGACAAACTGTTGCTTCACCTCAGGTCTGACAATGACAACTGAACCAGGAAAAGAAGCGAGGTACAGCTAATGATAATACAATTGTCAGATTTAAATGCATAAAAAGCTTTATACTCAAAGAAATGTAGACAAAGTTGGGCATTTGCACATAGAAAAATTGAATCAACGCTCTTGATACTTCTTAAGCCCTGTCCACACTACACAAACTAACCCAGGTTCGCCCCAGGTTTTAGCTAACCCAGGTTAGATTTTGCAGTGTGGACACAACTAACCTGGGTTTGCCCTGGGTTAGTTTAACCCATCTCCAGAGGTGGGTCGCACCCAGGTCGAACCCAGGTTAGTGTTCTAAATTTCTAGTGTGGACACAAAACCTAGGGCGAACCTGGGTTAGCTTTTTTAACGCATGCGCATATTTGAATATGTTTTCATTTTGCGCGCCAAAAAATAAAAATACGTTACATGCAAACACCAGGCAAGATATAGAAACTTGCAAAAAGATCGTGTATCACTATGGAGCCGCGAAGAAGTTCACAGCTTCATAAGTATCTGGAGAGACGAAAAGATTCAAGAACAGTTGGATAACTGTACAAGGAAAAAACATGTTTACGAAAAGATGGCACAGCGCCTAGAAAAAGAAAGTGGCTACGAGCGAAACTACATCCAGATAAGTGAAAAAAAAACAACTAAAACAGTTTTATAAGAAAGTTAAAGACAATAAAAACTTGTCAGGAAAAGGGAGGAAAACATTTGAATAAACTGCGCCTTCGGCAACTTCCATCTTGATCGTGTTTATGAAAAATTTGTTTTGTGTCGTTGTTTTGTTGTTGTTGTAATTTAACTACGCATGCGTAGCGTCAGCTAACCTGGGTTCGCCCCGACTTTGTGTCCACATTACAAAACATGAAAATCAAGTGTGGAAGAACCTGGGATTCTGTGACCTGGGTTAGTTTGTGTAGTGTGGACAGGGCTTTACTGAGTTTGTTTAATTGCTGCTTTCTACAGACGAGACAGTGTTTTTGAACTGTTGTTTTTTTAATTGGTATAATGTTTTGGTGGTCCATGCTCTAACAATAGATTTCCTGAATCCACCGCGGGCCGCGATTATTTATCTCTGTTTTGCTTCTTATTTATTAGATAAAAATTGACTTGTTAAGTTTTTACATAGTCACAAAAGATATAACATACATGAAAGGGCCCAGATAGAGGGTGTTGGGCGGAGGTGTTGTTAAATTTGGGCTTGTCAGCAAAAACTGCGATTATGATCTTGGCTTGTCAGTAATTGCGAACTGATTATCATCAAGGACGTCATTTTATTAAAATCTCGTGAGATGGCGAGGAGATTGGCTCTATTCAAATGCACATTTAGCCACAGATGACGATACATGCAAGGAACACAACGGTAATCTGACGGTACATGCGGGGTCGGGTTTAGGTACTGCCAAGAAACCTGTAAACGCATATAGAGTTTTGACAAGATTCTTGCTTCCCCACAAATAGAAGCGAGGTACGGATAATGATGATACAATGGTCACATTCAAATGCACGGTTTGGCAGATGTTTCCTTGAAACTGAAATTTTCATGCTATTTTGGTTGTTTTTGTTGTTCTTCGGCCTTTTTTCTTTATCTTATACTTTTCCCCCGCTTTCATCGTGTCCATATTGTCCTGGAGTCAGCTGCTCAATCTTGAATTGCTGGCGCCCTTTCCACCTCATACCTTAGGCCCCGTTCACACGGGAACGCAATCGTTCCGTTCCATTTTTGTTCCAGTTTCTGGAACGAAAAGGTATACTGTTCACACGGTAACGGAACGATTGCGTATCGATTTTTGTTTATTTATGGTCAGACGGGAACGCAATCGTTCCGTTCTGCAATTTGCGCGCCAAAATAAGCGAATGATTTTTAATGCGCATGTCCATAATGGAGATAGATTTCATCATTTCGATTTATCTCTGAGCTATCTCTGAATTTTTTAAACAATTTGAATAAATGGAGAATACAAAGGCGCCCCAAAATAAGCAAGCTCGTGGGAAAATTGAAGCCAACCCTAAAAGGAAGGAATTTCAATGTTTGCAGAATGGTGTTGAATCTTTTAAATGGACTAACGGCGAGATTCAGCCAATGGTGTTTTTGAAATCCTCCATTTTCTTCGCTGAGTTTATTATTGTCACCTTTTCCTTTCCTCAACAACAACACAGACGCATGCGTCCATTTTCTGGACCAGTTCTGCGCGTTCACACGGGAACAGAACGGAACGATTGCGTACCGTTCCACTTTTCATATCACTTATTTTATCGTTCCACTTTTTGGAACGGAACGATGTCGTTTGAAGCGTTCCCGTGTGAACACAACCCCTGAGCGTTCCGTTTTTCGGAACGGAAAAGAACAGAACGGAACGATTGCGTTCCCGTGTGAACGGGGCCTTAATGTTAGACCAAAGTTCAAATTTTCACTCGATTAAAAATATCTTATAAAACTTTGCGACTTAATTCCATAATCGTGTCGAAATCAAACCAAATTAAATTATAAAGGAAAGCAGACAAATATTTCCTAGGATCTTCCTCGAAATCAATGTTATAAATATTTAGATGCATTTCCTGACATGGGTGTAGCGAATACAAAACGTTTATGGAGACTTATTTCTTGTCTCGACCAGAAAATGATTGTTCTATTGAGTAAGGATTGGCTTAAAGAATCCTAAAGTGATATAAATGCTGCCTAAAAATACAAGAATACAAGAATACAAGAGGCCATTATATTATTCTTTTCTTGGATTTTGTCAGAACTAACACCTACAGTAACTAATGACTGAGGCAGCACCTATCGACAATCGGTTCCTTATACTGCGGATTCGGCATTTTTTGTGCTTACTCGGAAAACTAGATGGTGGCATAAAATCAATGTTAGGCAAAGGTATATTTAAATGTTTTCATTTTCATTTCAGTTTGATCATCTTCGCTCCTCGGCGCATTACTATTTCAAATGTTACTTGGCAAACTGAAACCAATAAGAACCAAACTCCACTAACTCCACTCACAATGTTTCAGGGTTGGGTACGCGAATGACGAGAATGATTACAAGTGTAATATTAACCCTATCCTAGTGTAATGGTAATTGATCCTTGTCCGTGAAATGAAATGGCGAATGCGAAACAGACGACAAGAAATAAAACGGCGAGGTAACAGCGATATTTACAATATTTACAATTCAGCGAGTAAGTGAAATAGCGGTGACAACAAGAATCCATCGAGTTCTACCATATTGGAAATTCTCAATCCACGACAACTCAGCTTCAGCTAAAACCCAACTAGCAACTACCAAAATCCGATCTCTTCTAAACTTCCTCCAAGTTCCTAAACCCACGCCTAACGAATCTACATAAAAGGCGCGAAACAACAAGAACAACAAAACAAACATAATACATAAAACGATAAACAACACAACACAAGAAAATCGATTAAAACCGCCAAATAGCGTTCCACCTGTGGATTTTAATACTAAGAGTGAGGTTGTATTGCAAGGTAGTAAAAATCACTTAAATGAGCGATTTTCCAGCGACATGGAAGTTCGAAAATATTTCCACCTTTTTCGGCAACCATGGTGCCGCCTCTGGTAAGCAACAATGATTGGTGGGTGTTAGACACTAATTATGGTGTCACACCCTTCAGGTCACTGGTAAATGATGGAAACGCCCATTTTTAAAATTTGGTTATCAACTTTAAGGTAAAGACGGTAAAAAGCAATGGCGTAGCTAGGGTTGAAAGATTGGTAGGGAAAAGAAGAGAACAATTTTGCTGACCAGACCCCTAAGAATTTGGAAAAACACTCGTCTTGTAAATGCGTTTGGAAAAGCTATAACATTTTTATGCGACAATTTCCTTTTGTAAAATGTCATATGTAGCGTTTTGTGGCTGACCATATCCTACAACTGTCTATTTCCTTCACCATTCCACTAACCTTTATATCCTGAATTGTGTAAGGCGAGGAAGCACTACGTGCAAAAAATGATTTTCAAAAGTTGTTACAAAATATCTAAAAATAGTAAACAGTGTTCAAAAGTTTGAAACCAAGTCCGTTCTCCATAGAGCGAAATCCACGAGAAGCATTTCAGAATCCAGTTTTTTAAGGATTGGATTGTTTTAGCATTTTAGTTTCTGTTTCATCGGGAATGTCTCAAAAACGTGAAAGACATTTCTATACAAACCGCAAATTGAGGGGAAAGTGTTGAGCATTCTGTACAGATATAGAGGAATTTTTTTGCAACGACGCTCTTTAAATTAGCTTACAATACATTTCAGAATATTCCTCCCCCCGCTACGCTACTGATAAGAAAATAAATACTGATAAGAAAATAAATTAAATAAAATCTTGGCGTTATTTTGTTAATACAAACTACCAACAAATGACTTTTACTGAATAAAAAAATGGTAGCGAAAGACACAGAAATCTTGGGGGCCTCGCACCCCCCACACCCCAGGGTTAAATCCGTCTCTGCATGTGCTTATTGCTCGTGACGCAATAATCTGCGAGCTAGTAAAAATTTAGCCTATTAAAGTAAAATATTTTCTGTTCTGTTTAATGATTGTTTCTTTAAGGATAGCCTATCCCAATGTCCTTGTTACGACTTGTGTCGATCTACTATTTCATCGCTGAGATCATTATGTTGTCAAACGAAAGTATATAAGCAAATGCTAAAGTTTTTGCTTTTCTGTTTTTTAGATTGATGTTGTTAAGATTTTATTCGGAATGGTACTTGACAGTAAGGGATTAACTGCAGTTAAAAACGAGCCGACCTTAAAAAAACTGAAAAATTCTCAATTTTTATACACACTAACAGTGGGTAATTTGTTTAAGAATCACAAAGTCAATAGTTAAGGTTGAAAGACACTGTCCTCTTTTACGTCCGTCTTCACCTGAAGGATTAAAAAATTGATCATGTATATTTGAAAAAAGGACCATTAGTTACATTTCCCTTTCACCTATGCGAGTTGGACGTGTTCAACTTTTGCAGCGAAAAAGGATAGGTTTAAAATCTTTTGTCTCGAATGTCTCCATGTTACGTCATGACGTCTGGTTCGGAATCAAAACACTCCCATAAGTTTGATACTTGGTGTTATAGATTACACTCTTTTTTATAAGAACCAGCAGATTTAAGTTCAGGCTGACTGTTCTTGATTTTTTCGAAAACGTGAGGCTGGATTGTTCTTAATTTGATTTTAAATTAATCTGGTAAGGCAGGGCGATTGCTAGCTTTTCTGCTTTAGGGTGATGTTCAAGGCCTCATTTGCCAACAAAGTGTGTGAGACAACCTTTATATGCCGACAAGTTTGAATATTCGCCGAAAAATCACCCAGAAATGCCTAAAAATTCCTCGCTTTTAAGATAAAACGTTGTTCAAAGTTGCATTTTACAATAGCTCAGCCTCAGTTTGTTCTTAATTTGTTCTTAACTTTCAACCAATTCTGATACTTGTGTTCTTATAAAGATGTTCTTCTAAAAAAGAGTGTAGGGAATCTCCCACTGAAGTTCGTCCAAAACTTCAGAGCTCATTCTCAAAAACCTTTCATATTTCGACCCGATCCTCCAAATGAAATTCATTCAGCAAAGTGACAGAAACCCCTAACTGTCTGTTTCTTGCTCTGGAGCCACGGTTTCACCTAAATTTCTTTTAATATTACCTTTCTTTTTCTATGGCTTGGCAATTAGTGCCAGTAGTAAACAGGAAGCAGCTTGTTTTTTCATTGGCCTACCCATAACGAAAAGAACGAAAAGGAGAAGGGATCCTTTTTAAAGGATACGTGTAAACAGCTTACCGTCATCCCTTTTCTCATCCTTAAGGTGAAAACGGACGCAAAAAAGGACCGTGTATTTCAGCCTTTAGTAAACAGGGGAGAGGGTCCTTTCTATTTTCGACATCAGAGAATGCCTCATTTGCCTGGGTATCAAACTCTGAGCTTTCATTTTACTTACCTGAAAATATTTTGCTCGACAACCTGACGCTTGAAACCCTCCAAAGAAATTTTCTAGAACCACCCCTGCAAAATATTTCTTTCTAAATCCCCGATCTTCAAACAGGTCCATTGATCTGCGATGTTCTGACTTGTAGGATATTTTGGAATGGAATTCTCAAGATGGTTGTTTGTTAGGAAGAAAGTGTTGATCGTTTGGCGATCTTTGATTTTCAAGTTTCCCATTATCATCAAAATTATTCCTTGAGCTAAGAAAATGCACTTATCATTCCGGCCAGGTGGAGGGTAAATACTTTCGAGAAGCTATTGCTTGTTTTACCGAAAACTTGTTTCTGATTCTGTTCCTGACAATTAACGATGCTATAAACGCTGATTTAATTGCGTGGCAACTGTGGCCTTATTGAAGGAGCTGCCAGAAATGTTTAAGAAAATAAAGGCATAATTTTCGGATGTAAGAGTAAACTGTTATAATTAGCTTCATCTGACTCAGAAAAACTAAAAGTTAAAAATTGAGAAAGATTAAAATTTTAAAGGACACCAACGTAGATGTTCCAGCAATTTTCGCAAAAGTCTTTTCGACTGGCACCAAGAGAGAGTAGATTTTCCAGAGGTATTGGCATACTTTGATACCCTAAACGCTACCTGTCTGCATCTACTGCTAGAAAGATAAACAAAAGCTTTGTAGAAAATTACTTTAGATATTGCTGCCTTGTCTTTTGAAGTATAGGTGAGTCTTGACGCTACAAAATCTTGCTGCCAGAGTAGATGTCAGTAGGAACTGCAAAGTGCTTTTGGATAGCTACTGTTAAGGAGTTACATGATTTTGAAATAGATAAAATGTCTTTCAAATCCGTTTATGATGATGTGTCATCTTATATTTGCATGGGCAAATGCAGCAACTTTTTAAATACTTGGCTTTAGCTGAGGGGTTTTCATGCCAAGGAAATAAAAGAATATGCAAACAATCTTTTGGTGGTTCAAAGCTTGAAAATGGCTTTGATTAAAGCAAACATTTAGTAAACTAAAGCTTTTCGTCTGACACTCTTCAGAGTTTAAAAAGTCAGAACATAGACCGAAAACTCTACGCTAGGAAATATATATACCCAGTTGTGGATCGAAATAGGCCAATCAGAAACACGAGCACGAGACCGAAAACGAAATAGGCCAATCAGAACATAGCGGTTCTCGTTTTCAAACATCTTGTGGAGGGAGAGTTTTGGTCAGGTGATATCAGTTGAACGTGCTTTTCAAGCTGTACACAATACCGATTGGCTGAAACTGCGATAGATATACCGAGTTTCTAGACGTTTATTGCGTCTTCCAAAAAACCATCAAACAGATGTGGGACATATCTAATCAAGAGTTCAAGTGAATTGGAATCAGTCATGTACAATCAAATTAGGAGGAATATCTTGTCTGAATCAGCGGACTAGTTTAGGCTGTATTCTCAGAATTTTCTGGTACCAAAGACATGCATTAGTAATGATAGTATACTTCTACATTTTCATCATAAAACAAATAAAATTCTTTAAAAACTGTCAAAAGTTTACGAAGACTACATTTTACATCCAGAAAGTAAGCGTAGTTCCTTCAGCTAAAACACAAACTACACTGTCATCTAAAAGCAAAAGGAAACGTGAATATTTTGAGAATTCTTTGCAATTTGAGATTCATTAGCACTGGCTTTACTTCCAAAGGGAGTGGGTCCGGTTTGATCGAGGATGTCGTCACAAGCGTTGAATTTCATTGTCACTTTTCTTTTTCACGAGGAGCTAATGTCATATTATGCATCACGAAGGTCAATGTTTTGAATAATCTGTTATCTTAACATAAAATTACAAATAAGGTTCTGTTTTCTACAATGTTGCTTGCAGTTCAATTCCCAGCAGTTCACCTGGTACAAAATCCACAGGTCTTTTTGCAAAGTAATTTCATTCCGTGAGGATCCGACTTGCATTGTCCGGATTTTAAATAATAAGGGCATTTCTCAGCCCACTCAACCATATCTTCGCATTTGTTATCTAAAAAAGCAACATATTCTAATCAAACTGTTTGTACTACTTGATGTTAACTGTCACTGAAGCAAACGCATCCTTTCACATTTCGTTCATACATTAATATATTTAAAAAAGTCTATGTGAAGTGTACATCTATGCTCGTGTAAGACATATCTTCCTATGCGCAAGACTCGTTTGCAGAGTCATTTTCTATAAGAGGCATGCATTTTTCCTTTCGATCGGAATTATTTACCTAAACAGGAAGTCATATGAGCAAGTTCGATGAAGTATGAAGTAGGCATTCCACACCTTATAAATGTTAGGACTAAAAACAGATGAAACCACCAGTTTGCTATACCGAATGAACTACACTGAACTCGTTGAAAGTGATGTGAAACTTCACTTACCGCATTTTCCACATGTCTGGGGACACATTCGCCTCATGAAGGTACCAGCTCGGCTAATCTTTTGGCAGTCCTCTTTGAATCTATCACAAACGTAAAGGTATTTGTCTTCGCATTCTAAAAAAGATGACATCAATAGTTAGAACGTGATCGCTGCAAACAGGATGATTTTCGCAATCAACAATATGTCTATATGCTTGACCATATGCAATGTTTATTGATGGCAACCCATTGCTTTTTCATTCGTCAACATGAAGAATCACATTATCCCTGGTAGAAAAATGGAAATGATAGTGATGACGACGAGAAAAACAACAACGATGGAGTGGGCTAGTTATCGTGCAGCCACTTTTGGTAAGCCCAGCAAACTGTATACTTACTTGGACAACTTGTTCCAGTTTTCTCAGCCTTGACAGTTACTTTGTCCCAGCAGCATCCAAAGGCTGATTCGGCACATTTTGGAGCGGATGGGGGCCCTTTATGAAAGAAAGCAAGAAAGTAATTAAATTAAAATATTTTTCTTCCGTTTTAACCGTCTTGCATAGTTGTCTTATATTTTTTAAACCTGCTACAAATTAACAAATCGGCTTGTGACATTAATGTTGTCGTGACACTGCCAGGCTAAAAAAGTTTTATAGGTCCACTCTACACTGGTCCACTCCATACAATATCATGAGTGGTATTGTGTTACCCACAATGCATAGTGCGCAGATCATGTAGGTGAGACTCCTAATAACATGAAATTCTAGTTCATGCGCCACGTTGGTAAACACGGCATGTCCTGCCTTTTTGCAAAGTATGTTTGCACCTAGAGTTTCTGTTGTAAAAACTATTGCTGAAGCTATGTAAACCTCGATTGTCGGCATGGGTATAACATATCGAAAACACTTAGAGAGGCTTAGTATGAATCTTTCAAGAATAATATTCAAGGGGTCTGCACACTCCCAGTCCCCATGTCTCCAACACTAATGATTGTGGGAGATCGAAATACCCATTGGGACAACAGGGTTTATTTTATATTTCACTGACGATTCAATGCTAATGATTCTTATATATTTCACTGACGATTTATGCTGTATTATTAACAAGCACTTACTGCAATAGTCGCACTCTTTGAAGCACAAATATTTCATCCTAGCTTTGTACTTGGCACTCTCGCAGTAACCATATTTTCTAAATGAAACGCATCTAGATCCGGCGACATTTTTACAGTCAACTGAAAGAAAAAACGATAATCCAATTGTAAATAGCTCCAAGGACAAGTAAAGAGTCGTTGCCTGTGCAACGAAACAAGATATCGTCTTGTCTGCGATACAATGAAGCTTGTAAAAATCTTCTTGACTATGAAAAAGAAAGGAGACTTCACAACAAACATGAACAAACTTGGTCAACAAGCTTGGATCGTTTTGTCATTGGGAACAAAGAAATGGAACGGACAAAATGAAATGATGCGGAGTCAAAAAGCAGTTATTCTTGCATTCAGATTAAAACTTTTTTGGCATACTTAAAGCTTTTTAATTTGTGTTTTAAAGATGTCTTGATTCAGAAGTAGTTGAGTTGCTTTAAGTTGGAAATATCTGCTCACCACAAAACTGGCAGGTTTTGGCGCAGTTACTTTGCATCGTTTTCTTATGTGTTCCACAATATCCAAGTCGTGCTAGATACTTGCAATTTTTTCGGTTATCTTTGCATTCCCCTGAAAACGACAAAAAAGAATGAGCATTTGCTATAATTTAAATTACAATTTATTCTTTCCTAGAATAAATACTTTTACGATTAAGAATGATTAAATACTTTTATGTAAACTTCCTAGCGTAGAGTTTTGATCTATGTTCTGACGTTTTAAACTCTGAAGAGTGTCAGACGAAAAGCTTTAGTTTACTAAATGTTTGCTTTTTTCAAAGCCATTTTCAACTTATCCCTTCTGAAGATAAACAATGCAATGTTGCTAAAACTAGAAAATTTATTCGAACTGGCAAAATGAATTTGTTTCCATGATCAACATTGATTTCTCTATAAAGTAGGAGCATATGTGATGCGCATTTGAAAGGTTAATCAAATAATCATACCATTGTCTTCTGACGGAAGATCAGCCGCAACATCATCCTTTTTCATGTATTTTTCGATGGCATTCATGAGTTGATCTGCAAATCAATAATACCAAGCTGATATCACAAGGTTAAAATAGTTTAGCCCCCCTTAACATGTGAACTAAACCTGTAAACTTTAAACTTTCGTACATTGAATTGCCTTCTTTTTAATATTCAAAAAAATTTCAATCCTCTACATTCCTGTTTCAGTTGCACCTATAAAATTTCTAAACAGCATTCATTTGGCATGGGAAGGCATCTGCTCTGGCCTAACATTGTTCTGTTTTAGCTTTACCATGTTCCTATATGGACACACTCTGTTCTTATACGGCCTCACACTGTTCTTGTATGGCCTTGCTTTGCCCTTATATGGCCTAACTTTGCCCTTATATGGCCTTACTTTAGATTTACATGGCCTAACACTGTTTTTTACCTTTATCAATGTTGCCTGTATTCTCAAAATTTGACAACATCTTGTGAAGGTCTGACTTGGCGGAGCTGTCCTTTTTCTTATCTTTAGCGTCTAAAGAAATTAAATAAGTTAAAAGAGATGAGATAAATATAGAGGAAAACAGAAAAATAGCTAGAAATATAGCTTCATCTTGTACAATGAACTCTAACAGTTTGTTTACAGACGAATATTTTTGAACTGTACAACAATAAAAGTTCAGAGACCAAACCTTACCGGTGTTTTTTACAAGATCTTCCAGTTGAGACTCGACAGAATTGTCCTTATTTTGGTTGCTTGCATCTGTAAAACAAATTCAGTTTTCGCTTTAACATTTCACTAAGGTCCGTTGGTCAAAGCAAAAAATATATATATAATATTACAGCAAGACCCCCTATCCTATTCAAAAGTATGTCGGATGATTTTTAGGCTGTAAGAAATGATTTCAAAGGTTCTGTTCACAGACCAATTTTTACAAAATTGTGAACTTGATATTTCGATCACTCACCTTTGACTTCGATAGGCGAATTTAATTTCATTGCTTTCTCTTCTTTAGCGACAGATTCCGGAACTGCCCAATCTAAAACTGTAGAACAGACCAGGTGTTAAAAGCCTCGTTATCAAGACGATATTGTAGAAGTAAAATATCAAATATAAAAGCTTCGTGATTATGTGATTTGTATCAGATACGGAGCAGTGCAAAAAATTTGTCTGATGTTCCAAGCGGTTTGTGCAGTTCATTCAGTTGGGGTCATTTTCATAGCAAGGGTTTGCGAGCCGGGAGTACTAGGGTAGAACCCGTCTACATTGCATTAATGACCCCTTCTGCAAAATAGTTGTCGAATCATTGCTGGTGTGTGTGATGTTGAGCAAAGAAAGCTGGGACTATTTATCATTTGTAATTTCAAAGGAGCCCTGATGGAAAAACTTGATGCAGTTAAGTTGCTTAATGTCAAAAAATGGCTATAACTTAAAGGCCCTTAACTAACTAGGCTTCTCATGACCCTCTTTCCTCGTTTCTCTCTAGGGAAAATTGTTGATGCTTCAGAGGAAGCTGTTCTCTGCAGGCGTTTTTGTGAATTTCTATTCAATAATTCTGCTTATCATCGTACTATGAAATTTGTTCTACTTACTTTCCTTTTCTATATTGCTTGAGGCGAGATCTAGAAAAAAAGATCAAATGTATTCTAACAGTGAGATGTAATAATCATCAGGTCGGTCAAACATTGGCCTCGAGGTGCCCTATACTACCCTGAGGGTTTTAACCAATCAATAGGCAGAACTAGAAACTTTCGTTTGTAGCTCTACCCATGATCCGGAAAACCATGTTATCGATACATTCCAAACATCATAATTCATACGATTTGTAATTTACTTAGTGTCCTTCAATTTCACACACATAAAATCTCAATCCAAACTTGCCATCAATTTTGAAACCTGGACCTTTTTAATGGGATATTTTGCGACGCTTTAAAGATAAATATGCTGTAGGCTGCGAAAAGATTTACAAAAAGAATCCTTCAGCAAATCTGATTTAGAATCATGGGCAGACCACAGAATACAAAATCTATTGAAATCTGACGATTCGAGGTGATACGACATGGTACATTGCCTTAATGCATTGGGAAAAAAGAGCCGTAAGGATCTCATTAACCAAAGTCACTAAGAGCCTGCACAAGCCCTTCATCTGTTGGAGCTTTATGTCAAAGGCTTATCCCAAAGATTTTTGCGGGTTAGGCCTTGGTTTGTGGATGGGCAGTGGGCATCAGAGTATTGTAATATGGAACATGGGTATTCTGGGAATTATTAACCACGCCTGAACTAGTCTTGTTATGAACTGGGAATTAGAATAATTATGAAGTGAGTTGCCTTTGGAAGGATTGGAAATCTTACCCCAAAGTTTCTAAAATTCAAGCAATCGACTATTGAAATGGACATTTTAAGGGAAGGGGGTTTGGGGTGGAAGGAGAAAGATTCAAACATTATAGGTTTCCTATGAATAAGAAGGATCTCTGACTCAGTGGTGGAAATTATATCATTCAGGAAACTAAATGAAAACTCTAATTGACAGTAGCGGCGCCACTGGGGGGACTGGGGGGGACACGTCCCCCTCAGTTCTCAGGAGAATCGATTTTGTAGTCCGTCTAAATTCGATTAGAAAATGTTGGGGGAGGGGTAATATTTTGACACCGTACTTTTTGTGATGTAATCCTATGATTTTCAAACTGCCAATTTTCAAACAAAAGTTAGTCATAGGCGTTCTCTTCGGATAAAATTGGCGTTTTCTGTTGGTAAAAGGGCATTTTCTGGTTGTTAAAAGGGTGTGGCTTAAATTTTTTTGGTTTGTCCCCCCCCCCCTCCCCAGAGCTTAGTGGCTGGCGCCGCCATTGCTAATTGAGACATTAAATATCAAGTTGGTACAGGAAAAACTTATTTTATCGGTATCATCATTTATCGGTAGGTGAAATAGCACCGAGAGTTTTCTTCGTTTATACCTTCGTCGGTAAATTTGATACTACTTTCTCATCGAGTTTACAAAATATTTTGCGGACAATTCGATGTCTTCAGCAATTTTGGTACCTGACGGGTTTTCGTGAACTTCTATTTTAAACCACAAGACCTTCTTCACAAAATTAAAATCTACATTATAGTTCTGGTTAGGGATCCAATATCAATACATAGAAAACGAGATGACTGAATCGTCGTTTTCAAATCCACTGGCAAACAGACCTGGGTCAGGAAGACCGTACAACTCTGGCGGCCAATAGCTAATCTTGTGATCCCTTTGTGTGAAGCAGAATATTTCTTTCATTAGAGACATGGCTCAAATTTCAATGCAAAGGCTCAGTGAGACCTTGAATCGTTGTTTGTACTCATTGTTTCCAATGAAAATATGCTTAATTTGATACAAATTCATTTTCTTTTCCTGTTAACAATTATTCATATATCAGATGTTTTAATCATATTATAGGTTATTTGAATTAAAAAGCGAACCAGTGTTTTATGTCAGGGATGAGCAGTACATTAGAAGAGGCAACATCAGGGAAAGAGTCACGCCTAATTCAACTTAAAGAAGTGATTGTAACTTGATAAGCCGAGTGAACTGTATGTCGTCTGTTGTGATATCTATTCATGGAGAAACGAGATTGGACAACCATTAGAACTAGAATTCTTTCGGCGCCAACTTCAGAAACTGTATTCCATAACAGTTTTATAAAAATTCTTTCTGCTTTCAGTGTAGAAATTAATGATGATTTCTTCTTCATTTCTTACAATACAAATTTGTAAACAAAGTTTCACGATAAATATGATACTCGCTATGATCATGATTATGATTGTGTTGGCGTAGGTCTGACCAGAAGATTTGATTCAATTACCCTTTGAATATCCGCACGACAGGGTGTCTGATGGGGTAGATGTGTTCGGGCCACTACCTTCCTGTACAAATCATTTACGACTACACGAATTTTAGAAGAAAGCTATTCATTAAATGTGACTCTGCTCGATTAACCACGACGATTGAAAATGCTCTGTTATAGAAATATCAATTATCGTAAAATTTCCATGCGAAGTAGCCGGGCCGGCAAGAACCTCCTCTGAACAAAATAATAAAACAAATTGTTTGAATACAAGATTCGTCCATGGATTTCCTTGAGCATTTTAACATTTAAATTGAAATATAAACGAACCTTTCTCTATGAGATCGAACTCCTTTTCCACTTCCTCTATTGCAGCACTAAGTGCAACGTGGAGCATTGCTCCCATAACGACAGCAAATATCAACTTCATTTTTCAGCTTTTTCGAGTTTTACCTTAGTGAAGCTTTTCTCTGTCGACTTCTTCTGCAGACTGTTCCCATTCGCCAGCTCGCTCTTTTTATAAACCTACATTGGGTCCATACCGAGAATAACTCAGCCTGAGTCGATGGGTCCCGCCCCTACCAAATTTGGTAAAGCCGAAAACCACAAATCATCTTTGCAGGCTTGAACACCCTGTGCTGCTTGCATATGATGCTTGTAATCGATCTCGCGCTGGCGGTGCGTCATGGACTTCATTATCATTAAACGATATTATGAATGGAACCAAGGTCTGACACGAGAATACCCCCACCCTGTAACATCCTGATCTTTTGTCACTTCCGATTTAACTCTATCTGGATGATTCGCGTACAATTCAATTCAGTTTTCTCTACAGAAAAACACAAATTTACAACTCTATCTAACTACATTGGCGTACGTAGGATTGTGTGGCTATTAAGGTAACAACAAAGTATCCCAATCTCTACTTGGATGTAAGTTACCTATGGTCAATGAAATCGTAGTTATTGAAAATTATCCTGCATTCCAAAGACGCGAGAAATGTTAGCACTTTGAGATATTAAGTAGATTTTTATATTTCTTATAACTTCTCGTAATTTTGTTTCCTTTGGACGTATTTTAAAGTTCGTTATGTTAAATTCAGTCTGTTCTTGGTTCTCAAAATTTTTTAATTTCGTTGTTTATCTGCAGTAAAAGTTCATTATTCTTCAGACGTAGTGTTTGTATTTAGATCAAGGGTGTCTTGGCCAATACCTCTTTTTCAAAAAAAGGAAAGCTGATTTGATTATCAATGGATATTGCACCAACGCGCCCTTTCTTCTTACTATACTGAACTGTAGCCAGTTCAACGCAGAAAGATAAACAATTTGCCCAGAGGATAACGTGCCCAAATATGTATTGAGAGTACTTCAAAGGTATATACGTCAAAGTAATCAATGAAACAGAAGAAAGTATTATTTTGTTCGGAACTGAGATTGTCCTTTATGAAAACAATCTTTTTTTCTTTTTTTCCGAGAGAACCATTTTTCCTGTGTGGTTGCACATGTACCGGAAAAAAGGTCAATCATTTGTTGAGACATATCATCTGTCAGTCATTTTACTTATCGTCGTATTCTTCTACCTATTCGGATCATTACGATGATTCAGCGATCCCTATCAAAACTATCTACTTTGTTGTTGGAACAAAAATTATTTGACTTTATCGGATTTGAGCGCTCTGTTTATGCCTGTTTATGTTCAACCCACATCGACTTACATAATTGAGAAAGATCAAATTTACAATGAAGTGTTGTAGAAATCCAAATTAGAGCCAAATAAAGCTTTGTCAAAAACCTTTGACAAATACCCTTATTTCAGTATTAATGCTCGTCTAATCAGTCTTTGTACACTGTGTTAATGTGTAGTATAATTTCAAATCATTGGCTTTGAATCAACATTTCTTTTTGTGGGGAGATGGAAACTTCTTTACTTTATGGTCGAAAGCTTTGCTTTTCACAAATCGTTCATTGATGGCAGAGTGTTACAAGAACTACTGGCTGGGATTGTAATGCCAGAAGCAAGTGGTTCTTGAGACAGTGGAGGATGTTTACCAAGATTTTCAATAACATCCAAAAGCGTCCTTCAAGACGTGTCTAAACCCAGTTTCATCTTTATAAAACTCTTTTTTAAACGTAAAGGGCATTGAGAGGAAGGCCTTTTTTGTTTGTTTTATGTCAATACATATGAGCAAGTAGCCCCAAATTGCTAGAATTTATAAGATTCCTAGAAGTTCCAAGAAAACGAGAAACTCTAACTTTAGCAGGATCTATTAGACACGTTGGCTTATTCCGTATCCGCATAACTCGTTCTTGAAAGCTTTAAGTTTTGCTTTGAGCTTTTCTGAGCCCGCATCAATAGAAAGTATTTCCTGCAAAATAGCTATAATTCTCTTTTTGTTTGTTATCATGAAAATATCTGACAGAGTTAATCTTAAAACATGGAAAAACCGCAAAGGTCATCAGACAGATTGTCCAAAAAAAGATTTCAGTTAATGTTAAAGACAGCTGAACTACAAACACGAATCTAAAAGATGAAAGAATAGTTCTTTTTTTCTTCAAAATTGATGCAAAACAAAGTCCATCAACGTCACAGTAGTATCTCCCAACAATTATGCCAAGTGTTTTTTACTTGAATCATCTGGGTAAGAACAAACTTTAACATAACCCAGATTTTATTGAATGTGGGCTTATCGTAGAAATATGAAAGGACGTGAACGAACAACAATAAATTGAAGGAAGTGAACGAGCCAGTTGAAAAATGTGTCCGGATAGTATTAAAATAGTGGCAATCAATGGCGGCCTACAATTCAATTCATTTTTCCCTAAAGCAAAACAAAAATGCTCACCTGTTTCTAATTGCAGTGGCGTAAGTAAGATTCTTTTGAGGTGGTGTAATTGTATAAGAGCACAAATTTAGATAATCTTTCCTCAATCAAACCACGATTGGCTTGCATGAAAGTGGAGAAGTTGGTAATGTTGCTCAAATTGGGAAAGTTCCCTGCTGGTATAGTGAGCGTTTCCTTCCAGTGAAAAGGGCTTGGCCTAACACTTTTACTTCGCCTTAACACTCTTACAGCCTTCTGGTTGGAACTGCCATTGATGAAAATACGGCTTTCAAAGCTTTTTAAAGCACAAAAGAAGTTTAAATTTGCAACGTTACACAATTTGTTATACTGAAAATTATGACGGTCTACCCATCATATTGGAAAAATCAAAGACTAATTTTTCCGCTACACTTTTCAAGTACACCACATTGATATAACATTACAGTACCAGAATCCTCTATACCGCTGCAAAACAATGTAATATGTTAGATTTCTGAGTTGTTTCGAACTTAGAACATGGGTTTCTTTACCGTATGTCAAAAGACTTTTCCAACCAGACCTCTGCAGAGCACCCGGGCAGAGCAGCCAGTAAATGAAAATACTGTTTGAACCAACAGTGCATGACTATTTTCATTCATAATTGACATTGACTATTCATATTTTAAAAATGTGATCGTGCTTTTTCCAGTAGAAATTATTCGAAAAACGTAAAAGGGACGAAAAACATCTGCAGCGAAGATAATCAAAGGTTTAAAATCAATTTCGCAATTTAAGCCTTGGCCAAACGATTTGATTTTTCGCTCGATCTTTCTCTCGACATTTGATCTCAAAATCGAGCGAAGTCGAGCATGGGTGGCCAAACGATTCGATGTTCTACTCACGCCAACAAAATGAAGGCAAAGAAACGCAAATCGGCTGCCGTGTTTATCTTACGTGCAAATATCCTTTTACAATCTCTGGACGAACTCGAGTATCATAAGACCCTGTTCGTTCATTTCATGCAGGAACCGCCATTAAATACTTATTTCGCTTAAACAAATTACTATCTTCAGGCAAAATTTTGTTTCTTTTGATTAATTCCATTCGTAAAATGGAATCATCACTTAAAAGGTCCCCTGGACCTCGAGGCCCCAGGGTAGTATGCTTTCCTCTCACTCGACTCACTCGACTCACTCGACAAGGTGGCCAAACGACTCGATTTTCATTCGACAACACCTTTCTCACTCGACTTTTTTGATAGAGATCAAACTTCACTTGACATCACTCGACGCCATTCGACTTGCTTGACAAGGTGGCCAAACGCCTCGATTTTTCACTCGATTTCTTGTCGAGTAAAAAATCGAGTGAAAAATCGAGTGGTTTGGCCGGGGCTTAAGTGTACTGCTGCACTTTCATGGAGCTGTCTCTTCTTTCAAGACGACAGTTTTTTCCATCGTCTATCGAATTTTTTAGACTTCACGTTTCTACAGATTCCTCTCAATATTCAACTTCATGGGTCTCCTCTACAAGGGGGGCGTACATATGCAGATGATGGAAATAAAAATCTTTCTCAGTAGAAAATGCAATAAATTTTAGCCGTTTCTGGAGGGTTACTTACGTTTTTAGAGAAGGCCTTTCCATTGTTTTTAAAACACAAGAATTGAAACGGTTATAATCCGTTGCTCGACCTTTCTAAATTAAAAAACCTTGACGACCGTGAGACAGAAATAAATCAACCAAAGAGCAAAAGATTGATAATAGTGAATATTAGCTGCAACAAGGTCATAAAACCAGAACGTAAAATTAAACTTTTTTCATGCGAAGTAATGAGAATAGGTTGTGGGGTCACGACAGAGATGAAAAAACCATGGCTCAAAAGCTAGTTTGCTGTCTCTTTTCAAAAATCGTCACATTTCACAAAATTCTCCAAGTAGCATTTCAGGTCCCAGATTGCGATACATGCGGTAGGTTACATGCGATACAAAGTAGGGTATGATAAAATGAAATGCTCGCTTTCTACGATCTTGTTGGTGTAATCTGCATTATTTTCTTACTTTATAGAAGGGTTAACCTATGAGAAAACAGTTCATTTACATCGAACCTTATTTGTGAGATTATTCTGACCTACCTACTTAATGCTTATCCAAAATTGTTCTTTCAGACATCCTAGGATTAGATCGCAGACAGTCACCTACGGGTATTAAGAACAGCTGTAAGGGTACACCGATACGGTTGTGAGTTTTCAAGTAAGTTATTATCGCATGGGCTTTTCAGCAGTATCAATTTTGGGCAAAAGCAAAAGCTATATTTCTAAAACATTAAGCGAAACTCAGTTTCCGACCCCCCCTTCGCAGGTGAGAAAATCTAATTCTTAAAAAACTACGGAGGATAGATATCAGTCTGACATGACTCGAGTGAGAGAATAACATTACTCGAATCGAGGCTGAATCACCTTTTATTGAACACTGTGAAACCCACGTTTTCTTGATACTTGTAAATTTAGTGCGTCAAAAAAGATACAGAACAGCTTTGCCCATAGTATGAATAATCCGAACAGGAATAGCCAGCTCAGGTGGTACCTTCAAGGCTTATATTATATCAACTTATGTTTAGTTTCTATGAGTTTGCAAGCTTCAATGTCTATTGATTTTTCAAAAATGACTATAAAGAATTATTTTTTACAATTTAGCTTAAGATCGCTAGAAATTTATCTAAGTTTCTTAGTGAAAGGTGCTCTGAAAGTTGAGCTGAGTGCAATGCTGATATAAAAAAGCATCCGTTTAAGTAGGAAATAAGATGACAATTTTTAGTTTTGTCTTCAGCTTAAATTGGATTTGCAAATAACCGTTAATTGATTTTCATTTTTAAACCTTTTTGTACTGTCTTTAGCATGTGCGCAATAACTGGTAAAATTGCTACCGTCCACAAGTTGTTGATTGCACACAGAAAACAACATTAATGAAATTCTCCAAGGTCCTGCGTAGTCGATAACCATAAAATATGTGTGAAGAATGCATAAAATGCGACAGTTCCATGTATCAAATTGTGTTACCAGGACAACTTTCTGATAGCTACATTTTTATAAGGAGTTCACTTCGGTTATGATCTCTGGAAGGAAAAATGATTTCGAATAGAGATGGCTCTATGGCAATAAATCTGTGACAATGCTACAATTTGCAACACAAGCGAAAGTACACAGAAATTTTTGCAACGTGGTCACGCAAGGTCCAATACCAAAATTTTTTTCACTGTTTAAAGATATATACTGGAAAAAGTGTAAACAACTTTATGTCCTCTCAAGCAACTGATCAAGGATTAATCTGTCCTTCAAAGCGTCTGCAACATATTATGTCAAAATGTTATCAAGCTTTTCTATCTAAAGTTTTTCAAAACGCCTCTTTCAACATTCTCCAGAAAGATTGCGGTGAAGAATATTTTCTTTTCTAAGCCTTTATCATTTCCGTCCAACAAGAATGGAAAGTTTGAGTTTATTTCCAGATACTTAGTATTCTGCGATTTTTACATTCTCCTTTACACGAATACAAAAGTCTTCCACCATCCTAAGGCTTTGAGGCATTTCATTTTAATTTTTTTAATATTATGTTTATAGGGGAAGATGAATCTTTCACCTGATATATAAATAAAGCTTCTAAAATTTTGACCAATTTTTTGCTTTGATTAAAGACAAAAGTTTTACCACATGATAAAAGCTTTTTCCGCAAACTAATAATTTTAACCTTTTTCTGACCTTTTATGCTCTAGACGAAAAAGCGTTTAGTATATGGTAAAATTATTTGCTCTTTTCAAAGCCAACTTCAAAAAATGTGCTCAAAAAGCATACCTATCAAGCTACTGCGGTGTCCAGTCAAGGTTGATCTAATTCGGACATTTTTCACAAATTTACAAGGACGAATGTCTTTCATTTTTTAATTTTCATTACTTTTCAGAATATATAGAATCAGTGAATTTGAATATGGTATGTTCGAAATATTTCCTACTGTTTAAAACAAATGTTAAAAGCATATGACAAGTAGAGAAAAAGCGTAGCGCTTTCAGCTCACGTCACAAGACTTGAAAATCAACAAAATTACGTACGGAAAATACGAAAATAGTCTATTTTCAATAATATATGAAAATTTGATATGAAACTGATTATGAACAAACTGGAATTCACAAGAACGATTATCGGACAAATGGTTCAGATTAAACTCACAAAAACGATAATTGGACAAATGTTCCAGGTGATTAGATGATCCTCTTGACTCATTGTCCGTTTCTTGTGACCAGTAAGAGAGTTGAAGTCTGGAAATACTCTGCCTACCTGTTTGTCAAATTTACGTCGTAAATCTTCATTTGCTTTGCGTTCAAAAGGTAGTGGCATTCATCCTAAACTGATTAAATTTCAGCACTTTTCTCCCAGGTGATAAATCTGACCTACATGTAGCTTTTTAAATAAATATCTACTTAATCAATAATACATATGTGAAGCGTTTCTTTATGGGAAATTCTTTCGAGTAATACGTAATACTACTTTTAAATTCCGTCTGCTACTCGACACATTCTTGTACAGGAATCGCAAACATCTTCAACACATTGTATTTGCTTAAGGATTTCTATTTTAAAAAGTTGAAAATATCCTTTTAAGGAATATGTTGAGTGGAGAGCCGTTCCTTCTATGGAGTGGAATTTCCAGCGGAAAAGGCAGATTACAAAGACAGGAAACCTGAAGCAATAAGATACGATCTACAGAATTAAATATCTGTGAAACACAATCTATTTGATTTTTATTATTCTCGATTTTCGATTTTCGATTTTTATTAAATGATTTTCGGCTTGGTTTACTTTTGTCTTGAACAAGGGCGACAGCAAAAGTTTCCCATTGGATGTTGCGTTTCACAGTTATGAATATGGTCTGCGATCGGGAATGTCTACCAAGGTGAACTTTTAAGGACATCAAAATGAGGATGTGAAAGAATGAGTTCCAGGTCGCTTTGGAAAACGATTCTATTCAGTTCAGTAATCTGATCGTTTCAATTCAGATCGTTTGTCTACCCAGTTCAGTAATCTGATGCCAGAATGTCTTTTCTGACATCACTAGCCCATTAATACTCTTTGATGACTACAATGTTTGCTTATCAAAATAAAAAACATTAAGGAGCAAAGACGAACGGATATAATGGAGAAATAAACTAGGGATATCCTTTTCCAGAAAATCTGTGTGAGCTTAAATATTTCCGTTCATGATTTCGACATAAATACTTTGATAACGCGGCGAAGCAGCGAGAAACACAGTGAACAAGATGGATAAGAACGGCGCGCCTAACTACAACTACCAGAATGCATTGCGTGTGGCAACACCTGTGACGTGATAATGGGATCGGTCTTGTTTGCCACCCCGATAGTTTTATATCTAAACTTTTTAATAGGATTTTTCGTCGTTTTCGTTGGATTTTCGTGACCATTTGAGTGGAGTTAATAATGGCGGAAGAAAAATTTGTCACTGGGGTCTCTTATTACCAATTTAGTACTCAAGATAGTGTCTTGCGTTTAAAAAACCTATTCGCTGCTAAGGAAAAACTTGGCACTACTTGGGCACTCCACAGAAAAATTGCCGGAACGCCTGCTTGGAACAGGTTAGTCCGGGCATTTCAAAATCACAAATTATGCGAATAACAATTTAGCGACAATATTGTAGTATATAGACACGCACTGCTTAAATCAAGAGTTGTCAAAGTAGGAATGTTATTTCCTGTCAAAGTAGGAATGTTACTTCGTACTTCGTACTTCTTGAGTTAACCTGCAGAAACGAAAGAATATTGCAAAAACAAGCGTAGAAAATTATCTTAAAATCAAGACAATGGAGTCTAACAGGCAAAGACAGTGGCTTGGCCGAAGGATGGCTGCATCAGCTAGAAGAGGGTGTGGACGAGGGGGTGTTATTGGTAATTTTTGTAAATTGCCTGCTGGTGGACATTTCAAAGCCAATAAACAATTCTGAAGCAGCTTCAATCTCCCAGGCAAAATGTTGTCACAGCACTGTCTATAGCTCAAGCAGTGAGAAAGGACCCTAAGGAACGATGTGTAAACTTGACTAAGGTTCAATAGTTGCTGATTTTTGAAAAAGCAATCAAATTCCCTGAAGTCAGCATCGTTCAGCGAAGTAGGGCCTTTTTGCAGTTACTGCTGGCTTCACGTTAGTTGCATTTACTGCTGGCTTCACGTCAGCACATAAGGATTGCTTGATTTCTACATTAACAAGGGTAGATTCCCCTCAGCCAAATTCTATGTGAGCAAAGAGGGAGTGCAATCTTGCATGCCTGGCGTTTGATAATAAGATTTTGATGGAAGACATAAAATTTGAAAGTTTTCTAGCTGAATGGAAATGTGGAGGTTTCCGAGAAAGTTGTTTAATTGCTAAAGATGCTTCCATTAACCCCCCTCCCCCCCAACTCTACATATAATTTCACTTTAATCTTAGGCTGCATTGGCCATGGGTAGTTGCTACCCCTACTTCTCAGGCCTGGCTACGGGCTTGATGCAGGTACATGAGACAGCGATCTTTCCTTTACGAGCTGCGTGTCAAAACAAGCGGCGGATATCAGTCAAAAAGGCCGCAGACCGCAAGCTGGAATTTTAGAGAAATTCTAGTCCCAACAGTCCTGTCCTGAACTTGTGATATTTTCCCAAAAGCATCATCTTCACTTCAGAGTACTCTTCATTTTACGAAGATATTTGAATGTCAGGTGATCTGTGAAATAGTCTCGTACTTTTGATCGAGCTTTTGAGGTTCCTAATCGCTGAATACTACAGCACACAAATTAAATCCTGATTTGAGTTCTGTCTGTCTTGCCTTTTCGTCGTCGCTCGATCTAAGACGACTGGAGGCAAATACCCTGCCCTCAAGGTTAGATCCTCACAAATTTCCGGGCTCTGCCCCTCTCTGAAGCCGGGATCAATGATAAAAAATGACCCCAAGAAATCTTGATGCAAAAACATTGCAATGATATGTTTAACAAGTGTCATCGTACCTGTGACGTCATTCGTCAGATTCAAGAAGCACCTAATTACTAGCTACATTAACTTTGTATAAATAAGTACGCTGCTTGCGAGCACAACTGGTTCAAATTACATAAAACAGGTTGTGAGGCTGGAAGGTGGAAAAATATTTTTTTTGTGGCCTTATGAAATGTGGTGTGTTATCTAACTTTCATCTAAATGAGGTTTGAGGCAAGTGAGAGGTGTCTATCCAATTTCTTCCCTCGGATATATCAAAAAACCATTTAAATCAGAATTTTACCCATCATAATTGCTATGGTGCTGACTAAATACTAACAGCAACTAAACGATAAAGGCGTTGTTGAAACGGCAAAGTATTTAAATCCATATTTTCCGGCAAAAGGTACATGTAAATGTTATGGCAGACTCTTCAGTGGCAAAAACCTCTAAGTATTCTGGCAGAGGGGGGCACCGTTTCGTTTTAGAATTTACTAATATCTATAAACGCAAAAAGATAATATTCTAGCTAGACCATCTTTGAGTTCGCGACGCCATGACACAAATGGGGCAAAACCGCAATAAATACAATGGCGGCGTGTATCGTCGAGATTTGTGAATTCCTCTGTAGCTCAACGAGGTTTATTGTTAGGTGCCAGTTACACTATGCCGGATTGCAATCAGAGCGGATTAACTTTAATATCGGATAGGGGTTTGAGTTACACCATGCTACACCAATCCGATACACAACGCTCTGATTAGCGGAGTGAAAATCACTCCGCTCTGGAGTTGATACGAAAATCACTCCGGAGTAACTCCGTAGCGGAGCGTTGTAGTATAATCGCACGAATCCGATATGCTCCACTTGGAAACAAAGGATTTTCTTATTTTTTTCTGCTTGAAGCAATTCGATCGATAGTGAACAATGGCGCTTTCTGAGTTTTTTTTGCTGTTGGATAATGCCAAATCGAAATCGTGAAAACATTTTCGTATTTGGATTTCATCTCTTCCTGAATTTTAATGAAGTGGCCCTTGGACGAAAAACATAATTTAACACATCAGATAGCAACACAATCTCGCTATCCGTCCTACGAACACCATCATTTATCTCTCGGTTTCATGGTTGTTTTCGTCATTTTATGCAAAGCTATTGAAAAAGAATTCGCAACAGCACATAGATTTGAAAATATCGTCAAAAATTTAATCTAGTGGATTTTGTGTACCAGAAATGCAAAGGAATACAGGCTTATGAGCGAGCGGAGCGTCGTAGTGTAACTGCTAGCCTAAATATCACTCCGGAGTAAAAGTTCACTAAATATTTATATTATATATAAATATCTCTAACCTAAATATCACTCCGGACTCCGCTCTGCTCCTATAGCAATCCGGTATAGTGTCACTCTAGCCTTCAATGAAATTCAAATTTTCACTATGTATGTTATTTTTCTCTATTCTACGCTCTATAGAGGTTTCACGACCAAAAAGAATAAAAGAATTGTCTCTATCCATCACTAGTTTTTCGCTGGATTGCCCCACCTGAGGGATTGGAACTTGCTTAGCAGAATAGAATTCCATCATGGCGTCGCGAACTCGAGGTCACATGTGTTCGCAAGGGTATAATTATGATTCAAAGTGCATAAAACCTCGCTAGCATGTAATCATGCTCTGATCTCGTTATCTACCATTAAGTCACCAACATCCACTAGCTCTTTCTTGTCTGTGGCTTCATTATCAAACCTCTTTTGCCACAATTTGTATCAGGGGTGTAGTACTAGAGGGGCTGAACACCCCTTGTTGATGCCAAAGGTTGGTAAATATCTACTTTTCGTATTATTTTTCACAAAAATTTTTGCAAGAACTTTCTTATTTTAATAGCACTGTAATCATAGGCGTAAACTCAGAGGGGACTCTGGGGCTTCAGCCCCTCCTGACGAAAACCAAGGGCTAAGCCCCCCTGGAAAATAAGGAAGTGCTTTACCAATTTTTAGATTAGTTTGTTATATTATTGGTTTCACGCATAAGATTTGTTGCATTAGATAATTGCGTTTACAGCAAAATAAAGTATGAAATTATTGTGAACATAAGGTCAGATCCAACTCGAGGCCAATCCTTCAGAGAGGCTGGAAGCATCAGAGGAAAGCAACGTGCGATCTTTGCTGAAATGATAATAGCTATTGACAAATTTGTGATAAGATCTAAACAGAAGAAACCAACAAATGTAAATAAGTCAGTAGGAGGAAAAGAACAAGAAGAAAATATTGGAGATTTGATAGGAGAAGCTGGAGCAGCGTTGGTTGAAATTGGCTTAGACCAAGAGGAAAGGAAGTCAACGAGAAAGTTCCAAGATAACTGGAAGAAAACGTACACATGGTTATCATATGACAGTTAAAGAAGCGGGTATTTTTTCAAGTTTGCGTCAGCGCCATAAATCAAGGTTTGCCAAAGCCAACCACTGCAAGACATTTAGATTCGTATCGATGCTTTGTTGTGAATGGCTTTACAAATTGCAAGAAAGCTCTTGAGACCTTCCGGTCTCATGCAAAAACTGACCTTCACCGTGCCTCTATAGCTGTGTTCACTGCATGTGGGAAAAAACGGTTTCAAGTTTGCTGGAGGCCGGAAAGTTAAAGCAAATGAAAGAGAACAGAATAACACGTGTTGCCATCTTCACAAGTATTAGATATCTAGGTCGCCAGGGTTTAGCAGCGGGGGAAACAGCAACTTTGAAGTGCTATTGAAGAAAGAAGAGACGACATTCCAGAATTAGATTCATGGTTAAAAAGAAAAGAAAAGTACAAATGGCTGTCCCCTAAAAATTCAAATGAAATCTTATTCAATTTAGCCATGCAGTTTTGAGAAGATTAGCAAATAAAGTCAAAATTGCAGAGTACTAAGGGATCATCATGGATGAAACGTCCGATCTATCCGGTCAGGAGCAGATAAGTTTTTGCATTCGCATTGCCAATGATGATTTTAGCATAGAAGAAATTTTCTTTGGACTCTATGAAACTTCGATAACCACAAGTGATGCACTTTTTACTATACTGGAAGATGTGCTGCTGAGAATGCAGCTAGACATCACCAAATGTAGAGGCCAATGTTATGACGGCGCGGCCAACGTATCTGGCCATGTTACTGGTCCTTAAGGTCCTTAAGATCAAAGGTCCTTAAGGAGGAAAGTCGTGCAATATATGTTCACTGTCGGGTCCACACGCTAAATCTAGCAGTCCAAGATGCCATGAATAGTAACGAAGAAATTCGCAATGTCATGGTCTTGGTTCAGGAACTGACAGCTTTCATCCAAGGTTCCCCCTTGGATTGGTTGGCTTGGTTTTCTCATTTCAAGGACCAGCATGAAGAACACCAATCAAAGTCTTTGGGCCATTTTGCCCCACTCGTTAGACAATGCGATTGGTATCTATACAAGCAATTGCCACTAACTATACTGATATTTTGAGATGGCTTGAAGAAGTTAATTTGAAAGAGAAGAACGCAAATGGTGTAAAAGCTGGTGGCTTTTTTGAAGTCGCTCACCAAATTTAACAGCTTCTTCTTGCTAGAGATTTTGAGGATGGTATTTACCATTGTTGGAGGGGGCAGTTCAACATTGCAGGGAATCCAGCTTTTCTTTCAGCAAATCAGAAAAAACAATTACTTGTATCAGACAGTCAGTATCAAATGCAAGAGCTGATGCCAGTTTAGTTTATATTAGATGATGTTGCTAGAAATAGATAAAAAAGCATAAGGTCAAAAAGCATAAAAAGTAAGGCCAAAATTAACAAAACAGCATAAGGTTCCAAGACGCATTGATGAGGGTACAGAAGCTTCGTTTATTTCAGTCACTGCGCAAGGCCTTTACAGGCAAAAGTATTTTACTATTTTGGATAGTGTGCTTGTTGGGCTGACCGACCGATTTGAGCCTGATGAAACATCAGAACATCTGAAGAGAGTTGAGCAGTTTCTTACTGGAGAAGAAAAATCGGTGGATTACATCAAACAATATTATGGTAAAGATGTAGATGGCCCCAGATCGCTGCTACACAGAGATATGCTAATTGACAGGGCCAGATGTCAAGAGGTACATTTAGAAGACATTCAATGTGTTGTTGATTTTTCAATCAAAGATGAATTGTTTCGATCAATGGTCACAGAGGTCAATAAGTTGGTAAGGATGATACTGACCTTGCCTGTCTCAAGTTGCACAGCTTAAAGATCTTTTTCAGGTCTAAGGCGCCAGAAAACGTACCTACGATCGCAAATGTCTCAAGAACGATTAAATGCTGTTGCAATAATGAACATACATAGAGAAGTGGTCATGAGACTGTCAATTGATGAACTTGTTGACACCTTCATATCGAAAAATGCCGTGAGAAAGACTACATTTTGGGTGCCTAAATAGAACTGATGATCTCAAACTAAAGAAACTGGTTATGATTTAAAAATAAACTTTCAATCATTTCATTTGTGTGTTTCTTCTTCCTCGATAATGAAAAATGAACGGAAAAATCACCTTTAAGCCCTTAGCTAATCCACTTTCTATCCTGTGACATCAGCAGCTGCCATTAGGAATTGTTATTAATTTTAAGCAAACTAGAAACAATGTCTCATCAAAGTCTCATATATCTCACGAGCTACGTGTTCAAATGTTTTAAGCAAGACTTTTTACTTTTGGAATCAATTGTCCGCAAACGGATCAAACTTCAAAGCTTCACTTTGTCACCCTTTCCTGTGGTTGAACAAATCTTGTCAAAAAGCGTACGAGAGGGTTTTTTCGAAATCAAAGTGATTTTTGTTGAAGGTGTGTAGGTTTTTATCATTTATTTACCACCGGATCCATGCCTCGAAACAATTTCAGTATTTTTGGGCACACCTACTTCCAAGTTTTTTAGTGTTTCTCCGTTTCATGCATCTAATGTCAAGAGTAGCAGAGATATCATCAGCAATGTTGCAATTTGTTTATAACCACAACGACTACTGCACTGGAATAGGGTTTATCAATTATGAGTGTAGCAGGCAACAATGCCACTTCAGACTGTGGTAGATCCGCTAGGCCAATCTACGTCAAAAACTCCCCACTCGGTTTATCATGAAACTAAAAGAATATGATGGAAAATAATTTCCCTTGAGTCCACATAAACTTTCATTTCTATTGTGATGAGAAATTGAGATTAACTTAGTGGAGGGCCGTTTGCATTTGCAAAAAGTTGGTAAGGGGGAAAGCGGGCTTATAATCGGCTTGAAGCGGTTGACATAGGACTTTGAACGCACTTACAATGCTTGAATTTGTCTATTGGTTTAGGAAAGTTACCAACTACAATAATTTAAGAAATAGGATCCGAATGACAGTAAACACGAGACACAGAAATGTTTCTATCCACTACCGGTCGTTTCAAAATCATTTTGACACGTCATCTGCGTTTTTGAGTTAGGAAATGAAAAATTGACAGCTGTGGTCTAAAGACAGTGTAATGAAATTTCTGTGGAATACGTTAATGTAGCATAATTCAAATAATAGTCTTAGTCCCCGCCCCGTAGACCGCAGTAAAGAAGGGTGGAAGTTAATAATAGGATAACAATTATGCATGACTGCGACTCAAAGGGAGTTTCTTTGGCAATTTCGTATCCTAAAACCTTGTGAAATTCTCCAATCATGCCGTTCAAATTTAAAACTAATTCTCAATAACAAAAACGATAACATGCTTTTTAAACTTTTCAGATTTGGCTTCGAAAGGTTGTAAAAAATTCTAGATTTGGCTTCGAAAGGTTGTAAAAAAGACAAATAACCACATGTGATTTATAAGATCAATATTTACAAAAGTTTTCACTTACAAAATAAGATATAATACTTACACAATCAATGCATTTAAATGAATAATAATTCGCAATTAAACAGATACCAGTTGATTACCATATCTTCCCCGCCGACAAGAATAAATGGGGGACTATTCTATTTCGGCGTTTATAGGAGTCCATTGACATTAAATGTAAAGGAGAAACGGGACATCCTTTTAAAGAGGCTTTTCATTTCATCAGAGGACATCGTCAGCAAAAAGGGTAACACTGTAATTGGTACCAGTTTGATTGTAACTAACGACCTTAATACATGTACTGTCGAAAGACAAGAACTTAAATCCGGTGAAAAAGTCGTTTCAATTTGTCAGTGTCTATTGACAAAGACTCTCTTCAGATACGAATCTTTAGACTCAGTTGAAATTCAATAATGTCACGTGAGCTTGGTCCATAGCTGTTTAATCTTGGGATAATTTGAATATCAAGTCTCCTTTTAATTCGGAGATCTGCGATATACCCATGAATTTGTTGTTTCCATATTTCGTCCGAGAAGCCTGGAACAAAAAAGAAACTTGTTTTCTAAGCCAACATTTCTCAAAATAATTTATAATGGAATAAACATGCTATCATAAAACAATTATCAATTGATACATCTCTTTATTATTTGGTTTGTTGGTATAAATAGGTTTTGCTAACAATTTCATTCTCTTGGCATCAACACATCACATAAGCTTCCGTCACACATTGTATTTCTTTGCTGTCAAAATAAGCCCTTTTGTATTTTCAAGTTGAGCAACATTTAAGAAACTTTCAGTTCTACGTCAGAGCTTAGTTTTTCATGAAAAAACTTTCTCTGTTTTCTTAGACTGGTAGTGCAAAAAAAAACAAAAATGCAACATATTGAGATCTAGAGGAATGGGGGGGGGGGGGGGTAAACCTCTCTCATAACGGACAAAAGAAACAGCATCTGGAGCTAGGTATATAAAATACTCACATATCCTGTTCCTGGCAAGGTATATAAAATGCATAACAAATAAGATTTGAAGAACAAACCTGGAATTTGGATACATCGGCTTTTGCAATTAATTTTGCGATTGATTTCACAACTGGCATCAGGCTTTGTTCAGTATAAGTGCTATAGTAAACAAGCGTATCTGTCCATTCAGCATTTTCAAGAACTTTCCCAGCAAGGTACAAAGACGCTGCAGCAATTATTGAAGGGGGCATTCTTGATAATTTGTAATCGACCAGTGTTAACTCCATTAAATATTTTGCTAGAGTGTGTTTCTTTGCATCTGCCTGTTTAATAGATAATATCTTACAAAATATTTGGTACAAAAGATTACAAAAGATAACATCCAAGTCAAATTTGAACAAACAGATAGTTCACATGTGTCATTTTTTAATATTCAAGAAATGAAAGATAAAGCTCAGAGGAAACTTACCACAGCAGCCTTTGAATTCCTTCTTAAAAACTGGAGACAGAGTGGTTGACTCAGGTCACAGTCAAGTGTCCTCAGAATAAGTTGCTCCATTTTTTTAATATTTCCTTTGGTGTATGAGTTATCAGTTATGTAAACAAAATCACCAATCTCTGGTGCATATGTTTCTTCATACTTTGAAGCTAGAAGCATGGCACTGACTCCAACCAGTTGTAACTTTGATCTGCTCACAACTTGATGCTAATTTAAAAGGTAAAAGGAAAACAAAACTTAAAATGACGAATCACATGGCCCTTCTTAAAAAAGAATTGGGTATTCTGCAAACTGATTGTTAATAAAGATTGTTTTGAATGTTTCAGTTGAATAGCAGAACATTGTCAGTCTTCTTTGCTGTCATGTTTGAATTGACCTCTCTACCCAATATAAGAAGCTTCGACTAGAACATTCAGAGTAAATAATAGGATTCAAAATACAGTTACACCATAGACCTAGCATAAAAGTTAACTCATTCATATATTTAATCGAGCACAACTGTACAAACCTCCAGGAATCTGTCAATGATGCCCACAGTGAGGTAAAGTGTTTCTTGCAGCAATCCAAAACGACTGTGAACCTGAACCAGCCAATCAATAAGAATTGATCGCATTCGCTCATTTATTTCAGATTGCTTTTGCATGTAATCACCTGCACAAAGCACCTTCTGCAAACAAGAAAGTCAAAAGAGAGTCAGATGTAAGTTAAAAACTGAATTTAGCATTTATTATCGCATAACTAACAATAAAATGATATTTTTTCAGTACACATCTCTTGAAAAAAGAATTGTTTTGTTACAGGACATTTTATTTATAAGAACAGCATAGACAAAAACTAACCTCAATTTTGCGAAGGTAAGTATAGATATCAGCAGCATATTCAGCACACTGGAATGGGTCTTTTTCACTTTCTTTGTCTATGTCTATGATATTTGGAGGAATTGTTTCACATATAGACATTGATCGGACTCCTAAAATGACTGGGTCACTCTCACAAACTGACATGGCTCTACAATGCCCAAGCACTTCACCAACATTTCCCTTTTCAACATTTTCTTCTTCGGTTTTTCCTAAGTGATTCTTTTTTGTTGCTTCTTCAATTTTTGCTTCCTTGAGTACAAGAAATTAATGTGAAACTGAAATTCCAAAGTATTAAAGAATGACTTAAAAGAAAATGGATTGGAATGAATATGTTTAAATTTGTAGGGAGATTCACAAAACTCTCTCAAAAGAATATTGATCAATTAATTGTTCATAGCAAGAGGGCTGCAATTTTACATGGATTTAAATGTAACAAAAACATTTATATATAACATTTATAATAACCTTTTCTGGCAATGTTTCACAAATTGACATGGCTTTTCCTCTTTTCACCATCAAATCAGTATTTTCATTTTCTTTACCAGCATCACGAGAAAGTAACTTTTGCGTTTCAACTTTCTTGTTTCTTTGCTGGGCTTTAACATCAAAATTTCTCTCCTGGATTAGAAAACAAAAGTGTATATAAACCATTTGTACGAATCAATAAAGGGTTTGTCTCATATTGTAGCAGATAATTTACTTACTTTTCAATCAGGCACACTAAATTTAAGCATTCAGTACTGCCTTGGTGCACAGTTAGGTGTAAGGAAGCATGGCAAAATAAAATAAAATTTGGTTCACTGGGGAGGTTTATGCATCTCTGCTTTACGTGTCAAGTGCTTCAAACAAGACATCCCATTTTACAAAAGAGTACAAATTTTGCAGAGTGAAAATATACCAATGAAAGCAAACTAACTTCACTTGCAACATTTATAATTATTTCACAAAATCATCTCCCATGCTATTAGGTTGCACTTTTTCAGCTTTTGTTTAAACTAGAAGGTCTTTTGTTTATTGCCCTAGTTGAAGAAAATTGTGACATTGAAAAAGGATGCTAGTTGGATATAAAGACAGACATTTTCCTGTATACACCCAGTAAATCGAAGATTAGGCTGGCAGTTCTTCATTTTTTTAAAAAAATTAGAGACTGCATTGTTCATAATTTATTATTAAATAGTTAAGGGGTATGCAGTGCAATTCAAGTTTGAAAATTCACCCAAAACACCCCTGGATGGCAAGAGACTCCTATTTTTTGAGATAAAACATTGTTCTAAGATACATTTTTTTTACTTTTTAGAACGTATTTTAGAACGAAGAAAGCTCAGACTCAGCATGTTCTTTATTTGTTCTTAATTTCTGAAAAAATTTGAGGCTTGTGTTCTTACAAAATTGTTCTTATAAAATAGAGTGTAGCTTGTTTGTTAATCCTAAACAGTGTCATCTATTCACTTAATTTGACAAGCACTTTGTTATCTTGGTTTTAAATAAACATTTCCTTAAAAAATGTCATTTCAACCATCTGCTTTGTTGAAGAACACAGTTGAAATGGCAGTTTTGAAAAACATTCAAGGCTGTGCTCCTGAATTTATTCCTCTTTAATCTTGTACAAAATTGTGTCTCAAATAACACGAGCAATGAAAATATTTATAAGTCTCTGGATTCAAAAAGAAACATACTTTAGCTACATTCCTGATATCTCCAAGAGCAGTCCTTGTAGTACCCTTGGTCTGTTTGATACCAGGCTTTGTACTTCCTCTCTTGAAATCATAATCCATATTCTAAAAAATAATATTTTATTAGCAAATGTAGCTGAAAATATTAAATAAAATAAAAATTCAAAGATTAAAGATCTTGCACTGCCATTGAAGACAAACACCAGTTGCAAAACAACAAAGGCAATATGCTGTTGACTTTTTTAAATGTTAAATCATAGGCCACTTAGCAGATTCTTGCATTCAATTATCACATTTCTGTTCCGCATTGCTTATTAATAGATCAGCAAACTTGAATTATTAATGTTTTAAAGATGAGAAACATTTGGGGACGCTAGCACGTGGAGGCTTCGGAGTAGGCCTAATATTATGTACCTTCCTAAAAGCGGACAACCGTCAAACCGTTAATAGAAAAAGGAAGCAAGCAACGTCATTCAGACACCAAAACAAAAAGTTATGGTACTTTTCTGAAGCATAGGGACGTTTGAAAGAATTAGGCAAAGTAAAACAGTATTTTTTTTAGGGACAAGCACGGTGCCTAAGATGAATTTTTTGCAAAGTTTACTCACGTTTCGGATTCTTCTCGCAGCCTCCATTTCTGTGTATGATTTAAGAAACCTTCAGTGTAAATATATTGACAAAAATATGCTCTTTTCTACCTTGGAACGAGTTTCTTTTATTTGGTGCTCAGGGCATCTGATGTGTGATCAAAATGACAATGGCCGTTGGAAAAACGCTCGAATTTGAATCTCCAGCTAGGGGCAACCCGATTGGCTAAAATTATCAACAGGGAGTCTAGGCGTAATTTCGTGTGATCTTCTGGGACCAGCTTTGAGTCGAAATGCCCGTGCTCGTAATAAAGGGGAAAATGGAGAAAAGGAAGACTTACAATTGGGAATAATAGCAATGGAAGAAAGAAACAGGGAGCGAGATAAACGTAAACATGTGCAAATCATTCACATCGCAAAACACTTTCACGTTAGGTGGGCAGAAATCATTCCTCAGAACAATTTGTATGTTTTGCATTTCATAAGGTTTGGCATTAAAAAGATAAGGAAAAATTACCAAGGTCAGCCAAACCAAACCGATTTCTCGATAATTATTCTGAAGTTTTATACTCTGAAGAATGTCAGGCGGAAAGCTCAATTATTTTTGCTTTATGAAATCCATTTTGAAACTATTTTTATTACAATGGTCAATGGAAGGTTTTTGTCAAATTGAAAGAGCGTTTGGCCGTGTACATCCCTCCTACATCAAGGGTAAAATAAGAAAAGAGCAAGCAATGTTTTTGAGTTGAAATTCCTTGCATTTATTCTATGGACGAATAGTTTTTGCATGAGAATTGTTATTTTCTACAACCATTTTCCTATTCCTTGGCATTTGCTGTGTGTTTTGTTGGTCTCAAGTTCGGCGATCGGCAAATTTTTCTTCTGGTATAGGACAAAATTTATCTAGGAGCCATTTCGGCCATTTTTAATGAAATCCTATTGCAATTAGGTTTAGTCTAGAGTTTAAAATGAGCCTGAAAAGACTTTAAAATTAAAGTGTATTGAAATCTTTTGCAATCCAGCTTTATTTTAGCTCATGAAAACAATGTTATATAAACTATTCATGTTATTATATATTGATCGCCCTGAGAGGTTAAAGTTTGCAAATGGCGTACGTCAAGAACTCTAGATTATTTTCATAAAAACAGCGGAGGATTATAAGAAAACTAAATTTTATTCATTTACGAAAATCATTACATGAATGATAAGGAAAGTAAGCAGAACCTCGACTTTAATGTATTAATTGTTGTATGAATGTTTGAAAAGAACAAAAGATATGGAGATTTTAATTTTGCAACTCATTTTTAAATGAAGAAATCACCCACCAAGAAGCTTTAAAAACATCTTTAAAAGCATAAATAAATAAAGGTAGGGAAATGGTTCAAAATAAGAAAAGAGCATTAAGGTCTCGGAGTATTAAGGTCTCGTGGTGAAAGACATTTAATGTACATTGGTACATTTATTGTACATTGGTACATTTATTGTACATTGGTACATTTATTGTACATTGACACAAATCCTAATGACGAAGAAGGAGGCTCCCACAGAACGAATTGTTCGAACCATTCGTTGATACCAACGAATATCTATGCACGTAAAAATATTTACATATTGGATTGAATGTAAGCTCATCTCTCAAATATTAAATGATAGGTCGTTATTCATAGATAAGTAAGGTGATTGCTGCAAGATGCTGCTGCTTGTACGAAAAATGTATACTTCATAAGAAAGAGTTGATTTTTGGCATCTTACTGCATCGCAAAGTGATAATGACACTACTGCTATTGGATACCGGTTCCGACTGAAGGTAATAAAAGAGAAGTATCATAAATGCATTATTAATGAGACAACAAGCACTTTTACAACGAAAAAGGTCTTGCTGCATAATGTTCGACCATTTTGCAACAATATACAATTTCCCCTGAGGCGTGGTTACAAAGCTGAAAGTAACCTTAATATCAAGTTTGACCAACATCTGAAAACAACACAGACAGGGTGTGCTGTGCATTCAACGACAATCAAACGAATGATACTGGGTTACTTTTTTCTTGCAAGATGCACATTTGATAATTGGGAGCGATAATTAAAATAGCTAATTACCTGAGGCTGATTCAAGTTTCTATTTTCAGCAAAATCCATCCGTATCAACCAAACCAATATTTACAGAACCGGCAAAGCTCACAGTAATACATCCGTTGCAAAAATCTTGCCAGAATCATTCAAAAACTGTTTAATAAACTTTGAAATCAGAATATTTATTCACAGAGATTTATAGTCGAAACTCAAATAAGAAACTTATTTCTTCTTCAAAAAACTCCTTTGCTTATAGTTTGGTTAGGTGAAATTATTTGATAGTTGGGTAACACTTTGTAACAAACTACTAAGTTTTCCATCAATGTAGTAATTACTCTTTCAATTCAGAATCTCATCAAAAAAAGGCTAAATTTAATTAAAAGGCCAAAAACAACTTTTCCAGGCAATTTGACTTTGGGAAAGGCCAAAGTTGGAAAATTTGGCCTCATAAAGGCCAATCTGGTATAGACAGGGAATTTTTCCTAACAAACTGGCGGAGAGGGTAACCGGAGGTTTTTCAGTTGTTTCCACTTCCCTGGACTAATACCTTGAAATTTTGAAGGGTGTCCAAAAAAATTTCTCCCTAGATGTCATGTGATCGATGACGTAAATTTTAACGGTCAGAAAAAAATGAAAATCGTCAAATTTGAAAACAAACAACATCAATCGAATGAGTATAAAAAACTGAACAAAAAATGCTTAGAAACATAATTCCCAAAATAAACCAGTTAAAAACTATCACGTGTCAAAGTATTGATGACGTCACAAGTACGGGAAATTAGTAATTTCCGCCATTTTGGGCCTCTTTTATTGATACTATTGTGGAATATCCATTTTGACAAGATATGAGGCGTAAGTGCTTATGATGTTACAATGAATATATAAAGGGTAAAGGCATAGAGTAGCCCCAAATGGTTAAGTTAATCAATTACTTGACTTTCGTCTAGTTTAGCACGTTTATATTTTCCAAAGTTTTCAAGATTGAAATCTCCATCATTTGCAGGTTTAGATGAACTACGCCAAAGTTTTTCATATTATTTGGAAAAGTCTTGCTAATGTATAAAAGTGTCTTAGTTCTGGCGGGTAGTTTCCACAAAATGAGAATTATGCAGAAGATTCTACACAAGAGGAACGCCTGTTTGAGATTTCGTCAATGATTTTCGATGCAAGGGTCATATCTGAAAGTTCGGTAGAAATGACAGGCATAACTATTGGCCCACGAGAAAGTTTCAAATTAAATTAAAATTTAATTAATTATTTAATTAAACAAATTTAATTAAAAGGCCAAAAACAGTTTTTCCAGGCAATTTAACTTTGAATCCGGCAATAAGGGCCAATCTGGCAAGCCTCGAGAATGAAGGAAGCTCATAGAATAATTAAACTATGTCTCGTAGGTATATCCCTTGGTCCTCGTAGGTTCATCACAACTCCTAAACCCCTTCACAACGGCATTTATTCGTAAGACTACTTTTACGGAGACTCCGATACCCAGGGTGTGAATATACGATGGCCCACAAGGGACATGCAGCATGTACTAAGTTTTGCACGTACACAAAAGCAAAAGCGGTTGCAAAATGAATTTCACATGCACAAATTCATTTACATGATCACAAAATATAACTGCAGCACACTAAGTAAATGTTGCAGCATACACTAAGTTTGACCTGCAGCATACACTAAAAGTCTGACCTGCAGCATACACTAAAAGTCTGACCTGCAGCATACACTAAAAGTTTGACCTGCAGCATACAAAGTGTTGTTGATGCTGTTGCAAACCGTGTTGGTGTTGGTGTTTGCTGATGTTGCTATTCTTGACAAATTTTTCTAATCGCCGTTAGCAAAGGTCAAACATAATGTTCTGTATTACATGTGGAGAAGTATCAGAAGATGACAGATGTGACAAGTGCGAGAAGGAGTCTGAAACCAACCAGTTGATTACCGAGTACTTCCATCGTGGCTATCAATACAAATTCATTGTTAGGTTCTTGGAAAGAGATGGCATCAAAATGTCTGTCAGGACACTGAAACGGAAACTTAATTTGATGAACTTGCGACGGAAACAGAACATAGATTTCGAAGATGAGAACCATATAAGACATATTATAAGGACTGAAATGAGTGGACCAGGAAGTCTAGCAGGATATAGAAGCATTTGGCATGCCCTTCGTTTGAAACATCACTTACATGTTCCAAGATCTTTTGTTGCAAATGTGATGAAAGAGATGGACCCAGATGGAGTTGAAGCTCGGAAGAAAAGAAAGCTACGTCGTCGCACTTTCTTCTCAGAAGGCCCAAATTACTCATGGCATGTAGACGGTACGTATTAGCTCAGGGACCATGGGAAATATGTTAGACTGGGGGATATAGGGTTCCAGGTACTGTCCCCAAATATTTATCACCACATGCATGACTGTATTTTTTCAAAAAATAACCATTAAACAAATAATTTCAGCTTCAATAGGACTGATTTGTATGTAGATTTTTTTTGAAAATTCCTTTGTAGGGGTAGAAGAATTCAAATTTATCTCCAAACAGAGATATCTAAATACAATAATTTTGGAAATTGCTGATAGTCATAGAAAGCTACTTCGTGGAAATTATTGGATAGCATCTTTGATTGCTAACTGTTTGTTCACACAAGCAAAAAGTTTAAAATAAATTTTTATGCTGGTGCTAAGTTCAGAGATTATTGCAACACTGAGGCTTTGAAAAATGCACTAGAAAAACTTTGTGTTTTTTTTACTCTTTTCAAATCCAGGATATGACAAGCTGAAGCCTTATGGATTTCCAGTTCATGGTGCCATAGATGGCTTTAGCCGTCGGATTCTCTGGCTGGAGGTTGTTAGGTCAAACAACAACCCAAATGTCACTGCAAGTCTATTCCTAGATTCAATAAGAGAGACAGGTGGTTGCCCGAGAGTACTTGTCTCAGACAGGGGTACAGAAAATGGTACTGCTGCTGCAATCCAGAGCACCTTACGATCTGGCTCTAATGATGCCTTAGCAGGAATGAAGGCTCACAGGTTTTGCTCATCCCCAGCCAATCAGAGAATAGAGGGTTGGTGGTCATATTTACGAAAAAACCGTAGTAGCTGGTGGATGGATTTCTTCAAAGGTCTTGTAGATGAAGGCACTTTACTGCTTGGTGATCATATCCATATGGAATGCCTATGGTTCTGCTTTGCAAGAATACTTCAAAATGACCTCAACAGTGTTAAAGACCATTGGAACTCTCATCGCATCTCAAAAAATGGCTACAGCAAAGTACATGGAGTACCAGATATAATGTTCTATTTGCCTGAATATTATAATGCTTATGATTGTAAAACAGAAGTTGAAGAAGATGAATTACACCAGTTTGAAGAGTATATCAGAGAGGAAAACCCAGACAATGTATATACAGAATATTTTGAGTATATAATTGATCAGCAACAATGAATTATCTCATTTATGTTTTCTTTGGTAACATGTTTATAGCATTTGTAACTAGATAGAAAATCTAACACATCCTCATCTGTAGAATCAAAGTCATCACTCATGCATTTCTTCAATGCTTCTCTTTCTTCTTCACCTATATACTTATAAAACGATTTCAGCAGATAGTCATCACTGACACCATCTTCCCCAAACAAACATGCTGCTATGAATGCTGGGGACAAAACCAGTGGAAAGTAACGCTCCTTCATAAATCCAAACAGCAAGATCCTGGCTACAGCTGCCCACTCTTTCTTTTGATAGTCATGGCGAATTGCAGGTACTTTACTCTGAGCACCAACACTTAAGGCATTACAAAAGCCTTTCCAGAATGATGTTAATGCATCACGAAGAACCCCTGCTCCACGTCCAATTTCTTCTTGCCCATTATAGCCAATGTAAGTTACATCAACATTGCATTGTAAAATATCATCATGGTTAAAAACCTCCAGCATATCTTGCCTTAGTTTCGATCTATGTATCTTAACAAGTCTTATGTTGTTCTCTGATGCTGCATTATTTGAAATTTCAACAACATCCAGTATCGCAGGACCTGTTGATGAAATAAAACCATTCACTGACAAGGATTAGAAATTGAGTAAAATTCCATTTGTGAAGTATATAAAATGCATTGAGATGCATTATTTGCACATAAGATTGGTATAGCAAAGACATAAATGAAACTTCATATTGTTGATTTGATCTTCAAATACACTCTTTTTTATAAGAACAATTTGATAAGAACAGGAGCCTTAAAATTGGTCAAAAGTCAAGAACAAATTAAGAACAAGCTGAGGCTGAGCTACTTGAACATAAATCTACTGGCTTTAAAAAAAGAGTATATATACAAATTGTGACTGTTTATAATTATAACATGAATGTTACTTGTAAGCCCATTGAAAAACTTATATAGTTGTGTCTTTGTCATAACATCTCAAAATCACTAAAGGAACCATACAATATGGGGCTTGAATATAGCACATAAGACAACTTGGAGGTACATATATATGAAGACAACATAATCTCCCAACAGTACCAAAGGAATCTCCCAAAATTGGCATGGGCTGCAAAATGTTCTGACCTCACAATATGCACAAAATGCCTCCTGCCCTTGAAATAATGCCTCCACTTTTCTCTTAGGAAACCAATAGGAAGTCTGTGAATTGCTTCAAGACATTTACTAATTAATAAGATGAACTTATCTGTAGTTACCTTCAACAATATTTTCAATTATTATTGTCTCAGGATTATTCTCAATTTGAGCGGCTTGTAACAAAGCAGTTTCAAGGGCTTCAGATTCATGCTCAAATTTCTTAGATGTTGATGCTTCTGGGTCTCTTGTTGCCGCATCACCCATCATTCACCCAACTTGTTGGCATTGCACAGTCAGTTGCCGCAAACGGTGAAACAAGGAGCTGTTGAAAAGTCAAAATTTATATATTACATATAATATATATTACAAACATTTATTGAGTTTTCAGGTATAAAAAAATACAGTATGTGAAGATATTTGAGGCTCTTGAAATCTGAGGCTCGATATTGGGGTTCCTTGAAATTAGAACTTTATATATTGGCGAGGGTCAGAAAATGGAACCATACACTCTTTTCTTATAAGAACAATTATATAAAAGAAACAGCCTCAAACTGGTCAAAAGTCAAGAACAAATTAAGAACAAGCTTAGGCTGAGCCACTGTAAAATGCAATAGCCATGTGTTGGTTTTTTTTCATTGAACATTCAAACTTGTCTGCAAATGCAGGTTGTCTCTCCCCCTTTTTGGAAAATTAGGCCTGGACACGGCCTAATTTATCAATTTAACAACAAATCAAGAGCAATTCAGCCTCTGATTTTGGAAAATTCAAGAACAAAAAGCCTGAATCTAGATTTACTGGTTCTTATACAAAAAGAGTGTATATGGATAATGTATACAAGTACCCTTTGGGAAAGAATTTTTTTTAAAAATCCTACCTCTTGAATGTCATCGTCTTCCTCGTCTTCGATGGGGCTGTATGCTTCATTTAGCATGAACTTCAAAAAGTTTGACGTTTTAGTCAAATAAAAATAAATTCTGGAATATGGTTTTCCGAGCTCTTCTTTGTACTTTTTTAAAATGAACGATTCTGTGCTACCAGGTAAATTTTTTACCTCCGTTCTATCTGGATAAACAAGGGTTACCATATCATGGGTCGCGAATACATTTTGGTTGAACCTGACAATTTTCTCGCGTGCTTTTGCCAGCAGCTCTCAGCACCCACGCTTGGGCTAATCTTGAGGGGTAAGCAAGAGCCCCTGGCAATGCGCAAAAGTCCATCTTTTTTTTGCATAATACCGATCTGAACATTGACTTCAAATGGTTGCTGTGACTTGCTTTTTTGTGTTTTCTTGGCTTTGAAACCAGCAGCCCTTTCTTTCCCCTTCGCCTCCATAAACGCCTCAAATGATACTTCGCAACCGGCAGTTTGTCGAGATCTTTTTGCCTCGATTACTTTTTGATCACTTGAATCCAGTGATCGTTTCTTCGTCGAACCACATTGATGGCAATAATTAGCATCTGCTGGGAGATGCGCCCCACAATTTTGGCAGAACATCTTGCCCGATCGTAGCAGCGATGCAAAGGCGGGAACAAGGTGGCAACATCAACAACACTTTGTATGCTGCAGGTCAAACTTTTAGTGTATGCTGCAGGTCAGACTTTTAGTGTATGCTGCAGGTCAAACTTAGTGTATGCTGCAACATTTACTTAGTGTGCTGCAGTTATATTTTGTGATCATGTAAATGAATTTGTGCATGTGAAATTCATTTTGCAACCGCTTTTGCTTTTGTGTACGTGCAAAACTTAGTACATGCTGCATGTCCCTTGTGGGCCATCGTAGTGAATATAATGCTCACTATTGCTGGAGCGCACATCCCTCTTCGTCGTCGGAGACTATGAACAGAAATATAGAGCTGTTCAGCCATTTTAGATGCTAGTATTTCAATTTCCTCATCTGTAAAATGGTGTTATTTTACGAATTTTTACGATGTTTTGTCAAAATAGTGAAAACCACCAAAGCAGAAAATTCTTGACATGAGAAAAATCGTTCTAAGCTACACTTAAAAAATGAAAGTTTGCTTTACACACCCCGTTTTAACTTAAACTGCTTTCACGATGAGCCAACCACATGTAAATTAGAAGGCTTTTATTTTTTGGTTGCTGTTTGTAAAACTGTCAGATTTGACACCCAACGGGAACTTGCTTGGTAAACTTCAGACCAAACAATCAAAGGCCTTTATAAATCTCTTTGACTGATGGCAGTTCATACAAGACTATAAGACGATTTTATCTGGAGATAAAAAACTAAAAACAATGTTTCTACGGGCGACAAATCCATAACAGTAATGTGTTTTAATTATTAACATAAAATAATATGCCAAGCCATGAAAAGAAACGCCTTCCGGACAAATTAGGATTAACTTATACGTAATATTACAATATATTTTTGCCTAGCCCCAGCTAAACAGATCACTCAGAAAACGTGAATCATGCTCGTCACTTTCCAAGTAAGAGAATAAGATCTGAAAGGAGAGGGGAAAAACTTGTTCTCCATTTCAGTTAAACACAAAACAAATTGGACGTAGCACCAGGAAAGTGCTGCATTTTTAAAATTGTTTTTTTGTTTTCATTGCAAGGAGCTTAACCAAACTACGGGAACTGTATCTCTCTCTAGGAAGTGAATTTGAGAATTTAGGGATTTAAAAAGGAATTCTAAGCCCGGGAATAGCGAGCAAACATTCACCCAATACTCACCCAAGATTCACCCAAGATTCACCCATCATTCACCCAACACTCACCCATCATTCACCCAACATTCACCCATCATTTACCCATCATTCACCCAACACTCAACACCCAACCAAACAAACAAACAAACATTTTATATTGGGGTCCTTTATACACCACGCTCGGCCACCAGGCTTTAATCCTTTACAATAGCTGAACATTTTTTTCTTCTTAAACTTAACATCACGTTCTTATAAACTCCCATTCATAGAAAATATATGGCGCGTTATCAAACTTGTGGCTTAAATGTTGTCAACTCTATATTTCAAGACTTGTGAACACTTCCTGAAGCTTACAATGAAAATAAGAAAACATTTAAGGGGTTTTTCCGCATCAGCCGAGATAGGCCAATTCAAGAAATGATTTAAAATCGAGAGTAAACAAATGCTTATTAGACGAAACAAATCGCACAAAGATCATTATTTCCTATTTTATCTACACATATTTACAGAATTTTCTTATCACAAAACAACACCTAAAAAACAAAGAACAATCCACACATTCCAAACTGAATTTTTCTACATTGTGCACGACAATATACATTGTGCACGACAACAGCCAAGCTCAGGGTGCCAATTTACCCCCGTTCGTTTTATCCAATATTTGATAGATATCCAATGCCTCGCCTGTAAATAAATGACTTTTATCAATAGCAGTTCAGTAAACGATTTCGAAAAAACACACAAATTGTCGGTGAAACAATCGTTAAAATACTTTAAAAAACTAATAAACGGTCCAACATGCAAACATGCAAAAATCATATTATATCTGTTTGTATCCCATTAAAACCTGAAAGCAATAATTCATTCGTTTATTTATACAAATACATACATGCATACAAACTCAAGGTCGCATGTCACTATGTAATTAAATATTTTTAGTGCTACTGAAAATTGACAAAAACTGAATTGAAACTGAACTGACAAAACCAATAAAATTGAGTTGAATAGTCTAATGAAGTTACAATGGCTGCCAAAGTCTTAGAACACTGACGTCAATTCACAAGCTCAAATCAATCATCCCCTCTTCCCCACGGAAAGATGTTGGTTTACTATTAAACGGGTTAGGATTTTTGGAAGCACTTTCTTTTTACGTATTTTATCATGATATTTCTCTAAATTATCAACATTGTTCTAGGGGTAGGGGGGCGGAAATAGAATTTTCTTTGGAAAAGGAATGAAGGTGTAACGCATATTGCTGGGTTTTCCAAGTACTTTTAGCAGGCATTTTACATGCCTGGGGGGATTCCATGTCCAATTTGCAGGCCTTGTGGGTTTGAAGGTGTCTTGCAATCCATCGTTACTTCTTTGCGAATCACTTTGTCAATGTCAATTGCACTGAAAAATGCTACTGACTGCAAAAAAATAAAACAAGTTATCATAAGTTAATGCAAGCAGCAAAAATGGCAAATAATTGAGTAAGATATCCTAAAAGAGATTTGTTATTGAAAAAAGAGCATTAATTTTCTGTCATCCTCTACTGAAAACAATAAATGTAATCACAGTAAGCAGAATCCAATGCAGATCTATTTAGTTTTCACTGATTTCAATTAGCAGGCCTATCTCTTTACGTCAATAGCGGTCAGAACGAAACTTATGGCTTGAATACCTTTGTCAACGTAATGGAGTGTAACAAGATATGAGGTTAAACTTGGCAAAATCCATTTTTTAGGCCTTCAGGCAAGACAGAAAGTCTTAGAGGTTTGATTGTAAGAAGGTTTCTGTTAGCATTGTTAATACTGGTGATATTAGAAAACACTTCAACTCAAATAGCCTTTTACTGGACTCTTGCAGAAATCATCTGTTCTCAACAATTCAGGCTTTCATTTTAATAACATTTTGTTCTGCTAGTTTTCAGCAGGGACGGCCAAACAAATTGACGATCTGCTTGAACAGCGATAATATTTTCAAACATTAGGTCGAGTGGATAAGAACGATGGAAACACATCCATAAAATATAATTCGACATGGACTGGCAGCACTTAGCATCCCCGAGCAAATTAATTAGGGTTGCGAAAAGTATCCGTAATTAGACTGAGCAAGCAAAGTGGAAGGTGCAAAATGAAGAGCTTATGTAGCAAAAGGCTTAAATCCTCTTGGAAGTGTCCGAGAAAATGAGATGCAGATAATGAAGGTTGACAAAAACTTAAAAAGAATTATCACAGATGAACGACTCTTACGAGTGAAAGCCTTGGAAACTAAATTTAAATTCCAATGGGACAGAACATACTCGTGCTGTATCTTCGGTATCTGAATGATTATTTCCCAAGCACGTATCCAGTGTACTCATGGGACCTTTGTTTTCCAACACAAATCCCAAGACTGGCAAAGACGTGTTTGAAATAGGAAGAGGGGTAAAGTTTCAATCTTTAGGAGCAGCAAAGTTACAAGTGTCACAATTACTAGCCTGTGGCAGATCGTTCATGCCCAATTTGTATGCAAACATCGCCCTTGTGAACAAGTTGGTGATTTGCAAAGCAAGGGCTGCCCTGTATCTGTCCTTTTCTTTTACGATGTATCGAACCTAGAAGATAAGTGGAGCAAAAGATGAAGATGCTGGACTAAAAGTCTTCACCTAATGCTGCTAAAGAACTTCATAGCATTAATGATGTATTGAGAGGTTTAAAGGGATAGCAAGAAACTAAGTTTACTTTTTTGATGCCAAAAACTGTTACTTTCTGTTTTAATATCTAGAAAGCTATCCATTTACCAGCAAACTACACAAATACATTAATTAAATGAATGAATTCGCTTTAAAAAACGTTCATTGTACTAAATTAATGACTTCGGATTCAGATTGAGGAACAACCTTTTAGCATACACCAACGTTTTGTGTTCTTAATAATGATTTTGTAGCAATTACACAAAGTTAGAAAATAAAACAAAACAAAATGGTATAATGGTTGACAATAACTTTAAAGGGGACAGCCACAAATCAAGAAAAACCAATCTGAAACTTCGCGAGCTCTCGCCTCCTGAAATAGGCCAAAAATATATGATATATGAAATATGATATGTTCTATGTACCATTCTGAATAGTATATATAAGAGTTTTCTAGAGCCTCGTCTCATCTATTGTTGCTCGGCATGGGGCTCCTGTGGGACCACCAGGTCGGATGAATTACAAAAAATGCAAAACAGGGCAGCAAGAATGGTAAACACAGAGTATTTTGATACTTCTGCAGCACTCTGATACAAGAATTGGTGTGGCCTACAATCGGGAGTCTTAATCACTGAGAAACGTCAGAAACAGCCTATGAATGTCTGAACAATCTAGCCACGGAATATTTAAGTGGTTGTTTTCCAAATTGTCAGGTTTCCATACTCGTGTACAACGCAGCACTGGGTCTGATTTACAAATACCAGAATGTGAATACTTATGGGACAAAAAATCATTCGCCTATCCTGCAGCCAAATTTTGGAACGATTCAGACAAAAAAAATTCGCACCCTCAATCCACTGCATTCAATTTAAATTGAAAATTTACGCGGGTATCTAACGTGAAATATATCCGTTCTTATCTTCGTTTCTTTACTATTTTGTATTATGAATTAGACTGTTATTATATATTTAGTTTAAATAAATGCATATTTCAAATTGGCTTTTTTCACAGGGCCATTTGTAAAGCAGATAGTAAATTCTGAATTGCAACCCAGTATAAATTTGTTTGAAATGAAAAAATTAACGATTTGGCCGCCAAATCCTTGACAGGTTTTCAAAGTTTTATATCGTAAAATGTACAATACAATCATTAACAATGCATACTTACTAACAAGGATAACATACTAATTTTGCAGAATAAAATCCTAAGCTTTTACGGAAAGAGCATCAGAATCGCCAAATGATATGATGAAAATGACAGGATCAAGATGACAAGATGCTTGAATATTACCTCATCGTGAATGCTGATGCAGAAACGGCCTTGTATGTTGAACTCAGCAAAGAGCCATTTCATGCAAACAAGAATCAGGTGAAGATAGTCAACAGCAGATGACTGCACCACCCAGTTCAAACGACTCGTGATGAACTAGAGATAGAAACGGTCACAATAAAAATAACAAAATGGTTCAGGCAAAGATTCCAGAGATAATGACAACTAAGAAAAATAAACAATTAATTGATAAGAAACATAATTCATCAACAATAAGAGGGTAGAGCTCTTTTAGGATAAGAGCTCTTCTGCCCATCGATCGACAGCTTAGTTCTTCTAAGCTTATCGAATCAGATGAATCAGGAGCCTTTGTTGAGGTCAGAAACTGATATATGACAAATACAACTTGGCGAAGCCTAGAAGTTTCTCTGTTTTGGTTTGAGGCCGAAAACAGTTGTCTCCGATTTCACTTAAATCTGACAAAAGTATCAAGCACTGCAGTCTGTTTACAGTTACAGCTTTGTTGAAAATCGCGATTTGGCAATGTAGCAAATCGGCTGTCATACGAAATGATCTATCTTCATCACATGCGGACTAAACAAAGGTAAATGCAATAACAGCAGCCGATATGTCCCTTTTGACATTGCTGTGGTAGGATTACCAAGCAAAAAAACAAGATTGGCTTGGCCTATCTAGATTTTCCTGGTCAGTAAATCCTCTGGTTTCAAGGCCCCATTTTAGGAAAAATGTAATTAAAGATAGTAAATTCTGAATGTGGGTGTTGATGTTTAATTTGCTATGAAAAAATTCACCATCAAATAACGTAAGGCTTGAGTGAACCTGTGAATATATAGGAATAAAGTGATAAACAAACAATAATCCTATTTGACCTTTTTGGAGAATAATCCCCTTTCACATTCTAAATGGGGCAACATCTCAGTACGAGTTTCTAAGCAACAAAATAACAAACAAGACTAAAATTTTGCTTTCAACTGTTCTTTGATTAAAAGTGCTTTGGAAAAGCGATTTTAGAAGAAAGGGTTGCAAAAAAGATTTAAAAAAGAAAACAAATGTTTTTCAGCGGCAGGCTTTCAAAACACAGTACCACCCATGGGTAACAAAACATGGTGAATTTTTGTAACACATCATCTATACAAAGCGAAAATCCCCCAAATCATAAGGCCAATTTTTCTGTCAACTGGTGAATTAGCTAATACAGTGCTTTTCAGTCAATCATGGTCAATAAATGTGGGCAAGCGATCCTATCATTCGATAAACGAGACCTTGATTATGTCAGGCCTAGAACATGAAATCAATCAATAATGTCTCATCTAAAACTGACCTCGTCCTTCACGACCCCAGGGTCTAAAGAGCGACTTATTTTACATTGAAGGACGGGGGTTCGCGGCTCCTCCGACACAGCGATGTCCTCAAGCATATTGAACATCTCGCTTTCGCTGAAAAAAATTCACAAAAACGTAGTCGGTAGCTGTTGAAGAAGAACAGAAAAGACAAAACACCAAAATATATTTCCTAGGTTGAATAACAGCTGATAACGTGAAAAAAAGAGAACAAACCTTCCTTTTGTCCACCTCCTGATCGCAACCTGTCTCTCTCTTCCTCTGAAACAGAAATGCAGACAGGCAAGGGGTAAAATGTGTGTATGTATACATAATGCGCCAGAAAAATGTTTGTAATGTATAAAAGCCATCACAGAGTGAATTGAATTTTCTATTCAAACTGTTCTCTATTTGCTCAATGCTTTTGTCTTTAAAAAATTAAGCAAGAACCATTTGCATAACGACAGCCCGTGCCATGTCATTCACACATAGAAAGAATATGAGAGGACCAAGAATAGACCCCCGAGGGACCGCGCATGACAGATCACCTTGATTTGAGTACTACTGACCCATGTTGACTGTAAATGATCGACCTTGAAGTTATCAAGTTAATCACGACGGAAAAATCATGTCAACCAAAGGGTAGTAAAAATTAGAATTTAGATGACCATGTGAATCAAAGAGACGCAATCATTAAAATAAAAAAGTTTCACTCAAGTGAATCATGAAGAAAATATAATAATCAAGGAGTAGCAATTATGTAAATCAAAAAGTAGCAATCATCATGCGAATCAAGAAAGAAGTAATCATTTGAATCAAGGAGTAGCTATCACGTGATTCAAGATGTAGCAATCATGCGAATCAAGAAAGAAGCAATCATACGAGTGAACGAGTAGCTTTCAAGTGAATCAAGGAACATCAGTCATGTGATTCAAGGGGTAGTTGAAGTAATAGGATGCATCAGAATCAACCTGGAGCAGCCGCACATGTGATTATGGGGCAACTTCCGTCAGACGGGCTCTTCTTATGCCCAAAATCTAATGTTGAATTATGTGGATGACGAGCAACACAAAAGAGGAGCAACGTTGGACATTGGCCTTAGTGGCACATAGATAAACTCATTATATGAGATCCACAAGACTCAGCTTTCAGTACTCAGCTTTTCATTTATTAAAATATTGCTAGCACGTTAAATGTAACACGAAAACATCGAATAAATGATCATGTAAAATCGAATAAAGTCTAAAAACTGGAAATGCGAGGTACGATTAATCATAAACCCAAAAAACATCTTTACCGTGGGATTCTAGATCTCCTTAAAATTGTTTTGAGCGCCGTTGAATCAAGGAAGCCGTCGTCTGAGAATGGAATACCATGCTTATTTGCGAGTTCTTTGCCAAAACTAGATAACTCATAGCTGAAATGACGAAAATCTTGTTTAGTCGAATCTTTTAAGAAACTCGATAATTACTTGAAATAAAAACTGAAATAAAAACGAGATGTCCTAAAATCTCAGGTGTCAAAAAGAACTACTCTCGTTAAAATTCTCAAGAAAGCAAGGAAAATTCCACCAAGTTCAAAGTATACATTTAGTATGTCTTTATAATGTATAAAAATACCTCTGAACGTTCAATCAGAACCATCATTGCCATGAAATAAAAGTGAAGATCGTTGATAAAAAAACCAATAACATTCTGCTAACCCTTTGGCAATAGGCTGCATTTTAAGCACACTTGATTTGTCTTTTAAGAAACGGCTATCAAAAAATCTGAAAATCTAAAATCTCTCTAAAAGAGATCACAGATCATTCTTTCATTTTGGTTTTCCAACATTCTATTTTCTGATGAGGTTTTACAATATTTTAGGTGAAAATAACACCCGAATCGGAAAAATGATTTTATTTTGCTTACTGAAAGTGAAAAAAAATTTCTATTCTGTATGGCTAACGATTGATTTGTAGAAAAGTGGAGTCACGTTGTCAAGCAAAGAATAATAACATTGAGAGCAACTGATCCTGTTTTTCAATGCAGATCAACGTATTGTCAGATTGCCCATTTTTTAAGGCTACCCATTTTGTTATCGGTTCAAACGATATTTGGCACCTGACTGACGTGTTCAAGAATCATTAACAGGATCATTAACAACTGCAGAAGTCTCCTTGGCTCTCATTTAAATCTTTCCATTTCACCGAAAAAGCTAAGAGTAATAACAAGAAAATGAAACAACTGCCCTCCCCCACCTTATAGATCCTTTTGTGGTTTTGTACAACTGTGCTGCTTTTTCCATCGCCATTTCTTCAGTCAAACGGTGATTGAACTGCATCAACAACTGTCTTGCATACCGTTGCCCAGCACCATAGATTCGACCATAATTTAAAATCTAAAACCAAAAAGATAAATTAAAAAACACGAAAGGTTAAATAAAAGCATTAAACAAAAGTTATGCCATTGCAATGTAGTGAATAGTCCACTTTCGTGTATCACCTGACGTTATGCAGTTATTATCATGGCCTATTTCTCGGCTACAAGAAAACCAAGAAACCAAGAAACAGATTTTGGGAAGAGAGGAGATTTGGAAGATCTGAGGGAATGGGGGATCTTTTGATCAACATCTAAAAATAAAAATTCTGTACACACATTGAAAAAAAACTATGAACCTTTTTTGAGATATTCACTTGAAGATATTTAACTCTTTTATAAAGATAAAATTGTATCTAGGAAAAGAGATGCATTCTGCGCCACACCAACTCCTCCAATAAAAGCAGTCGATTTTGCATTTTATAAAGCCCGTTACCTTTGCGTCGTCTCTGCTAATTTTAATCGTGTTCGCTGTCTTGCTGTGCAAATCTGTTCCATCGGACTTCTTTCCTTGCAACGTCATCCACCCAAAGGCCGTGCAACCTGTGGCATCAAATGAAATATACAAAATCAAAAAGGTATTATTTTACTACAATTGGCAAGAGATAAAAGCAACAAAATAACATAGAGATGATAGACTTGTAGAAAATTTAGGCAAAGTAATATGACCCATACAGCGATATTATAAATGTACTATTTATAACATCTGTTTCAATTCTAAACATCTTCCCGTGCTGAAAAAACCCTTTGTGAGTGGCTCCTTGTGGAAATTATCCCTCTCCAAGTTGCTATTTTTTGGATAAACAGTTTTTCAAGCTGTTCTTTTATGGAAAGATCCCTTCTGAAAGATGTTATCAACATAAGATGTTATTCGTAATTCCCTTTGGCCGGCGGCCGATAGAAAAACGAAAACAGCGAAGTGACACAGCGAAGAAAACAGCGAAATATCAGCAGTAGCAAGCGGAATATTCTGCATTTACCTATAAGTTTGGAGTTACTTAATTGCCTATAATTTTGGAAATAATTTGTTTGAGGCCAAAATGAGGGATGCCGAAGAACATTCTGGGAAGAGGGGACCTCTAGACCAGCTGGAAAACTTCTTTGGTAGTTTGCCACCATCTTTGATGCCACAACCTTGATATCGTATTTTAGAAAAAACTCCTGGGGCGGGGGGAGGGGGGGGAGTGACCCCGCTTGCCTTGAGTTTGCATTGTATAAGTAGTATGATAGTGAACATTCCATACCATGAATGCCGGCAAATTTGGCATCACCAAGGATAGAGGCAATCCACAGCTCTTGACTGTCCACATCTGCACCAACAAAACAATAGCCGGGCGGCGAGCGGACCATTGCTTTTAATTCAGACCCGACTCTGTCTGCCTGAATCCGAACATAGAGATGGAATGAAAGCAGAAATGAAAGTCCTTTCAGAATGACTTTAAAACAGCTAAAAGGGCAGGCTGTCCTCTTGGAACTGGGCCATTTTATTGAAAATAAGAGGAATAGAAAAAAAGTAAAAGATGAACCTGAAAGTTAATGTATTTCAAACATTTAAATGGATGCTTTCTTCTCACCATATAGAGGTAGTGCATCATAAAATGTCGATTGCATTTTTAAACATACATTTTCATCTCTAGTATCTCATTACTGTTCCTTTTCATCCTCTTTGTCCTAACTACAAGCACAAAAAACTCACGATAGACACAAAGAAAATGAATAAATCAATATAGAAGGATGCTTTATTGTCCTTAATCTTATAAAATAATAACACATTGCAAATAATTGGTTAATATCATGCAATAAGCTTATAAAATGCAGCGATGTTTATTAGTAAATGGCTCTTTTTTGTCAGAACGGTTGAAAAACTGTTTCTATTGACTATGCTGTAACTAGGGCTCGGATGTAGAAAATGCACTTACCCGCGGGTTACTCGCGGTTAGCCAGGTAATCTCAACAGCTCTCCTTGTAACAGTCCCGGCTGTTATTACCTTTGGCAAAATGGCGCCATAATGATTATCTGGATCGTAGTCTTTATGGCTGACGTCAGTTTGAAGAAAAGGAAAAAAAATTATAAAAGAAAAAAAACAAATATCGAAGGCGAAAATTGAAACATTAGAAAACAACAGATTATTTGTAACCAGTCCTGCTTATTTTCAATAATTTTTCAGCTTGACAAGCGATGTTTTTCTTGATCTTTGAAAACAATTATCCTCGTGAATCTTTGTGTGTTTCAGGGTTGTTTTAGCGTCAAATATTCTTTCAACCAAAAATAAAAATTTTGAATGTTTTTCGCGTCAAAAATTTTTTCTTTACCTCGTTATTGCCCAATTTATGACAACAAAAGAATCTGATGAACTAAGAAAGGTCCAAACTTTTATAAACAATTTTTTTGCGGTACAGAGTTTTTCTGATTGGCCTATTTCGATCCACAACTGGGTATATACTTTCCATCGTGTTCTTTCGGACCCTGATTCTGACGTTTTATGCTCTGAGGAGTGTCAGACGAAAAAGCTTTTAGTATGTTGTGAAATGTTTGCTTTTTTCAAAGCCATTTTCAAACTTTTACAACTTAAATATACATCTTTATTAAAATGCAAAACATTTCCTCTTACCATTTCATGGTCTCATTGATTTCATTGTCATTCAAATGTACAGTCATCTGTGAGCTACAAACAAATCGAAATTTATTAATGCAATGGAACTTTTCGTAAAAATAAGACAAAGGGCGGCAAACAAGAAAAGTTTATACTTTCTTAAACAGTCGCGATTTTCTATTTGAGTTCTACAAGCAAATAAAAATTTCAAACTTGAGTAAAAAAGTTAGCACCGACATTAAATTCTGAATTGACGCTATTTCTGTATATAACGAATTTTAACGTTAAAACGACTAAGAAGTGAGAGAGCGCACCATATTCGTTTTTGTGCATTCCTCCAAAATGATATCATTTTGTTGTTCTGCAAAGTACGCGTTGCATTGTGGCCCCCAGATGATGCAAGCGTCCCATCCTCCAATTTGCTAAGGTAGTCTTTTCCTAAAGGATTTCCACATCTGAACTGTTCTCCGTTCTAAGACAATCGAAATCACTCATTTCCTTTCGAAATGAACTATAGCATTCTAGACTCTAATTGAAGCACAACTACTCAAAATTAAATCCTGTATGCTTACTAAGAGGGTGAAACATGTTCTGATATTTTTTCTGATATATTACAAAATCTCTTCAACCATTCTATAAATAACGAAATGTCTCCTTCTGAATGAAAAGAGGACACTGTTGCGGCTGCCCTTAAGAAGCTGGATTCATTGCAAAAAGGAAACTATCGTCCAATAACTGTTCTATCTCCAAGATCAAAAGTTTATGAGCGTATGATGAAAGAGCAATTGGGCCTTCTTCTGATCTCTTTTTATCTAAATATCTTTGTGCCTTTTGGGGAGGCTTCAATACACAGCAGCCACTTATAAGACTTCTTTGGAGATGCAAGTCATCCCTAGATAAAAAAGGATATGCTTATGCGGTTTTCACGGATCTTTTCATGGCTTTTGGCTTCCTCAATCATAAACACCTGATAGCAAAGTTCCAGCATATGGTTTCAGCATAGTCAATAGAAAAAACTGACTATGGTTTCAGCAAAGGCGCTCTTAATCTTATACAAAGCTATTTGCATGAAAGGCGGCAAAGAGTTCAAGTAGTCAGTACTTGAAAAAAGACATCCGTTGGGCGTCCCACAAGGCTTAGAGCTAGGCCCCCTGCTCTTCAATATCTACATCAACGACATTTGTTATCTGGTGAAAGATACTGATTTATGTAATTATGCGGATGATACTCCTATCTTTCAATGTGCATCCGATCTTCTCGTATTGTTAGAATCACTTGAAAGGATGCTTGCTTTTTATCTCCATGATCTTAGAATAATTACATGAAAATGACAGAAGCAGTATGTTATCTTCTTATGAAAGATAATAGTCTGGGCTCTTATCACAGTATTTGACTTGAATTGTGCAAATTGTGATACCAGCATGAAAATGGGTAAACTGGGGTGATTTCACACGCTGATGACGATGCCGAACAGACACAAGCCGAAAAATGCCCCCAAGTGCTATTTTTTAGACTGGGGTACTTGGCCCTAGTCCTCGAATTGGGCCAATCTCCATATGTCATTACTAATTTATGAAAAAAGTGGGAAAAGAAAGATTTAGGTGCATTATCCTATATTAAAATATATTAAAGGTAATGTGTCCAGCTAAAGCAAGTGGCTCTGTGGGAGTTTTCAGGAACATGTGATTTTTCATATCATCGCCCCAGCCATTACGGTCGTTCTGTTTATTTACCCTGCTGCGAGGTTAGCTTTTCATGTGAGCAGTTTTGCATCGCAAGAATACTAACCAATCGCAAGCCGTTATTTTAATGAGTGGCTTGACAAGTTGGGTATACGCAGTCCTTTTATATGGACACATTACTTTTAAGAGAAAAAGGAAATGAAAAATTGCCCCTTTGTGCTATTTTTAGAATATGAAATTGATACCCATGTCTCTATTTAGGCATTCTTCTCTAAATAATTACTCTCTTTTATGTGAATATGAAATGAGGTTTTCTTCATTTTTTCAACAAACTGAAAAGTAATACGAAAAGATGTAATTGACAATCTTACCCCTTGATGCTATTTTTAGAATGGGGTACCCAGTTCTCGAATTTGGGTTTTACCTTCATAGTCTAGGCTCTAAGCACAGTATTTGACATGAATTGTGCAAATTGTGGTACCAGCATGAAAATGGGTAAACTGGGGTAATTTTACACGCTGATGACGATGCTGAACAGACACAAGCTGAAAAGTGCCCCCAAGTGCTATTTTTGGATTTCATCCATATTGAGTTAACTAGAGTTTAAAATGGGCGTAAATGTATAGGTTTAAACACAATTCTACACGATAAAAGTATAACACAGAAACAATTAAAATATTACCCTTGATGCTATATTTAGAATTGACTACTGGAGCCCAGGCCTCTATAAGCTTTCTTTTATAAATCATTAGTATTTTTGGTATGAATACGAAATAAAGTGAATATTAAATCTCTGGATTGCTACTACTCCTCTCAGAGGCCTTCAAGAAAAGCATAGAAGTACTACCTATTGAAGTTTGGAAAACACAGAGGCTAGAAGAATCAGTGCAATTCTATTATTGGTTTACTGTTAGAGTCAATGCTATTGTTGCTAGTTAAAGCAATAAGGGAGTGAAATTTCCACATGTTCCTAAGTGCCCTTCATTAGATTGTACCTTAGATGTTTAGCCTTTGTCATACAAACTACTCGCGCTAGCTGCCAATATAACATCAATCGTATTTGAAAGTAGCCTATAATTATAACGATCTTCGCCCCTCCGAATATATTCGAGTTTGAAAGTTCAGTAAGGGTACTTAACATTTCTGCTACTTTGGATAGTCAGCATTTTATACAAATTGTATGAGACTTTCAGAAGTAGCGAAATGAGAAAGTCACATTTTCCTGTACATGTGATAAATTGCATTGACCTTCAGAGGCAGGAAACGCGTACATATTTAAACAAATCGCTTTATGCATATATTAACTGCGTTTTTTCATAATATTTTTTGATGATTGAAAAGTTGTATGAAGGTACACTTTAGTATTTACATCAAAATTAGCGATATTTAACAGTAGATGAAAAAGTCGAATGAGCTTGGATCTAAATATTCCATTCAGCAAAGAGATACTAGGCGGAATTTTATCTCTCCGTCAGATTTTAGTGTATCACAAAGTATAGAATGCTAGACTTATTATGTTAAAAGCAGTAATGATTAATAACTTACAAAAGAAACAAGTCTAAAAAGTGGGTCTATCATTTGTAGCATCTAGAAGTAATATTCTACTTTTTTCTAAAAATACTGTTTGGTTAACCAAAAAGGTAGACAGCTATACTATCATGTTTACGTCAAAAGAAAGAAGGGCTTGTAGGAGAGTGTTTACATAGAGGCCTAGAGGCAACAGCCCTAATCTACAAATAGAATCAAAGGATAACATTGTTTCTTTGTTATACTTTTATCGTGAAAAATTGTGTTTAAACCTATACATTCACGCCCATTTTAAACTTTAGTTAACTACGTATGGATGAAATCCAAAATTGAGGACTGGGGTCAAGTACCCCAGTCTAAAAATAGCACTTGGGGGCACTTTTCAGCTTGTGTCTGTTCAGTATCATTATCGACGTGTCAAATTGCCCCAGTTTACCCATTTTCATGCTGGTACCACAATTTGCACAATTCATGTCAAATACTGTGCTTAGAGCCTAGACAATGAAGGTAAAACCCAAATTCGAGAACTGGGTTCCAGTACCCCATTCTTAAAATAGCATCAAGGGGTAAGATTGTCAATTACATGTTTTCGTGTTAATTTTCAGTTTGTTGAAAGAATGGAGAAAGCTACATTTCATATTCATATAAAAGAGAGTAATTATTCAGAGATTAATGCCTAAATAGAGACATGGGTACCAATTTCGTATTCTAAAAATAGCATAAAGGGGCAATTTTTCATTTCCTTTTCTCTTAATATATCTTAATATATGATAATGCACCTAAATCTTTCTTTTCCCACTTTTTCATTAATCAGTAATGACATATGGAGATTGGCTCAATTCGAGGAATGGGGCCAAGTACCCCAGTCTAAAAATAGCACTTGGGGACATTTTTCGGCTTGTGTCTGTTCGGCATCGTCATCAGCGTGTGAAATTACCCCAGTTTACCCATTTTGAAGTCTCTGTAAATAAATGTGGGTCTGTGGTAAAATAAAGTACCGGATTTACTCCTCTTGGGGTAACTTTAAAAAAAGTTAAGTTTTCAATCTCATGCTGATAACCTTTGCAAAAAAGCCAGTCAAAAACATCATGCTCTAAATCACATATCAACATTGATGGTACACCTCAACTAGCTCTAACAATGACCTCATTTATAATTTCTCATCTTAGTTATTGCCCACTTGTATGGATGTTCCACGATAGAAGAATAAATAATAAAATAAACAAGATTCATGAACGAGCTTTTCGAATCAGATGCAAAGATAGCAAAATCAGTGTCTATTCACCAGAGAAAATTACAACTGCTCTTAATCGAGATATATAAAACTGTCAAAAACCTAAATCCAGCATTTAGGAACGATTTTTTGTTACTAGAAACCAAAAATATGAATTTCGAGCAAAAAGCAACATTATTTTGCCCAGTGCAAGAATAACAACATATGGCAGAGAGACCATTAGATTTAATGTCAAAAAGTATGAGAAAAGGTACCTATTGAAATTAAAGAGGATCTTTAGAAAACTTCAAGTGCAGTTGTAGATTAACCAAAGCATTAATTGCATACAAATTTGATTTTTTATAAATAATTTCTTTTCATATTCATTACAAATAGTTGGCTTAAATTAGCTTAATGCTAGATCTCGTTGCCAACTGTAAAAAAATTATTCATTAAAATTTATAGTCAAACCTAAATTAGCATGAAACCCAATTCTAGAGTCTCACCTAGCAAATGGCATTGCTATCACATCAAAAATCTTCATGGCATTGATTGTCATAATATAGCCATGTACATTGCTATTACGTTAAGTAAAAACACACTAATCGAATATTGCGGGCAGGCAATACTGACCTTATGAGGCATTTTGTAAAACCAAACACCAGGCAAGTTTACTTCATTGAAAGGTCCTATCCCGTCATGCATTGAACAATCTCTCGTGGAGGAGCCTTCTTCCAAACTCCGTATCTCTTCTTCATCCAGCTTCATAATCTCCTCGTCAGAAAGGCTTTCTATGTGGGCTGTGCCAACACGTTGTCGAAATGGCGCTTCGCAAAATGACCTGTAAAATATAATACACATTTGGGTTGAGAAAAGAGCTGGTCATAATAAATTGATGAGAAATTCACCTGATCAGTTTGTTGAAAAAAGCAGAATTCAAATCCATAAAAAAGACATTTTACATATTAACAAAGAGAAATCAAGAGACAATTAAAATGATCTTCTGGAGATATGAAAACTTACTCCGTAGGGAACACGGAATCTTTAGCCAGAACATTTTCTCCTGGCTCATCCAGATCCAAAGCGTCAGGTCCAACAAGAACAGCTCCTTTCTTTTTTTTAGCCGTCTGACTTGGCGGGGGATCATATGGCGGGGAATCCAAGTTGTCATGACGATCAGGCACAAGGTACCCCCATCCGTATTTCCCACTGAAGAAGAGCGGAAATCCGTCCCATGTCAGCCGAAGCAAGATTGGTGCGTATCGAGTCTGGGGGCTGACCAGAGACGGTCCTGCTTCCCACTCTGGATCAGACATCTTTGGGCATAATTTTCTGTACCAACTGAAAAAGAAAAGCAAAGCAAGTGATAAAGCCAAATTGGGGCCTGGTGAAATTTCGAAACATGGAAAAACAAATTTGCAAACAATCTTTTGGTGGTACAAAAGTTGAAAATGGCTTTGAAAAAAGCAAACATTTGAGTAAACTAAAGCTTTTCGTCTGACACCCTTCAGAGTTTAAACGTCAGAACATAGACCGAAAACTCTACGCTAGGAAATATATATACCCAGTTGTGGATCGAAATAGGCCAATCAGAAACGCGAGCACATGACTTTTAAGGTTGACCAATCAGTGCCGCTTGCCTACTGAGAATGTTACCAATGGAGTCCTAAGGTGAAAACGAACTCCTTTTGTCTACACAGTAGCGGTTTTTTCGTGCTTATGTAAATAGATTCCAAAACTGCTAGATTGAACGACGATCGGGCTTTACCAATAATACGAAACATGTCGCCATTATAGTTTTTTGCACAATATGGGTTTTCCAGTAAATACTGCCCGATAGCAGAATCGCAGGTTTTAGTTGTACTTTTAGATCTGCAAGACCGAGGTGGCTGTTCTCTTTGGGGATGCGTCTTGTTCTAATACTAGACGGAACATGCTGTTTAAACTCTGAAGAGTGTCAGGCGAAAAGCTTTAGTTTACTCAAATGTTTGCTTTTTTGAAAGCCAAAAACAAACTTGCTAAATGCCAACAACTTTGATAGACACTTTGATTTGATACTTGATGCTTCAAATACAATCGCCATTTAGTTCTAGCCTTTCAAAGAAAACGCTTGGATGTTACCATACCAACATATTTCTCATTTATCTCTTCCACCTTTCCCTTCTGCAATTATATTGGCCTAGATGCACTCTTCTGAGTCATTGAAAAGGCATTAAATGCGCTAAACGAATAGGAAACATTTATTGACCCGATCATATGCATACGACTGTACCAGATAAGGTGATACGAGATATGGTCTCATAAAATGTATCAACTCAAACTTTAAAAAATTGGTTTGAAGTCATACATTTTAACGCAGAATTTTATAAAAACTTTGTTGGCAGTTATGTAGATTATAAACGCCGAAATCGAGGATTTTTCTGTCAAGTTTCCGGAACCTCGTGGAACTGTATATTGCATAGGACTAGGATCTTCTCATAGTAGCTCCTGGCTTCGGCAGAACAGCCCTTAAACTAATAAAAAAGTTATCTGAGCAGTTGCATGAAATGGATAGAAATTAAAAAAAAATCATTAAGAAATGAACCAATTCATATAAAATGCAGCAAAGATCTGTTTTGGAAACTGTTCTATTCATAGACGTGATCATTAACGTCATCATAAACGAACACTCTTAAAATAACCGAGCGTCTGATGTCTGTTACTTCGTAAACGATAAAACGACATACTTGTTTAAAAAATTATAGAGATAGAGGTAAAAGAACGATTGGTATGCAGTAACAGAATAACGATTTGTTTCCAATACCTAAAACAAAGTCACGAGGGTGTGCAATCAACTCAGTAAAAGTTCAAAGGAGCCTATTTTAAAATTATCTGCTCGAACGTGTTAAAAGAAGTTAAAAACTGAGTGATGTATTTTTAAGAGTTGGCTTTTGGTCGTTTCCAATAAATTATGTGACAGGACCAGCTTTAAAAGTATCTAATTGTATATGATATAGGAATATATTTTTAAATACTTCTGTTTTACAGAACAAAATTAAGGAATGATTCCTTTAAACAACGTGTATCAAAAAGGCCTGACTTTTGACTTTAAGTCCTGCTGATAATATAGGGTTTTATTGTACATTCTCTTAATAATTTTATCCAATATGTAACGTTTATGGTTCGAAGGCGAGGATCAGAAAAACGACAAACATTCCCTTAAAAGCTCAGCGATCAACTAAATCAAATATACTATTCGTGACAATTATACATCAGATTTAAATGTAGGCGGGACATATAATATGTCTAGTACAGCTTAAAGCAATATAAAAAGTCTGCACGTAACAAATATTCGCAAATACACAATTTGTGGTTTATATCTGAAAAGCTACCAATAGCAATGACAAACTTTGAATTAATGTTTAACTATTTTCCCAATGTAAAGAGAATAACAGCTGAAGCCGATAAACACAGCCCCAGTCAATAGAAACACTGCTTTGCCCATTCAGGTCGATCGATATTCCCAGCTGATGGTCTTGTCAGAAATCCACTACTATTATGGAAGAGAAACGGGAGAGGTGTTGCAGCCATCAACACTTGATTCGGTGGATTTTAACAGCAACTTCTCTTTGGAGCAGAGAATGCTATAAGCGTATGTTTAAAGAAAAGAATGTCTCACAGGCAATTTACAGCAGATCCTTAGAAAGCAGAGAAAAGACAAATGTAGGAACGTCAATATACTGCTAACTCTTATAACGTATCAACTGACATTTTGTCCTGATTGCTGCAAAACCTGTTAAAATCCATACCACAGCTCGGCTAATGCAATACAATGACTTTACATACCTCGGAAACCCAACCATATGCTGTCTCCTTTTGTACAGAACGTCATCGGCCAGGGGGAGATCTGGGTACCAGTCTGAAATATCCTCCTCCAGCAGCTCATCGACAGCGAGAGTCTTGATTCTAGAAATCTTACAAGGCTCCTCGCTTGCTTTCAACTCATCTTTTGCCGTCCCTTTTGATGATTTTCTAGCTTTCTTTTTTGGTTTCTCTTTCTTCAAAGACAGATCCTGCACTGACCAGTCTAAGCTCCAAAGCCAAGGGTCTTTTTGATACCTATAATTATATGTACAACTGAGAATGACTGGAAATTTCAAAAGAGAATTTTAATCTGTTGTTATAATCCCGTAATATTACGCGATTTACCACCCCCTTATCTACAGCCAAGATTTTCATTTAATCACTATATCATTCGAAACGCCAGGAAATTCAAGACAGTGTTTACATGGGAAAGAGAGAGCAGAGAAAACTGCTGGAAAGATTCATAAACTAATGAACAACAGACCAAGAGAATGACGTAATGTGATACTTGTCTATACCCAAGATTTCAAGTAATACGGAGTTCACTTCTTATAAAATTTGATGATTTTTCTATTTTCGCTCGAAATAACAACAAAGAGTAAAAGAACACATTTCTTCTAAAATATCACGTTAAATATCAAAGCACCTTTTATTGTGAATAAGTCTGCACGAGTCTTCGGCGAGCTTCATCAAGATTGTCTTCGTTTCATTTTCCAAATCATCATACGCCTCATTTGAATCTTTGATGTACCGCTCCCAACTGTCATCAATGGGAAGGTATGAGGTCCCCATCTCTAGCATCCCTGCAAAAGTCACGGGATGAGGCACGTGATTGAGGAACTCTGGCCACATGTTTGTAAACACTTCGAATGTTGCTTGAACGTCCTTGGCGCAGTAGCCAACACATTCCTAAATTGTTACAAACATTTTAGGTTTATACAAACTATAAGTGATGCAAATTACTAGTTACCGGTCTGACATAAAGTGTTCGATGCCATATGGGCAGAGCTGTACACAATTCGATTGTATAGGAGAGGACGTATCTACGTTGCTACTCCGAGTTTCACACTTAATGCGACCATTAGGCAACTAAAAGTGAATATATTGAAAGAACTGGGTACAGTATCGTTACGAGTAAAAGTTCAAGGACAAGAAACAACAAGCAACAGGTGTTATTTTAAGCGCCATGGCGAATTGGCTTTAGAGTCCGGGCAATCAGAATGAACACAGAAAGAAGAGGATGCATATATATGGATTATTTGCAAAGTTGGTGCAGTGTAGAGAGTGAATTCGCCTGCTTAAACAATGCTTGCATTGGCAGCAAGAAAGCTCAAGTATCAAGATCAGTCAGTGGTCCTAATATAAAAAAGACGGACGATTAGCAGTACCTACAAATCTCTTCTACGTTATATGACGTAACCACAGAACAGGACCTAACTGGTTGAGACCTGTGAGGTTCAATATGTACTTAATTGCTGACTATGTACTTTATAACCACAGATGATTAACGAATGGAAAACTTGGTAATCAGGGATAATGTATACAGAAAGAAAAACAAGTAAAGATAGTGTGATAACAATAATGTGCAAGGATGTTTACAGCAAATAATGCAATGAAATACATACCTGGAAGTTGTCACGAATGTCAGCAAGTGTTCCTTCCACGAAAAGGTCCTTGATCGTCTTGCTGAGAACACCGTTGTTTGTGTACAAAGCATAAACGTCTACTAGATTATTCAATGATCCTATGTCCATCCAATCTGCCTTTTTTGCTTTTTTCGAATTTATTAAAATGCGCTGGATACCCGTCAGTCCAGAAATACACATATGCATGCTCAGCGTATCCAAAAACATCACCTGCGACTTCTGAAATTAATTAAAAACGCACAATTAATAAAAAATGTTAAAGCGAATTGTATTTAGGTTACTTCATACTTTTATTGGGTTTAAACAACTATATTCAAAAACACAGTTACGCGTTGCTAATAATATACCATGAATATTTAAGTGTGTTTTTAAACTTTTAGGTTATTTAAACTCATAAAAGGTATAATGTTTTTTAAATATAAGACCTAGTTTAGACGGCGCATTAAGCTCAGGGCGAAATGATGTTCGGCGAAATGTTGGATCGTTTGACCACCTTGTTGGGTCACCCATCATCGTAAATTTCGATGTTGGACGAAATTTATATTTGTATTTGTTTCTAACTAGCATTCGAAGGTAGTTTTAAGGACACTTAGAAGTTTATGCTTATCGAGCAGTGTCTGGTCCTTCCTCTCGATGTGACCACACCTCGTGATTCCTACGCCTGGAATTACAGAGAGCTGGCGACTCTTCTCACTCTTGGTGAAAGTTTGGTCATGCCAGAGACTCGAACCAGAGACCTTTGGGTCTGTAGACAGCGCCTCTAACAACTGGGCCAACCTCGTACCGAGATTTGACGTCCATCTTCGGACGAAACTTGACTGAGGTCAAAAGTGTTGGCTGCCGACGTCCAATAATTCTCTTGTTTTGAAGTGTTAGATGAAATGTTGGATCGCTTGACCACCTCAGCCAACATTGTTGGCTCTGCGCACACGTAGTTGGTAAAAGACCGCCAAAATTTAATCATAGCATTGTTGTTGACTTCTTGGGTTGATTTCGTTCGCTTCGAATCTCGCTGCGATTCTCGCTTCGATTCTCGATTTTGCTTACAATTGATACCATTTATAGCTATGGCGGCGATTGCCTTTCGTTTTCTCGGATCGAAATGTGGCGCATCGTGGACGTCTGGTGTGCCTACTGTTGTTAAGCAACATCAATATTACCTACTACCCATTCCCTTTTCGATCTGCGCGAGAGAATGTTGGGCGAAATGTTGGGTGAAATGTTGGATCGTTTGAAAACCAACATTGGATCACCTTCCAACATCGAAATAATTGTTGGGCGAAATAGTGGGCGAAATGTTGGATCGTTTGACCAGGGCTTTAGACGGCGAATTTAACGAGGAAAATTGTCGCGTGCGTTGTCGTTTCTATGGCAACAGTTAGAATTGCCAAGTTCATAATTTTTCTGAAATGGCGCCTCCAAGAATTTATCTGTGTCTTCTTTCGCAAATCAATTCCGTGAACAGGCATCGAAGTAAAGAGAATCGAAAGAATTTTGGAAGAGCAGCCATTTTTGACTCGATTTCCTCAATTGATTTGGCAGTTTTTTTCTATTTATGCATGCGTAGCCGTAATTAATCACTTGGAATCAGTGCGCATCATAACTTTCCTTTGTGATTTTTCATTACACAATTTAATTCATCACGCTCATAATGCAGCGTCTAAACCGAGAGCACATTGTGCGATGATAACCCGAATTAAATTGGCATTAATTTACGTGTATTTATTGTTGTTCATTCTCGTCGCATTGCGGTGTTTCCTATTTGCTACATTTTTATCGACGTTTCGCCTCTAGAACTCCTTGGAGCCTGTCGAGCAGCCAGCTACCTTGACCTTTTCTTCATTCACACTCAGTTTTTTCACGGGGCAATGTGATTCAATTCGCTGCGCCTATAATGCGCCATCTAAACTAGGTCTAACTTGTCTCAAACACACGGGATCTCAACAAATCATTGGCTCAAAAAGCAGTGATCGAACGAAAAAATGTTTTACCACTCCACCAAAGAAAGAATCTTATAATTCTTATCAATTATCGTTAGCTTCTTAATTATGTTATTGTTGTATTTTTACGCGTTTGTTAGGCTAGCTTGCGGTGACCTAACAGCTAGATCCTCCTTTAAAAATGCGATCGCTAGCAGAAATCAAACAGAGAAAAAGACAGAGTGCCAATCTAGGATTTACGCAAGTACTTATCGCTAAAACTGTAAAACTTGAGTGAACAATCAGTAGTTAGCTAGCTACTTTTTCTGTCTTATGTCCCTTGACAATCCATTCTTAACAGTTGTCTACTTATAAACTCCTTTACAAACATAACATTTGTTTCACCAAGTAAGATTATGGGCCATCTTGGTCTAGATATCTATTAAAAAGATAATTTCTAATTCTATAATACCATAAAAAATATTTCATAAAAACACAAGATAAAGTATCATGACAAGTGATGAAAATTGAGAGGAAAACAATGAATAAAAAACAAAAAAAGGATTTTCAGAGTTATGATATTGCTAGCTTAAAATCAGAATGTAGATAAAAGTTTGCTAGTCTGTTATTCAGAGCTGAAAGCCGTGTACACAGAACTTTACATGTTATGGTATGCAAAAAAGGAAGCCTTTAAGGTACAACTCTAGTTTCAAGCTTAAAGGCTCTTGCACAACTGGCATGCTGAGCGGCAGTTGTCATGAGAAATTGACTGTGTTTGGTATTTTCATGCAGTGTGATATTAGGCCCATCTTTTGTATTATAGTCGCAAAGCGTGCCAGTTGTGCGAGAGCCTTTAATATCATCATTAGGCAATTCCATTTTATATCTAATATATATACCGAATTTAACTCTATATAAAATGCAGACACTTGCAAGTGAAATTATTATCCATATGTGTGACATAGTAAAATTATTATCTCAGTGTGTAAATAGTGCTAAATGGAATCATTGAAGAAATTTTCTGTATTTCCAGGGTATTTACTGTAGCCACAGAAAAAGGGTGTCAAGATACCAAAAAATAAATTATATTGAACCACTTCTTTCCACTAATTGAAGGAATTGTACGAAAATCAAGAGAGACAAAACGATAGCTATACTATGTAAGGCAGAACATTGCTACACTATAAGCCATAAAATTGAAGAAACACTTAACAAAGCCTCACATTAATTAAAAAATGCATTTTGCATAGACAAAGGAATCATTGCAAGTAACCCATGAAGAAGTATTCCAGAAGTATTTGAACAAATAGGAAATGAATTGACCTCAAATTTTTTGTGCCATGTAAGCAAAAAGAAAATATGTTTGGCAGGAAAATAAAACAATAGCGTCAGGAAATAAACATAATAAATCAAAGGTCTGCCTTACATAGTATAGGTACCTTATAGGTACCAACAACATCGGCTTCTGTTCAAATACTTTTGGGAGCAAAAAGTTTATGCAAATTTTTAAATGAAAATTTTTCTATTCAAGCCAATGGCTGCCATTTATGCTAGCTCATTTTATACAAAAAAAATTAACAACAAATAAAACTGAACTTGGTACCTCCAGAAAATATTGTTCTTTCACATAGCTCCTATCAAATCCAACATTGTGACCAATAACAAGCTTTTTATCAATTTCTTTATTTTCTCTGTTTTCCAGGGGAATGAAGAAATTTGGTTGCTTTCTCTGTGTATATTGGTGTGAACTTTCCTTGTTAATAAGAGCATCACTAAGCCAGCAGTACCTATGGGTAAATGAAAAAATTGAATCTATATGACAAAGGAAGTGTCTTCAGCAAAGATGTATTTCTATAAAAAAGCACTTATTGCAAAATAGGAGATCAAATAAAAATGCATTGCTTGATAATTCTAGTGGCTTAGAATTAACAAAAGCCAATTAAGGTTATTTTTTGATAAAAAATCTGCTTAGATTTACGGGTGCATTTAACTAGAAACTCTTCAGAAATCCAAGGTTTGGTTCCACTTATCAGAATCTACACCTTCACAGCAGAGACAATTTATGGGTATGTGTTTTATATTGCACCAGTATTGCAATTTCCACCAGCTTTTTTCTTTTTACTTAACATCCATTACTAGGCTCTTTGATGCTTGGGGCATTTTGGCTTTTGATCCAGGACCAAATGTATTAAGAAGAGGTTTTGTTCTCATGCATCTATAGAGTCACATTGCAATTTTACAGCTATTAAAAAAAGCATAAAAAATATTTCAAATTTTACAGCAACAAAAAAAGTTTATCAATTCCACTTAGCTTATAAGAAAATGCTAAATCTTTGGACTATTGAAACAAATAATAACTGCGATATAGCAAAATTAAACTTTATCAAGTCCCTTTCAAGCTGTAATTAACATTAAACAACAACATAAACAACTAGAACTATTGAAAATTAGAATAAAAATCATGCACACAATTTTAGACTCTCATGTGCTGTTGTTATCTTTTGTCCTTAACACAAAATATGTCATCACTAAACATGCCAGAATGTGAGTAATTGTCATCTTTAGGGATTAAATTTTGCAAATGAGTCAACATTGGGTGCTCTATGATCATTTTCATGAAAGAAAGCAATCAATAAGATTATATTTGCTCTTCTATGAAGATTACTACATAGATGAGAAAAATTACACTTTTTATGCATAAATTGTCTTGATAGAGTGATTCTTGCTTAATTGATATTAACCTCAAAAACTATCTGTCTCTGGTTACATTTGATAAACCCGCTTGCATTCAACAATCTGGCTCAAAAATCATTAATTATTGGGTTTTCTTATTCCTCTCATCTCTTGCTGAAAATGGAGAGTTAAGTTATCAGCATTTGACCATCAGCAGTAGCCAAACAACCATTTGCTCAAAACATGCTCTTGGTATTGGAACCAAAAATGTAAAAATTATGGTAAATGATGTCAAATTACAATATTTTGATAATATTATTTCATATGCTGGGGCTGAATAAGTGTTAATGGATAGAATGTAATTTCTAAAGATTTTTACAGCTCAAATTCTGAATAATCATAAAAACATCCACTTTGTATGTTTTGAATAAATCAAAATTCCACATACCATGTTAAATTCGCAATGATTGCAGATCATAAAATACTAAATACACTAGGGTCAGATACCAATGAAACTATGGAATGATGTTTATGATAAATGTACCATAATAGCATAGCTAACTGAATTGTATGAAACCAAAACATATACACTGATTTCTCCCTTACAATGGAGCATCCCTGATTACATTGAAAACTGTTGATATGGGCACTCAATTTACCATGTTTCATGCCGTGCCCCAGAAAATATTTTAATACATTTTACCCCGAAATTGTGGTTTTTTATTAAAAAAAGGTAAAAATGGAGCTTTGTATTGCAATAATTTTTGCTACAGGTTCTGCTGAAAAAACTTGACTTTCTTAATAAGCTACTCCTGCCAAGAACTGAGCCAAGAACCTAAGCTAACAAGTTTAAATAATGAAGGGGTGTCTACAATTTAGTAAAATTGAACCACTTTTTTTGAACATTTCCACCATTCAACACAATAAACAATTTAGAACAACAATGGCACCTGAAGGAAGATCAGTTGCTTGATGATCCCATTAAGTATGAAACTAGAGGTTAGCAGCATCGAACCTTTCTGTTCTATACACCAAATAAAGTGTACAACTCTGTTTATATGGCATAGAGAACTATACCATAGACTGAAAAAAACACTGGAAAAATACACCAACCATGCATCCTCGGATGCTGCAGTTGCCATAACTGGAAGGTCATTTTCATTGATGCAGACTTCAACATCAAATACAAAGGCCGAGTCCTCAGGACAAGAAACTTTCTTGGTTGAGCCGTCCTTTTCATATTTTGTCCAGCCGGTCTCAAACAACCAAGATTGTGGCATTGGTGGGGGTTGGGAGCTGGCAATCTTTTTTGCAAGATGCATGTAATCTTGAGATTGATTTCTGGCAATATTCTCAAAATGTTCACTGATGTTCTTTCCATCAAATTTTGGTAATTGCAACTTGATGTCATCAATCACAGTACAGTCCTTTCCCCACAGCCCATGAGCAGTTAAGTGTTCCTTAATCCTTGAAAAAACCTCTTCATTTCCAGCTATGCTGTCACTATCTGAGAATATCTGCTGGTGAATCGTTTTTGACAACATTTGAATATTGATTTCATTAAATCTTCTTTCATTGTCAAGAGTGGCATTTCCATTGTGAGTTGAATCACTACAAGCATAACGTGGCTTCCACACGGCCGTCGGCAATAGTAACTTCACTCCATGCACACTTTGGGCCATTTTGAAGCAGTCCAATGTTGAGTTGCATTTCAGCCATGTCCCTGCTTTGAATGTCGCTTCTCTCAGCATGATTTTTTAACGGAAATTTAAACTATTCGTAAAACAGGACAGATTTACATCTTGGACATTTTCATACTATATTTCTCAAACCTTCTATGATTGTAGCCAGTAAAATACAGCAAACATTCTCAGACATGATACTGCTCCTAATGGCTACTTCAGTGCGATAATGCAATAATGGCTACTTCAGTGCAAATTAAGTTCATATCGTTATTAAAATACATTTGAAATTGAATGCAGAAACATTTCTTCAGTCTTTGGCTCTCTACCTGACCTCCTCGGTCAATGTGGTCCTCGTGCATGGTGTTGTTGCTGTTGCAAGAATGCAACATTCAGTATTTTGCCTCCTCGTAACAAGTTATCGCATCATTTCCCGCCTTCCAGCCAAATCTTACTGTTGAGACCTTGAGACCACGGGTTGGGTTGAGACATGTTGGCTGTTGCTAAGGGGCCTGACAAAGAAGGGGGTATGAGTTGTGACACCCTTACTTATTGAGGAATCCGCCGTTAATTTTTTGCTAGTCAGTTAAAGTCCTGCACTGCATTAATACCGAAGTAAACAGACAGGCTTGCTTTCTATTAAATCTCTGCTAAATCACCGAAATGCTACAAATCCCATATGTGATATGCCTCTGTATAATAGGACTGGACTTCAACATACTAATTGATAATAACTATGCTTATAATTATTTTCTTCTTTGAACATATTCTAGCCAATGTTTATTATAGTCATTAGTCAGTTCCTAGCAGTGGCGGACTGGCTACCATTCGACCTACCGGGAAAAGCAAGCAAAAGGGCGCCAATAGATGCTAAAGGTTTTGGGCTTGTAAAAAGGGCCCGGAGAAATTTTGCCTTAGCTCATCAAACAGTTATATATAAAGTTTTGCAGCATATCTTAGAAAAATGTTAAGGGGTGCCTCATCACCTGCTAGCTTAATGACAGTGTTGCTCCTGCCTCTACGCTGCAGTTACAAATTATTTGCAAAAGATAGACATCAGCGTGCGGAATTATGATATAGTATTGAACATGTGTTTAAAACCGTAGACTTGTCCGAAAGATATCTGATAAAATATCTTGGACAAATGTATTCTAACAGCTCTTGCTGCCATCCGTTTTGTGCAAATTGATGATTTTGTACATGGGTAGGTTTTTTTTGTTTAAGAAACTGTGCGTAGACATGGTAAAAAGGGTAAAGAATTTTCTTAAGAAAGAGTACAGTCTCTATTTCGGGACAGCAATTCTTTAAATTTGAAGAAAGAATGGAATACTTTAATAGCTAGTTGTAAATTTGAAACCAGTTTTTTTTCCAAACAGGCGGTTTAATTTTCTTTAAAAACTTCTGAACCTCTTCAGAGTATATAATTTCAGAATTAGGGTCTGAAAGAACAACATGGAGAATAAATACCCATTTGTGGATCGAATTTTCCATCTTGTTCTTTTGGACCATTTTTTGACATTTTATACTCTGAGGAGTTTCAGGCAACAAAGCTATTACGTTTAAAATGTTTCATTTTTTCAAAGTCATTTTCATAACAAAATATGTTTTTTACAAGATTTTCAGAAAATCGTGCAGAATTTGCTGACCAACATTTTGTCTTTTTATTGTTAATTAACAATAGCAAAGATTGGGAAACTTTGCAATTGACCTTAATATGGCTCAACTTAAAGGTGAAGCTGAAAATTTTATGCAAACGTACTTTGGATTAGAGGTCAATTGATGATTGTAATCAATTTTAGTTCTGTGCGAAGATTATTTGCCTTTTGAAAGTTTTCAAGTTTTTGAAAAAAATAACTTGGGGCATAGGGCGCACCGGGAAATTTCCTGGTGGGCCAGTCCGCTTCTGGTTCCCAGTCATTAGTCATCTTTCGCTATCGCTCTTTTACTACCAAAAGCTTTATTAAAGTTTTATCTTTCATTTTGCCTTAAAATTAAAGGTAATCACGTTTGAAGCGTCAGCCGTGCTAATTAGCAAATATATTAATCATTAATCCACTTGGTTACCTGCAGAAAAATCTAAACTAAAAAACCTAGAAATTACAAGAAACGTATTAAACAATTAGTATCGTTTGTCTGTTAAATGTGACGATTGTTTTTATTTGAAGCGATTTTTGTGAATCATCAAACTGACAGTAGTAAATCATTTTGTTGGCAATTTCAGGAAATTTTGAACTACACATAATAATTCTTGGTATGTTATGGAATTTAAAAAAATTTAATCTTGAAAGCGTTTGAGGAGACTAAAGATTTGACATTTGACTGGTTTATTCCAACTTTAATGGCGATTTATTATTACCGACTACATTTTTAAAGTAAGTTTTGTTCATTTAATCTTATTCATACATGATATCCATTCAGGAAAAAAAGTTATGATATAAAAAAAATACATTGCCATAAAAATTTGTTCAGGTTACCCAGGGATCAAAAAGAATAAATTGCCTGATCTTCCATGGATTGAAGGCAATCTGTCTCGTTGTGGATTGGTTAACGAGAACAATAGCTGGAACAATAGCCTAAACACGATTCCAGCGCTCCGCCATATTTTTTACAATGCGATAAATTAAAGGGGGACTGGAAACAATAAAAATCCCTTTGTTCTTATAACCAATCAACGTCGTGACAGATTGCCTTTAATGCCGAGCTGATTTTTTTTATCTCAAAAGGTGACGAATTCGATATCTCTAATGGATTGTAGGATATCATTTTAAGCAATTGGACCAGTGAGCAAAGAATCTCTTTTTGGTGTACTCTAATGCTAGTTTTTGCAAATGGAGATACTTCCTATTCCTTGTGTTATATTTTGATATGGCAGATACCTTTTATCTCCGATAATGCAACGTTTATTCTTCTGTTTTATTTGCGATTACTCGAATGCGGATTAACCCAAAAAAATGTTTACCATTACAAATTCTTCCGTAGTTAATTTTATTCAGGCACATTAAACGGATGTTGTCTAAAGTCAGGTAACTTCGAAGTACTCACAAAATTACCTGCCACGTATTTTATTTTTCAAAAAGCTGTGATAGGACCGGAAGGCAGAACTCTGCCCTTATATGACCTATCTTTCCTAGAACACTGAAATAATAGCAGCACCAGCTTTTTTCGAGTTATTTGGAAAAGATCCCGCAAAATGTGGCCAGTTGAAAAGATCGTACAACGTTCTTGTTATGACTTGTAAGGAATTCTTTAAATAAACGTTGGCGTATAGCTTAAAAAGATACGTAAAGATAGTAAATGCAAACTTTCATCACCCCAGGTAACTTTTATCCCTCCAGGAAACTGCCCTTTTATCCCCCCAGGTAACTACCCTTTTATCTCCCCAGGTAACTACCCTTTTATCCCCCTAGGTAACTACCCTTTTATCCCCCCAGGTAATTTTTCTTCCAAACTTTTTTCAAGGCTTTTCTAGCTGTGATCACATGTATCACCAAGAACGCTTGATACAACCGCATCTTTTACTATATAAAATAAATAATTGACCTATGTTTTAAAAAGAAAAGGTCCTTATGCTGGCACACCATCGGAATATCGGAATATCGGAATATCGGAATATCGGAATATCGAATTACGCATAAATCATTGCACATTCCATACCATTCAAGATAAGCATTCAATTTTGCAATAGCTCAGGTTCATAAGCAATAGTTCATTTGCACCATCCACTCCCTTTTGGTTTAGAGAATTGCCAGAAGCAAAGTCTAGAGAATTGGCAGGAGCGAAGCCAAACAAATTTTTGGAGGGGTAAAGAAGTACCTTTTGCCGACAAAACAGGGCGTGTCTCAATCATTAAGGGTGTGGTCAAAAGGTAAATACTCTTATTGTAAAATGTTACTAATAATTCTAAGGACTTTTCAAAAGGCAGATTATGGCCAATAAATGGTGCGACGTAAATCGGTTAAATCCTTCCTTCTTTTCTTTCGATGAAATCGTCCCAGCAGCTACATAACTTGCATGCGAACAAACGACATAATAATCAACACGTGACATGGGCATAATCTTTCTCAAGAACTATCCTAGAGGTCTTTCAAAACTGATATATCTCCTATAAATATCTCAAAACGACTAAGAGCAAAACGAAGGCGATCCCCACAAAGAAGGCTTGGTATCTGTTTTACACATTCGAAATCTATGTTACATAGTGTTTTGTTTCATCCATACAGCACTCAGATGATGTTAAGCAGGGACTCCGGAGAGGGGGCACAGTGGGGTGGGGCAACCACCCTTTTTGCCTTTTGATAGGCAGGGTGCCCTTTTCATGAAAGTGCCATTTTCAAAAGAATTCCCTCCGTATAAACGTGCCCTTGTCAAAGGCCAGTTATGATTTCTAAAGAGATTCCCTGGAATATTCCCTGTAATGCCTTCCTTATATATAACGAAATTTCTGAAAACATCTAACAAATTCATATTTCTATTAAAAAATTCTTATTAAAAAATTGTGCTTGCATTTTTCTGATTGGCCAATTTCGATCCACAACTGGGTATCTATTTTTCATCGTGTTCTTCCGGACCTTCATTCTGACATTTCATGCTCTGGGAGTGTCAGACGAAAAAGCTTTTAGTTAATTAGTTGTAAAATGTTTGTTTTTTTCAAAGCCATTTTCAAGTTCTGTACCGACAAAAAAATGTTCAAATTCTTATTCCAGAAGCTGGCCCATTTTCAAGATTCCTATAAAGGATCAAATTATGTTGACAGTTACGAAAGAATAAGTTGAGGCGGGAAACCTTTTTCAATCATTTTAGAGCATGAGCAGTTTCTATGAACCTTGAGTTAAAGCCTTCACAGTGACAGCTGAAGACGCGCCATGGCACGAACATGAAGCACTAAAAAAGTTCTTGGACCTAGTCAAGACAACGTGTTAACCGATTTCCAGGCCACCCTTGTAGCCGCTCTCCACCAACATTGGAAGGGACGCCAGATGCAACCACAAAAGCTCCTTTTTTGTTCTAAGTTTATTTCTGTCAATCAAATGAGTTCTTTTGGTAGCTGAAGGACACAGAGGAGGTTTTGGACTCCACAACTTTGGTATTCCACAACTTTGATCTTCAAAAAAACATATTTTTCCATTAGAAGGATTTTCTTTGTCAGCCTTGGGTCCGTTTCTGTATTGGAAAAGCTTTGGGCGGAGCATTCTACGGTTTTGCAGAAAGACCACACAGATACCAAGGTTTGAGCACATTAAGCCGTTTGTAAACCATAATACAAAGCAATTGCTACGAAATTTGTCAATGATCTTCCAACCCAACCCTACGATAAGCAAACTGTCTTGGGGTCGTCAAAGTTTTATCAATTAAGTTCCCATGCTTTTGCAATCGGTCAATCTCAGTAGAGCACAAAAAGCCAAAACAAAACGACAATACCGAATAATGGGCTTGACAGTATCGTGAGCTTTCAGGATCTACTCTGTTAGACAATTCTTTACAAATTTTAAAGCTAAATAGCCCTCTTTGCAAAACAGCTTCAGTTTGTTTGTTTTTTCACTTTAATGCTCATTACATGATATTTTTGTTTAGCCCCAGCTCAATCCAGCTAAACAAGAAGTCGATCGTATTAAGTACACGCTTAGCATATTCTAGCGAACCTCGGTTCATGACAGGCTTCTACAATGCTGGTTACACTGCGTTCCACCCAAGACAATTCCTTGTAACATTACTACAATCTAATGGCCAATGCTTCAAGGGAACTCGCAATGCTACTTCAAAATCATAATTTCGAAGATACATCTATGAACATTTTCACTGTTGTGGGTTTTATGGGTATACTTGATGGAATTCAATATAATGAACACGCAGGAACATGCTATGACAGGAACAAGGTGTCAGACAAGGATGCATCATTTCTCCTCATCTCTTCAACATCTGTTCTGGATCAATAATGAGAAATGCACTGGAATGGTCTGAAGGCAGCATCGCAGTTGGGTCCTCAGAAAACCAATACACCGATAATATCGCACTGATAGCTGGAGATATGAAATAACTCCAAGACCTACAAATTAGTTTTATTATTCCATTTGGTTGATTACTTTACCTGATAGTCTTTGTCTCTTTGTTTTTATGGGCAGGGGGGGGGCTCTCGATTAGTTAACCTATTTAGAGAGCTCCTCTTTACTAAATCTATCCTATATATCATCATGTAATGTCTTTATTTTTTTAAAGTTGACGTATTGTAGTGTATTCAATTAAATAGAATTGTATGTAGGATTGATTACAGTCAAATGAAAACGAAAGTGAACTGAACTGGGTAAAATTAGCGAGTGACATATTTTCTACTTACGAAAACCAAAGTCATGTAAATTGAAAGAATTCCAACAAATACTAATAAATAGAGTTCCGGTTGAAACCGTGATAGAATTCACTTATCTTGCTACAAAATTAACAAACAACATCGAAGGCTTAACAGAGATTAATGGGATGGACTGCAATTGCTAAAACGCAAACACATCCCTTACCAACCTATAAAAAAAGAAATATCACCCTAAATACCAAGAAAAGACTTCACAAGTTGGTCTTTTATTGCATCCTATTGTTCTGAATGTTGAGTGTCAAAATCTACTGATAGACAAAGAATTGACAGTTTCGAAACCTTAAGAACAGTTTGACAGAGTTCTTAGGAACAACTTGACAATTTGCATTGTCAAAGCATCGTTGATGTACTTTTAGAAAAGAAAGGGACCTAGACAAGAGCACTGTGGTACACCTAACACTATGCTTTTTCTGAAACCCTACAACTGCCCCAAAAATGTTCATCTAGTTAGATTTGTAAGACATTGGACAACGAGAGCTAAAAAGAACAAAACTTTGACGATAACTTCATAACAACAAATACGAAATGACTAATACGATATCACTGTCAAGGTATCGATAATGACTTCTAAGAAAATAAAAGAGCTGTGATGATGATACTCCCTTTTGACGCTCAATTTAAGCAGCATTTCGTGTGTATTAAGTGCATTATCATACGGTTCTATGGTTCAAAAAAAATTTGGGACCGCAAAATTTGAGGATTACACGAAATAGCGGAAAAACATACTGAAAGCACTTTTCGTCCGACACTCTTCCGGAATATAAACGGCAGATAATTACCCAAAGAAAGGCTTTCAGTTTCTTCCTTTGTGTCAATACTGCAGCTTTATAACTTCAAAAGCGTTTCCACCTAACACTCTTAATGATAAGTGGCCATTTTTAACACTGTTTTGGACACAAAGTACATAACAAAAAATTTCAGTTTTACAATGGATCTAATAAACATCAAGTCATTCACCAACAAGGAACAAGATAATTGAGACGAATATAACCTAGTATTACTACATGGCTTTGATCGGTTACTTCAAGTCCTCAAGAAATAAATCCATATTGTACATTCGATTCAATCTTGCTTCTCTTGTACCAAGGTTTAAACGGTAAGTGGCAGAATAACTGGAGAGACAAACCCTCTCTAGAATATGGAAATGATGAACGTAGTACAGTAGTTCACTTTTGCACCAAGTAAATTCCCTACTGACCGCCAAGTGTTATGTGCAACACAGTTAAGAACCCCGGGTAATCTTCTGTTATCACCGCAAAAACCAAAATTCGAGGTAATTATCCGTAACCAAAAATGCAGCTCAAAAAAGGTGACCTGGCCGCTCAATATAAAATATCTCGGTGCTTTCTTGGAACGATGCCATCCTCTTTAAGCGGATCTGCATGCATTCCGTTTAATCATAAAATCACGCCATCGTACAATTCTATAGATAGAGATTCTAACATATTCTCTCTATATACAATTCTAATGTAAGTTTCTGCATAGAAACACATCAAGTCGCGTGCAGAATCTAGAGCAGCTGATGGTTACAATACTTCTTTTAAAAGAAATAGAGCAGGAAATACACAAGAAAATGGACCAGCCTTATTCTAAGAACGAGCTTGATGTACGTTGCATGGAATCAACAAATTGACAGATTAAAACGATTTCGATCACCTTTTCACAAATGAACAAATATTGTTCTTATAGAGCACAGTGTAAGGGAAGTTCACTGTTTATCTGTTGCTAAGTCCTGCAGCAACACGTGCCTTCATCAAACCAAAACAAAACAGATCTATCATCAGCATGGATGTGGTCGCAGTTTGTCGACGGTTGAGGCCTGGGGCCTACGAGCGCAGAATAGCATTCGCAACAGTTCTGTAGCGAACACGCGTAACCTAACAGTGAATATTCGATTGCCAAGGTAACGGCCAGCCCTCAGTATATCACTTCATACAGCGTCGCTTTCTTGTCCCCAGACCCCGTCACAATGTATTTGTCATCTGACGATACGTCACAACTCAGAACCGAGGACGACTCTTTAGACTGAAAAGCAAGTATATCTATGAATTAAAACTAGCTAACAACAAAAACAAGTACATGTTAACATCTAAAGTTACATAATCAAACGTGGAAAAATTGATCATTACTTGGTTTTAACAAAAACAAGGGCTGCCAAAATGGAGAAGCATTAATAAACGAGTCTCACCTGGAAAATACTCGCGCCATAGGGTGTCCTCCATGCATTTAGCAGGTTGTCTTTTCCCGTGCTGACGAACCACTTTCCACTAGTAGCATATTTTAGGGACAGCACGCAGCTCTCGTGCAAATGCAACTGGTATTTATCGGGTTTGGCTACATGAAGAACTTCAACGTTACTGCTTTCCATTCCAACTGCTAACCATTCCCCTGTTGGACAATACCCAAGTGAAAATATCTGCGAACTGAAGTCATGTTGCTGTAGTTGTCTTCCTTCCCTGAGGTCCCATGACCGCACCGTGTTGTCCAAACCACCTAAATGAAGATTCAAAGACTTAATGCAAAACCAATAGCCTCATAACGATAGACAAAGTAACGGCAAGTAGGGCAATCCCTAAACAACAGAAGAAGGGACAACCCCCCTTCTACCATTAAAATGCTCAGTAATATTTCAAAACAATGTTACAGATCATACAGTACCTGTCCACAACCTTGATCCATCAGGAGAAATATCTATACAACTAGCACCATCAGTATGGCCTTGAAACTGCTGCACCAGTGTTTCGTTGTGAAGATCCCATACAGCAATGTTGCCATCGCTACAGCAACTGAAGCAGACCTTTGAGTCAGGGCTGATTGCCAAAGCGTAGCACGCAGGAGCATTAGAAGTGAGTTCAGTTTTGATCCTTGGAGTCGAGGCTGCTAAATCCCATATTGTCAACATACTTGCCTCGCCTCCGACTATGAGGGTTCTGCCATCGGGAAGCAGTTTGCAGGATCGTATGTAAATGTCGCGCTGAAAAGGGAGGCGCATGAATTAAAAGCTAATCGAGTATCCCTGGCACAAATCAGTTTAAGGTGTAGACCCAGGAGGTCCTTTAGAGATCAAGAACAGGGGCTTGCTCAAAGGTCTGAGTACAAAAAACTAAAAAAACCTATCTAAAAAAAGAAAATCGTAAAATACCCGTCTTATTACCTACATCCTTTTTCTTATTACCTACATTATTATGCAATATTAATTTATTAGATTACCTCCAAACAATTATCCAAATCAACATTTTTCATTTCAGGCCAATCGAGGCAGCACCCCCCTGCCCCCGCCACCCCGAATTTGAGAGTGCAGACGTTGAAGTGTAGACAGGTCTGATTTGGGAAATAGCTTGTTACAGGAAAATAGCCAAATATCAATGACTTAAATATCACTAAGTAAAATCTCAATTAAAGATCTGATGAATACAAATATCATAGCCACATCAGATGGTTCTATACTCCAAGCTCATCGTTGACACTCAAGCACACATGGATTCTCATACGACAATAGAATAATAGAGGTTCTGCTGTTTTAGTTAGCGTTGTTAGTGACTTACCAGGCACTCAAGCGTTGAAACTGGTTTGGTCAATGTCGATTGAGTAACTGCCTGGTTTATGTCCCAAACCTTGACACAGCCCTGAAAACAGAAGTAGCGATGTTGAATAACAGTCAATCAGAAGACTGACGCATTTCATTTGGTCCGATACCAACGATCAAAGTAGCCAAAGATCAAATTATCATAAAAAGAGTGATCATGGTAAACTTGAATATTCACCACAAGAATGACTGGGTTCAATTTAAAACAGCTGAATTGTCTGAGTACAAAGTTTTTATCTAACAGTTTTCAGTATGAATTAATTTCGATGACAGTCTATGCCGCCATGATTTGGCGCCGCCATGATTTGGCGCCACCATGAGTTGGCACCCTCTTGAATAAGCATGCCTCGTATCTTTTTCAAAATATATCTCTAAAGAGATTTCATCCAATCGTTCAATTAAATAAAGTTCAATCTTCTTACAAGTTCACAGTTTCTAATAAGCGCCTCCTTGAATAATTACGGACACAAATAAAATGCCCGGGCGCTTAATCAAAGATAAATGTTTTCTTTTATTATTTCGTTTGTAAGAAAAAGTTTTCTTTTAAAAAATAAAGAAGATAGAAATACAAGAAGGGAAAGGAAAAGTGGTTGTAAGGAAAAACGTTCATTTTAGGAATAACGCAAGTTAGGAATAGATGACTAGGAGACGATATTCACAACCCACCCACCGATTCAACCATATTATATTACAATGAGAGAAAACAAAACTCAGCCATGACTAACTCAGTTAATTATCCACAGTGTAGAAATAAAAAGCCACAAAACCTACCTTGCCTCCGGTATAAACATGTCGCGTCGGGTTGCTAACCGTTACGGCACAAACAACTTCTCCGTGGTTCAGCGTACACAGCTGTCTAACATGACGTGGAATGTTAGGCCCAATCAGAGCATCGGGAGGGAAAGGCACAGGCTGCATCTGGCCATCCCCAGAGACGTGATAAGAGTAGGCGGGTTTGCCACTAGGCATCCCAAGAGACTGCAGCATCCCCATTCGAGAAGGTCCATGTGGGTCAAAACCACTCTAGGAAAACCAGAAAAGAGCAATCACCAGCAAGCACATAATCTAACTACTGTTAACAAGAACAAAGCTAGCGGTAGGTTTGAGCGTTGGGTTTGCGGGTGTAACATGCTCGCTTGGAGGCTGAGAGGTCCTTCCTCTTCAGACGGATGACGTCAAGGAAGCCAAGCAATTTTTAGCAAGTCTGGATGATCATGACAAGATATCAAATGACTTGAATAACTTTTGTGAAATAATTTTTGTCAATTCACAAGCTAACTAACTAACTAACTAACTACTTCCAACGTCAGTATTTCACACCGTAGAAATATGGATACTTACAATGGGCGGTCTTCCATAAGGAATGCCTAAAATAGAGATTGGTTCATTAACAACAATTAACAAACAACAACTAAGTCATCTTTTGATGATCTATAGCATTTGCACTGCTTTAATAAACAATCATGAAAAAAACTTCTTGAACACAACATGCATTAGTTTCGTACCTGGAAGAGTCAGGATTTACAGAAAAAAGAAGCTTAACTTAGGTAATTGAGTTTGACAAAGCCCATACGGATTTCCTTGGAATGTATAAGACATCCCATGATGCCATTGTTCTAGTACAACGCTTTCGATGTAACTCAATGATCTTTTTAGATTAATTTCAAATCCCTGCTTTGAAGAAAGGGATCAATGAAAGTCAACTAAGGATGACAAGAGACTTAATTAAAGTAGAATTTTTCAATTAAAGTGGGTCCTTAAGTCCAAGAGTGAACTGCAATACAACAGCTCAAACAGTAGAGAAATCTGAGAGAATAATCTGAAAGGAGTCAAAGTACCTTTGTTTTTTAACAATTCACCCTGTGATATGCTATTGGCCATGCTTGTTGGAAAGGGAACTGGACTCAGATCACTGAAATAAAGAAACAGAAATATTGACAAAACATATCAATGACAAGGCAAAGTTATCGAAGATGAATTAGCACCATTGAATGACAACGTATGTATGTTAAGACACAAACCTTCCAATACTGTGTGACTGTATGAATGGATAGGGGCCGTTGCTAATGGAACTGGGCGGTCGTAGTGAGGGTGCTAAAATGCAAATAAATGATGTTTTAAATTATCATTATTAACATTTAGTTATCGATGTGATAAACGTTAATAAACGTCCTATCATAAATTTAGAGAGGAAAGGAGCATGCTTGGTTCAAATTAATACAATGATATAAGAAAAATATCGCTAGATCACGATTGCTAGGCCTACTTACTGAGTGAAGACATTTTTGTAAGCGGCGAGGAGCGGCCAGGGCTCGATGATGAATGTGATGTTGTAACTGATGTTGAGGTCCTGTTTTCGACTATCTGTGAAGAACAGAACGTGAACAATATCAGAACGCAAGTACTAAACAACATGCAAGCAGTACGCAAGTACTAAACAACATGCAAGCAGAAAGCAAATACTAAACAACATGCAAGCAGTACGGAAGTACTAAACAACATGCAAGCAGTACGCAAGTACTAAACAACATGCAAGCAGTACGCAAGTACTAAACAACATGCAAGCAGAAAGCAAGTACTAAACAACATGCAAGCAGTACGCAAGTACTAAACAACATGCAAGCAGTACGCAAGTACTAAACAACATGCAAGCAGAAAGCAAGTACTAAACAACATGCAAGCAGAAAGCAAGTACTAAACAACATGCAAGCAGAAAGCAAGTACTAAACAACATGCAAGCAGAAAGCAAGTACTAAACAACATGCAAGCAGAAAGCAAGTACTAAACAACATGCAAGCAGAAAGCAAGTACTAAACAACATGCAAGCAGAAAGCAAGTACTAAACAACATGCAAGCAGAAAGCAAGTACTAAACAACATGCAAGCAGAAAGCAAGTACTAAACAACATGCAAGCAGAAAGCAAGTACTAAACAACATGCAAGCAGAAAGCAAGTACTAAACAAGAAAATCAAGTACTAACAACATGCAAGCAGAAAGCACGGTACTAAAACAAATGCAAGCAGAAAGCAAGTACTAAACAACATGCAAGCAGAAAGCAAGTACTAAACAACATGCAAGCAGAAAGCAAGTACTAAACAACATGCAAGCAGAAAGCAAGTACTAAACAACACGCAAGCAGTACGCAAGTACTAAACAACATGCAAGCAGAAAGCAAGTACTAAACAACATGCAAGCAGAAAGCAAGTACTAAACAACATGCAAGCAGAAAGCAAGTACTAAACAACATGCAAGCAGAAAGCAAGTACTAAACAACACGCAAGCAGAACGCAAGTACTAAACAACATGCAAGCAGAAAGCAAGTACTAAACAACATGCAAGCAGAAAGCAAGTACTAAACAACATGCAAGCAGAAAGCAAGTACTAAACAACATGCAAGCAGAAAGCAAGTAAATGTTTTTGTATGCTAGATCGAGACAACACCGTACCAGACAACGCGGAAAAAATGTTAATAAGAGAAAGTTTTGTCAAAAATTCTTGCCTTGCCGTGTTTTGATGACGGGACTGGAGGTGATGAAGCGGCAGAGGATGTCGTTTCCCGCGAGCTTTCCTTTTTTGGTTTTTTATCAACCGCTTCACCTTGTAGGGGACTGGAATCGCCATTTTCAAGTCGCTTTGACGCAGCCGGCGAACGAGAATCCTTTGGCAAGAAGGAAAGTAAATCAGAGCAAAGAAATGGCTAAACAGTCAAGTTGAGAAAGTCAATTATAGTGATTAAAGACAACGGATTTATTTATCATTAATTCATTTATCTATTATATCTATCGTTCAACACAATACCCTATCAGCTTATGCAAATACAATACTTGGGAGATAATAATATAAAAGAGAGCAGATTAAAGACAAACATTATCTTTATAAGTAAACGTTATTTTTACATAAGTAAAAATAAAATTTTTAAGCTAAAAAATATACTCCGCTCTTCCAAGAGACGTTGCTTTTGGGAAAACTTGCTGAATTAATTCAAAACAAAAACAAACAAACAAACAAAAACATACATAAACAAAAATAAGACAACTGGATTTTTAGTCAGCAGAAATTCACTTACTTCGTTTGTGTCATCAACGACAAGTTCACCGTCACTCTTATCGGCATCGCTATCCTACGAAAATTTAAGTAAAAGTTAAATTATAAACAATATCAGAATGAAAAATAGAAACAAAATCACTTACTCATCATCACTGGCAGCAACTTCAGTGGATTTTTTACTATCATTAGGGTTCATATCAATATAAACTAAAGCAAAAATTATTCCGTAATCTAAAAGCATACAAATGCATGCCGCAGCAAGGAGAATAGAAATTTATCACATGCCCGACAAGGGACTTCTTATTTTGGGTTTGCGTGAATGATGTTAGCTAAAAATTGAAGGATGATAAATCTCTTCCACAGGGATGAACTTGACATCTATGTTCACATTAAAGCAACTATCCATTATCAATACAATATGTCAATCATGGGAACTGAAAAATGTATAAAAACAACCGAAAGAGCACCTCAGCAAGTCTCCACACGCTGCCAGGCTCCTTTTCTTCTCTTCTTCGTTTTGGGTGTTTCATGTTTGACGAGCCTAATAAAATAACAAATAAACACAGTAATACACAAATGTATATAAACATTTTCTAATATTTATGACCTATGAATTCACTTATAACTGGTACGAACAAGGACCAATGACAAAGACAAAAAGGGAGAAGCCAATATAATGTAGCGATGACAAAAAGATAATGCTAGGAAGAATGAAAAAGGGATAGGACGAACCTCTGCCATCGTCACTTCCATGAGACGAATGACTGTCGGCAGTGTTCCTGTACTTGCTGCCCACAGGTGACACTGAATTCTGAGCAAAAACAAAATGTCGGTTTGAAAATTTGATTTGGCGACAATTGCTGGTTTACGTGGTATCACTGGGACATAAAATCAAACAAGATTTGCTCTTATCAATCTTGGAAAGGAAAATCATGCGCAATTTGAAGAGTTGGAGTATTGGAAGAAACCTGTCGCAAATGTTAATGAAAGATGTAACTAACTTTATATATACGCTTTTGGTGTATAGCATTGGACGGTTTTAGTTGCTACTCCGAGATTCACGCTTAATGCGATAATTAGGCAACTATTAAAACTACTCTCTCTTTGATTGCTACAACAATAAGTTGTTATGTCCCTGGATGTATCGGGAATTCCAATAATCGTAGTTGCCAATAAGGGGGCAATTGTCTAACCGAAGGATAGACAAAAAACTTTTTCATTTCACTGAATATATTTATATAAATAGCTTGCTACTTACCATTCCTTCTGTTCCGAAATGGGCAGAAAAAAGAAAGAAAATTCATTAGTGTGGGCAAAAACTTTAAAAATGCAATTAAAAATATTAACAGAATCAGCAAGTACATCTACGAATCAAACGGCGTCTAATCAAACATGACTGGTTACCAAAAATGATGAACACAGAGAAATGACATGGCGCAGCACGAAAACATGATAATAAAAAACATAAACGAAATATCTGTGAAAGCAAAGTGCTTATAAACAGGGACCAAGCTTTGCAGTCACTTTTTACTGCAACAAGATACCGCAGCCAAAACTTCTTTGCAATTTTATTGTCACTGGCCAGTTTTAGAGAAAACTTTGAAAAAGCCTACGTAATGAGCTTATTGCGACAGTATCAAGCAGTTTGCCGATAGTTCGGAAACAAATAAATTCAAGGATGAGCACCTTTTTCTTCTCTCACTGGCAAATGGGGAGTTGACGAGAGTACATTTGACAAGGCTAGAAGTCCACTTCCAGAACCAGGAGGTAAATGTGGAGGAGGAAGAGCACCTTGGTGCGGCAAAGGAAGGCCGGGTGGATGTGAATGGGGCAGGCCTTGTTGATGTAGTTGTTGCTATTGATGGAGAAGATTGCATTGTATCAAAAATACATCCCAATTAAAATGGATTAAAAGAAGTTGATCTTGGCGAATTTGCAAAAGCTAAAAAGCTTGACAAAAGGAAATTCAAGAAATACTTCGAGTGAATGATTAAGTTAACAACTGTCCAACGTATGGAGATTTTTGTACACAAATTTTGTGAAGCAGAGATTCAACAATACAAATCATTTTCAACTTAATATCTCTCAAAATGTTGGTTCATGTATAAACGAGATGACATTTTTATTTGAAAAACTTTCATTAAACACAAAAACCATATGCTACAACAGAATCATTTTAAAAAAAATCGATTACAAATAAAAGTTACATACGCCAATGATTGCATTGAGTTCGTTCATGGTGACCTGCTTTGCCCGGTCGATTGCTTGCAAAACTTGTTGCTGATGCTGAAACACAATCATTAAACAATTGATTGAATAAGATGTATGCTGTCATTGTCGAATTCAAAGGGGGAAAGTGGTCGAATGAGGGGGGGGGGGTGGAGATGCGCGACAATGGGTTTCAGGGAAACACGTACACAAATTTGATCAAGAAATCCACGTGTCAACAAGCGAAGCTGCGCAAACACTTATCACAATGAGGGAAGGAATGGCAATAGGGAAAGCAAACAGTGTCTTCATCTATCCTCATTCAAACATTATGTCAACGGAGTGCTGATGGAAGTAAATATTAGCACGAGGACATGAAAAACTTGTGTGCAGGGAAACATATAGCGCTTTATGATGACTTTTCTGTATGATACAAGAATCAACCGAATTCTTATTGCCAGTTTTTACTCTAAGTGGAATTTCGAAAGGCTAATAAACTTCCATTGCAGATGACTCTCACAATGGGAAGTAAAAAATAATCTTAATAGTAAGTCATGATGAACAGACAAGACTGAGGGCCACAGTGCGAAATATTGTTTACAACTTTCTCAACTTTTGTTGTTCGGTCTCATAATGATAAACTGGATTACAATCAGATAAATTAGCAACTTTTCTATAACCCTTTCAGAAGAGATTGTACCTTTTATTCGTGCAGGACCAAATTTAAGTGCTCTTTAAATAGTAATAGTAGTGACAATACACACAAATTTCTAATAAGGTCGAAAATTCAAAGTAAATCTGAAGAAGCCTCAAATCAACAGACAACTAAAGGAGCTCAAATCCGTAGCATCAAAACAAACAATCTCATCTTCCTTTAATTCAGGATTTCTATCTAGCACAGAAAAGAAAATGACAAATGTTTCTTCTCTGAAACGCACAAAAATGTGGAGAGTGTTTGAACTTTTTTTGAACCAGTTCCGAGAGCGACAAACTCATGGCGATCAAAAGAGAAACGCGTGTAACGCTAAATGGGTCCTGCCATACAAAAAAGATCGTCATTTCACAAAAGAATCGCAAGGGTCCACAAACTAGGTTAAAAGTTTCATCATTTGGCACTTTCCTTATTCCCTAGGCGAATGAACTGCATTCAGAACATAAACAAATTTTGGTATTTAACAGAAAGTTAAGGTTCGTTCACGTGGTATACCAAGAGGAAAAAATGAAACAATGGATGCCTGGATTACGATCAAACGCCGGTTGTAGCTCTTTCAAAAAGAATATTAGCTGTACTTTGACCGCATAATGACATTTATCAGAAAGGGAGACGTATCAAATCGTACAAAGACGTACAAGATCAGCCAACAGGTCAGCCAAAGTTGCTGTTTCATCAAGGAGCATTCTAACCTGTCTGTGTAAGAGCAACTGATTCAGTCTACCTGCAGAAGAGGTTCAGTTTGAGAAGGAAGTTTTCATATACAAAAATAGGTGTTAGGTATCGAAATGGATTTGTTGTTGGGTGTTGTTGAGTTCGGTTGGTAAGAGGAAATCCAAGTTGCATTGATAACATTGTGGTTCACATTATCAAAAAATGACAAAAGTTCCTAGGTCTAAATAAACATTCTTAGCTGCCTCGACTAAAACAACAAGGCACAATTTGGATGAAGATGTGATAAAATAGACCTTGAATGGGAAACTCACAAAAATAGAACGACATTAAAGAATAACGGGCGAGGTGGAAGTAATCATAGAGCGAGAGGTACTATCAAACGTTATAAAGGAAAGGTATTGCTTGCCACAGGATTATGTTTTGAAATATATTAGCCATAATTAACCACACAATGTGTTATGCTAAACCCTGATTTAAAATATTGGTCGGAAACCAATGATCTTTATCAAGCTTCACGATAAAAGCTAATGTCTAAGACTGATAGGAAAATTAAAAGGTATAATTTATCTGTTATCCGCCGGTCTGGACCACAGAGCTGTCGTGGCTTTTCAACGGCTTAGGCAAATGAAAATAGAAGTGCGAATTCCCTACTCAAAGACCGCTGTATAGAGTTACCCAAGCTGTTTCAAAGGCGTTTTACAGTGAAACCTTAGAATGAAACCTTAGAGTGAAACCTTAGAGTGAAACCTTACAGTGAAGCCTTACAGTGGTGAAACCTTACAGTGAAAACTTACAATGAAACCCTACAGTGAAACCTTACAGTGAAACCTCATCTGCAAAGCAAATCAGGAGGTACTAATGATCAGTTGAAAGAGAAGGAGATGGCCGAAAGGAGGTGGTCGGACGAAGATGGCCAAACGGAGGTGGTCGCACGAAGATGGCCGAACGGAGTTGGTCGGAAGAAGCAAACTGAAAGCTAATTTTACCTTTGAAAAACTGTGTAGACGGGGTTGGCATCTTACAGGGGTGTGTATGTGGTGTGAAACCCCCCACATTTTATGAAAAAGTTGATGAAATCTTCAGTTGGTTCTGTAAAATCGATTGCTTGGAAAAACTACCTGATATTTGACAAATATGAATTGGTGTTTTACTTATCTGTGTTTCCTAAGTTAATTTTACTATTGATTACAAATAAGCAAAATAGGTTGGTACAAAACGCAATGCCCAAGCACGTCTTATTCACGTAGTCCCATTAACAACAGGGATAACTTTGACAGAAAATACAACAGTAGGTAGCCGCCCTGTGACCAGGTTTGACTACAATAAACAAAGAGTTTGATGTGCATTGATAGTATGTGACGGCTGGGGATATTCGACTGCGGTTTTCTGAATTATTTGACGAGATCTGGGCGAGAGACAAGAACCTGAACTACCCATCAGATCGTTCAAAACAAAATGGGAATGCGGTGAAGAAAGAATGTTCAACACAAGATTATAGTTCTTTTCACAACCACTGCATTTGCTGTAAGATCCAATCCAGGTTTTTCAGCATTCTTTGGATGTTTCTTTGTCATTAACGCACTGAGCTTTAGAGCTTTGACGATTTGAAGACAGGGATCTATGTGACACAGAAAACACAGACAACAACAACACCATTGTCTGATTCGAATGCTTCATCATAGGCTCATGGAGGAAAACTGATAGAACACGAGATTTCTGATCTAAACTTGCTTTGAAACTATAAAATGAAAATCAAATTATCTGCTAGTCTAAGTTTTACTTGTTATTCTGCACTTTTTCAAAGACTCTTTTTCAAAGTAAGCTATCGAACAAGACAGTTTTAAATTACAGTCTTAAACTTCAACCTTACTCTAAAAAACGAACATGAAGTGGACGAAAAAACGTATGAACGAAATGCTGATATTTAAGCAAGGCAGTCGCCAACCAATTTTGAGGCCTTTTATTTGATACAGTCTCTTGGATGTTATTTACATAAATTTTGGCATTCCCGTTTTCAAAGATTCCTATTTTCATTTCTATCTGACGTGGTTTCTTACGGTAAATATCTTTTAGAGTCCTGAGCAAGCTACAAACTACACAAGTTCTTGATAACTGGCAAATGAGTGTGCTTTTTCTGTACACATCTTTGACTACACAAAACGAGAGGTTTTCCAAAAAGCGAAGAGCCCCAAAATCGACAGGGCGCACGTGCAGCTTTCCGAAACTACATCGCATATTTCACACTCTTGTGCATTGACTCATGGCAAACATCAACAAGAATGGCTGTTTTCGTTGAGAAGTTGGGTGTGGGAATAGATTTACCAGCTTTTCCAAATTACTTACTTTCGTCAAAACATCATTAGTGCAAGTGTCATGGTCTCCATGCAAGGCAAGTGAGTGGGCGTATGACCTCTAAATAAGTACGGCGCTAGCCCCACAATTTTACATTATAGCAAACTGTGATTTCATACGATGAAACCCCTTGTTTCAATGTACATAACTAATGGAAAACTACAGGTATTCCACACGGATCAGGGGGCAGAAGATGACAGCTACGCAAAGGCAAGCTCCGCACTTTCTGACGAGTAATGAATAATAGACGACTGATTTTGAAGAAGATTCTCATGGTGACTGCTGTTGCTAACAGTTTTAGCGGTTGATTGTAGCAACAACGTTATGGAAATCCACCACTGCAAAACCACAGAACCTAAAGCTTGGCATGCGGCTATTATTGAATGTAAACATAATAGCAGTCTCATGAACTGAGACAAAATGCTTTGAATTCTCAGAATAATTCATCCGTTTTTGGTCAGATGGAAACAACAAAACTCGCTTTGAGGTTTGCGTGTTTCTGGGAAGCAGCTCAAAACATTACTAATCTTACCTCTTGAGAGAGAAATGGCACCAACTGCGTGCATATTGCGTTGAGTCGCTTTGCAATCTCGGTCTATGGTAAAACGTACGATAAATCAACCATTATAAACGACAATTATAGGCCAAGCCTTATTTGATCAACAGCCAACAAAGATATTGAAACTTAACCCACACCCTAAGTGTCACCTCAATAGAATGCCCAGACATGATGAATACTCACTCAAGTTACGAACTTGAAAATGAAATGCTATTGGCCTGACGCGTTAAATGCCCGCCCACAAAAGCCGTCCTTGAACCGTCCTGTTCTTACCTGCGGCACGGCATATGCTTTTGCAGGGCCATAGTCAGTTCTGTTAGGGGAATAGCGAGTTTTTACAGGGTCATAGCGGGCTATGCAAGGCCTTAGCGAGTTTTTTCAGGGCCACGTCCAGTTTTTGCGGGCCCATAGCCACCTAAGTGCAGATGCAAAGAATCTCAATTTCGGTGCCATTGCAGCTACTTGTACAAAATAAAATTGATCTAACAATAAAATTCAAACATCAGAAAACGCCACTTGCAACTGCAGGAAGAGCGGGGTCACAATGAAATTTCTTATGTTTGCAAAATAGACATTTTGTTCCGAAGATATCCAATTTTTGGTTCTAAAACTGATATCCAATTGCTTTCGTTCGAATGCACAGAATTTTTAAGAGAAGCATTTTATGCAAAATTGTGTCTGTAATTGGACCTAGATTTACACGCACCCAAGCCCAAACGGTACAAGTGCAATCGGCGATGCAGCACGGGCACCTTCTATAGCATCCTTACAGATGCTCATTTATCTTTGCGTGTGAGTTAATGTGATTGTCTAGGTGGGGGCACGAGGGGATGGTGGGGGGTCGTGCTAGTGCCAATAAGTCTATTTTCATACATAATAAAACCAGGGCCGTCGCGAGGCAAGCCTCGTTGGAGGGGGGGGGGGGGGGGGTGTGAACTACAGATTTACCTGATTAAAAAATTATTGCCTGAAATCTTTAGCTGCTGTCACAAACCTCTGCAATACATTTGGGCAATTTAACTCTGTATATAATTCGCAACTTTCATTTTATATGATAATAACGGACTTTCTTAACAGTTTTGTCAAATCTCTATATCAGGACAGGCAAAGGATATAGTTACTCCCTGAGGCGGCACCATGGTTGCCGCCGAAGCAGGAGAAAATTTTCGGATTTTGATGCTTCTAGTTTCCTGGAAAAAGCACTCTTTTAAGCAAATTTCACTAAAACAATCCTCCTAATCCTATTGAAAATTGTCATTTTTTGCAAAAATATTTTACATCAGAAAAAAACAACAATTGCGCCGTGGTCTTGAAAAATTCCAGGTTGTCAGTTACTTCTAATGCTAGGTAAGAAGCAGCACTGGTTGTCAATTTAGATCCCTCTTTCCATTTTAGCATGCCTTTTGAATGTTAAAAAAATCTGGAGCTCATAGTGAATTGCAGTTGACGCTTCTACTGAGAAACTTTAAGAGAAATGGACAGAAGGCACAATCTTACCTAAAGAGGGCCTTGATTTTTAAATTTGTTGCCAACAAGCAATCTTCAAATCTTCAAATCATTAGTTTGTTTACCTTCATTCATATCAAGGAATATAATATTTAACCAACGGAGCAACTACCTTTGCTTGATCCTTTATTGATTTTATGACAAGAAGGTCTCTGAAATACCTAAAGCGTTTCTTCCACCGAGCGGATTTTACCTGAAATTTCCTATTGAGATACTATTGGGGAGTGTGACACCCCCCCCCCCCCCCCC